>QUSF01000025.1:336702-1003766 GCA_003676055.1 Chloebia gouldiae
GAGTGCTTATTCTGCCTGTTTAGCTTGTTTCACTGATCATTAGTGTAGCTTTTGTATGGAATCCCTATAGATTTGGAGGGAAATGATGCATTTTAAATGATTCAGTGGAATGGAGAATACAGATGTAACAAAATCAAAGAAGGTGTTCCCTTTTTCATCATGGAGGAAAGACTATCTCTTGAGTTTGGTGCTGTTGAATCCCTTGGATGAGAAAGGAAATTGAACTTCCCTTGTGAAACAGTCAGTATCAGAAAAGTTATCAAGTATTAGCTACAGGGCTTTTAAAAATTCTTAGTCTTTCAGACCAGTATTATTATTTTTCCCCCTCAGAAATTATGGGTTATTTTATGTGGACAGCATTGCTAAAACTGATAATAAATGTGTATTTCGAATTTTTAAAATCACTTTCTCACTGTGAGAGTGCTGAGAGGGTAATTGCTTTGTGCAGGCAGTGGTGATGCAATAGTAAAATAGCAAACAAAAGTGTTCTTTGACTGCGGAGTTTGCTTGGAGCCCTACAAACTCAAAAAGAACTTTGCTTGCTCAGTACTGATAAAGTGACATCTATTGCACCAACTGGTCCTCTGTGGGACGTCCCTGAGTTGTGCAAGTTTTAAATTCTTCAACTGAAAGTAGTTGAATTGTAAAATAAACCAGATACATATTGTAAAACTCTCACTGAGCGCCCCTCAGTCCTGATAAAATTATTATCCAAAAGAGGATGAGTCAATATATATCTTAAAAAAAAAAAAAAACAAGAGACAAAAACCACCACAAATTTCTAATTCCTGCTCTTTTTCTTTTTTTTCATTTTCCTTTAGTTCCTTGGCATAGCATTTCTTGGGATTGGATTGTGGGCATGGAATGAAAAGGTAAGTTGAATATAGCACCAAACTTTGTTTTTCCTCTTTATCTCTCTTTTTCTGATGAAATATTGAAACAGTAATATTTTATGTTCACACACAGTTTCTACAGGAACAAAATCAAGCCTCTCTGTCAGATAAAAACCTTAGCTTGGATCACTTGCAGGAACATGGTTGCAATCTTTCCCAAGAATACCTTGGCAAGAAATGGTGGCTTTCCCATAAACTAATCATTTCAATCCTTGCACATTGACTGCAGCTCAGATAACACTCTGTTGGAGCAGTATGGGCAGTATGTCCCCAGGAATGGAATGGGAGTCTACATGTCTTAGAAGGCAGCTTCCTGAAAAATACCCAACTAGGCTTTGCCTTAACACAGCATGTTAATTGCTGTTCCTCTTAAAAAAAACAAACACAAAAAACTGAAAATCAAGATGAGCCCTGAAAGCTAATGCAAACCTGAGGCAGAATAACTGTTGTTTTTTCTTGTGCAAATGAAACTGGCCACTAGAACACCCTTTGTTGCAAGACTCTACAATCAGCTTTGAAATGGGAAGTACTTGTGTGTGGGGGGTGAGTAGGCAGGGAAAGAGAAAACATTTCTGAACCAGAGCCTAATTTTCAGTTTGCTTGCTGCAGAAGTTGGGAAGAAGTTAAAATGTCAAGGCATAATTTACAAAACTAGTCACTATGTCTTGGGTTCCTGGATGAAGCGTTTGGCTTGCTAAAAGACAACAGCTGAAATTAAAGCCTGTATTTCCTTTTCTTCTTTGTTTAAAAGATTAAAAATAATAAAGCTGTTAACAATGCTGTGTTATTCAGTTATCTCATAAGTCTTTCTTATTTTAATGGAAAACACTGAATAAGTTATAATTAATCTTCATTTAAGGCATAATAACTGGTGCTTGCAGAAAAACAAATATCAGATTTGGAAGCTCTGGAGTTCTGCCTCTAAAAAATTCAGGACAGATTTTGAGTTGTTAACTTATATTCTAATTGCATTGTGTGTGTGCCTTGGAAGGAGATCATCACAAACAGTAATGGGATATTAATTACTGCACACCTATATAGATGTGTATGTATATTTACATGCCATATGATGCTGATGTTGGATATCTCAGATAGGTAATGCAAAGATGTATTTTATTCAGCAAAGATGTAAAATACTCAGCATACTCTCAGAGCTTGTACCTATGTCTAAGTTCCAGAGAGTGGCTTTACAGAAGAGATTTGAACAGTGGGTTACACAAATGATACACAAATGTTACAGTAGGTAACACAAATGGTTCCTCTTTAGAATGAGTGAGCAGATAAAGGGAAAACAATTACAGTGTTTGAAGTCTAAACTATGCCAATGTTAACAGTTAGAAAGTGTTCTGGTTTGTTAGGGTTTACATATTTTCCGTATGGGAAAGTATGCACCCTTTCCTAGGGAAAATACATTCAATTCATAATTGCTAATAGCTAGAAGTCAAAGCTCTTTTATGTGAGATTTGAGTATCTGTTATCAAGTAATCTTAAACCATTTTTAATCAGATTCTCAGAGTGAGAGAAAATGCCATGTTGTTTTAAGACAAGCAAATAAAGCCACCACAGTTTAATATGCATTGACTCAGGCTCCATATGTAGTAGGATTTTTACTTTTTTTTTTCTACATTAACAAGTAAAGTAAAATAAAATACTGTTTGTTGGTTTGAAGCATGGGTTTCTTCATGAAAAATGATCATGTTTCCCCAGCTTCTTTAACTGTTTTTTTCTGAAGTGCTTGGTATGGAGTGTTTCAGTTCATGGCTGTAACAATCAAAATGCTGTATAGGTATAGCTGAACTGTAGAGCTCTTGAGCACACATAAATTTGACTTTGGTAGAAGAACTATGAAAAAATTGACTCGTGTGAAACCAGTTGGAGTCTTTTGTTTCACTCAGCTCTTTAGAGGACAGGCAGTGGCCAAAAGTTGCTGTCAACAAGATCAAATTCCAGGTATTCATGGGCCCTCTATTATTTAGTGGGGGGCAGATCAGTTAGATCCCAGACAGAATTTTCTGAGTCCTGATGAGGAGTTGAAGATTCAAGCCAAGAAGGTGAAGCCCAGGGCTTGATCTGTAACATAACTGAAAAGCAGCACTTCTTTGGCTAGGCTGCTGCTTGCCTAAGGCTAGGGTGGATATCCCATAGGCATTATGGGCTGTTGTAATGGTACACTGTACAACAACAAAGCAGCTTGTCAGAGAAGGACCTGGGGTACACAAAGTCAAACCATGAGCCAACGCTGTGTCCTTGTGACAAAGAAGGCAAATGTGGCCTGGGCTGTACTAGGAGTGTTGCCAACAAGTTGAGGGAGGGAATTCCTCTCTGTTCAGCACTGGTGAGGCCACACCTAGGCCAGTTCTGGGCTCTCCAGTCCAGAGACTGAATTCAGCAAAGGTCTGAGTAGGTAATTAAGGTACTGGAGCTTCTGTCCTACAGGGAAAGGCTGAAAGAACTAAGACTGTTTAGTCTGGGGAAGAGTAGGCTCGGGAATCTTAATGTATGGAAATACCTGAAGGAAGAACACAAAGAGAATGAAGCCAGGTTGTTTTTAGTGGTGCCCAGTGACAAAGGCAATGGGCACAAAATGAAACATAGGTGGGGTTTCCCTTGAACATCGGGGAGCACCCTTTTTTTATAATTTGAGGATGACTGAGTGCTGGCACAGTTTGCCCAGAGAGGATTTGAATGCAGTCTCTGTGTTAGGAGATTTTTCCAAAGCAATCAGGACATGGTTCTATGCAGCCAGAGCTAGGTGGCCAGATGACTTCAGCCATTCTGTGAAGATTTGCTGCTGTCCCAATGAACTTGACTTTATCAAACTTGAACTTGACACTGATGTTTGTAATGTGTAAATTTGTAAGGGGTTTTTGCATTAGTAGGTCTTCAGAACTCCTACAGTAAACTTCATTTGATGGTGGGGAGGATTTTAACTTCTATTTTGAATTGTGTGGCTTTATGTTCAAGCTATGTGATTTTATAGCCTGGACATAAGCTTGTATATACTTTTTATGTACTTTTTTTGCTTCACAGAATATTTTCAAGGTAAAAAGATAGTGTTCCAGGTCCCATGAAAACTGCAGGATGTAAAAAATAATCCAGAGTTCACAGGAGTCCTGTTGGCTGCTGGTTGAAACAACTTCGGGACAGATTTGTGGACTTGGTGCCTAGTTTCTCTTTTTTTGCTAAGTTGGCTTGAATTCTTCCCTTTAAACTTTCTTGTGAAGAAGAAAAGCACAATATCCAGTCTTGTGGCCTTCCTTAGGGCCTTTGCAGGGAGGCAAAAGAGCTCATTTGTCAAGTAGGCAATAGAATTGGCTTGACAGCTAGTGAGCCAGCCCTAGACAAAAGCTGGGCAATTAGCATTCTGAGCCATGAACCTGAAAGAGAGCTGGGGGTGGGGTGGGGGCAATAAACTCAGGGGATGAATAAAGCTATCTATACATGGTAGCACTGTATAGGTCACAGTCTCGCAGTGTTTTCAGGCATGCCAGGCTTGGGCTTGCACCATTAAATAGTTCATCCATGGCAGCCGATTTCCACCCTCCTCCCTGCAACAGTGACATGAACATTGTTAGCATACAAAGAGTCTGTGTGAAACCTCAGCAACTTAGAGCACTTTTGCTCAGCAGCAGGGGAAAATGTTTGTATTTAATTGTTTTTCTTAATCACTTCAAGTCATGTCTTCTGTTGACTCTTTAAAAGTAAACCAGACTTGTACAAAATGTTGATTTCCCTCCTTGGTTGTATGTATTAGGTATTGCGGTCTTAAGGCTGTTTGTGGTGTGATACCAGTAGGTGCTTGGGAAAATTAGCTTCCTGGCTACCTGCAGGAGATTTATGTTCAAGAGCAGTGAGCCTAAGTGATGAATTGCTGTTATGTTTTCTGAGACCTTATAAGATTGTCCATGGTTTGGGAGTTTTTAGAAGGATAGCGCTGTGGATTTGGGCTAAACTCTTAAGTAGGAGGCAGAAAAAGTAAGAGATACTAAAGTAGGGAAGAAATCGTTCAAATTTTGTT
Organism: Chloebia gouldiae; assembly: GCA_003676055.1. NCBI lineage: Eukaryota > Metazoa > Chordata > Aves > Passeriformes > Passeridae > Chloebia > Chloebia gouldiae. Next base: position 341,614 of record QUSF01000025.1, read on the forward strand.
GATTAAATTTAATTTGTATATGAAGTTGACTGAAATGAAGAAGGAGAAATGGAAGAAGCTAATAATATGCCCGAGTTTGGCTTCTCAGCTTTTCCAGTTAAATCAGCATAGCAATAAGTTGCTTCAGCTCAGAAGTCAAGTTGTGTGCAGTTTGGAGTACCACTATGGTATCTCTGGGTGCCAGCAGAGTATTCTTACTAAGCAGGAGCTCTAAATCTGGAGCTGAAGTTTTAAGATAGACTTTTACTTGTCTAAGGTGATTTAGGTCTGCTTTGATGTTCTTGGACAAGCTAAACTCTGTACATGGAAACAATCACAATTTGTTAGATCCAGCCTGTCTCTCCTTGCCCTGAAGTGAAAACTAAAGTTGTTTTCAAGAAAAAATTCTCATTTCTTATTGTCCCAGTGGGTGGCTGACAGCAGGGAAGGAGTGATGCACTAGTTACTCCATAATTGTTCTGCATACATTTCTATTACACAGTGCTTCCAAAAATTATTGCCAGCCAGGAAATTATACATATCCTATGTACGTTATAGGCTGAAGGATACCCAAAGCCTATATCTTGCCTCTAGGACTCTGTGGGTTTTATAGGACTGGAGAAGGGAGGAGGGGATCCACTATTGCACTTCATTTAAATTTCAGTACATAAAGATGCATAATCTAAACAGGCAGGCTCTTAAATTATTTACTAGTGTTCCAACACTTTATAGTCATTAATCCTGAAAAGTCTAAAAATCTGTATCTTGTATGTATTTATGCTAGTTATTCACTTTTTGAACTCTGTCAGCACAAGAAAGCTAGACTAGTTCTTTTCCTCCATTAGACACTTGAAAAATAAAGTTCTGCTGCTATTACTGTTTGCTGTGGGAAATGCAAAACCAACAAAAATCAAAGAAATAAGATTTGTAAACATCCCCCACCTAGTTTCTTGTTTGCAGAGACAAAATTCTGGAGTAGAATTAATTTGGCATGTTTCATTGAGTATTGTTCTGTTCCCTATGTTCATTCAGATGCGCAGCATGGAGGCACTGCATGGAGTTTATGACTAACAAAGCAGAGAGACATTTTTCTGTTTTAAAATCATGCATTTGAAAATACTTTTATTTACCATCACCCCCCCCCCAATGTTACTTTTTGCCAGTGATACTAAGTCCTGCAGAGAAGCCTGTGAAAAGGCTAAACCTCTGTTTGCAAAAATGGATATTTCAAAAGATCTGGTATTGATGTATGTTTTTCTGATCTTCTGCATTTCTTGGATGTATGGTGTGGGGTGCTTTTTTGTTTGTTTGTCTGTTGTTTAGTTGGTTTTGTTTGTTTTGTTTTTGTTTTGTCCTCCCAGTAATGAGAGATTGCAGCAGAGAAGGGTTTTTTTTTTTTTTTCCCATCTTGGAGGAAATGGAAAATAGGAATTAGTGGATTTCTCCCATCCTGTTGTAGTGTTGAGTTCCCTTCTTTTACATGCATCCTGTGGGCCCAATTCCATATACACTCATTATGTCACCTCTTTGTTTCTTAGGCTGATGATTCTCCTAAGTTGTCTCTGACTCATTATGCCTTGAGTTTTCATTACTGGGTCAGCTTTTCAAAATTGCTGCTGCCTGGAGTGCTTTCAGTTGGAACCATTCTTCCTTGTCCCGCAGTTTGTGACTGTGCCTGTTACAGCAGCAGCTGTTCAGCAACAGATGATCTGAAATGTCACTGGTTTGTTAGTGCACTTGTGACTCCCGTAGAAACCCAGGAATGCATCAGATTGTGTAAGTGTGACAACACTGGGTCACTGCTGCAGCCTGTGAGATGTGTGTCTGCCTTTGGGCTCAGCCTGTGAGGGCTGTTACTGCTACATGCAGTCAGTGGGACCAACAGGAGAGGAAGTGGTTCTGAAGATCCAGCTTGCACATTGCAGGTTTTGAAAGGTTTGAGTTCTTTTCTACCTAGTTCTAGTGTGATCTTGTGGACTGAATGCTTGCTAGTGTTTGGAGCACGAGCTGTGTCCCAGGGCCACATCCTCATTTATAAGTAATCCAGTCTGTGTGCTCTGAGATTGTTCCAGGTGTGAGCTGAAGCACAACTTGTGTGTTTTCACTTCAAAAGGACTGCTGGATCTTACCTGAAATATTAATATAGATGTGCACCAAAGGCAGGAGCTGGAGTCAGGGCTCTGTCTCTGGAAAGTAGTATAAGCTGTTCTGATGATCTTGAAGAGTACAAGATGGAGAAGGGGTGAGGTGTGCACCCTTATTGTGTTTGTATGTAACTGTTGCTTCCTTATTCTTTATTGATGGATTAAAGGCAAGCTATTGTGCAGCTGTAACATCAGGAGGGGCATTCATAAACTCCTGTGTTCAAGACCTGCATTTTCCCTTTGCCTTGTTCTCCTTTGAGCTATAAATGAGATCCTGCTTGTAGTGTTGAGGGCTCTGGCCATGAGGAAAACATGACATGATAACAGAGGACCTATCAGGCATCTCTCAGGCTTTTTTTCCTACCTGTGCTCACATGCCAGGAGGAGAATACTCCAGTTCTGCAGGAGTTTTTGTTCTGCCTGGCTTGATTGTCTTACATTTCTTGGTGGGTGGAATGCACCCTTGTGCTGAAGAGAAGAGCCAGGTCCTAATAATTTAATTTGACTTCTCCTGAATTTGGGATGGGGTAGAAATATGGGGTCAGTCTTTCCTGTTCTATCCATGCATCATTGTATCCTAATGATTGAAGTACATTTCATAAATAAAGGAACTTTTTTCACAACTTTACTGTTGCTTTAGTTCACTTATGGATGATGCTTTTGTTGTTTCACTGCACCAAATAAATTTTGGCTTGCGTTGGATTAAAATATTGAATAGCAACTCTTGGACTGTAATGTGCAACAGGCTATGGAGGGTGGAGGAACAGAGCAAACAGATGAGCTGGAGATCAGCCAGGGAACATGTCCTGCTGGCTCTCCTTGTGGGACTACAGCGGAGCCCTGGGTTGAGACCGTAGTGAGAAGTAAATTACTTGAGTACGTAGCTTTGTACAAACAAAGCATTTTGTGCCAATACAGATTACACACATGCCTAAACTACCAAGGAAGCAATGTGTGTGTACATCAAAAATAACCATACTTCAAAACGAGAATGCATCTTGAGGAAAAAAATTGCTCCTCCTTTTAGATGTTAAAGTATCATAATACTTGCAACAATTTAACTGTCATGGGCAACTGCAGCAATGTTGCTGAGGAAAAATACCCTGCATTTGTAGAAAGCTTTACTTTTAAGTATTTACCGGTGGTTTGTTTAGGTCTTGCACTGATGCATGAGAGAAGTGGACAGTCACCATATATTCCATGACTGACTGCTCAGTCTGAGGATTCAGAGCACGTTGTGGAGGGTGCAGTTTTAGAATATGAAATTACTGATCTTCTGGTCAAGCACCTCTGAAAATGTTTCCTTCTGCTTTTGCTTAAGATGGGTTGAAGACAGAATTGGTCACTACCAGATATTTATACATCTGTGTCAAACTTTTCCCAGGAGTAGCTGTTGCAGCCAAAAAAAAATTGATATTGTGGTAGTAGGTGTCGTAAGCATTATAGAAACTTGTAGTGGATAGGAAGAGTGGGTGCCTAGAAGACTGTACATTTAGATCTTCTTAAAATATAAAATGAGATATTATTCCCCCGTTGTTGCCCTGCTGCTTGAAGGAAAATAGGCTTTTCTTCTGGGTATTGCACTGTTGCATCTTCAGAGAACTTACTTGTAAGTGTCCAGAGTACAAGACTGGAAAATCGTATCCTAAGAAGGAAGCAGTAATCTTCTATAAGAATACTTCTGCATATCTCAAGCTGTAATCACAGAGCATTATCTGTGTTTCTCATTCCCACTGCTAGCTATTGTTTTATTGACAAAACCTCTCTGAAGATTGTGTATCCTGAGATGTCTCTATAGAATACTGATAACTTGAGGTTCATACGCAGAGAGCATATGGAGTAAAACAAGAATTAAGCAGTATGTGCTTTGTATTGTCAGGATGTGTTATTTGGGATTTATCCAAGTTAGGCTTATGAATGCCATATGTGGACTAGCAACAGATGCACATAAAGGTGCTTTCCAAGGACAGCAAACAATGGCAGATAAAGCCTGTGTTGATCTATGCGGTTTTTTTTGGAACACAGCTACCCTGAGGAATGGCCAGCCAACTTGTGGCATTACAGGCTGCTAAGAGCCTGGCAGTTCTAGGAAAAGAGTAAAGGGAAAAAGCGCAGGAGTGGAAAAACCAGTAATGAGCCAGTATAAAACTTGCTCAATAAATTTCGTGAATTTTGTTATAGTCACATTGAACTTAATGTGACTGTAACAAAATGCAAAGTGGTATGTTTTTTACCAGCACTTTTGTATTATGGCTGTCTTCTCTTAACAGTATTGTCCACAATTGTGAGCTGAATTTTACTTAGATTTCTTTTCATTTGAATTTGACTACTTTCATATGGAAAGAAGTTGATTTAGTAGTAATTTGCTTTGAGTTTTTTTGTTGATTTATTTGATTTTGTTTGCTTTGTTTTTAAGGAAAGACACTGTGTCTTATGAAGAGATACTTAAATATTCATCTCTTTTGGACTTTTAAAGAAGTAAATACAAGTAATAACAAAGGCAACATCCTTTCTCCACTGACTATTTTTTTTCACTCTACTACACCACAGTCCATTAATTCAAAAATCAGTTGATGTTAAAAGAGTAGTAGTGCTTCCTTTAGGGCAGAAATTATTCTCATCTTATGGTAACTATGTAAGCACAGAGAAAAGGAATCTAAAACTTTGTGAAGAAATAATTTTAGTACTTGTTTTCCCCTTGAGTCAGAGCTTATGGTTCTTGACTTGTATAGGGCCAAGGCCTTGATTTTTTCAAAGGTTTTGTGTTGTTGGATTATCCTGTTTATATTGCTTGTTATTCTTAGCCAGAAAAGTGGCTTGGATTTGTTTTCTATAACAAATGTAATGAAACAAAAGTGGTGGAAAAACTTTTGCACAAGTTGATGTAAGTGTTAATGATAGGTAAGTGTTCATTTTGTCTTGGTGTGTATCATCTTTTTACTGAGATGGTGCCAGAAAAAGGGATGGGCCAGCTGCTCCGCTTCAACAGCAGTGCTGGCTCTGAGTTGTGTTACTTTGTTCCTTTCATCTCTTTTTACTTTTTTAATGAATGTCAGTAAGGCTAGTACTATATGTGATGGAGGAGGAAAGTGATGAATGTGATTTTTTTTTTTCATTCTTCTCAGGCAATAGCCTTCTCTAGTAGGAGGGAAAAGAATATACTTAGCAAATGTCATTCATGCTGTTGGATGATTGTTTGTATTTTAGCATTGAGTTATAGTCTGATTTTTCTTTGGGTTTTGGCCTTTCCTAAGTCTCTTTGATGTGTGCATTGGTGAAATTCACATGTGCATTTTATTTACTCTGTCCTTTTCTGCAGAATTAAAAGCTGTGAGTACTGTCTATATTTACTGCTTGCTCCAGTTTTGCTTGGGAAACTCTATGAAAGTGGTTGCAGACTACATGAAGTAATGTGTTAGAGATATTGGTTACATGACAGTTTTGCATGGTCCAAAATGAGTATGTGTCTGTGTGTATACATATATAATTAGAGGTCTAAAGCCACAGATGTGAACAGTCATCATAAACAATGTTACTTTAAACTTCGGGAAATGAGGTTATGGTAACATCCTCTTGCTATTTTGGGACTATTTCAAAGAAACAAAGGGGTATGAGCAGGAATAAGAAAAAGTATGAGCAGTACAGTTTTGCAAATAAGGAGCTGAAGATGCTGAGATTTCTGTTGCTGCTTCTCAAGCCACAACATTGTGCAGGAATTAGAGGAAGCAGTAGTCCAAAGCACTCGGCCTGAGTTCAGGCTTCTGTGAGGAGACACAGCAGTGTGCTTTGCCTTGACCTACAGCACTGGAGAAGGGGAATGAAGAAAAGTGAAATTTAAGCTTTTTTTTTTCTGTGCAATGCCTTAGGAAACTGTAATTGTTTCTGTGCAAACACACTGGGATAGGGTAAACTTTGTACTTGCTTCTTGATACGACCCATCTGTTCAACATCAGCCAAACTCTGCCTAAAATGTGTTCAAAAAATCAAAATAGTTCCTCAGGATTACTGGTGTCGCAACCCAAGCTTTGCTTCCAAGGCAGAAATGGCATTACAAGCAGACTGTGCTGACTGTCATATCTAAAACACAGCATATGTGGTATAACATATGATAGGTCTATTCTGAGTTAGTGTAAACCATGTCCCAAGACAAGTTCTTAAATTGTCTTTCATCCTACTAAGAGACTTTGATATTTTCCAATTCATCCTACTAACTAATTAGTCAGTAGCCATACTTTATTTCTAGAATGAGGTATTGGCACTGTAGGTGAGTGAAGTTGAATTGGCCAGATTATGTAGTTTGTCAAAATTTGTTGAAAAACTTTTGTTGCAAGATACTGCAATCTAGGAGCTCACTTCTAATTTGTGACAATTCCTGTAAATACTGAGAATAAATGCTAAATTCAGGGTGGTTTGATTGCTTTTAACATTTTTTTCTATATAACATGTAACTGTGTTTTTACATAGATGATGTATGTGATACATAAAATGTGTCTCAGGGTAATAAGAGTAAGGTAAGTTTTGTTCAAATATCTGTTGTGAGTTTCTGGCACACTACTTCTTATAGCTACATAAGCAGAAAATGCCCTGTAGGTTTCTCACAAAGAATTCTTCAGGAACATTTTGTTACTCACTCACATGTTGATTTAGAAATATTGCACATAATTGCACTTTTTATCTCTTTTGGGATACAAAGATTTTCTTAATTGTGTTTTCTTGCTGTACTGCAGAACATTTATTTTGCTGTAGCCTTCTTTCTTTATAAGAAGAAAAATGCAGGCAGAATTTGGACAACAGAAAGCTGAACATACTTTTTATCTCTTGGCATTGTCTCTTTCTCAGGGAGTGCTGTCCAATATCTCATCCATCACTGATCTGGGAGGCTTTGATCCTGTTTGGCTCTTCCTAGTGGTAGGAGGAGTTATGTTCATTTTGGGATTTGCAGGATGCATTGGAGCTTTACGAGAAAACACTTTTCTTCTCAAATTTGTAAGTAGCTTTTGCAACTGTGACATTCCTCCTTTATGTAGCATGCCACGTTGTCTGTTGTCTTTAACTGTGTTAAGCTTTTAAAATGTATTTTGGAGAGGAAGGTGTTATCCAGTGTCAGAGTACCAGGAAAGCACTTAACTTTTAACACGTTACAGCTCTTCAGTCTCTGGTGCTTACTGGTTGTGTATTTTTAAAGCTCGAAACTATTTTAAAGCTCCAAACTATTGATGGTAAGAATCCTAACATGGAAGTACTTCTTTTCATATGGATATAGCCTAACATTTCGCTTCTCTGTCACAAAAAGAGAAATTTCTTGTGAGAATCTGTGTGTTGAACTTGGAGTCCATAAGAAGCTGCCTATGAAATACGAGGGATGTAGATGCAGCAGTGAATGTGACCCTTGTGACTTGTGCTGTGCAAGGGCCCCTCATGGTACAGAGGAGATAGGACTGTTACAATATCCTCAGTTGGGCTGATACTCTCAGTCCCTGCCATTCAGCTAATTGAAAAGGCTTCATTGTTTTCAGTACTGGGGCCTGAGAAGGTGAAGGGGAGGAGAATGTATCCAGGATGCAGAAAGAAAATGGAAGTTTTCTGGAACTCTGGGCTGGATTGTTGGTTAGGGAAAGAGCTGGTATACAAATGTGCCTCAGTATGCAGAACTTCTTCAGCTAAGTAGCTGGGTTCTGTATTGTGAAAGACTTCCTCCTATGACTTTTGAAAATGAGGATAACAGTATCATGTTCACTTTTAGATAAATTGAAGATTTATAGTAAAGAAGATTCTTTGCTCCACCACTCGCATTTCCAGAGGTGGGCACTGTCTGTGGACACAGTTATGTTCTCATAGCCATTAGGTGTTAATACATACATGAAAAAGCTTCCAGTGAAATAACTACCTCCAAGTAACACATTTGGCTCCCACAGACATGTTGTATAAGGGGAGGAGGCAACTGAGAGTCACAATTCCCGAGGCATTTATAAAGCAACTTGTAACAGTTTTTTCTTCATCCTTGCTTCTCTTAGCTTGCCTAAAATGAACCCATCTGCTGCACCAGAAATAGCTTCCCATACAGCAGCTGCAGGAGAAATTAAAAATGTATCTGAACACACACAGAGAGCATATTAAAATGAGACTCAAAGGCACAGTTGCAAAGGGGATGGACTTCCAGTATACCAGGACCCCTGTGTGGTTTAAAACAGTGTAGATTCAGTGGAAATGCTTAGGGAAAGTGGCAGATCATTAGTAATGCCTTTGGCATCCATTGCATTTGAATTAATCATAGCAGTCTCATTTAGTTTTAACGTGGATGTGAATAATTTCATAGACATTCCGCTCCGACTTAGTCATTAATTAATTTCTGCTGTTACCAATTTCTGCTTTGTCTGCTTAGGCGAAGCTTTGCCAGTGAGAGGATCTAAAGCAAAGTCATGTAGAAAGAATTTTATTGGCACATTTTACATTGGTTGTTTATGCCTTCTGAAATGTAAGTGCCTATGTTGAAATTTAAGACCTGTTTTCAAGGGCCCTACATGTGGTGATGACTAGCTGTGTCTTGAAATTTACAGTAAATTCTCTCGGATCTCTTTGAAATGTCCAAGGTTTGGCCATTTGTTAGCATTTTTGTTATTTGTTAGAATAGAATTAAGATTTCTGTGCTACAGCTCCAATAAAAATGGTGTGTTTTTAATTTAAAATTTCCTATGTGCCAAAATGGCTTGAACTTGCACTGAAACAGATAAAGCCTTATCCCTGGATATAACTGAGCTTTGGAAAAGTTTTGGTCATAAAGGAAAATAATTTTAGCCTTTTTTATTTTCTTCATAGTTCTCTGTATTTCTTGGAATTATTTTCTTCTTGGAGCTCACTGCTGGTGTTCTAGCATTTGTTTTCAAAGACTGGATAAAGGACCAGCTGTATTTCTTTATAAACAACAACATCAGAGCATACCGAGATGACATTGATTTACAAAACCTCATAGACTTCACACAGGAATATGTAAGTTGGAATGTTTATCTTTTTGTAAAGATTACGTTTAAGAAATACCTGTTCTTATTTTTTACTTTTCATCTGTTCTGTTTGTTTAAGGAGCAACAGAAATATTCTAGCATATAATGCCTTTGAATATATTTATATTTGGTTTTACAGAGCTGCAAACACAGAGCACCTATGTAAAGTGGCTTTATTGATGTATGACTGCATAAAACAAGATGGAGAGTTGGGGTGATTTTTCTTGAAGACTTAGAGATAATGTGTCAAAGTTTAAATAATGGTAGAAGCTATCACATCTGTTTAAGAAATTACTCATTTTCTAAGATTTGTTTGGTCCTAAGATGAATGTTGGTGTAGTTTTAGTGACATTAGAAGTGCTACACCACACTGCAGAGTGGCAGAGGTGTTTAGTTGGTCCAAATGAAACTACGATTTTATTCCTTCTGAAGTAGACTTAATGGAATAAGCCTAATGAAGTGTAGAGTTAATGGAATAAGCCTAATGAAGAGTAGGGCACCTCTAAGTGATGCCACATCTGCCCTTGGGAGGGGAGGGTGAAACCAGTGGTGCACCTGTTTGTGCAGGTTAAGCTCTGTAATTTCTCAGTGTGGCTAAAGAAGTCTTGCACTGACTTCTGCACACAAGGTCTGCCAGTACCTTCCTTCTCCAGTACTCTGTTCTGGCTGGTGTTGATGAAGTCCTCTTTGAATCTGGTGCTGTGTGGCTAACATGACTGAGTGTTGGTTGAATTAATGTTTATTAATTTTTGTACATTCTGCAATTAAAATAGTTTAAATGCTTAATTTGCTTCTCTGTGCCTGGGGGAAAAATGGTAAGTAAGAGGATGTGGATGCTTGCACTGTTTTGAGTCTTTTGCAAGAAGGTCAGAGGTCACTACAAACTGAAAGTAGTGGTCCACTTGTATGCAGCCAAAGGCAAAGTCCAAAATTCCTAAAGCTTTCTCTCCTAACTGAATTAGCACTCAACCAGAGGCAGCACGAGTTGTGAGAGCAAGTTACTTCTTCAACCAGTAGAGATAGTGCATAACGACAACATGTCAGGTATTGCAAAGAGAACTACTACATCTAGAAGGAGAGAATTGCTTTTCCAATGCTTTTAAAACTGTTGGTTTTTGTTGTTGTTTTTTTTTTAAGTTGACATAGATGAGTTCATTGGTCTGGCTCCTTAAATGCTGTAAACCATCAGTGTTTTGCTGGTCTCCAATCCATTCTTTGTATGTTCAGCAAAACACATCAATTCCTCATGTGTTCAACATGTTTTTCCAGACTAAGCCTGCCTTTAGCAGATTTACTCTTTGAAGGATTCACTAAAGGTGTTCCTTGTGCAATGTGGGATGCTCAGGGAACAATGTGTCCACGCTGTCTGATGTACAGCCAGGCAAAGTTCCCTCAAAATGGCAAAAGGAGTAGCTATACCAGTGTAGCCCTTGGAGCTTGTTCTTTTGGAAATCCAGGGCTCATTAGACTGGACAGAATATTGTACTTTTGGCTCTACTACTGTCCCTCAGGCCTGAGCTTGTAGGCCCATGCAACTCTGTGGTATTGTATAGGCTTACCAGCTCACCCACGGGTGTCTCTCCAGAGAGCAGCATAGCTGGGTGTGAACGTAACTTTAATCACATGGTAACTTTGGAACAACTTACCTATTTGGAATGGTATTTAAAAAAAATGACAAAAATACCTAACCAAACAAAAAAAGACCGTTTCAATGAAAGTAGTGGGAGTCTCAGATTTTGTTTTGAAAGCTAGAGGGAAACTGGCAGCAGTGATGCATGTTACTAATGCTGAGATTTTCATTCTGAAATTTAAGAAGCTCTTCTTTTTTTTTTTTTTTTTGTTCTAGTGGCAGTGCTGTGGGGCTTTTGGAGCTGATGACTGGAACCTTAATATTTACTTCAATTGTACAGATTCCAACGCGAGCCGAGAGCGCTGTGGTGTGCCATTCTCTTGCTGTACTAAAGACCCTGCTGTAAGTGAAGGTCTAGAGGCTAGAATGGGTGTGCCGTTCCAGTCGTAAATAATGCTTCAAGATTTTCCTTTTTTATTTCTGGAAATTTAGCCTAATTATTAACTTCTCAACAACCTGTATTTTTTTTTTTTTGCTTTTGCAGCTCAGCATAATCACTAACTTTTCTGCAGTCAGCAAAAATCATAACTTAAGTCTTCATTGTTTGTGGCTTTTATTAGAAGGAGAGAACCATGGGCTTGGCTGAGCATACATACTAATTTTAGCAAGTATAAAAAGGAGAAGCACTTAATCAGTTGAAGGATGTGAGCTTTCAATTGAAATTCATCAGAACAGGAACACTTATGATCAGACACTTTAAAGGGAGGTATTATTCATTATTTAATGCAGTGTCCTGAGGCTGAAGCCAGGTTGACCCAGTTTGTGCCAGGTATGGTAATGAATGACAGTCTGTGCCCTGGGGAACTGACTTGTTTGCATTAGAATCTTCAGTTGGGTATGGATATCTTTACCTATTCTTTTTTTAACCTTTAAAATTACTACCTGTCCTGCAGTCACCTGAAATCAGGCTTGAAAGGTCAAAAATTGTTTGTGGGAGCAGCTTTTAGGTAAATTTTCTTGTCTTTTAAAGTATTTATAGTTCTGGATCATCAAGTGGAAATGTTGGAGCCATGCATTGCTAATATGGATATGATAAAGAAGAGTAAAGTGTAGGGAATCAGTTCACTAACAGGGAAAGGCCTGGAGCAGGGATAGGTGTGTGCATGGAAACTTCTACGTGCCTAGCACTGTATATATTTGACTTTATATAGCTTGAAAGAATCTGGCTTTGAGTGCTTGTATTATCTAGCAATTCAGCTGTGGCTTTGTCTTCACCTGGAATGACTTATAGTTCCTTGAATGTATTAGTGTAGCACAGACTGAAGTTAGGCAAGTTGCCAAAAGGCACCTCAGGTGCTTCCTGCCTTGCTAATAAAGCAATGCAGTTGCTGCTCCTGGCATCCAGTTGCTGCTGCTCTCCCCTTCTCCTGATCAGGCACTGCCACTTGCACAAGCTGGTTCTGGTTCCTGTGCAGTGAACATGACTTCACAGTAGTTTGAATTTTTCTCACAAACATAGCTGAAAATATTCTAATGGGATATTGAAACAAGATGTATGTTAGATTCAAACACTACCTTATGCTTAGGATTCCCTCTGCTGTTTGCCTATCTGCCCACCCACCCACACAGAGGTCATCACAACCCAGTTTTAAAAATATAATTGTTATAAAACCAAACCAGTAACAGCAGTACAAAGTAATCCTATAAATACATAATCCATCCTAAAGTTCTCTGTTTCTCTCAGTTGTCTGAATGGCTATGCAGTTCATTAGGGTGTGATGCAGCAACCAGAAATTTAAAGATAAATCTCATTCTGTAAGGAAACAACCTTAATGGCCTTTTAAAACAGAAAAGATTAGAAGTTATGCATACAAGTAAAGTAACTGTAACCAAGCTGTGATTGGTTCAGTTGCAGTGATAAACACAGGTTTATTCTTTAGGAAAGCAAATTTGTCCCTTTTAAAATTAGGCTTCAGTGTTGGACTACTGCAAACAGTTACGTGGATGACTTACTGTTTTTAGTCTAGCTTGAATCAGAAAGTGGTAAGTTTAAGGCAGGCTAAAGTAAGTTTCTTGAAACAAGTTTTGACTACCATAGTTCATTTTGATATAGTTAAGGAGATTGAACTGTTCCAAATGCTTGTACAGGCAAGTCTAGAAAACTTACTATTTCCATTGCATTTTTCATACGTTCTTTTGGTTAACAAATTCCAAGGTTGAAGGCAGAAGACATTAATCATTAAGCAAGTAGGCATTTAGTACAAGAAAGGAAACTTAAAATCCCTCTTTCAGAATCTTAGGTGCTTTTACACCCTTGTAGTCTGTGGCACATAGGTCCCAGAACAGAAGCATTCATCTCATTAGGAGATAAAAGTTGCTTGAATTTTGAAGGTCCATTAAAGGAATGCAGTTTTGGCAGCTGGTGGAATGCGACCTGTTGGACATTCTGCAACATGAGGAAACAGAGGAGCTTTCCATGCTGATAGGAGATACTTTTTAAAATTCATCCAAAGGCACTGCTTGTCTTTCTCACTTCCCACAATTTGATTAAATTGTGGTGTTTGGTACACCTAGCTAAGATTGGCTGATTTTCTCACTTTATTGAGTACTCCTTATTGTACTCACTGTCATTATATGATAAGTCAGTAACTTAATATTTTGTTGCCATTGTGGCTGATGCCAAAAGTTTCATGCTGCATTTTATTACCATGAAATAACTGTATACAAAATAAAAAAAACAGCTTCAGCTGCCAATGGGAAGCACTTGTTCACTAGGGAAAGTCTGCCAGAGCCTATTTGATTATCTGAGCTTTGGCAGTACTATAGGAAAGGGAGTAGGAAAAACCCCTCCTTTCCCATTGGTATCAAGCTCCTATAATAAAGAACAGGCAGTAAGAACACATTACTCCAGTTGTTATTTTTTCTTTCAGGTTTTTGGTAAGGAACTGTACATATTTCTAGAGATATTTTCAGAAAGAACTTGCAGCTTCTGCAACAGAACTGCTCCATGTCACCTCTTAATTCTGCACAGACTGAACCCTGAAAATGGCAACAATACTCTTGGCATATATTTTAGTACAGACAGAACCTTTTCAGCAGAAGGTTCTTTCATTTACCATAGATGTTCCCTAGTCCTTTTACTTTACTAAATGCTTGTATCTGGAACATGGTGTTCACCCAGGTGGAGGGCTGGTTTTCACAGCTTGCTGATTTGAGAGATAATTTTTTTTTTTTACTATATGCTCTTGTTTACTGCAAATAATTAATAGTGCAGAGTGAAGGATGAAGATTTTTTATTAAAGCAATATGCTAACCAAAGTTTGGTTATTTGTTTTATTACGTACAGGACCAATGCTAGAGATTTGGGAGAAGGTGTTTGGGAGACATTTTACTGATTGCCTCTTCTCTCTCTCCTTTTCTCTGTCTCTCTCCTCTAGGAAGATGTTATTAATACTCAGTGTGGCTATGATGCAAGGCAAAAACCGGTAAGCTTTTTTTTTTCCTTCTTAATGTGGTATGTTAGGGATCTGAATCCCTATTGCAAGAGGAGATTATTCTGCTGGTGGTGTAGTTGAATTTAATTATCTCTGTTTTCTTCCCTCTTCTCCTTGGCAGGAAGTTGATCAGCAGATTGTTATCTACACTAAAGGCTGTGTCCCTCAGTTTGAGAAATGGTTGCAGGACAACCTTACCATAGTTGCTGGTATATTCATTGGGATAGCATTACTGCAGGTAAACATCATGTTCCCTGGAATGAGTTGCACAGAGGAATAATAGATAAAGTGAATATATGAGAGGAGACACTGTATATGAGAATGGGAAATGCAGCGCCAGTTGCCTCTTTGTGAGTTTTAGCAGTGGGAACTAAACGTATGAGGCTTTCTTTGTGTTAAGGAATATTTAATTTTTATCTACAGGGATGCATTTTTTCTTTTTCTTTTCAACTCTCAGCAGGTTGAAACTAACACTGTTAGATAAACCTTATGTAGAGACTTTCACGCCTGTACAGACCTACTGTTTCCAGTGATGCTTAAATGAGCAGTAGAGAGCCTTTATGATTGCTTTGAAACAAGACTAAAACTGTTAATTAACTAGAAACCAGAGCTACCATAAAAATACTGAGGTTACAGGAGTTCTGAATATTTTCTTCTTCCAACACTTACTGTTAATTTCTACCTCTGGTGTTTCTTTGTTATCTAAGTTCTGTGTAATCTAAGGAATTTGCCTGTGTGAAAAGTTGTCTAATGCTCCAAATGAATAAACTGTTGTCTCTTCCAGATATTTGGGATATGCTTAGCGCAGAATTTGGTTAGCGACATTGAGGCTGTCAGAGCCAGCTGGTAGAACTGCTGAAGTAACCACAAGAAGACACTGGACAACTGAAACCCTCTGAAACCTCCAGTGTGTCACTCCGACACCAAGCTGTATGGACATGGGTGACAGGGAAGCCTTCTCTCCCAAGTGGTCTCAAGTTTAAGTTCCTGACATTGCAGTGAACTTGTGGGTTTTTTTGGGTGGGGGAGAGAAGAGTGGGCTATTGAAAATCTGCTGCTCACTGACAATTTTTTTTTTCTTTTAAACCACCACTTTGAAAGCTGTTGAGCCGTGAATCTCTACTGTATTCTTGATTTTGAGTAACAAGTGGACACTTTTTTAAATTGGTGTATTCAGTGAGACAGAGTTGCATTGTTGTAGTCTGTGGATATGCTGTTTATTCATGTCATGAAGTCTTTGATAGCTGCCAATATTCCTGAGATGGTCTATCTCCTCACCACTCTGTAAAGGAACAATCTTCTTGTTTTCACAGCTAAACATAGCTACAGGCCTAAACCCATGAAGCAGGAAGCAACTTTCTATGCATCTATTGTACAGTAAAAGAAATTGTTTTTAAAACAAGGGAAATTATTTTTATGCAAGCTTCCAACTATCTCCCTGTAGTACTTTGAGGTTGGAATCAGCAGAAGGAAGAATTGCTTAATTTTGTCAAGATCTTTCTTCCTTCTCCACTCTTGTATGAAGGGAAAGGAGTTTTATATTTGACGAACAAGGGTTGCTGCCATACCTTTGGATATCAGTCTCTTAAGGCAAGGATGGGTTATAACTGTATAAATGTATGAAAGCAGTGTGGATGTTGGGTCCAAGTGAAGAATAATATTCAAAGAATGAATTGTATATTAACTTAAATCAAAACTTATGTATCTGATACAGCAAAATCTTTTGTTTCTCTGAAATTTAGTGCAGCCTAATGTATTTAGGGATCTCACTGATACTAATGCTTTGACATACTCATGCAAAGCTAGTTTCTTTGGTCTGTTCCTGGTTGGGGCTTTGGTCTTTCTTTTTTCTTTTTCTTTTATTTAATTCTTTTTACTTGCATGAGCTGTGGAATAAGAATCTGTGACACTCCAGTGCTTTAAATATGTGCATATGTTTTAATACAGTCTAATTCAAACTTATTTATTGATAAATGCATGTGATTATGGAAAGATCATTTCCCATTCTCTTGGAAGTTGGAAAGAACAGTTTTTGTCAGAGTAAATGCTGGCCTCCACTGAAAAAATTCATGCTATGGAGATGCGTCTCCTTTTCTTGCTCTAAAGGCAACACAGAGCTTTCTTGAAGCAACAGAATAAAAGTCTTAAAATAGAAGCATTTATTAGGATCAGCTAAGATAGACCCTTTTGAATTGGCCACAAGAAAGCAGAATGTGGGGAAAAAGCACAAATAGTGGAGAAGACTTAAATCAGGGTCCATCCAGCTTAGCGCTTTTGATTTGTTCTTCTTCACTAATAGTGAACTTTAAGACCTGACCATGGCTTTGGATAGTTTATTGCACTTTGTATAAATTTAGCGTGTTTTATGACCCTTCTCAGTATCTCCATACCAGTCCTGAAAGCTGTGGTCGTGCTTTGGTCAGACAGTGGCAAAGGATGTGTAGCACCTCCTTGTAAGAACATAACATCTTTGAGTTGAGTTTCCTAAACCAGGAGGTATATGGAGTAGAAGAGAGGAACACATTGCTTTCAAAGCTTCCCTGTTCTGGGGGATAGATAGAAGGCTGACCTGGTGACTTGTTCAGGCCCTTTTTGGTCCTGTGACCCTTAAACAAATGAATATACATACCCTTGCACATTTTGCCTTTCTGTGCTTTAGTTGGCTGTGGTTTTTCTCCCCTCTGAAGGCTGATAATGGGCACACTGGTGCTTCACAGATGCCTCAGACAGACCCGTTGTCCTCCCATCTTTGAGCATTACCTCATCCTCTTCTGGTTAACTCCCACTGACTGGCTCTGAATCAGGCAGCCTCCATATCCCTTGGTATCTGCTGTTAAAGGCCAGCCATGACTCAGAATATTTTTAAAGCCTTTCAAAGCAATTATAATTCATTGTCCTTAATAAAGTTGGTTCCACCTCAGCACAGCGTTATGTTTTTCTTAGCCACTCCTTGACTTGAGGAGTTACTGGTTGTTTTCCCCCAGAGGGATGTACCATTTTGCCTGATAGTGGCAGGACAGACAGATCGTCAGCACCAGTGTTGCTGCACTGAGACAAAATGATGCAGAGAGGAATCAGGGAAGTGGGGTTGAGGAAATAACCCCTCCACCAAAGAACCTTGATTGTGATCCTGGGCTTTGGTTTGGAGGAAAAACAAAAAGCCTAATTACAGAAATATTCCTTGTTGCCACTGATCTTGAATACTGCTGTTGCTGCTCTGAGTTTCTGAAGATAACTTCATTTTTCTACTTGAATCTCTGCAGTTGTACTGTATTGGCCTTCTGTCTTGTCACGCTGTTCTCAGAGTTTCAGTCTGCTGGCTGAGCAGTTGGCAGTGTCCAGCTGATAGGAGGGTAAATGCTCCAAGCTGAGCAATTCTTGTTCTCACAACTTGCACGTCTACACACAAATGTGCAACATGTCTGCTGAATCCCGGAGTGACTGACTGTTTTTACAAAAACCACTAGATAACTTACTTTTCTAGAGCTCGTCTTTTGCTGTGGATGTTGATCCTTCTCACTCCTTCATTCCCAAGAGATACTTATTTACTCATGTTTGCATTGTTTGATGGATATGCACTGTATGTTTAAGATTAGCTGTCTGTTACACATTTAAATCTCACATTTTTTTTGTCTACAGATCAGGTAAGATGTCCTAGAAATGTCCCATCAACAGCTACTCAGCAGCTTAGTTGTCCAGTTTGGAAAGCTTGTGGGAGGCCTTGGAAATCAATGTATCATTGTCAGAGCCTGCCAAATACAAGCAAACTTTTTTACAGGAAAGTTTGAAAAGTTCATGTGAACTGCAACTAAAGCACAACTGCTGGCTATGTGGGCTCAGTGTCTAAAGCAATAAGATGTGGTAGGTGCTAAGACTCCATGGCAATTTCTAGCCTGCCTGGTGTGGTGGTAGGGTACATATGAGTTCAGAGATCAGTCTAATTATCTTTAATATGCAGTAGTTTTTTAGAGATTTGTTGTCAGGTTTATGGAGTGGGAAACAGGTCTGTTTGCTGAGTGATTCCTGTGGAGTAGAGGCATTGCTAATGAGGACTCTAGTAGCTCAGCAGCAGCACTGGCTTTAAAGCTACTTCCATATATTCCATTGAGCCCTGCCAGAGGGCATCACAGTCCTTGCTCTTCTGTTTTTAAATACCCTTTGTATTCACAGGCCTTTCTGTTGTTTGGGTTTTTTTTTTTTTTTGATTAATAGCATAATGGACAAATGTTTGATTCATCTCTTTGTTTTTATTTTGGTAGCAGTAGGATCTCTTTAATTAAAATCCATAATTTTGATTGTGCCCCTTAGAGTTTGAAGCGGTGGGGGTGCTTGCTCAAGTGTACTCCGTCCTGAAAGCCTTCTTCTCTCCCCTTTGAGAGAGATGCTCATTGTAGTTCTGGCGTGTAAATAGTGTTTGAAATGTAAATAGTAGCATGCAGATTAAATGATTCTTGCACATGACTGCTTTTCACCCTGAAAGTGTTTATAATGGAGAGGAAAGGTGTCCACCAGGAGAGTCCCAAGTGTTTGTGTGGGCTGTCCCTCACCCTGATAGAGCAGCAGAGTGCCACAGCTGCCCGCACTCAGTGTCTGCCCAGTGGGTGGGTGGCTGCCCCTGAGGAAGGTGAAGCCCTGGCCAGCCCTTTGGGCCCTGGTTAGTGGCAGGGCCTCCCTTTGCTTTCACCTTTGCTGCTTGGCATTAGAACAGCATTCGACTGTAAAGTGGAGAGTTGGTGGCAGCACCTCCTACAAGTTATGGGAGGTTGTCATCACTTGTGGCAAGACTAAACATGGTGCTATAAGAACTGTCCTGGACGTCAATCTGTGTTTTTACTACTTTAGAGATACCCTTGTTAAAATTGGTCTTGGTTAATATGGTTGGTTATGAGAGAAACTATTGTCTGAATTTTTGATTCTGTTTCCCTTCTTGCTGTGTATGTCTTTTGGGTGCATTGAAATAGCAGTTCTGCAAATACTTGGGAAGGTAATTAGACCTCAAAAGGTGTCAAGCACTGCTGAATGTTCCAATTCCTCCCATTTTTGTTTTTTCTCCGAATAATTTTCAGATACCCATAACAAATGATGAAACTGTCTAAAACAAATGAAATATTACTACCTTGATCCATTTGCTACCAAATTTTGCCCCTTGAGAAAAAGAAATAAAAAATCTGTCTCCCTTAACATGCAGTATATGAAGAAATACTACTAGCATGCACAAGGCAGCACGGCTAGCTGTCTTTTGTGTTTTGGCAATATAAGTATGTCAATAAAAAGCTCCATCTGTATGTGTGTTCATGTTCACGCTGTGTACATAGTAGAGATGGACCTAGAGCTCTGGGAGGATTGGGATGTGGGTTTGTGACTCAGATCCGTTTCTGATACATATATTCCAGATCAGTTCCATCTGAATCTTTCTGTCTTGTTCATCTGAAGGTGTACAGCAAGGTGTCAATATTTACCCTTTGTGTATCATTCCTTTTTATACGAATGTATTCTCTTGTGTTCCTTTTTTATCAGTTGTAAAATTGATTGTAAAAGCCAGCTACACTTACCGATTGAAAGTATTGCTATAACAGAACTGCATGCCCAGTAGAGTTTGACTTGAGCTTTAGTTTTCTGATTTCAGACTGGTTCCCTTCAGTCTAGGAGAAAAGCATAGATCAGGCGCATAATGTATTACTTGTCATCTTTAGCATTAGACTGTGGTATTGTATCACATGCTGATCTCAATGGATGTAACTGGAGTCTACTTAGGAAGTTAATGCAGCTTCCTGGTAATTCATTTTAAGCTATTGAAAATGGTCTTGGTCATGCTACTTGTGTTCTTGGGTTTTTGTTTTTTAATAGAGGCATTTTTTAGGAATGTTTTAATACACTTATGATGGACAATACAATAGTTTTAATAGTCGTGCAGTATTCTGTATTTACTTGAAGTAAATCATTTTATATGCAATTTGTTAGATAATTACAATTTTATAAATAAAATTGTGTGAAATATGATGTTGTGAACGTGTATGCACTCTTGATGTAGCACTTAATATAAACAAGAAAGATACATTCATGGAAAGTTCCTTCAGGAAAAGATCACTACCTTTTTTCCTCCAAACTAACAGGGGAAATAAATCCCCGTCTCTCATTTGTGTTGTAGAATACTGTGTTCTGATTAAATCACAAAACATGCTCATGCCTCCAGTGGCTGCCTTTAGGTGAATAATAAGCTTAGAAATGAAGAAAATGTCCCCACATTAAGAGATCCCTTATTTGCTGTCAGCTGTTGTTGAAGTCTCTGCCTAATGAACATGCTCTGCTTCTTTCCAACAGGTTGCTGATGTTCCTCAGGTTGCAATGGCTGTGCTCTGCCCAGAATTTTTCTGGTGACACTGGTGTGTTCAGAAGTTGATGCTTTGCAAATTCCCACCTGCCTTCTCAAAAGTTTAAATAAGTGCTACATGTCCTTAAACAGAAGTAGTGAGAACTGGCTTACATTATTGTGCAGGTAAAAATGGGTAATGATGTCTTGTACTACTTTGGATAGAGGAGCAGGCAGACTTTTTTTTTAAAAAGTATTTCAAAACCTCTAAGTTTTGTACACAAAATGGCACTGTGATCAGTTTAAAAGCATATCTATATCCAGATTGACGTCTAATGCCTTTTGCGTATTTCAGGCATATGATATTTATCTGAATGTATGGAAATTGTTTGGCAAAATAAACATCTAAACTGGGGACAGATAGACACACAAAAACAGGAATGACCAAAAGTTTACAAAAAAGAAGAAAAGCCAAGGGCATTGCCTAATAGATGTGACAAACTTGGATAAGTGTTTTCATGATGGAGAGGGAGACTAGGAGTGGCTACCTGCCATCTGTCAAACTCTTAACAGACTTGTACACTGATTCTTGAAGTCGAGGCTGGTTACCATTTTAAAACAAATGACCTTTTCCAATGGGGGCTCTGGATGCAAGGCCATTATTGTTGGGGTTCCTGCCTTATCCAGAGTGAAGCTTCTCCTTGTAATAAGGACACTGAAATGTTAAAACATGTGGATGTGTTCACCTTCCCAACAGTGAGATGCTGGGCCTTGCAGTTTGTACAGATGCGAAAGTTTGTACAGATGCGAACGAGTGTGACACTCGAGGGAGGTGCTGCCTGCCCAGTGGTATGGCCATAGGGATTGTTCTGACTTGGCTGTGATGGCACTAAGACAAAGACAAGGCCCCATGTCTGGCATTGCTGTCATAGAAACAGTCTGAGCAGCAGATGCAATCTAGCTAGTAAACATCTGATTGGAATTATTGTCAGCATTTTCACTTCACTCGACTTCAGTGCAGATAGTAGTGAAATGCATTTGATAGTAAGGTCCTTAGATCCCATTTGTTTTTTAAAGGTGCTCAGAGGATAAATGATTTACTAACTACATAGAAGTAACCTGCAGACTGCAGCACACCTCAGGACAGCACAGCATTTGTGTGGCTAGATAGTCTGTTCAATTACCTCCTTCTACTGTGGCATACACCCATCTTTGCCCTTACGTGGTGGGCTTTCCTTCCTAGGCTCAGCACAGATTTTATCTAGAAATGCAAGTGATTTGATACTCCATCCAGGGAAACCATCTGAATGTAGGGTGTCACCATTGGCCTGTGTTTATGCTTGCTGTGACAGTGGTATGTATTCCTGATAAACATTTGGTGATGAGAATAGAGCTAATGCTTAACCACAGCTCCAGTTAGACACCCAAATGGGAATTCTGTCAACATCACAACCAGTTTGTGTGAGCACTTGCAGTTTATACCAATGTCAAAAGGAATAAATAGTCTCTTTCGAGAACCAGGCAGGTTGTTGATAACTGGCCTTTCAAATGTTATTTTGGGTTCTGTTAAAGTCAATAGAGTTTCTGTGCCTGAGAGAACTTGGGCTTGTGAGGGCCTGTGAGCTGTGGTTGTAAACATGCTGGTTATGTTCAGCAGCAGTGCAGAGGTTCTGTGTTATTTGGAGCCTGATGTCAGAAGCTCCTGGTCTGTGTTGACAGTTCTGCACTCTTGTCAGTGGTTTTATTGCATTAGTACTAGTAAATGCCTTTTTGAATGTGTGTTTTGTTTTTTTGCTGTCGTGCAGTTTGGTATTGGAGGCTTTTTCTGCATGTTTCTGGCACTGGATTAAATGGATGTGGAATCTCAGCAGTGTGAAAATTCCTGTAGCATCTGCTGTGTTTTGGTACAATCTGAGACCTTAAGCTGGCTATTGAAAGCAAGTTTCTTTTCATACCCAGCTTGTTTAAGCAATCCCTTTACCCTCATGACTGGCATCTTCCCATCACAGTATCTGAGGAATAAGCAGTAGTTTCATGGAGCTGGGGAGTGAATTTGTGAAAGTCAAAAGCAGTGGTTTGCAATTACCTGGCATGTGATCTCATAGGTGTTTGGATTTTGGGTTTGCTGCCTCTGCTGGTAAGAAAAGGAAACTTCAGTGAAGGCTGGCACTTCAGCACTGGGGGTGCTGAATTCACTTTAAAATATTTTAGATCTTGTGACCGTCATGCATGGTGGGCTTGATCAAGCTAGGCAATGGTATTACACAGTCCAAAATAACATCTGCAGGCTTGTTGGAAACCACTATCCCAAATGGCTCCTTGTTTTGCCAAAGTGCTGTCTGCTGGTTTGCTCGTTGGCATGTTACAGACCTACAAAAGAGCAGCTGTGAGATAAGATGCTCAGACTGGCAGTTTTCCATCTCCCTTACCTAGGAAAGGAGCAATAGGAAGTCTCTTGCATCTTCCATTTCTCACTCAATGGGCTTCTGTTGAACAGCTACTGCAAGATATTCCTTTAAAAATCCATCTATAAAAACCTCCCAGTAAACAAAGAAGCAATCCCAAGCAAGCCCAGGAGCACTTGTATGCACATGGCTTTATAGGGTAAGGATTGTATCATGCATTGCTGCTAAAATGCATGATTGTTATGCCACACAGTGCCTCTGTGTGAGCACACACGGTGAAAGTGGCTGGAATAGCTTCCTTTGTATCTGTTCAGCAGAAAGGCAGTGATCGCGTCGGGCCAGAGCCAGGAACAAAAAGAACTCACCAGTGCATGGTGGTGCAGTCACGGCTTCGGCGTGGGATTAGAAAAAAGGACAAACCACAGGGTAAAGTGAGAGCACTGAAATTTTTATTTGTTACCTCTAGGTACCACAAGTTTGACATTAATAGGCAAGACCAGTGAATGAGCAGCAGTACATTGCATTCCAACCTGAATCTCCAAAGCACCAAAAATTGAGCTAGATTTACTTCTTAATCCTATAGTCAGCACACTAGTCTGGACCTGCTGCATCTCGTATTGTCCCTAATTTAGTAGTACATTTTTATGCAGTTAGGGGGCATGAGAAAGAGTCAGTTGTGTAGTACCACTTCTACATCATCATAGGACTACAACATGCACATTCTACTATGTGGCCCAAGCAACAAGAATACAAGTAGAACAGTTACGGGTGGAGACAGGTTCATGTTAACACCACCTATGAATCTGTAGAAACCTTTCAGGACAGGTACCTACAGCAGTTCATCAATTTGTGTGGGAACGTTACACGCATGCACAAGTGATACAGTGGAAAACATAGCAGGAGCAGCAGCAGGACGGAGGACAAAGGTGAAATCTGTGATGGGATGCACTGAAACAAGACCTTCCTCAGCTTTCTACAGCAAGTCTCTGCTCTGTTAGCGAGGCCTGCTGGGCAACAGTTTTGTTCTCATGGCTGCGGAGTTTTGATATGACTTCTAGAAACGCCATGCTCTGCACTTCCTTTTGAAGAGGTTCTGGAAAAGGAAATATTAAAAGAAACAGTGCTTTGTATGAGATAAGCAGAAGAAAACTGAGAAACTTTTCTACTAAACTCTGTACACACAAGCATGCAGCAGTGAGTACGCATAATCTGGTTGTTGTTTACTTTTTAAATTGCTTTTGATGATGGAGAGACAACTTTTCAGGGCCTCCAGCACACACAAACTCCATGGATTTCAGGTCATGATGAATGATGAAGCTGCTGCGTATCAGTTAAGAATATCTGCCTGGATTGCATTCCAAAACAGATGCTTAGGAAGTATTTTTAATGAAAACATTTTTTTTGTTTATTCTTTAAACTAGCCTGACCAGGTGAGCTCGCTGTGACAGACTCACTGCATCATTTGTGTGTGTCAACTCTTACTGGTTGTGCAGGGGTGCAAGATGGTCCTTAATGGATGTGTCACCACCTGATCACTGTTTGCTGTCCCTTTACAGCTCAGCTCTGAAGTTAATGCAAACAACATAATGCAGAGCACTGCCCCTTGCTGTGCATGTGGATGCAGTGTTTATGTTCTACTCAAAAGTAGGAGACACTGTCTGATGATTCTGATCCTGGATTGCATGTTACTTACTTTTTGTATTATTTAAGAGAGGTTGGCAGCAACTCATAAAATTGAGCAGAAATTGTAAAAAATTTGACAAGTTTTCTTAGAGCCCTGTACACTGAACATCTCACAGTTTTGACCTAAAGTGGTTGGTTTTGTTATATGCCTTTCTAGTGAAATCCCCACTCAGCAACAAATACATTTTGTTTTCCACATGTTGCTGGGGGCCTAATCTCTGAATTTCCCAGAAGAAAACCTACCTGTTTCAGATAGCTATGCTTTATGCTATGCTATTTACTTTTTTTTATGTAAAAGCAAGCTTCAGCATTTGTTCCCATCCCTACCTACTTTGTTCACATGTTTTTAATTCTCATGCATTTTAACCCCTACCACTGGCACCTCTCATGCTGCTGTACACCTGGGAAGGTGTATGTACAGATGGAAGGTATATGTACAGACTGATGTCAGTGAAGCTGTTGGGGTGTTCATGCTATGTATGCACTTCCTGCTTGCTGCTGAGATATCAACATGTTTAAGCAAGGTATTTCACTGTGCTTTACCATGGCTGGTAACAGCCAGCTTTCATGGAGACTCTTGCCTACAGAAGACTGTGCTAGCTAAGAATGCTCTGCTTTGGATGATCCATTTTCCATTGTCCTCATTTTTCTTTCCCTATCCATTCACTCAGTTGCAAGAGGAACTCCCAGATGGAAAGAATCACATAAAAACAGGTATCTATCAACTACTTAACACCATTTGAAGTTCAACAAAGGCAAATGCAGAGTTCTTCACCTGGGGAAGAATAACCAAAGGCACAGGCTGGGGGCTGATCTAGGGAAAGCATCTCTGTGGAGGACATGGGTGTCCTAGTAGACAAACAGCTGTCCATGAGCCAGCAGTGTGTCCTTGTAGCCATGAAGGCCACTGGTATCCTGGGGTGCATTAGGAAGAACATGGGCAGCAGGTCAACAGATTCTCTGCTCAGTCCTGATAAAGCAACATCTGCAGTGCTTTTGTCCAGTTCTGGGCTCCTCAGTACAAGAGAGACAAGGAGCTCCTGGAGTTTATCCAGTGGAGGGCAACAAAGATGATTTAGGGACTGGTGCATCTCTCAGAAGGAGACGCTGAGGGAGCCGGCTCTGTTCAGCCTCGAGAAGAGATGACAAAGAAGGAAACTCATCAGTGTCTGTGAGTATCTGAAGGGAGGATGTGAAGAGGACAGAACCAGGTTCTGCTCAGTGAAGCCCAGCAATAGGACAACTTAGAAGTTAATACCAGGGTTGCTCAGTGATTCTTGTGTCCTCAATGATTTTACACAGGTCTGTTCATCAGGAAGCAAAGCAAAGCAGAACACTGGGTCAGTCAAATCCTGGGCATTAACTTCACAGCTGCATAATGCAGTGACAAGCTGCTGTCTGTTCTCTGGGAGCAGGGTAAGGAGCCTTATGCCTAGGCAAAGCTTACAGTGCAGTGGCAGACTGAACTCTGCCACTCGGATAACCCTACAATACCTCCCCTAAGATAAGACTGTTCTGTACTCTGGTGGACAAGAGAGACAGTTTGACTTTAAATAACTTGGTGAGTCTTGCAGCTGACAAGATTCAGGAAGGGACAATGCAACTGTCAGGCAGATTTCCTGAAGATTATTATTTTAGTTGTAAGCAGTGGAAATGATGATCAAGACAGTGAGGCTGACTGTGAACCTTTGGTAAAAGGCTTCTGCTCCAAAATGCATGGATAGTCCCAAGCATGAAATGTCTCAAGAAGGTTGTGAGAAACAACTAAGTGTACATGTCTTAGCATTAAAGTGAGTGCCTACTGTGAGCTGAGGCTTGTTGGCAAATTTTGAGCACAATCTTTGCACGCTGAGATGTCTATACTCTCTAAAACCAAGTATTTATTCCTATACAATGGCAGGAATACAATATTCACTTGCATGGATGTACAGGTCTCCAAAATTACACTTGCAGTAGGCATGGTGAACTCTGTTTAAGTAAAAAAGCATACTTCTTTACAGAGACAGCACACATTTAACTGTGGTAACTTTTAATCTATTAATTGAATTGCTGTAAACTAATCTCTAGAGAACCTTCATATGTTTCACACTTGGTAAGTTGTGCAGACAGGCTCTGACTTTCCACCTTTCTGTAATTATTCCAGTTCTTTGTCATCTTAGTTGACTGTAAATGCCTAGACCTTTACGGAATGAAATTTGTTCTTTCTCCACAGATTCAATCTTGCTTAAAGAACTGAATGAAAGAAACATAGCAACTTCCTGAAACCTTGAATGAAATTTCTCCATGACACTTTGCTCTTTTTTGTTTTGTGGTTTTTGTCTGCCCACACTCAGGTGGGAAGTTACAGTATCAAACCACAGCCTGTTTGAAGAGCCTGTAAACATGAGCTTTAGCAGAGGGTGAACTCAGAGAGATGAGAGTTTACCGTGTCCAGCACTGATGTGTCTTAGTGCACGTTGTGCCTGGTGGGCTGTTGAGGGAAGGAGTCTTCCTAGTAACATAAATGTAAGTAAGGATCCTTCCTATAGTACCCATCACACATCAATTACAGGGAGCTTGCAGTTAGAAATGAAAATGAAATTCTTGTGATCTGCATATTTGCAAAGATAACTTGATATTGTACAGTTTTGAATGCTTTCATTTCTTTCCTGTCAAAGTTTGAGCTAGCTGCATCCTACAGAAGTCATGGTCAAGTTTCTACAGTTAATATCCAAAACTGAGTTAACAGCTTCATCCTTGACATTATAGATAGACACTACAGAGTCATAGTAAACTGAACCTTTGTGATTCTATCCATTGTGAACAGAGAACCAGTCACAGTGCGTTTGCAACATGTTCTATGTTCAGCTGTAGGAGAGAATTATATTGCATACACAGACCTTGGGAAGTAGCCTCTCTTGAATACTCACCAGATCCTATAAGAGCACAGATCAGCACCATGGAGTTGTATTTTATTTCTGGAGCACTCCTGTCGTCTGAGAGCAGTCTGTGTAGAATCTGAACAAGCTGAGCATTTTCAAGATCCTTTTCAGCAGTGACTGAAATACAAGTGAAAATTTTTAAGTCTGGAAGTGCCACTTGCTTTGACGCTTCCATGTTATCCCTTTATTGAAACATGATCTCTCACCAGAGTGAAAGTGAGACTGTGGTACATAACTCATTGGTATAAAACTCAAGCACATATTTGATGGTATGATGGCAAGAATCACAGCTCTTGCTATAAAAATGTGAAGTTGACTAACTGCTTGAAAGGACAGTCACAGAGTTTAATGATGAAATCCAGTCTTAATGTTCTGTAAGCTGATGGAAAAGCCATGAGGCTTTCTAGCCATTTAGGTCAACAGCTGAAATATTTCAGCTTTCAACACTTCCATTGCCTGAATTTGCTTTTGGAAATTCTGTCTGACTAAATATAGATTGTGTAGTTCTTGATTCAGTGGTAGAGGGAGCTCAGGGTCCATTATAAAGCCTGTGGAAAACTTTTCAAGATGTCCATTTGAGTTACTGCCACTGTAGATGTCTAAGATACATGTATTGAATTCGGGCTCAACCTTTAAATGCCTGAAGACAAGACAAAGAGATGATTCATGTGAATAGGAACATATTTCCTTTTATTTGAAACAATTCCTTGAGGTATTGGCAGTGATTCAAAAGTTGAACAGAGCATTCCCATAGTATACAATGGCAAGAGATGAAATCAAGAACAAAAATATGTAAGGTTGTTTGTTTAGTTCCTTAGTTAAAAAGTAAGTAAACAGGAGAAACAAAACCTCTGTTGAACATTTACTTTCCTGTTTCAAAAGCAGAGGTACTACAAACACAGATCAAGACATGTAATCATGTCTGCCTTCATATCGCAATTCTTGCACTTAATCTTGGGTAATTTAATGAAGACATGTTGGGGGCATTAACCACCTTCATGTATTTTCTAGTTCTCACTTATTAGGTAAGTGCACACTTTGAAAAGCTTTCTCAAAAGTGGATTAACATTCCAGTGTAGGAATGTGGTCAAGTCATATAGTCTGTAGTCTAAGGTATGTTTGCTTTCTGAGTTTTACCCCAAACCTGAAAGTTAAACTGGAGGGCCTTTCTAGATCACTCCATCACCTACCAGAATGATGGAGCAGATCCCGTGTAAACAGCATTCTCCAGTTTCCTGCATAACATGATGGCTTGCCCGTGTCTACATGAACCACCATGGTAATACTGAAAGGCAGGTGGAAGGAGGAGGCTATTCTACATTGTGATCTCCCTCTATGGCTTCTCTTGGGCACAGACTGGAAAGGAGACAAGTGGAGTGAACTCCTGGGATACTCACCTAACTCTAGAGCTGCTATCAATGCCAGTGCAACGAGAGCTTCGTTTTGCATTATTACGTGTTCGCTGGTCGCCATGGTTACTAAATGCTTGATGCCACCGCTCTGTACAATGGTCCTAATTACATCCTAAAATAAATAATGCAAAGATAACAAAATTCTGCACTGCATACAAACTATATTAAATAAGGGAACTGTCAGGGATGGTGTGTTATCTTTGGGTAAGGTACTTGTTTGCTTTGTGCACATAGAATCACTTTATATATCAATGTACAGATATGCAGGCCTACCTGTTATCTGCTGCTGCTCTGCAATTGCAAGGTACAGGGTGTTAAACCAAGGCAGGTAACCCCATAACTAAGTTAAGACACACATAATGAACTCTTTTCCAGGTTACACAGTGTAACTCAAGTTCTCATGCTGTGCCATCAATCATCAAATAATTAGGGGTTCAGAGTATCCAACAAAATATATACTTGGGGTAAGGAAACACACAAACATAGTTATAATAAAGTTATTAAATGCTTCAACTCCATGAATTTTCAGTTCCTTCAAAATGTTCAGAGAGGCGAGATCACAAATATAACACCTTATTATGTAACAGAAATGGTGTACTTGAAAAGCTGTTTAGACATATGACAGGAAAATGAGCAGTGGTATCCTATTATGGAATTTTTCTTCAAATACAAAGGAGGTAAGGAAAAGGTTTATATAGGACACCAATGTGTTGGTTTCTGTTCTAAAGTCAGCTGTTAAAATGAACTGCAGTACAGTACTGCTGCCTAGTATCTAGGAACTTAAAATGTACTTTAACTGGGTTAAATGTGTCTAAAGTAGATAAGAAATACACAACTAGGATATTTTTTCATGTCCAAAATTTGATCCAACTTATGTGACAAGAGATAAAGATTATAGAAGACTAATACTCTACAGGTTCTAGTTATAATTTCAAAAGTGGTTGTGTACCTCATGTTTTCACCATCTTATATCCCAAAAATGTTGCAAAATGTTTGTCTGAAAAATCAGGTAACTTGGCACGCTGAAAGGAAACTGTTCAAGGAAATGTGGGTTGGTTTTTTATTATTTTTTATTTGTCCTATGAGTGCATAAAGGTTTGAAGTAGCATTTATTTCTTGAAACAAGAATATGATTTAAATTTTTCATCCAGATCTTAAATTTCCATTTAAAACACATCCCCCTTTATTATACCAGCCACAAGCCAAAACATTGAGATGTATAGTCTCACTACTGTGAGACTTTAACATAAATTAAAAAAGAAACATCTAAACAAACCATCTCAAATACTTTCAATCCCAACCTCATTAAAAAAAAAAAAAACAAAACAAAACCACAAAAACCAATATGCCAAAGTAGTTTTCAGTGAGACAATCTGGAACAGCTAAGTTCTATTTGAATTAGTGTGGAATTTTGGGTATATAAGTCTTAAGAACCAATCAGCATCTTTGACATCAAATTTTTTATACTGTAGGTGAACATCACCCTTTAAAAGGCAGTACCAAATAGTTAAAAGCCATGAGGTTTGGTGCTAGTGTGGCTGAAATCAGAGGTACTTACTCCAGTTTTACAGAATGACTAAAACTGACTGTTGCCTTTGTATATATTACCCCAAAGCATTTAAAATTAAAAGCCAAATTAAAACCTGATAAGAGCCATTCAGCTGTACTCATATTCAAACCTAGAGGGCAGCAAAAGCTTAAAAAAACCCCACCCTCTCAGCTCTGTTATCCTCTTCATGTCAAATTTCCTCTGTGAGTACATGCACTCCACAAAAATTAGTTAACCTTCTGATAATGTTGTTAATTTCTGCCTTAATATCTATTTGATGTCATCAGTAGTGTATCCATATTTAGAATTTAATTCTGTTGCCCCATAGAGAATATTTATTAAGTCTCACATCTGTGGTGGTGTTTGTCATCCATGCATGCATATTGGGGACTTTGGGGAGGGGGGCAGAAGAAGTGAGAACCAGAAAAATGAACCCTCATCAGTTTTAGAGGCTGAACAAAAAATGGAGAAAGGGTATTAGACAGAGACAGTGATATTAGTAATCGGCAAAGATTTAAATCCCTGTGAGGCCTGTGGATTTGTTCTTGGAGACCCTCAGTACACATCAGGCCCCTACTATATTTTTCACTTCATAAATGCCATGGATGAATGAAGTGGTCAGTGTACAGTCCAAGCTCTCCAAATCACACTTGCTATTCAAGTTCAGTAATGCAGCCTGTGTTCATATCAGTGAACATGCTAAAGGAAGTCTGAGCCTGAAATAGCCTGTCTCCAGAGGAGATGTGTTTGTCCTTTATAAGGCTGCTTTGTCTAATACTCAGCTGAACAAGAATGATGGACTTGGACTGCTTAGGTAAAGATATCTGATTAATGTAAAGGTGATGGGAGGGGCAGATGAATTTTTCCTAATGTTACTTTTTGCCATATACAAGTAAGTTTTTGTTAGAATTTGGAATAAATTATAATTTCTAATGATCCATAAGAATCTTAAAACTCCAAAATATACTGTATGAAGAGTAGGGAGACAGACTATTTCTGGATCTCAGTTTTATATAAATATATAGCAAGATCCTAACAACTGAGTTCACTGATTCTTCATATATAGCTTCATTAAAACATAGAGAATACAGCATGCTGAACTTCTGCAGGATACATTTAAAATAAAAATAAGTCAAGCCTTGGGCAGAGGTGATGTAACACATGAATACCCAAGCTGGCTCACTGGAAGGATTGCATGGTGGAGGGTTGGTTACCAACAGCAAGTGCACAGGTAACTCTTGGTTCTGACAAACTGACCTTTTTCTCCACTAACTTACTTTTGATTTGCTGTGTCGTATAAGTGCAGAAAGTAGTCTGTTGGACTCTCCCATCACACCTGCGTGATCCTTGGCTTCACACCACTCCACCAATCGTTCCACCAGTTTTACATTTTTGCCCAGCTGTTCAGCTGCTTCTGCTGCATGATGCCGGAGCCAACAACACAACAAAAAGGTTGTCACTTTTTAAAATCAAGTGCTAGGAAAACAAGCTGAAAGTTACTCACTTGGAGGAGTTAGAAGAACTTCACTAGCCTGCACTACCAATGGGAAAAGTCTAGATTGCACTGAAGCAAGTAAAGCCAGTCAAAATGAAAAGAAATAAAAGAAATCCAGACAAACATTCATAATCCAGTTTTTGAAACAATTTATCAGCCCAGTTAATGAAGCTTGTGCACTGATGAAGAGCAGGGAAAATACAAGTGATATCACATCCCCAGCTGAGCTGTGAGCCAGCTCAAGAATTAAAAACCAGGAGGGACTGCTGCCAGAAGGGAGCACTGTGGTCAGTTAGATCAGGTTTGATAGACTGTAAGTCATGTAAGTTTCTTCAAAAACTTACTATTTCACATCCAATAGCTTTACTAGAATTAGAATTAATATTTTGAAAAAATCTGTAGGACTGAGTCAAAAATAAATACACAGTTAATTTACCTCATGAACTATTTCTGGTTTTTAGCAGACTTCTGATTTTATAAATCCTCATCCTGGAACAAGTTGGTAACTAAAAGGTGCCTTTTCTTTTTGGAATTGCAGTCTATCAATTAATAGAGTATTATCCTGTTCCAAGGACCGAGGTACAGCCAGGGAATACAGTAAGTGAACAGCAAAACAGGAGTGGTAGCTCAAAACACTCACACCTCAATACACACTTGTAATGTGACAGTGTAAAAAAGTTCAAAAGTAAATAAGCATTTGACACCTATTTGGAGGGTCCCTGGTAGTCAGTTTAGGAGTTCTGAAAAAAAAAAATCAACCCATATTCCTTTCCTTTTGCACATGTAGTAGATTTATTCCATGACTTCAGGAATGAAATTTAGAAAAACTCTGTTTCTCTCTTTTAAGAATCTTGGCAGCATATCACAGAGTGAACCAAAGAGAATCGCTTAACATAGAGAACAGTTTATTTTTACCTTGTGCATCTATTAACATTCTTAATGTTCCCAGCAGCTTGAACTGAACGGGGGGCATCTCCGATCTGAGAAATTTCAACACAGCTTCTGCAACACCAGCTGAGAGCATCTTAGCCTTATTTACAACTGCATGAATAAAGAACAGAAATTGATCTCAAAAACATTTCTGGAAGATGCAGTTTATTTCAGAGCTGGTCTTGAAGCAAAATTTCAGATGTGGTTTGAAAAAGATGTTGTGAGCACAGACTGCAGGAACGGTGTGCGCTGGTGATACTGTGTTGTGGGAAAATGTCTCGGTTCCTGTGAAATTAACTGCTTTTTCCTAGCGTGCACATTTAACTTTCTGTATTCAGCTTGAGCACCATCAAAGGGATAGACTCTTCCCTTTGGTCTAGGAAAGGCATCTTCCACGAAATGCATCAGGCAGATGCTAATACTTGCACCCCTAAATATCAGGAAGCTTCTCCGAGTCCCAGACACACTCTTCTATTTCTCACAGGCAAAAGAACTGAAGCATCCAATTAGCAGAATAACCTCTTACCCAGTTCCAATACTTCACACAAACAACACTCTAGCCTGACATGCCTGGAGTCTGTAGTCTTTTGTTGCCTTCTTCCCCTCTCTAACCTCTCTTTCATCCCTTCCACTAATCCATGTTTTCCACTTTCACAGAGCTCTCTGAAATGCATTTAAGGTGCAAACCTTGCCCAGTAGTGCACTTGGAAAAAAAATTAGGAATTTGAACTAGTGTTTTGACAAAGAGCTTATACTGAGGTCAGTTATTACTTGCTCGTTTCTTTCTAACAATGTACAGGGATTGTTATGTAGGTCTCTGGCAGACACCCTTCAGCATAGGCTACAGGGAAGCTGCTTGATGGAAGTGAAAAGAATGATTCACCTGAGAAAGGTAAGCAAATGGAATACTGCTGAACCTCAGTGGGTTTAGTATGTATGCATGATCATTTCTAAAAGCTATGATTTCTTAAAACCAAAAATAGTAAAATAAGTTTATATGGATAGAAGAGTTATTTTTGGCTTGGCACAAGAAACCATTCACCAGTGTTATTGCTTTGTTGTTTTGTGTGCATGCTCTACCTTTAAGCTTGGGTAATCAAAACTCATACAAATTAAGTTACTAAAAATGACAAAATTAGCATTCAGCTTACTGCCAACAAACAGTAACTAATTGCAATAGGCTGGCTATTCTACCAGTCTACCTCCAGCTCTAATTTGGCAATTTTCTGTGTTTTAAGTAAGATGCAGTCTTTTAACAAAGTGGGCACTGTTCTCTGGTGGGGAACCTCAGCTGTGAGACAGATTGTAAATGAAGCAAGCAGAAAGAAAAATAAATATGCAATGCTCTAGACAAAAAGGGTTGCGAAATCATATTCAAGGCCTCTTAAGCTCCTCACCAATTACAAGGCTGCCCTTCTTTGGTGGGGGATACTGTGGGATCAAAGTAGCAAGGGACAGTCACTATGCCTGTGATGTATTCAGAACTGCTTGTCTGAGCTGCTGTGCAGCAGACACAAAAGCAGTGATGGGCCAGAATGAAAAGCAGCAGTCTGACCTGCCTCTAGGACTGCCAGTCAGTGCTCCTGCCCACATTCCCTGGGGGGTACAGTGGGAGAACAGAATTTCACCTTTGTGCAGTTAGCAATGCAAAGAGAGGCTTACCAGGAATAGCCAGGTTTCTCAGAGCACTCAGTGCAGCGTGCTGCACAGTAACATTTCCATCCTCCACATGTCTGTCTAGCAGATCCATCAGCTTTTGAACTATGCCATTATCCACCATATGGATGCAGTTTCCGTCTGTGCGAGATGTAACAAGTCATTTGTGAAGGGAAGATTATTACTAAGATTTTTACCATAGCTTCTTATGAATAGAAGGGTTATTTCCTTGCTCCTTTTTAGAGTTCATTGTTGAGAATTTGACCACCATCATCTATGAGAACTGCAGTGCTCATGACAAACTTAGAAGAGTGATAGAAGAAATACTAAAGAAGGCAGAAATCCTCTATACCGCTCTACAAATACAAAATAATTTTTTTAAAGTAGGTTTAATGCTTTTGAGGATTGTAAAGTTTAAAACTAGTGATGTTGCTGTGTAACTGAACAGCAGCATTACTGCAACACAGTTCTCATTTGCAGCTGTACAGGCAGAGCATGATAGAGGAGAACACATAAATTTACATAAGCTATTATGGCATGTTCTTACCATTTCTGGCAAAATTTGCAATAGCCAGTGCTCCTGCAAGCTGTAGCTGATGACTATTGGAAGGAATCCATGAAAGTACTCTTTGGAACACACTGCCTTTTCCTCCTTCAAATAACTTTTGCATGGATTCATCTGGGGTAAAAAGCACAGAGAGTCAGCAAGCCAAAGTGTTTGTTAGGGAGAATCCTCTTTATATCTGAAAAGCTCTGCTGGTTCCACTACAGTTAATCCAGGCCTGCAATGAGGGACAAAGTCTGACCTGTTAAATGTTTGCATGGTGGGTAGCAGGTCATCCAGGTTATTTAGAAAATTAATAAAGAGTGAAATTCAGCAGCCAAACAGCGTTACAAGTATCTGCTGTTGCTTTGCAGAATATAGTGACAGCCCATGCTTACCTCCAAGCAGTAACAGAACCATAAGATCAGAAGCTGTTTTAAGCTCTGCAATATCATCCTCTTTGTCGCTGTCCACAGTCTTCTGGACGATCTCAAGTAAGCACTCTACCAAACCTGCTTCAACCAGCTGCAGTTTAATGACATCTGGAAAATAGCATGGATAATAGGAGTCAGAATCAGGATTTTAAAAGCATCTATCACACACATATATGCAGGATGGACTGTAAGAAACAGTGATGTCAGTGTTGATGTCAGTGTTTTCACTGACAAATTCTGTTAATAAAACCCCAAGTTTTTTATTTGAAGTTCTTATAGCCAACTTCTGTTATTATTCACCTGGCAGGCTCTCCCTGGCTCTGCACTGCCTTTGGAGCACAGTGATAAGCTGAAGGTGTATGGAGCTTTTCACTTCTAAAAATGAGGCTATTTCTCTACAGCAAATTTGTGACACCTCAGTCACGGCACAGCAGACTCATAAGGACTGTGCTATGTTCATGTTTTCCAAAGACAGAGAGGATATCTGCCATTTGTTGAAAGGGCTGCAGGAGGAGTGCAGGAAGGCCAAATCCAAAAGGTTGGCTTGGCAGAGAAGTTTGCTCTGGAAACTGATGAGGCAAACTCATTTCTTAGTTGTTATTCAAAACAAAGCTTGAGAAGGTAATAAATATTTCTTCAGGTGACATAGAATTTGGGAGCAATATTTTTTCTCTTTTTTCTAAAATAACAAAATATTTAGCAGATATTCCCCTTGGTATCTACATGCCTAAACTCCCTTTCTGTTAAGAGGGAACAGCAGGCTGTCTTATGCTATATTAGATAATTTCATACATGGAACTGATTCTGGTAGTTTTTGCAGACTGATTTTGAAAAATAGTCACAAAGCTCTGCAGAAGCGTGCAAAAGAAATGTATTTCTCTGAGTTTTCCAAATGAAATGAAATGGTATTTTTACAAAAAGGTGTTTAACCCAAGTTAAAATATTTTTAGGCCAGGGCTTTGGAAATATTTTTTTCATACAGTTTACAAGCCACAAGTGTGTCCTGCCTCTGGTGAAGGATGTGTCTGACTCTCAGTTTCCTGATGTCACTAGGCTTTTTGACTCAGTGAAATTCATTGTTCCTTTAAGAGTGGCCGACTTCTCATGAACTTTGTAAGGAAATGCAAAATCTCCAGTTGGGATTTTTTTTTTTTTAAATAGGCTCTTTTGCACTGCGATGTTTTAAAAAATGGAGAATTCCCTTAGCTATGGAATACAGGATTGTAGATGTTCTGTGATTTGAAATTGAAATTGCTACACCAGCATGCTTAATCAACAAGTAAATTAGAAAAAACCCTTAAAACACCCCAACCACCAAAATCTAGACTCTGCAAATACTTCATTGAGATGTTTTTCCCTTCTGACCTATTGCTAATTATCTACAATCAAAAGCACCTAAACAGTACAAGCAAAGTGAACTCATTTAAGTATGCCTTGAATCCACAGTGAAAATGTTTTTCTGACTGCCTCTCAACATCTAAGCATCTGAGTTAGGGTTAGCAGCAGTGAATTTTTCAAATCTTACTTCAACTAAAAAACATGCTCTAAGAAAAATTAAGCATTTGAACTGACATATATCAAACACATAAAAAGTTCAACACTATTTTGTGTCATTCTGAGGATGGAACTACCTTAGAGCAGATTTAAAATAATTATATAATAAATGATATATTTTGGAAAATATGTGCATTTTTAGAGCTGAAAAAAGGAATTGATTTTCCATGCACTTAAAATAAAAGTCAAAATACTTTTTAAAATTTAAGTGAAAGTTTATCCTGACTTACCCTTTGTAAAACAGACACACACAGAGTGTGTATGCACAACATAGTAGAGTGAAACATAAATCTGAGTTTGTAGTTCTATCTAACATTCTATTCAATTAAAAAAAGCTTTAATGCTGAAGTGGTTAAAATGAGGTTAGAGAGCCATCAAATACTGTGATGTCTTCCCTATACAGAACTGCTTCCCAAAACAGTCCAGCTCCACCTGTTAACACATTTCTTTATTTCCATTAAGGGCAGATGATACATTGTACAAACAACCTTTGTCTGATCCTT
The DNA here is from genome assembly GCA_003676055.1 of Chloebia gouldiae. Taxonomy (NCBI): domain Eukaryota; kingdom Metazoa; phylum Chordata; class Aves; order Passeriformes; family Passeridae; genus Chloebia; species Chloebia gouldiae. The sequence continues at coordinate 379,195 of QUSF01000025.1, forward strand.
TGTTCCACTGGAGGAACAGCCTGGAGGGATGATCAGGGGTGCACATCAATTCCTGCTCTCGACTGAGCAGTGAGTCAAACTCCCAGAGGTTGCCTGGAGCTATCTATGTAAGATATGCCACCAAACACCCAAATTCAATTCGTATGATCTCTCAATGAACAGTAAGGGCAGAGTGTCCAGCACTTAGCTCTGCAATTGACATGCCCCTAGCAAAAACAATGGTACAGGAAATGGAACTGCCAGTGGCACTGCTATTCCAGGAAATGATGTCCTGGTGCTCCAATGGTCTATGAACACTTGAGCCAATGTTTGCAGACAAATGCTGTGAAGCTCTAAAAAGCAGCTTTTGATATTCCCACTGTGGACACAGGGCAACAAAATATAACATAACTTTATACAGAGTGAATCAGTGATGGAATTAGCATCAACAATGTGCTGGCTCCTGTCATATGCTTAACAATTAAGACCCATTCACTTTTCATACTACAATCATAAGGATCAGCTGTGGTGGCTTTGGAAGGAGACAGCCCATTACTCTGCATTTAGTGCCTGAAAAACACACTGATATACTGAAATAAAAAATACACATGAGATAATGAGTAAAAGATAGAGTAAGAAAAAAAATTCTCACCATTTTCTGCCAGAGGGGCCAAAACTTCAAAAATCATCTCTTTTTTATCATGCTCTATTTGCTTCTTGAACAGTTTCACAAGCTCTTCAGCAATGTTTGTGTAGGCAAACTGCTCCTTACTTGACTCTGTGAAGCAAAAGGAGAAAATCAGTATAAAGTAAGCAAACCACATAATAAGGCAGAACTACTTTTTCTCTTGGTTACCAGGTTTGTTCAGTAAGATGATTAACTGTTCTTCACAGACAAGAGCAATAGGCTCATGCTTATCACAAAATAAAAAGATAAATGTCTAACACTTTAAATGTGCTGTTCTGAATTTATTATGGTTAAGGCTGTTATAAATATATAAATATATGATTCAAGGCTGTTTGGTCTGGTTTTGCCCACCAAAAAGTAAGCTAGCTATAGAAAAAGTAATAGTACAAAAATAGGCCTTTGATTTCCTTCATCTTAATAGAAAGAAGAGCAGGTTATATACTGCATTTTCTATGGGAGAGATGAAGATTTGCACCACATGCTTTAATATTTACATGGTCTCATCACAGTGACACTTATTTTGACATCTATGGGTGGCTTTTGCTGGGCCATCTCATACTGCACAGATACAGCATAAAGCAGTTTTACAGATGGGCGACGTTCCTACCAGATTAGCCAGCAAGTCTTCAAATGTACATTCAACAAAAGCATCTCTTATTCCATTGCCTGTATCGTATTCCTCCTCACTGGCAGTATTACAAGGGATGCAGGGGGTAGGGCTGGTGTTCTGCATTCTCCAGTTGCCACCTCCTGAGGGCCATCTGTAGTTAAGAGAACCTTCCAGCACCTTTGCTATTGCTCTGGCGGATGCTTAGGGATTACTTTACTGTAGAACTGACCCCAAGGACTTGGGAAAAGTATGACCTGCAGTCCTAGACACATTTTGTGCATATCTCATAATTTTCTCTCACTGTGCATGCTTGCATAGTATATTCTATGTAGATTGTTGATCTTTCCAGTATTTTAGCAGATCCATCACTGGTTTGTGCCCTGCTTTGACACAGCATTGTCCTATAATGCTTTTCAAGGGATTCTTGCAATGTTGTTGTCTTGTAAGTGATGAAAAATGACAAACTCACAAAAAAATCCCTGAAGTTACAGGGCAAAAATAAAATAATAGTTACAATGTGATTGACTATTGCTTAAGGGAGAAAAAAGCATTATAAAGTAAATTAATTTTGTGCCAGTCTTAAAGAATGAGCAACTTTTCAATGTGTATGAACTGGAAGGGAAGCAGCTGCTGTGAAGTTTCTTTCTCAAGGTTCTCATTACTCAACAAGACAGAGCTGCATCTTTCCAAAGACGGAAATTCACAGTGATCTACCATTTATTATATTTAATATCATTATGGTTTTGGTTGCATTTCAGCACTAGAACTTTCAGTGTATGACTCTTACACTTTCTGCTGTGCAGGCACAGTAGACAGTACCCATCCTGCAGACCTCTGATTTGGTAATTTCTTTAATGCTACCTTGATTGTTCTTTCTGCTGTTGATTTGTTAAGAATAACTGTCTGCTGTAAATAAATTTATTATGTGTATGATCAAACTAAACTAGGCAACATGATACTTTCTCTGGCCTTGAAATCTATGAACTCAGGCCACCAAGTACTACAAACTCAGAGATATATTTTTCATATTTTGAACTGCTGAATGTTCTTAGATGATATCATAACTGCTGTGTATTATTTACTCCAGTGTAAAAAACCAAAACAATTCATAAAACAAGAATTTCCTCAAATACGTTAGCAAAAGAACAATATAAACCACAAATGTTAATAAAACACAGGCCTTAACAACCCATTGATTTACACATGATTGAGCTCCAGTGAAAACTGATCTGCTTGGAAAGACATCAGATCAAAGCAGGTCCACAAACTTCAATTTAAAGGAAGTTGTAACTAAAATTAACCTCTATTAATGATTTATACATGGAGGTAGTTAGATTAGAATTCTGCACCAAAAATAATACTGAATATGCAGATTAATGAACTGTGCCTGGCTCAATTTCATTCAGAGATTTTCATGAGCCAAATTTAATCTCGATAAAACTTTGTGGAGCTACACTAGGATACAATATTTATATTATTAATAAATAATTCACGTTTAGTAGCAGTGCTATGGAAATACTGTTTAGATGATTTAAAATATGCTTAGTTGCACTGAAGCACAGTAACATAAAACCTAAGGTTGAATTAAGTACCCAAATAAATTTGAGTTACTAAAGGGAAAAAAAAGAGACAACTATATATTCTAGAGAAAATAAGCAAAAATTAGTTGTCTATTATTGTTGAATATACCAAAAAGACTTGAATGAGCTTTTGTTAGTCTTTAACTAAGACTTAACATTATGAAAACTGGATGTAAATTTGAGATTAATATAGTGGACTTACCGAGTTCTGCTAAATTGCCAAATGCAACAAGGCACATTTCTGTCAGAGCTGCATTTTGGCAATGAATGCCCAACAATTTCACTAACGTAGGAATTACACCCATATTGATAAGCTGTGACTGCAAGGTATCTACATAAAAAGAGAGTACAACAGTGAGTTAGCATTTCTCTTCATAGTACTGTTCTTTTAACCAAGAAAGTATTTTTCACACAAAACAACTTGTAGGCTAAGCAGCATTAAAATGTCTGTCTCCTCTACTCTTCAGATTAGGATTTGGTTAAGATTTGAGATATGGACTCATAATTTTTGTCCCTGGCAATGGAAAGTACTTCCAGAAATACTCCTTCCTGATCTGTTTATAGGGTATAGTGAATTATGCAGCTACTGACAATTTTATGGTTATCAGGTTCCTAATAAATGTCAGGTTTGATTCTGAGCTCACTGAGACCAGCTGACTGAAATTGACCTGAACTAGGCCAATGAAACAGTGATTTATCTGAGAGCTTTTTCTATATACTCTTTTTAAAATTAAAGATCAAAACTGGAAAATTAAAATTAGAATGAATATAAACTGGCACTGAAATAAACATGAAAAGTTTTATAAACACAGGAAGTCACAATGTAGATTATGAAGAGCTTGAGAAAAAAGAAAGTTTAATAAAGACAAAAAATGGAAGGTTTAAGAAAAGTCCTTAGAAGCCATTCTGATAATTTCTTGCATAGGATGGAAGTTTATAGTATTTACGAGTAAGAAAAGTATTGCTCCTAGGTGTCTGCAAATAGAAAGATGCTTTGATGGTTAGGCAGAAACACGATTGGTTTAAAAGATTATAACAGTATTTCCTCTTACACATTTTACCTATAACATAGCAAAGAAGAAAAACATTGTTTCACAGTTGAATAGAATGAAGCAGACATAAACACACCAGATGTTTTTTAGTAATTTTCCTAAGAATCTTTTTTCCTTTGTTTCTAAAGCATTTCAACTATGTTTAAATGTTACAGACTCAAAAGACAAGGATCCAAAGGCCAGTGATGTCAAGAGAATTGTATTACTTAATTTAGCTTTTGATCAAGCTCTACTGGGGAATTTTGGGGTGGGTTTTTTTTTGTTGTTGTTCTTGTTCTGTTGTTGTTATTTGTTTCTTTCTTTTTTCATTTGTTTGGTTGTTGGAGTTTTTTTCGTATAGTTTTCTTGTTAAGGAATTAATTCTAGGCAACTGAAATCAGTTGGAGTTCTTATATCTGTGGCATCAGAGCAATAAAAAATTGCACATTTACAGGGAGATAAAAACATGACATCTGAAGTTTAGCAAATTTAGAATTATCTCATGCTCTCAAAAAACTCTTTGAAATTTTCATATAATGAAAATGATGAAATATTCCAGAATGTTTAGCTCATTTGTATTCAGTATAAAATACTTTGATAATAACTATGAATTTGGTATACCAAGTAAGTAAATGGCATGGTTATTTTAGGTTATTGGGGATGAGCAGGAATCCTTATGGCTTGACATCTTTAATAAAACTGTATTACTTACCAGTAACTGAATTTCCTTTTTTGGGGGGGAGGGATTACCTCTTCCACAGATTCATGGACTTTAGTGAAATTTATGAGAACGCCATGTCAGACACCAAAGAGCTGTTGAAGTTGTCAAATTTCAGGTAAGTACAAATTGTACCAGCGCATGCATTGAATGCCATTTTACCTCTGGCAGATGTGTGAGTCACTACTACACCCTCCTACTTCATTCCAAACTGACTGGAAAAATCTGTCTTTCAATAGGAAACCTGGGGAGAGAGGGAGATGGAATGGCTCTACAGAGAAAATTGTTGTGTAGGAGAACTCAAGTTACTGGTAAATAATCTGTTTTTGCCCTTGGTTTGTGATTGTCCCCTGTAAACACTTAAAAATTCTGAAGGAGAAGTGGTTGTGGAGAGAGGGAGAACAAAGACACAAATCACAAATGCCATAGAAAATTACTTGGAAAGAAATTGTTTTGTTACTAGACTATACCTTTAGTCACTCAAAAAATCTCTTTATCCAACTGTAATGGATAAAGAGACAATCTCTATGGACTTCATTCCAACATCAGAAGCATAAACTCTCCATTTTAAGCAGGTTTTTAGTTCTGCTGTCTCTTTCTTAATACAAAATATATAAAAAGCATGGAGGGAAACCACATAATCTCTGAAAGAAAATAGGAATCTTAAGAGTCAGATAGAAAGATATATCATTGTTCAAGAGAGCACAGAGTGCACTGACTAAAGGACCTCTAGAATTTCCAAACTAAAAAAATTTAAAAAATCCATATACTAAGAAAGAACAATTGTATTGGGTCAAAAGTCAGGTATTATACCAGACTCCATGCCAGTCTGATTTTTCCAGAGTAGAAGGATGGCACCTGAGTACAGGAAATACCTACAGTGAAAAGAATGGCATTACAAGAATTGACAAGAAGGTAAACATTGCCTTAACAGCAGTAAGTGTTAATTTAAAACTTATAAATTTTCTCCTTTGACAAAGACAATCAACCCTGTGAGTCACAAAGCTGCACAGGAAGCAAGACCTTTGAAAATAAAAGGCTGCCAGCAGCTATTTGCTATGTTTATACTTAAGCCTGGGCTTGCCATACAAATTCTGGACCTGACATTTACATCTGTCATTACCACCAACAGGAGGCTCTTTGTCTAGCAAAGTCTGTTAAGCATTTTAAGAGAAAAGTATCAGACATCTCACTGGTATGGAGACCTACAGAACTTTTTAGTTCAGATAAATTAAAAATATCTAAGTGGCTCAGTCTCAGCTGAAGGGACTGCCAGCAGTTTTCTGTCTGCCCTAGGAAAACCTCAGACTGGGTAACTTGGACAAACTGTGTATCTTGGCCTTTCACTGCAGGAAGTGTTAATGCCCTACTAGAGCAAGAGACCATTTTGGGGGAACATGCATCCATCCTACAATCAGTTGCCTGACACAGGACTAAAGCAAGCCGTGAGGCCAGGCAATGTTGTGTTTCGGGATGAAACAGCACTTCTGTCCACTTCCTAAGCAGAACTTTATGCACAGAGAGCAGGAAGAATGAAAAACTGAATGCCTCCCCTGAATTTATTACTTAAACCCACCATTTACACTGCTATCACATATTGCAGTATGTCTGTGTGTTCTTTTTGGGTGAAAAGCACTGACAGTGATGCTGTACAGATGCATATACAGGTAGATAAAAGGCAATCAATACATGCGCCAGCACAAAGAATTACCTACCTAAAACTTGAATTTCAATGGCTCCATGTCCTTCGGTGACACACATGGAAACTCCAAAGAGTAAGATCTGAGGAGAATATCCCAAATTGAGAACTTTATTGGGGGCATTTTAGTAAAAAATGCTGATTTAGGCTAATTCATGATTTTGAAAAGAATTTCAGAAAACAACTCATCATTTGTGTCCCATCAATAACTGTGATAATAATTCTGAAGGAAAAGTAGTTTTGTACAAATTGATGGCATAATTTCATACCCTAGAGAAACCTGCTTGCAATCCCCGCAGCTATGTTAAATCATGACAGAATATAAAAGTGATTGTATTGATTATCTCACTATGGTAAGGAACATACTTTTTATCTGCTTTTGCATACTTTAGGTTACTTGGCAATTAGGTATATTTAGGTCTTGAGCATGCTAGGCATCTCTATCTGTGATGTAAATGAAACAAATTGACAAGCATGAAAATTAGCAAAGGTAAGTCTTAGGAGGAAGCGTTACTGAAATATTGCTGTCAGACCATAATAATGGTGCCATAAATCTCCCTTTCATTTCTTGTATATTTACATAGCTTCTGCAGATGGTCAACAGTGCACATCAGACCCCAACATTCATTCCAGTTGCTAAGAGTTTTGTGAGAATAAGGAAGGCTCAGCAGTTGTATGATTTAACATCAGGATGTCACATTTTACAAAGGTGCTGAAGGAAAGACAATCTCGACAGACTGAAGTTTGCTATGAAACGAAATGAGGCAGCAATCTATAAGGATAATTATTTTAATCTACATATATATGTTCACATACATAAATGTACATATACTTTCACACATGCATACTGTATCCAGTTAACTTCTGATCTCTAATTTGACTATCTAATAAGCCAATTGGCCTAGTTCTTCCATAATTTCTATATTTCTTTAAAAAGCCTTCATGGTTTGTTTTAGAGATCTCGAGAGACAATTTGTTACCTTACAGACTGATCCCATTGACTTGCAAATAACCTTGCCTCACAGGATTATGGGATCTTTAGAATAACCATTCTTATTTCTAACTCTTTTATGTGAGTGTTTGCATACAACTGTTAGTTTTATTGGATTAGTTACTAGTTTTCCCCTCTTTATCCAAGCCTGTTTTGCTTCTTGCTCTCAAGCAGTTAATGGCTACACAGAAGCTGATAACTGAAAGCAGCGATGAGCTATTTGTGTCTGATTGAATTTGGGTAGTAAAATACCGTTATGACAAGAGGGTTGAGATAACCTAGGCTGAAGGCAAAGGGATGTTTTCCATTGGAAAAAACCCTCTAATTTCTAACACTGCAATTAAATATCAACAATTTTTTAAAGCTTAGAAGAACTGTAAGAAATGCCAAAGTTTGAGTTTATTGTCTTAACAATTGTAGTTACTAATGAAATGGTAAGATACCAAGGAAGCAAAGGAAGAATTGAAAGACAGTAAGCAAAAATAATTCCTCAAGAACCTTGTAAAAGGAATCCTATTTTTAAAGCTTAGATAACACTGTTATGACTGGAGTTACAACTGCAAGCTGAGTGTCTAGAATAAGGATGAGGTACAAGAATCCTCTATTAATTTGCTCTGTTTAGGAAAAGGATGTCTTAATTGTAGCTGCTCCTTAGTTGCTTTTCTTGTAAAACTCATGTGTGATAAATCCCTTAAAGTACTCAAGACTGAGCCTCTCATGTTTAAAAAAATAAGGCAGTTGGTAGTTACTAATAATGAAGTAGTAGCTATTGGAAAAAGAGGGCAATTAGTTGACTAGGAATGACAAACTGTTTGGAATCAAGTAAGACCATTTATATACTATTTTGCTCATAAATTGCTGATGTTTAGAAAATATTAGGGTGTTCACAGATAATTAGATGCAACTAAGAACCAACTGTGCTGTAATGGTCCTAATTTGGATAGCTAGTACAAATTAAAAGAGTGCAAGCCATTAAAAGCAGTTAAAGAAATCTTCCAAGTCCCCACCTGTAACTTTTTACACAGCATGCTAAGCTGGAAAAGATTATAGAAACAAGTAAAGAGAATGCAGAAGTGCTGTTTCAAAGACGGAAACACTTCCTCCTTACCTAATATTTTTTCTTTAATTTTTGTCCCCTTGGTTTCCATAACTATGGACAAAGAAATCTGTGACTCTAAGCTTAAATCCCTCATCCTTCAGCAAAACCAAGGCAGTGTTTTATCTTATTTGTAAGTAGCTGGGATCAAATCTTTACAAGTAATCCCAAAAATGGTATTCACTAAGTTGTGAGCACAATTAACTGTCAGGGCAATCTCAGTTTTGATGTTTAACAGGTCAGCAAAGAACTGCATTTAGTCAGAATATTATTCACCTGCTGCTGCAATGCCTGGAAGTAAGTGGCTGACTCGGGCTCATAGTTGACCTTGACTGCTGTCCTGAAAAGTCATGATGGCCCACAGGTGATGTTTTTAGACCAGCTCACAATTATGGTCCAATTGTACTTGTGACTCTTAAAACTGGCAAGACAGATCAACTACCCATTTCTCCATTCATATGCTATAGGTATGGTTACTTTTATAGTTTTAAAAAATTTACTTCTAAAAATTTTCTTCTAAATCACTTTTCTTTCTTTTTTTAATATTGATTTGTCATATTATTTGGGCTTTAATTTAATGGTTGTCCCAGTCAGTGAGCAAATTCACAATGAAACTAGAGGATACAAATCTTACACAGTCTACCCATGAATGCTGGGCCAAACATGAGCTGGGTTCCTACAAAAGGGACCCTTCCTCATGGAGATAAACAAGTGTGTGGGTAAGGTGGAGGTCTGGTGAACTCCCAGCACTCCTCCCTGATGTGATGGTAGAACACGGGGCTGGTGAACACCCTGATCCAAGAGCTTGGAATACTCCTGCATTTCTCACTTCTGACACTGCTTATGTGGCTCCTGTGAATAGTGTGTATGAAATGAAAGATGTCCTCTAGCAGAGAGGAGAGCAGCTAGTGAATCCTCCTGGCTGTCACTGAACCACACAACTGCTTTATTGATTGCATCAGAATAAGCTCTCTTACTAGATGGAATGAGTCATTTATTCAATGTTCCTAACAGTTAAGCTGTTCAGAAGCTGCTTGTTTGGGAGATTTATCTCATAATTAGTTTTCCTAGAGAAGATCTGCTGGGAGCTTGATCACTGAAGCAAAACTGATAACAGTATCTCTGCACATTGCTTTTGGATTCATCTGTCTTGAGCTACCAAGTCTACTGTATGCTCATTAGTCTTAACATAGAGCATTCTGGTAGCTTAGACGTGAGAATATCTATTTACTCCAAATATTGTAACAAAGAAAAGTACTGAGTTAACAGTATGAAATATAATAAATGTGACACTCATGCAAAGTGGTCAAGCAAAACAATTCCTGGAAACTATATGAAATGAAGGAACTAGAAAGTTGCTATTTAGAGAAGATGGAAGAAGTACTTAAACAAGAATTCTTAGATAATACAAAGAAAAGAGGAGGAAAAAACCCAATGTAAGAACAAGCAAAAGAGATGAGACACATACAACAGTTATATTTGGAGCTGGATGAGTAACACAAAGAGCTGAGATCTTCAGAGAGATGGCACAGAAAACACACATGGAAACTATGCTAGAAGAGATGATAAAGCAGATTAAAAATGTATACAATAAGGCCTATGGACCATCCTGAAAAGTAGAGACGTTTTGGGGACATAGAATTGGAAAGTGAGTTTCAGCAAGTGCTATCTTTCAGGAAGTGGTGAGTAACTAATAAAGAAGATATTTCTTCCTAAGATGAAACACTGCAATTCAGGACATGGGCATGACTGAAAACAATGTAATTACTAACTGTATTTGTAATCTGTGCCATTGCAAGTCAGGAGAACATCCTCCCTGTAGCCTTCCTAATGTATTCCAATTTTCTTCGCATTTTGAAAACTTGAAAATGTGTGAATACTGTAAATATATTTTGGCACATTAAAACACTTGTGTGCAGAAGCAAGCTAGGTACTAGTTTGTACAACTAATGTAGAATACTACTGTGTTACTCTCAGTGGTCAAGGGTTTCTCATTTGATATACTTTCATGTTTTTGTCCCAGTCCCTAAGCATCTCCAATTCATGAGATAATGAACATAAACTTATAATTTATAGACACAGAACAGTGTTGAACATACCTATAAATGATTCCCCATTTATCTTAGAACAATGTAACATATGGTTTTATATACATTTCACAAGGATAAAAATTATTAACTGTTTGGCATACATACCCTTAAATAATTAACAACACTGTATGTCTGCAACAAATTAGTCTTATGATGTTGATACTATTTGAGAGAGTACTTAATGTAGCCTTCTAATTAGCTTCTGTAAATCTGTCTGATATATCTTTATGCTTTGCTTTTAGACATAGAAGTAAATTCCAGATGCTGATCTTAAAACTTCACACAATTTATGTTATATGGAATTGCGTCAGAATATATCAAGTATTTCTGGGAACATAATTTTACTGAAACAGAAAACTGTATATGTGAATTGAGGTCTCTGATCTTTTCAGAATAACTTAGTGTTAAGCATCCACAGTGTGAACCTACAGATGATTTTAACTTTTTATCTTTTTTTGTTGGGGTTGTTCTCCTGGTAGACATAAAGCAAATTTTCGGTGTTGTTTACCATTCTCATTGCTATAGTTCATCAGCATGCCACAAAAGACAGTCAAGAGCTTCTCACTGGCTGGATCTGTTTTACTGCACAGTGACCTTAAATGGTCTACTACAATATGTGCACCACCTGCATGGTCAACTGCGTTCCTGCCCTCATCTGTAAAACAAAGAGTTACATTAAAAAAAAAAAATGAAACCAAACCCCACCATCGAATCCCGAACGTAACAGTAATCACACAAAATGAAGCTTTTAAACAGAGTGAAGTCATTCCTCCAGTGTTGTCGAATTAACCTAGAGAGATACCTGAGCGCCAATTTTTAGTGCAACAGAGCTAGGAAAGTGAAAACACCTTCAACAAAAAGGATTAACCACCTGGCACTAATACCTTTGTAAAGAAGTTCAGTGTTTGAGGCAGAGCTGCTGGAGCTGATAAATAATATTTTGAAGATGCACTGAGTTTTGGCAGAGGGAGGTTCTGTGCACTTGACACAGCCTAGTCCATATGCAGGTAAAATACTCTTGCTGTTACACAGATCAAGAAATTGAAATACTGAAAATAAATTGCTTGGATTACTTAAAAACAAAAAGGGGAATAAAATGGACAAAGCAGACAGAGGTGCTTGTTCCTAGTGGCAACTGTTCATGCACTCAGTCTGCCACACAGCATGTTCTCTGCACTTCTATAGCTGAAATTTAATACCACTATCTGATACTTTTTGTATGGCTAAAAGAAAAAATTTACATCTATAAAAGACTACAATGTTCTGAAGGGTTGTAAATAACACATGATAATCTTTGTATGGAACTCTTCCTATGTAACAAATCAGTTTTGACACAAGAGAGTAGGAATAAAGGAAAAATAGGCCTTCTATTACAGTAATCATCAATACTGCTTCCTTCCCCAGCAGTAAGCAATGAGCAATAGACAACAGTCAATACATTAAATTCCAGGGCTTCCAAAAGGAGAGATTTTCATGTGAGCTACCACTGGAATCAGCTGGAAAATATGGATGAAAACAAAACCTTGTGGGGGGAAGGAGGAGGGAGTCTTTAAAGTTTTGCAATATAAGAAAAACAAAACACCCTTTCCTCAATTTCTTCATGGACCCAAAGCCTCTTTTGCTTGTTATTCACCACTCTACCATCCCTCCTCTCTCTCCCCATATGTGCAGGTCAAGCTACCAAGTTTTTGTCATTCTGCAATATATTCAGCATGAAACCCAAGGCTGTTCATATTTATAATATGATCTTCCCACTGTAAAGTGTTCCAGGGCTCTGCAAAAATAAGCTGCTAAATCTTCCAATTCTTGTTAATACTATTAATGAGCTTTATATACCCCTTATACTATATATAAAAAACAGGATTCTAAATATTGCATATAGGGACTTAAGAAAATTTGCTGAATGGAACTGAAGAAAGGGTAATTCTTGGTAGGGCTTAAATTATTACCAAAGTAGCAAGAATTTTGCAGACTAAATTCACTGCCATGACTCTTTCCACCTTGGACAGGATCAGGATGTCAGAAAACTGCATTTTGCTGCTGGGATTTCTATTTCATTTTGACAATGGAGAAACTGTAATCTACTAAACAGTTAAATTCAAGGTAGGACTCTGTGTCAAAAGAACAACTATTAAAAAAAGAATAAACAGAAAAGAAATTTCTCAGATCTTTGATGCCCTAACAAACATAGCTCTCATGCTGAAACAAAAGGAAGTCCTACATCAAAATACAGTGAAACAATATAGTCAGGTATTTAGACTCAGTGCTTACATCTACCAAATCAGTAGAGAATAAAAATTAATTTGGGTTGGAATATTCAAACATTCTGCCTTGTTTATCCTCTTCTGGTATTTTTTACTTGGAAATTTATGTAAATACATGATTCTGTATTTAACTCATCTGTCTGTGAATCAAAACAGGTATGCAAAATGAAACTGAATCACTGATTCTGGATCAGATGGACTGAATGTGGTCCTCAAATTACTATCATGCAACTTAAATCAACAAACAAAGATGATAAATTCAGGTAAGGATCACATGTCAAGCTCCACTGTGTCTTGATGTTGGTGATCTACATGTAAAACATGTAAGGAAAGTATAACAGAAAGGTAGAGGTTGGTAAGTGTTTGAAAACAAGTGTTAAAACACACACAAAAAAATAGTTACAAGTGAAGTTCCTTACCTGGACAGAATTTGGCAGAACTCTACTGAAAATTACTGTATGATAATATTTAACAAGAAATCTAAGTCATATATCCTTTAAATTCAGATATGTCTGGTTTATTAAAAACTGCTGTACAGTCTCTCACTTCAAATACATGACAAAACTGTTATCCACACAATGTTTTTGTTAAGTAAACAGATCACCAGCTTCTTCTGTACAGCAAAAGTAAAGCAGTAAGATTGAGAAACAAACCTCATTCCAAGAAATGTTGGACCTTATGGTATACTCAAAAAGTTAGGTATACATGAACCTCAGAAGGTGGCAGGCTGTAAGAGCCAGCCTTTGGCAGGACTACGAATGGTGGCAGACTTGTAAAGGAGATGCCATAACTGAGTTTGTTGCCCTCACTCTTTCCCCTGCTGAAGCTCACCCTGCATGGCTGCTTCTCTGCCCCAGGCAGCTGAGTGAAGAACAGACCTGGGTGAGTGCTATAATTAGGAACTCCTGGTGCTGCTGAAGAGGATTAACTTGGCTCATTAGTGCAGGGCCACAAAGAATCCTGCACCAGATGTCAGAGGAAAACCCTGAAGGTCCTGCCTGCCCACTGCCAGTGCTGCTGTGACACTCCACAGCATCCCCAAGCAGAAAGTGTAGTCCTGACTCAGAATGCTTCGTGTGCATTTCACCAACTCGCTTCTCACTACTGCTCTGTCGCTAAGGAACAGATTTTGCACACAAGAATACTCATCAAACTCCAAATCATTTACAGTCAAAACAAGCCCACAGCATGTTGCTGAGTCTTGTTCTCAAGCCAACTATTACCTTGCAGTTCAGCAGCTCTATGAACTCCCACACTTAACGTGCTTCCAAGCCTCCCAGAAGCTGTGCTGAATTTTTTTTCCTGTGACCTTTTTAAATAAACATTTGCTATTCCTAAGAGAACAGTGATTGAACAGTTTAATGAGAGCATTCACATTTCTGCTTAAAAATGCTTCATTGCAGCTCACAAAGGGCAGTGCTGTTGTATAGCTTTCTTTTAAGTACATGTAATAGGGTCTAAAGATGCCAGAGTGAGAACCTAAGAAACCAGACATATTCTTTTCCCTGTAAAATGTACAGTAAGATTTTTTACAGAATGAGTTATTACTTCACAATGTTCTTTAGCCCAATCCAACACAACTGTCTCTAAGAATTAGTACAGTCCCTTTTTCTATCCTGAGTTGCTCAAAGGAGTTGCAAAAAAAAAAGGGTTTTAAGTTGATTATCAAGTTACTATAACTGTTCACATTCCCTCTATGAACAGTCTTGTCAAATCTTCCTGTTGCTCAACCATGCCCAAAGTCAACAACCACTTTTTTTTAACGTAGAGGATTGTTGAATCTTTACAATGTAGCACGTAGAGTGGTTTCAATTGGCTTTTCCCATGCTGTTTCCATCACTTTCCCTTGAGTTTTTTTCCCTAATTCACCAAGCCCTAAGACAAATCATTAAGTCACAAAACAGTAACAAGAAAAAAAATCTAAGTCAGGAAAAAAGGCTGTGCCATAATAGAACAAGATATTGGAAAATATTTAGGCTTAAAAAATACACCCATTTCTCAGATGATCGGCTAGAAAATAATTTGATGACATTTCTTAAAAATAAGCTTTTGGCTTTAAGTATCAGATTTATACTTTGAAATGTTTTATTTTTGTCTTGCAACTGGATACCTGAATTGTCATTTCCTCAGTTCATGTTCTGCACAAGTTTATTGGTTTAAATGGTTGCATAGGTATAAATGGTGTAAGTCAGGAAGAGAAAGGACTACCTGCAGGATCAAGGTCCCTGATTTGCATAAACCAAATTGCCAAGACAGCAAATTTGGGTAACCCAGGAAAAACATAGTATTTATTTTAAAATTCCTTTTACTTGTGTAATGATCAAATCAGTTAAGTGACATGCTGCCATTTTACTTTAATTGCTTCATCATTGCTTTTGGCCACAATTCTGAATTTTTTGACCAAAATATTGCTTAGATTGAACAGGGCTTTACAGATAATTCGTTCTTGCTTTTCTTAATAAAAAAAAAGACAAACTAATCTAATTAGCCCAATTTGGGGGTAGGAGGGACTGCTCTTTTTACATGTTCTATTTCTACTTTCCCCTGTTTTCTAATTAGGTCTTCTCTGCAAGACTTTTGTGGTGAGGCAGTCATTTGCTCCTGCTGCTTATTCTTTCACCTGAAACCATAATAGTCTGTGATAGCAAACTGGCTGCTGCAAGGAAATTATGATGTGACAGAATATTACGAACATGTGTAAGGATAAAACTGCAGGAACAGAACTCCAAAGGAAAAAATCCTGGTAACATGTGGAAAAAAAAGAAAGAAAATATTCAAAAAGCAATGGCAAACCCTGAGCTAGTGTAAATGACATTATCTATGTAGACACTGGGAAAAATACTGCCCCTTATATAAACTGGGACTTTACCTTTTCTTTCCCTGACTGAACACTGTGAGATTAAAACTTTCCACGCAATGCTGCCATTCAGTTTTAACACTTGACTATACTTTTTATCCTCAGTCTGGTTTGTGCATGCTTTTTGGTCACTGCCCCTGTCAGGTCTCTGACTGCATCACTACAGACCATAACCCTGTACACAACACACAGTAGCATTTCATTAATTTTATTTTTCAAGGAAAGTAAACTTCATGTGATTATACTGCACTACCATTGTTTGCTGCTTTTTCCATGTCTTCTGTGCAATTGTCTAAGAAAGACATTACACAGCAATACTGCATTTTGAGATTCATATTTTAATAATTTGAAAGATAATTTTTGGGATTGCTCTGTCTTGCACTGAAACTTTTCTTTCCTTCATTAATTCTTTTAGGAATTTTAAGGCTGATTACCAGAAGTACAGCTTTGTTTTATTTGCTTACTGGTTAAAATCAATCAACGCAATCTTAAAAGTTTTGGTTTATAAAGAAAAAAAAACCAATCTTGAATTAATTATGCTTGCTTCAGAGATAAACAGAATTGTCCCATAGTCAGTTCATCTCAAAAAGCTGGTAGGTATCCTTAGCCCTAAGGGTAAGCATTGAGGGTACTGTTTGATAAGTTATTCCTTTAGAATAATTGCTAAAATAATACATATGTAAACAGTAAACTAGGAGAACACTATATTTTAATACAGCCCCTTCAAGGACTGAAAATAGACAGAGTTGATCATTTTGCATAAAACTGTTGCCAGCAATTTTTTTGGCTAATGACAACTGATGCAGCAGTGTGTTGGCCCTCTTATGCAACTAGTTTATACTAACAAACAAATATAGTTTTTAAATTTATCCAAACAGAGATCTAGGGATATTTTTGGTAGACCCTTCATAATATGTTCAATGTGTGGACCACGGGATATCAATGTTAACAAGCCCTAATCTCTTTCATGATTTCTTTTGTCTACAGAGTCAGGAGCTTGGCAGAACATTTGAGGGGAAAGGTAAGTGTGAAGGTATTGAGATCTCCCTAAGGCTATGCTGAGGTAGCAGTCAAATGCAAGCTGGATTCAAGACCACAATTTAATTTCAATAACATTTGCTTATTTGTCATATTCATCTTATGTCATATTAATACAAAAAAAAATCATGTGTTTCTGATTTCAGACAAAAGAACAGTGATGAATTTAATGCTCAAGACTTCAATAATTTACTTCCAGTCAAATGCTACTAGTGGATCTGATATTCCAGTATAGCAGCAGAAATGGTTTTATCAGCCACAAGGCATAAAACACCACTAGACTCAGAACTGGCAAGTAATTTGTTCTGGATTCCAAGAATACTTCAGTGTGTAATTAAAATGTAGTAATTACTGCTACTGAATTCTGTTTGAAATTAAAGAAGCCAACTTAGAGAAGAGAATGTTCTACATAGATATACTAAAATCAGGTAAAGGTCCTCAAAGCTGAATGTAGCTTTGCCTTCCTTTTCATATACAATATGCTTCCTGCAGAACTCTTCAGTTGATTTTATAACTCTATGAAACACCTTAGCAATTCCATTGCAGTCAAACAAATTACTCTAGGTTTATGAGAGTGTAAGTCAGAGCTGAAGCCAGCTTAGTATTTCATACAGTACAAAATAAATCATGGAACTCATTACACAGTAAAACAGCAGACACTTTTTCTACACTGGTGAATAGGCATTTATAGAATCTCATGCTATTAACAGAATAGACTTGCACACCACAATTAATTTAGAATTCCTACTCCCAGCCCTGCAGTACAATGTTGTCTCTCAGCTTCAAACTCTCCAAGAGGAAGAGTGTGAAGTGACCATGGCATGGTCACAGTCTGATGCAGAACAGGGGTGTGCCAATGGCTGCTACTGACAGGAGCCTAAATGAGCTGTGGATCCCCACCAAAGCAGCCAGAGGAGGAGTCTCAGAAAGTGTGAAACCCATGGCAATTTGGAATAGGTTGGGAAATGCCCAAGAAGGAAACCATAAAACAAGATCAAAATAATCCACCATAAAGCATATTTGTGGATTCTGCCAGGATACTTTTCTTTTCCTGCTAGAAAAAGAAAGACAATTATCCCAAGAATTGAAAAAGTAATAAGTGGACCTGGGATCTACAAACAGCTGAGGCAAGTCTTGGATTTGGGGTCAGTGCTATTTGTCCCAAATCATGAAGCCTAGGAGAAGCCTAGCCTGAGAACTCATGGGTTTTGCATCACCTCTCAAATGGCCGATGATCTAGAAAGATTTCCTCATCATTCTGATACCATTTAAGCCAGCTGTAAAGTAAGAAGTTAGAATAATATTGTTTAACAGCTTCCTAAGAACATTCATGATTAATTGCTAGTAAGAGCTCAGTATTACTGAGGAAGTATATGTTGGCATACATACACTCTAGTTTCTAGCTGATGCAATACTTGTGTGCAGAGCCTTGGAGAAGAACCTGCACTATCAAGGACCTCTAAAGTAAAAATGCTATGGTTTTCTAAGACTGTGGCATGCCTCAGAGAGGACAGATCTAAAGACTATATTATTACTGTACAGTCAAAACCTTGAATTTGAATTATCTGCAAGCAAAACCCTGAGTTTTCAAGCAATAATTTAAGGACTCTGGTCTTGATTTCTTGGTATTTCTTGGGAAACAGCTTAGTAGGTGGCATATGCATTTGGTAGGATCTAGTTGATAAGTGAAAAACCGTGGTAAGATGCTGCCTAGCTGCATGAATCAGGGTGACCTTCATAAAAATGATTAGCCAGTAGTGTACCATTATCAGCATCAGTTGTGTTCTAGGATTCTACTGGTTTTCCATATGGTAATGAAAAATGTTATGCCATTTTTTGAAAAAAACTGAATTTTACTTCTTTCCAGTATGTTTTATTTTAAAGTGTCTGATTTTCTCCTGTAGATATGAAATTAATTGTATCTCCTGAGAGAACATAACTGTACAATTGAGGTGTTTCTTATTTTTGTACTTAGCCTTCTGTAGCAGATGCCTGCAAGAGTTCTGTACATTCTTATAAGATAGGCAGCTGAGTTTCAAGAATTTATAGCATGTATGAGATCTTTTTAACAAAAAGTGATAAAATGTTCATGTTCTGGAGTTGAGGCTAAGATGGAGAGGGATCTGCTTTTATTTGAAAGGCCACGTAGCTGAAATTGATCTAGGAGGCTTGCCATCAATACAGGTAAGACTGCAGAGATAACAAAGAAATATACAGCCTGGGAAATGAGAAAAGGACCCAATAAATCTCCTGCTGAGAGGAGTAGATAAGCAGCTGCCAGAGGAGATATAGAATGAGCTGGCATTTTTAGCTTCTTTCCAACTCTGTAAGATGCTACATACCAAATATGGTTGCTAAGAACATGTACCCAAGCTGGCAGTTTCATGAAGAAACAAGGCTGTGGTACAAAAAGAAGTAACTTCTGGATTACACAAGGTCTCTAAACACTACCTTTAATATGTATATTATGGAAGGGCAGAATGGGAAATTTTTCACTTCCACAACAAGATATATGGAGAGCTTAATTCCCTTTGCTAGCTTTCAGAATATGTGAATGCTCTAAACAGCAAGAAGGAAATATTTTCTAATGGGTAAAAGCCTAATTTAATCTCAACTGAAGTCAATAAGAATGCCTCCTTCTAGTTTGTATGGGCTCCGAATCAGGCTCTAAATATCCCAGCATTTCACTTCTTAGAATTATCACATTTATAGCATGAGAGCCTCTATCGTGTGCACAGCTCTAAATAAAAGTAGTTTGTCAATCACTTCAGAACTGCAGTATTTAACAAGTTACCTGTGCAAAGATCACTGAGATTAAAATAGCACATGCATTGCAAACTTCATGATAAAAAATATTGTGAGGCTATTATTTGCTAAGAAAATAACACTAATATAATATAGTATCATCATCCATTAAAATTCTTGATAAAATTTATTTGATTGGCCTGATTTTTTACCTAGACAAACTGCACTGCTGTGGAGGGTGTCAGAGTAGGAGAGAGACCTGGCTACAGACAGATTTTGTCTTTCTGCCACATTGTCTTGTTTGTCTTGCAAGAAAGTAGGCCTAAGTTGAAAACTAGTCTCAGTTTCCCTGTCCCTCATGCACTTGATCAGCCACATGAGACCAGTCACCAGACTCTTCCCAGCCTACTGTGAAAAAAGCCACCAGAGAGGGCCGAAGGGTGTGCTGATCATCAGGGTGCTCATTATGTGATCATGAGGTGCAATTTGGATAATGCTTTGCTTTAACTTAATATCCCAATGGCCAGAGCTGATGGTAGCAAATAATTCTTAGGCTTTACCTACAGCAGAATTAGCCTGCACTGATTTATGACATTGCTTTTTGTAGCAAGAACCACATTAAACAGAACCTTTTCAAAAAATGGAGATGAGATCTTTATGTTGCATGTGGAGCCAAGGTGCAGGGAGAACTTAGAAGAGTTTGGAATGTATCCTGTATTTGTAACATCTTTACCTCTGCAATATCCCTTAAAGAGCAAACTTCCTAAAGAAACAGTACCGGGAGGAATGACAGGAGGGGATGGACAGAGAGACAGAAAGGTACCTACAGCTGGACTCATGAATAAAGAGTGGTGAAGCAACTAGGATAGCTGTTATGCTCTGACTGGACAATTCCTAGGAATTGAGCTTTGATTATAAGCAAAACCACAAAACTGGTGGTTAAAAGGAAAGAATGGGCTAGGAGCTTTGTACCTAATAATATAAGTCTGATAAAATTCTGCCCATGAGTATGGCCAAGGACTGTGTTGTCTGGGAATTTGGAAGTATAAGCAGCTGTACTTGGTACAGGCTGCAGATACAATGGGGGAGAAAGCAGGAAGGAGGAGAGATCATGTCTCCATTTATTTACTTTGCACTTTCTGCTTTGATGAAAATCTGGGGGCTGAGGTGTATGTGGCATTTACTAGACAAAGTGTCTAGAACAATTGTAGGCTGTACAGGAACATGCAGTAATGTATCTGTTCTTAAACTGTAGGGCTGCACTGAACAATCTGCATACAGTTGCCTCTGACAGTCTGTAATTCATTACTTCTGACTTAGAATCTTTTTATCTGCCTCAATTGTTTCTTGTATCTCTGCATACAAGAGGAAGGTTGGGAGACCAGAAACTTATCAGAAGTAACAAAGCTTCCTTCCACCCTGCTTTGTAATTATATTTGCCTGTATTCTTGATGTTCAGAGATTCACATAACACAGATTTCTTTGAAACAAATACTTCAAAAAGGATGCTCTCAAGGCTGCTTGGTTTGACCTATTTTTCCTCTTTAACTCTTTATGTAATGAATTTAATTCTCTGATTTTCTCCCATGTTCAAATAGGTAATTAAGTAGTGTTTTTGAGGGCTAACACATATGAACACCCAGACAATAACATGTCTACCTCAAACATAACAGACAAGAAAATTTATCAGTAAGCCAACAGGTTTTCATGTCATGTTTTCTGTGAGGAAATGAATCTGTTCACTGAGTTCTTTGGCCAGGTGTAATTCCCTTTTAATTCATGGGAGGTACTGAATCTCTTTCAGCATTGGAACTTAGTAATGAATTATCTTTCCATAGTAGCTGTTTTCCAGGAGTAGCCACTCCTGAACTTATGGGGAAATGGTCTTGCCTTCATACAGCAACTCTGGGATCTCTGAACACTGAGGAACCACTGCCATTTTCCTTTGGAAAAACAATTCAGGTAATCCTTCTCCTCTTCAAGGCTAGTTTTAAGGGGCTTTCCCGGCAGAAGCAGGGAAACTTGTCTCACAGCTTTCATCCTGCACCACACCAACTTTTCAGAAATAGTGCCCTCATTAACTCCCTTTAGCACAAGCTGTCACTAAACAAAGTGATGTATGCTATACAGGACAACTGGGCTTTCAATATGGAGAGATATTGCTATGAGCCATCCAATATGGGCTTTATAGCATAGGCTCAGCCTCACATTGATTTAGGACTTACAGACATTCCTCATTGCTGCATGTTATAGTTACATGGCCAGTAGAAGTGCAAAGAAAAGCTCATGTAATTGGAAAAATATAGTTACTGATGTATTTCAAGTTCTTATACAAATCACAATTACCAGAAGGCTAACGATGCTTTTGTCTCAATTGGAAAAAAAAAATACTATTGATATGTAACATTTTTAATTAGAACTACCGTCTTCCACATCTTATCTTTGTTATACTTTATAGCTCCTTGTTAGGGAAAATGAATAGTAAAAAACTGAAATATATTAAATTTTCTAGTAATAAGCATAGTGAAAGTATTTGTCCTAAAGAAGAATTTAGGATAGAGTGCATAACTATTTAATAATTACACATAAAGTTAACAGAAAATGTCAGGATGGATGTGACAACTAAGCACTGTAAATAATCTCTTCCATTCAAATTCAATATGCTAACCTTGATTTTTGTCACATTTTATTACACTTTACTCATTAATTTTATTCACATACACAGGGAAGGTAGTGACTGTCCTCCCACAGGAGTACAACAACACATAGCACACAGAACACATCACTGCCTACTGTAGATTTTATCAGTGCTAGCTTTGCTCCACAGAAGGACAACATGAGGTGAGTAATACAGTTTTCTGTACAGGATAAATTCTGCAATGTAAAAGCCAGCAGCAGTCCACAAAACCTCACACTACAAAACCATTTCTATGTGCCCTTATTGTATTTAATGAAAAAAAAATGTGGAATGAACAATAATGACATAATAGTTACATAGATTTTACTTATATGAAATAAACCAGTGCACCTTGATCTCATACATAATCCTGAAACAGAATATAGTAAATAAATTATGTTATAGGAAGCTTAACAGCTTCTTTGTGACGCTTCCATTGGGAAGCAGCTGTTCAGTTGATTGGTCACCTTAAAGAAATACCTAAATGAAAGAATTACATGTTAACATCCTCAAGCAGTAGTTGTCTGTAACTGGAAATGACAATATATTATTAACTTCCCTGAGGTCAAAGGCAAAGTAATTTAAAACAACATAAAATGTATATTTTCAAACTCAGATGAAAAAAGTAGCAAGGAGAAAAGCTACAGTCAGTATTCATACAGCAGAACTTTTGGTAAATGCAATAGAGTATGCAGAAAAATTCTCACCATATAAAATAAGTCACTAACTCTCAGGATAACAAAATGATTTTACAATCTCATCTCACTTCCCATTTGCAGACATCCATCATTCCTTCAAGTGCAACATGTTCCTGTTGTCTCTGCTTCTGCACCATATTTATTGTGCACTGTCTTTTTTCAAAATTTTGAAGTAAGGGATAATGAGGCTGCATTCTCAAAACACGGCAACTGCTAGTTTGGTTTTGCAGATGACACACCCATGCATGTAATCAGCACATGCAGTCACATTTGCATTTCAAAACCCAATTGCTTCTTATTGTAAAAATTTATTGTGCCCATAAAAAGCTAAAAAGCCTCACCAATGTCCCCCCCTCCACCACCAAAAATACAAATACATAATCCTGGAGCAACTGATTAGCCACCTAAGAATTTTGAGAATCGGCAACATAACTCAGGCATCATTTCAGCCACATATGCAGCTCTGCACAGATTTGAGACTGGTTAGAATATGAGTGTTCCATTCTGACTCTGTTCCATTCCAACACATTCTGTTTGAGGAAAAATTAACTGTTCAGTGCCTCTGCATATGTAGCATCTGCTCCTTAAAAACCGAGTTCATTATGTTTGAAAAAAAACCCCCAGAAACCAAACCAAGGACCAGAAAACCTTTCTATTTTATATCCAGTTATATTACAATATTGAAAACATGTTTTAACCTTCCTGTCACAAAAACATTATGCAAGTGTGATGTTCAATTTTCTCATCCAGTCAGAAGAATCGTGGGGTAAATAAAAACCAAGGAAAGAGGAAAATGACCCCACAGCATACAGTACACAGAACACCAAAGCACTTCCCTCCCTTCCACAAGAGCAAGTACAAAATACAGCAGATTTCAACACTCACGGCTATCGTAGCATATATTGCCCAGGGCACGTCCTGTTTGAAGCAATACTTCCTGGTCTTTGCAGTTTAGCAGCTGCACCAAGGGAGGGATCAACCCAGCATCCACACAGGGGTTCCGCATGAATTCTGCAAAGAAAGCACAGCCTCTTAATACCAAGCCAGCTACTCCAAATTTCATCCATTCCAGTTACACTGGCTTGGCAACTGGGCCTTTTGTGTGCCCTAAACACGTGCACAAACAGTGTACATTCTCATGCAAGTTTCTAGAGAATAAGCCCAAGTCAGGATTTGGGCTTACTTCTTTCCATTATTTGCTAATTTAGAAGGAATTAAGGGCATTTAATTGACTTCCATGGAAACTAATTTAACATAGATCAGACCAAGCATATTTTTAGCACCACGAAGAAGTGCTGAAAAGAACAGCAAATTCACAACAAATTCAACCTAAACTAGAATTTCTAAATAACACAAAAGATGTCTTAAAACTAGTGTTCTAGAGCAGCATTTTTTACTGTCTATTGCCTTAATTAGAATTCCAGAAAAGCTTTTGCTTTAAGAGAATTAAAAAAAAAAAAAAGCTTAGTAACAGGCTTTTATTTGGAAGGTGAAGAAAAGAACAGAAAAAGAGAATGAGAAATACAAGAGTTTATGTGAGCCCAAAGGCTTTCCACAGCCTAACTGATGCCTACCATGGGAGGAAAGGTAGAGGACCCATCCATGGGGAAGCACTCTGCCCTTCCTTCCTGCAATACCTCAGAGAACCAAAGAATTATTTTACATCTGTGCAAGTCATAGAGAACTATCCTGTTTGTGTCAGAGACACACAGGGCTGTTCTATAGAAAGAGATTTAGCTAAGCAGGCACCGTGCTGCACATTTTAAAAAGGTGATTTATAGAAGGAACCACCTGACAACACCAGTGTTATTTCAGTTTACTACAGAGCACCCTTTAGAAATGCAGTATTGTAAGGCAAATGGTCAGTATGTTTTTGATTTGTTCTGAACGGCAAATTATCACAGAATCACAGAGTGGGTAAGATTGGAAGGGACTGCAATGGCTCATCTGGTCCAACCTTTCTGCTTAAGCAGGATCATCCTAGCACAGGCCATAGGATTGCATCCAGATGGTTCTTGGATATCTGCAGTGAAAGAGACTCCACAACCCCTCTGGCCAATCTGTTGCAGTGCTCGGTCATCCGTACAATAAAGAAGTTCTTCCTCATACATTGGTAAGGTCCCCCCTCTGTCATCTCTTCTCAAGGCTGAACAGACCCAGCTCCCTTAGCCCTTCCTTGTAACAGATGCTCCAGTTCCCTCTCACCCTTGTAGCCTCTGCTGGACCTGCTGCAGGAGCTCCATGTGTCTCTTGTACAGAGGAGCCCAAAACCAGACACTTAACAGGATGCAACCTCACCAGGGCTGAGTAGAGGGGCAAGTTATGTCTCTTCTTGATCCTAGACAATATTGGATCTTTCAGAGTCAGTTTACCTTTGTGTTACTTAATCATTTATAAGACAGAATGAACCAGGGTGTACAATCCTCCTAAAAATAGATTAGAAAATTTTCCTGATTCTGGATCAACAGAATTCCTCATGCCAATAACTCAAAGATTACCTACAACACTTGAAGTACAAATACATCTTCTCAAATACTCAGTTTGTTGCATGTATTACAATGTTCTTTGATGTTTTGGTAGCTACAAAATCTAGTCTCTTTTGTATTTAATCCTGCTGTGTTATTTTAGCTAAAGAATTGTGTAAGCAATTATTATCAGAGATAAGCAATTATCATGTGATGATATAACTCTGATACATCAACACAGAGACTGAGAAGAATAAGCAATATCTATACACTTGCACAGGTCCAAGAAAAGATAGATGTGATCACAATTAACCCACCTTCCCAAACTACTGTAACATTTTAGAACTGTAGCTAGATGCTATAGTGTGATAGATCATGATAGTATCCATTGTAATGAACATAACAGGTATCAGACACATCTGGTCTTTAAAACTGGTCTTGCCATGCCCTTGTAACATTCAGTATATTTCTTTATCACCCACTTTCAACTTTATTGCAATGTTTATTTATTAGATATATTTAGTTTCTTCCTCTGTCTTCCCTGTCCCCTCAGCCTCTTCCTCTCAATTGCTTGTAAAAACTCTTCCTTGTTCCTCAGCTATGCCTGCATCACTTTCCTTTACACCCATTAACTTACCGTAGTCTGTACATCATCAAAGGTGGATTTTTTTCTCCTAGTCTGTATCAGGAAATGAAACTTGTTCTCTCCTAAAAGACTGAGAGGTCTCAGTCTGTTCTGCTGTTTGTTTAGGTTCTTCATGTGGTAAAAAGGAGTAAGAAACCCTTCCTCCACCCTCCCTCCATTTGGAATGAACAGAAGCTTTTTCAGCAACAGAATCATTGGTCAATATGCTGAGCAAACTTGTATTTATCAAGGTCATGTAAGAGCAAGAAGTAAAAGAAATGGTACCATATGTATCAAAATACATCTGTGAAACAAGAACAAAGGGTAAATGCAACTACTTTTGCAGCTGATACTACACAGAAGTAATAGAAAGATGAAAAGGTAATTGAGAACAGAGTCTTTAAAAGGTTTCCACTAAACTGGGAGAGAAGAAAACAGCAAACAATTGCTTCTTTTTTTGAAGAAAACAGCAAACAATTGCTTCAGAAGTTAGGAGAAAAACCACTGAGGACAGAATAAGATAAACCAAAAGAAGGACAAGATTTTGAAAGTGAAATGCAATTGTGTAGTAGTATTACAGACTGTGAAGATGATATTTTCTCATTCCTGCACCTGGCAAAGAAGTCAATACTAAAAGCCTTGGAAGAGAGTTTAAAAGGTCCACAGCAGAGAGAGAAACTCCATGTAACAAGGCCATCTGAGCCTTCATGATGCTCACAGTTGAAAGGCAAATGACTGTAGCTGGACAGACATGAGTGACTAAGGGAGTTTTGTATGTTTGAGTGTTTAAAATAGGAGAAACAAATATGAGCTCATGCTGGGAGGAGGAAGAGTCATGTGAGCAGAAGAGGTGAAACAACAAGAGCATGAAGAGGTGAAAAGACGAAACACAACAAAACCGCCACGCCAAGTAGAGAGATTTGATGTGATGTGTGTGCCTATGATCAGATGAGTGGAATGTAAGAGGAAAACAAGAAGTGTGTAAGGAAAATATGCTCTTGTATCAGTAACACCCAAAATCACATTCTCTGCTCCAATTTCTCCCAGTACTGCATGGCATGACCACTCAAGGAATGGGATTAATGCCTACTAGCCACTGAATGTTGATAACACAAATTTCTCAAAGTGCCCTGAAGTTTCTTGGAAACAGGAACAATATAAGCATTAAACTCTTGTATTTTTATGCAATAAAACAAAGAAAACAATAGAATTGAAATGACGTATTCTCTCCTATCCTGCTTAAGCAACTATATCAATTGAGTTAGAATCTAGTGAGAAATACCCAGATGATCTCAGTCTTGAAAGCACTGGGACCTTAAATAATTTCTGAATATCTTCATTTTAACCTTGGCTGACAGAGGTCCCAGTTACATCTGCTAATGACTCTAAGGAAAAGACAAAAGCTACTTTGTATCATGAAGCAGGTAAAATGCCAGCTTTTCTGAAAGTATACATACTGCATCAGTTTAAAAGCTGTCAGGAAAAAGGACTCGTTAGAAACTATTCAGACATTTCATGTGTGATTTCAGACACTGGCTAAAATGCTCTGTAAGGGAGTCTTTGAGGAAACAATACATAGTAATCATTTTAGCTACTGTGAACATTAATTTTATTTTTAACTTTTCCCTTCTCGGGTAAGAGCTAAAAGGACCAACTGTGAGGACACACAGTTGACAGTGCTGTTCTAAAAATACTTATTATGAATTCACTAAGTACAGGAAAAAACCCATTATATATTTACCTAAATCTCTATAATTCTGAAACATTTCTAAATTTAAATTTCTATGTATACATATTTTATTGGCTCTTTATCTAAATAATTTTAACACTTAAAAACTAAACATATCTCTTTTCTCATTAGTGTTGTTTCTGAATATCCATATATAGCTCTGTCTTAAAACCAGTAAATTGGGTGGAGGTCATCATGGGGTATGAGTAAGAAGATGTAGTTTATGAGTCCTCAGAAAAGGTGGAGATGGAATGTAAAAAGAGTCAGCAAAAATGTAGCCCTTTCCCTGGAAAGGCATCAGCATGAGAATTTACAAAGGGAAAGGGATGAGCTGCCAGGACAGCACTTAAGTAACATTCTACTTTTCTCTGTCTGGACTGTGGGGAAGGAAAGTCCAAAATGGAATATGTGCCTCTTCAGCTGTGACAGCAGCAAGTCCAGGAGTGAGAACAGTCAGCCATAAATGTCCTTTACCCTCATCACAGGTTCTGCCCATAATGTCTGCTTGCAGGTATGAGGCCATTCTGCTGGGCTCAAGATATGCAGGTATCGAGTGAGCTTTAAGATAATCCTGTCTAAAGAAAAATCTAAGTAATTTTTTATTACTCCCGATGTTATATTATATATTGTATACATATAATACATACCAAAATTGAGCTGATTCTTATTTGGGACTTTGGGCTCTTACTCTAACACATATAATGCTCTTCAGGTAATTTGTTTCCGTGTGGCATCAAAGGACTCATAACAGTTATAATCTTAGGACAAATATCAGACCAAACAAAAGATCTACTATCCCATAACAACCTGTATAGATGCTACTGCTATAACTTTGGGCTCTATGCATAATTGGCTACACACATTGTGCATGTCTCTTTTTCCACATGCTTTTCATATAGAAATGCATTTCATCAGTGGAGGGCTATTTATGCCCAATAAATTACATTAATGTCTTAAAAACTAAACAGAATGAAAGTAAGAGAAATTCCAGCAGCCAACTGCTTTTTTGATTGTATTAAAAAGTACAGAAAAAAATTAGACAAAACAAAAAGAGTGAAAGGGAGGGACATGAAAGGTGTCTAATCTATAAAATGAAAACATAAATGAAGTAAAACATACTGACAAGTGAGGTGAAAAACTGAAGATGTTCCAGCAGAAAAGTTCTTGTAGAAAACCTCACCATTTCTGGCTACTTCTGCTATGATGTTAGCTACTTTTGCTGTGCAGGAAGATTGTGGCGTCAACAGACTCGCGAACACCTGAAGAACTCCATTTTTCTGGATTTTTTCACTTGTCTCCATATCTGAAAAACACATCATACAAAAATGACTTGTGCATCAAATTGCTTTGGGGAAGAACTGAAAGAAAAGCAGAAGGGAAGTCTTTTCAAAAGTAATTATGATAGTCATTATTTCCCATATAAGAAGCCAACTGTTAGTTCAGTTACCATACTTATTTTATCTGATGTACCCATAGAACTTAATACTTTGCCATTTCTAATCAATTGACCTTTAAAAGGTGACTGCTATGTAAGTATATACAGATACATACTCATGCTTACATGGAGAAAATACTGGAGAGACTGTAAGAGTAAAGGTCATAAAGTGATATGCAGCAGGTAAAGGTATGTAAAAGTCAAGGAATCACTCTCTCAAGAGATGAATTATTGGAAATGTTCAAGGAATGATGGGGAAAGTTGTTACAGTTTAGGGTACAGCTTAATGAAGTGTAGGAATCAGAAACTGGCGAAAAGGAAGAGCTAAGATGATCCTGGTTGTAGACTACTCCTAAACTCACTGAAATACCTTCTATGCTACTCTGTGACTGAGTAGCTCCAGTATAGACTCAGTAGAAGGAAAAGGGATTTCTGCAGTAGATATCAAAGATTTGTGACAAAAACTTTCCCTTCTGTATGTAGTAAGAGGAATTGTACAGCTGCCCAATAACAGGGCCCCACCTAACACTGCTGGCCAACAAACTGAAAACCAACTTTGATCCAACTGCAGTTAAATACAAGTTACTAGATGCTTTGACATATTTTGCTAGTGCTTTGAAAAATGGCCTATTTGAGATGAATATTAGTGTGACACACAGTACAACTAGATGGCAGCTATCATTTTCGAAAGCAGGATGACTTCTTAAGCCATTTATAAGGGAAGTTATTTGCATTCTTCAGAGTTTACTGTGAGATGTTCCAATGACTTTTTTAAAGCAAAACAAATCCATCTGAATGCAGTTTGCAACCACTCTTGGTGTTTCACCTGTAAATTGATAATAACATTCTACTCTCTCTCTTCTCTTCCTCCTTCCTTTCCCCAGCTCTCAGGGCTGCAATTGAATTTGATTTGTGGAGCCCCAGGACCACTCTGCTGCCTCTGAGAGTGGGAGAGATCCACTCAAGCTGCCCCTGAACAGAAGCCAGCACAAGCCTGGCAGAGGCAACTCCCATGGGTTTTGTAGCTCGCAGAGAGTATGTACATGCTTCAGTATCTTAGAGCTGGTTATGTCTACATGACAGAAAACAGACTGAAAACAGAGAACTTCAAGTCTGGACTGCAGTTATGCTTCCCATTTCTGTATATAATTCCAGTTTGGGATGTTGATGTTTGGCTAGGACCACTCAGCTACAGTATGTCTGTGATGACATCTGATTACAAACAGATTAGGCATCAGTAAAGAGTAATCTCAACCTCTCATGCATAATGTAAGTGCTAATAATTATTAACCTGTTTGTAATCTAGTTAACTGCAATTTTTGAAATACACTGAAAAAAACCTCTCAGAAGATATAATGTAAAAGAGCTTGTGGCTTATTTGAAAGCTTTTATAAACTCTGACATATAGCATATACTTAGTAGTAATAGTTTCCAATGGATATAGGCATACAAAATGAAAGTCTGAATTTAGAGAAAATCATATCACGACTAAAGACTAGTCCAGACATCTCAGATGTCTGTTAAGGAAAGCTTCTCTCTCCCTTAAGTCCAAAACTCAAAGTACTGAATTCAAAATGCAAAATATGGATATGTGTGAACATGTATTAGTAGGCAGGAGACATTAATGCATTTTGTCCTGTAACGCTGCTGACATACACAATATCCAGTCCTATTTTTTTTGGTCTGTAGTTTGATGGACTCATTACTGTGCAAAGCATAAATTACATAAGTAGAACTAAATATATCCTGCAAGAAGTGGGAAAATAAAATTAAATGCTTCTCCAGGCAAGTTGTGTGCAGCAGATATACCCTGATTTATTTCATTAAAAAAAGCGAGTAGCACCATAAAAGCACAGCCTAACAGACCTCTCAGAAACTGGGAAATCAGTTACCTGGGATCCCACAGATGAAAACTGACCAGTGACTTGTTCCTACTCTGAAGCAGTAGAGGAGGCACACCTACATATATTCACTCATCCCTTCAAACCAAAATCCTAATGTTTCTTGTTAGCCAGTAGGGTACCAATGTCAAAATTTTGCTAGTCAAAAAAGAGGGAAGATGGATTAATTTGACCAACAGTGAGTGCAGAAGACCCCTACATCTACTCTACCCTGGGTGAGTGCTCAAGCATCATTATTTTGGGGAAAAGCAGATTACTCTGGCATCAGGCAGAAGAATTACTACTATCAGCCCACAGTGCTCTCTGAGGCATTTTTGCCAGGAATTGCCTTAGGTGTAAAAAATGCCACAGGGTGCTTCAGCTTATCTACTCCAAGTCTAAGTAAGCACTGCTCTTCCTCTGCAGAACACATACAGTTTACACTTGGTGTAATATACAAATTAATTCAGTTTCAAAATAGAGAGATGACAGTATGACACTAAATCTTTGCAAGTGGTTTATAGTAGGTCCTCCATATAAGGCATCCTAAGAGAATGTGCCAGGAAAATTACTCTTCCATCCTCATGTACATTACTTGGTTTAGTATCTGAAAAAAAAATCCATTTTTTTCCAGGGATTCTGTGTTCATCATATGAAAGTTCTAATAAAGAAGGTGAGAAAAAAAAGAATGTGCTGTAATATAGAAATTAATTTCATAAGTCACATGTTATTAGATATTTTTGTTACAGGAAATCAATCTTTCTGGAGTTTTGAAATGCTTAAAAAAGGAAGGGTATTTAAATTGGAACAAGATGTCTTATTTATAAACCTAAAATTGCCTTTTTAAATGTAGCATTTTTACTCAGTATTTTTTATATTCTTTTAAAGGAGGAAGACTTAACAGGCAAATGATGCACAGGGCTGCCCTGCAAAGTCCAAACGATGATCTTCAATCACCCTTTACTTGTCTGCAGAGTCAACTGTACACTCAGTTCAGGTACTAAGTGTTAAAAGCATGTCTGTAGAAGAGAATAACAAGCTGGAAGTCTTGAAGATGATTTCAGTACAGCTGTAGGTATATAAGCATTTCTTATAGTGCCAAATGGGACAATTGCTTCACTTACAAAACATGAGTGAACAGTCCTGTGTGTGACTCTCCTTTGTGCTCAGCTTGACATAACATGTGTCCTGTATAAATACATAAAACATACAGGGACACAGGAACAGAAATGAAGGGAAGTGTGTGTGGTGTTATTATTTGGAGTGGACAATAGATCATCATGTTTATGTAGCAGTATTTTCACTATGATTGTAAAAACCATCAGCTGTTTTTGATTCTGCAGAACCTGAGACTGGGAGACCCCACATCAATGCTAGCACAGGGCTGGTACTCCTACCACTGCCTGGCTCTAGAAGAAATAAGGTAGACTTTGCTGAGAATTAGGAACTGCCAGTGGCTTTAGCATAGGCAACCCTCAACTCCTGCCTTTATTTGTTCTCTTCAGAGGCTGGAGAAAGCCCGCCTGGCTTCCTGTCTCTCTGTGTGTATGAACTGAAGAGGTATTATTTCTTAAGGAAATCAATCTTCTGCATGATAGTTTCATTCTGGGCTTCCTAGTAAATTATTATAGGGTAAACTATTTTGAAAACTTATTTCAGCCGTCATCTTTTAAATTGCTATTTCAATTGTACTTGGAGCATGTAAACAAAAAAAAAATTCTCCAGGAGCAACAAAGACCAAGGCAAAAAGCCCCACATATTCTCCTCCTCTGTTTCTATAGTGGCCAAAAAGCACATCACAGCCACCACTCCTTTAGCAGAACTGCATCCCCCTTAAAATCCATTAAATTTGTGTCTGAAAAAAAACAAGCAGTGTATATAGGCTGACATCAGGATGCCACACCTCATAATCCTTTTGCTATCCTTTTTGTGATGTGTCTGTGGTTTAAAATGCTTTCTTTTAAAGTCCGATTTTCAGTCTGCTTACACCAGCCCACACCTAGATCTGTCCTGTCTTAAAGCAAAGAAACTGTAGGACTGTAATAATGCTGCATTAAAAGCAGCCCTTTTGTACACAGTCTATCATAGCATAATTGGAGGTGAAAACCCTCTACGGTTAAGTCTGCTGCTTTAGATGCTTCCTCGTATCACTCCATATCAAGATCTTATTCATGTCATAGCTGAGTGATTAAAATGTCAATATGCTTGCTTTTTGTGGTTTTTGCAGTGCCTGAAGTCAGAATAGTTAAGGGTGTGAGCAGGAAAATCTTTAATGCCACAGCTCAGAACTGGAGAGCTGAGCACCATGGCTATCAGACTGTTTAATTAAGTGGCAGAAATCATAGGGAAAAAATCTAATATGTTTTAAATTAAAATTCTACACTCTCTTCCCTCTCAGCTCTCTTAGCTCTGAAATTCCACTTCTCTCTATTCACTCTTCTCTCTGTATTATTTTGTACACCTTCAAGTGCAATAAAAGGCAGAAAGGGGGAAGGGAAAGGCAAGGCATATCTCTCAGCAGTGCCTTGCTAGCAGAAGAAAGCTATAGACTCACCATTCCTTATCCCCTTTGAACAATGAGTCTAAGTTACACTATTTTTAGTAACCCTACAGTCATGGTGGCTAGCTCTGCAATAATTCCCATGTTGTGGAGCTTCACACCACAGAATTTTGAATAAGCAGCTTTGTGAGGGTCCTCTTTATTAAGCAAACCATGTTTGCCATGTACTCTTTTGCAAAATGCATGTCTTTCTAGCTGCAAAGATGTTTTATAAACCTACTGGAACTACTACAGAAATTTACCTTGGCTTGATAATGTTCCTCCTACATGTACTCTCATCAGAAAGAGAGAGATGAACACATGAATAAATAATAACGAACCACATATATCATGAACGGAATCTTCCATCTGCTCTTTCAGAAGGCAGAAGGGAAGAGAATGAAGGGAACAAGGGATATCTTTTGAACTGACACATGCTCCTAACCACCACATTAAGAAGGTTCACATGACAAAGCGTAAGCACTGATGCTCTCTCCATATACAGCCTCCCTCAAGAAACATTGTCCCTCTCTCCACAGCCTCCCACTGTATTTTTCAAACCACTAAATGAAGATTTTAGTCTGGCTACAAAAGCACAAAAAGTGAGTTGTTAAGAAGCTCAGAAAAACAAATTATATGCTCTCATGATACACCAGTGATAAGGAGGTTTTGCTTAACAAACCTTAACCAAAGAGTCTGTTCCAATTACCAAGAGTTATTTAAACAGGGAAAAAGAAGTCTTTTAATAATAATAATTTATGTATAAAAAATAACTGTAGACATTTGATTTCTTTTTGGCATGCTCCTCCTCACATGGGGAAATCCCAAAAATCTGCCTGTTCAGTTATCCTTGAAATTAGACACCTATTAGGCAAGGAGGGAGGTTTCTCCCTTAGCTGTACAATGTTTCCATCGTGGTGTTTGCTCTGTTTTGTCTCTGTCAGCAGCTACAGGGCAACTTCACTTCCTATTTTTAATGAAGAAAGAGACAGTACACAGATGTTTGTAATTAAAATCTCAGCTCTAACAAGGAAGGAAGGACAGATGGAGAGACAGATTTATCAATCAACTAGCTGCATGAGTCCCAATGATTAAATTCTCCAAAAGCTACATCCAAAGTATAAAAGTGAATTTCAGGATGAGATTCTCCCCATTGAATAGCCTATTTCAGGTACCAACGAAGTAAAAAAATATGTGACATCTTTGCCTTCAATGAAGAGGCACGCACATATACTTCCATGAATAGGTCACAGCACGAGGCAGAATATTAAAGTTAGGCAGCTTGGCACCCCTGAGTTCCTGAACTGCATCCAGTATCGAGCCCTGGCACATAGCTGGTGGATTTACCCAAGCTGTTCCCCCTTTCTGACTCACCCTCTCCAGGATGTAACCACTTCAGTAGCAAGGCTGCTGAAAGAGTTTCATGTCAGTGCCTCAGCTGCCAAGTTTGTTGTCTGGCATCTTAGTACAAATGTCATACAGTCACATCTTTGCGTTTTCTGTTTGGCCTCTGTGGACATTTTTCCCTGCCTCCTCTCTTACTTGTACTGACTAAACTAAGTACAGGTTGCAGGGTAAAGTATAAAATGTATTCTCATGCATTAGGTCTTCAAAATGTATAACAAATGCTGGTCCTATGGAGTAAAATCCCTCCTCCAAATTTGATTTAGCTTATTAACATCAAATCAAATTTGAAAGCTGATCATTCAATATGCAGGAAATGTTTCCAGTTCCTCTTAAGCAATCCCCTAAAAGTGCTCTTAAGTGAGCTGAAATGCCATCCTTTGCTGTGAAATTCCACCTTACGTCTACACGTAAAGGAATTTTGTAATCTGCTGGTATTTTTAGTGAGCTGTGCTGTCAGAGTAGCTTAAAGTAAACCTAATCTTAAAAAGATCACATTTTTAAGTTATAAGGGACTGGGACAAAGCTAAGAATGAAACTGCAGACCTGAAATTGTGAATTACATGATCGCTAAATATAATTTTTTTGGTAAAAGGTAGGCGTTTTCCTTTGCATTTTTGAAAATGCAATACAGAAGCAAAAGAAAAGGCCCGCCTTTTGAAAATGCAATACAGAGGCAATCTAAAAAAAAAAGATGTGTCAATTCTATTATCTGGAACTGCTATTCACTGATGCCTTCTGCAAAGAAAAAAAAAATATAACAGTTAATCTTTATTTG
The DNA here is from genome assembly GCA_003676055.1 of Chloebia gouldiae. Lineage (NCBI taxonomy): Eukaryota > Metazoa > Chordata > Aves > Passeriformes > Passeridae > Chloebia > Chloebia gouldiae. The sequence goes on from QUSF01000025.1 coordinate 414,811, forward strand.
GCACATTGTGTATTCAATGAATAGCACTTGGAATTTAACACTTGGATAAACATTTAACTATCTGGCACTAACTAAATACATCACTATTAAGGGGAATTTATGTAAAATATAATCCCACTAAGCAGCAGTGATTACCATTCAGTATCATTAGGGTAAGCCTGTTTACTGGGAGACGGACCAATAAAAAGCAGTCACCTTGATTTAGTATAGTTATACTGTAAAAATATATTATATACAGAGCTCTTAATGAGGAAACATTTCTGGATTATGTGTGTACAATATCATGACAAGGAAACAGCCCATGAGCTACAATGCAACAAACATCCTTTTTCAGCAAAAAGAAGGAATGCTTTATAACACAGTATTTGAACCAAAACTCCCTCTTAAAAAATATTCATCAGGATCCCCAAATTTTAGCAGGACATTTGACTAGAAATCTTTGCAGGTAAGATTAATGGCTTGATTGGCTGAGCTGGCCCAATTAAATTTGAACCCCTGCCTCTGCTAGAAGAGATTATTTGTGTCAGAAGCAGACTAGAATTTCTTCCTGGTCTGAGATGTGGGGTTTTGGTTTGACTGCATCCTACCAGCCACTCAGGTATGTGCATTTAGCTTGTTGGTTTGGTTTTTTTTTTTTTTTTACAAAATCGTATCTTTATAGCTGTTTCTCCCTGCTGCCATTTCTCTTCCACTAAAATAAAAATCTTATGTTCCACTGTATTCCTTGTAACTCATCCATTTAGTTTCATTTCTTCCATTTTCATTTTCTACTCCTTCTCCCCGCCCTGGTTTGAATAGATGTTAAATGCTTTATGCCCACTCCACTGAATTCCAAAGATGCTGAATCAAGGTTTAGAAGTAGCTAAACAGACATTAGTTCATGTCTTCAATACATATAGAAAATAAGTCCTAAAAGGTACTATGATGCCTTAGTGCTACTCTTAATATTTTTGTAGCTTCCAAGACAAACCAAGATTAATAATAAAGTCCTAAAATCTTTGTCATAGGCTAAGGACACCATCTACCTAAAGAATAGTTTCATCTCAGCAGATTAACTATAAATTTCAGGAGACAGCAATGATACTGTTTAGTTTTTATCTTTTTCAAAGAGGACGTTCTAGCTTTCATCTGTGTATTTCCTCCTCTTGGATAACACCAAAAATGTCTGTTGCTTGTTTGAATATTCAAGCTGAGACATTTACATGTCAGGATGAACATGCAGGTCCATGCCTGCTGAGTCTGAGTACACATCCATGGGTGGGATGCCTAGAGAGGCTGACCTAGAACAGAGGCTGGACAGAGTTCAAGAATAAAACAGTTATTTATAACAAGGCCTTAAAAGATACACCTTGGGCAGTACAAGAGCCTGGCCAGGGCTACACCCAAGATGGTCACAAAATGGATGACCGATCACGAGGTCCCACATTTCTACAAGTTTTGGTCCATTTACATATTGGGGTTAATTGTCCAATTACAGCTTCAGGTCCCCATCCTCCCTGCTCGCTCTCTTCAAATCATTGTTGTTTATGCTTTTTGAGCCTGAGGCTTCAATGGTTGTCCTTGGTTCTCACATTGGAAAAGGATTCTTTTGTCTACCTACTCTGTGAAGACAATTTACCAGCACTTAACATGAAGCACACCAAGGCAGCACAGAATCTGAAAAATATGGAAGCTGAAACTTAAGGCACCAGGTGGCCTCCTACTCCTTTCAAGATCCCAGCTGGGAGACATATACCAGGGATCATTGGAGGGCACAGCCAAGGAGGATCAAAAATCCTCCTGGAAGGGAGACTGCTACTAAGAAGAAAGGGAGATGCTAAAGATCAAAGAGGAATAAGAAAGCAGGAAAATGCTATTTGTCAGTGAACTTAATTCTACTAGTTATCAGTTGTTTTAAGGCCACTAATCCAATTAGTACCACTGCCTGCCCCCTTGGTTGTGCTAAGCTCTCTTGATGTGCTTATGCACTGCCTTGTCACAGCTTACATGTAAAGTGTGCTAAATCTGCAGGGATGCTGAAAGCTCTTTTTTTATTTATACAAAACAACTGAAGTCAGAATAGGGCCTAGATACAGTTACTGTTTTAAGCTTTAATACTGTGCAAGCATTCACAATCAGGAAAGCATTGTTTGCTGGCCACAACCTGCATGAAACAATAGTTGCATCATTTTACTTTTATTCTGTTCATAAAATTTCTTCAAAACAGAGAAAGATTAGGGTGCTGATGCTTAAGAATATGTTTGCTTGAGCATGCACTGAAATGTGGAGCTTTTCCTCCACGCTCCATGACACAAAAGGGAACAGAGAAAGCTTAAAATCTTTAGCTAATATGAAAAAATGAAAGCGATTTTAGTAGTTTGTGACTTAGAATAACTCTGCTATGACAAAAGGTTCTACAACTTATTTTTTTTCTGTGTTTGGGGCAGGAGGATAGATATTTTCATGCTAATGTGAGAGTGCTGTGGAAACAATAGATGAAATGACTGTTTCTTAATCCTCTGTGTACTAAAAAGGCACAAGGCTTCACTGAAATCAGATGACAGTGTTAAAAGTTAACCAGACAGCTGCCTGCCTGACTCTGCAATGAATAAATAAGAGTCTGTACACAAAACTATCAAGAATGTAAAAAAAAAAAAGAGGTAAATAGATAAAAATAGGTACATCTTGCATTTTCTTGTAGAAATCAAAGGTATTAATAGCAAAAATAAAACATTTTTAAATTTCATGGTTTTTATTAGTTGAGCCCCAAATTACAGAATTATAAAATTCTCAATTCTTCATGATTTTTCCACTCCAGTAGAGGATTTGTTCCATTTTCTTTGGCCAGGGAAGATCAGAAAAACTAACATCAACTATAGGAAGCACAAGTACTAACTAAATTCAACAACATATGGAAGCCACAGCTCTGAAGAACAGAATAAATTGAATTTCCAACTGAAATATAACCTCTGTGTAAACATATGGTTGTGAGAACTGGAAATCCACCAAAATAATTAAAGAGAGAAAACTAGATGCCTGTTAAAGCAGGTGCCCACCAAAGTTTTAGGGCATTCAATGAGAAGTTTCACGACTGACAAAGGAATGTGAAAAATCTGCTGTGTCTCCAGATATCCAAGATTTCCTTAAGCACTCCAGATGCTAACACATCCTCCTCTGGGATGCCATCAAATAGGAACAAACCCATTTCAGAAAAACCACTGAGATCTCCCAAGAGAAAACCTGAACAAAAAGCTTTAGGTAGGAGGGATAAGCCCATGGTCCCTACACGCTGGAACAGCAGGAAGTGATGGCAAAAGCTTACTAGAAATTGTTCAGGTTATTTGTAACAATGTTATTTTCCCTGATACAACACAGCCAGTATATTTAAAAAAAAAAGCATGGCTCCAGCACATACATTCTGGGGCAAAGCAAAATACTGTTATGAAACTGTGTGTATTATGGGAAGAAAAATGGCACTCCAAAGTAGGCTTTAAAGAATGCTGAGATTTCCAGTTTCAAGCATGAATTACAAATTTTCATGTGTCATGTGATGGTTCCTTGACTTACTAGGTATCAGCAAAGCTCAACAAGTAGAAAATAAGGCATCTTAGTCAGCCACATCTTTAAGGGAAAGGACATTATTTCAAATATTTCCAACGTTTCTAAATCCTTTTCAAAACTGGGGCCTTGCCCCCTCATGTAAGGTTATCTTTATTGCTGTGATTTTGCTTAACCATTTTTTTCACACAGACATGTAAACTCATATTCTTAATCTTCTAAAAAGTGTATGTAAAAAAAATATTTCAAATGCATGTGCCAGCCTTTCCACTTCAGCTACATGTCAGACATTTTCAGAGCCAGGTGCTGAGAGCTGGGATTAGTGGGCATTTTCAGCCTCTTATGCTGAGTACAGCAGAGCCAAAAATAACATTCTCAGCAGATTTTTCAGATTTCTCATTTATCCAAACTGGGTTATTTATGTCTGCTGTAACTTCTTTTATCTGAAACACAGCACGTCTGGACTAGCAGTAACTTTTTTTTGTTGTTACTGCAATAATTATGTCCCAGAGAGCCTGCTGTTTAAAAGAAAACCTCTATTTCCTTTTTGCTTCCTTTCTCTCAGGCAGTCCTTTCTTGTGGACATTTATTTAGAGATGTTAGGATAAATGCACTTTTTGATAGGCATAGGATTTATGAAATTGCTCTTAACAAGTATAAATTCGTATATGCTGACTGAATATAATGGCCAGTATTGTTTTCTCTTGTAATTCCTTATACAAGATAATTAACCATTTATTCCCAATAGCCAATAGTAGTACATACCCATATTTTTGTTGGGTGCAAGATACAGAATAAAGCAATTCTGCTTCACTTACTTCATTCCAGAAATGTAAGCACATGATCTTTCAAACTAATTTTCTTTAGCACGTGTCTTACTCATACTTTTGAGAAGGTTTGTGCCTTTCCTGATTGACATGATCATTCTACACTCCATGTCACTGTAAATAGTCTGCTTCCAGATCAGCAGAATTCTTTCTAGACAATAACACATCAATCTATGTCTGTATAGAACTAATCCAGATTATATAGAGCAGACTATGGAATAACTTGTTTTAATGTATAGTTGCTAAAAGAAAACACATAATACATGACTTTCACCTCTTGGTTTAATATAAGTCAGTGATTCATTTGGTGCATGGCTGGCTCTGTTTTTGTGCTGCTAACAATGCTTATGGATCATATACCTCAGCCTTTCCTTAAAAATCTGAATTATAGGAAGTTCAGCAGATGGCAAGTGCTTGCAGGTGGACAGAGATAAAGTATTTGTGGTTTTCTTTCAGAAGCAAGATGGACAGAATCTCAGTTTATGTTAATTAGGTAGATCCACGGAGGTGAAAAGAGCTCTTACCTTACCTGTGAATCTTGACTTATGTAACTGAAACTTTATGGCTGCCAAGTCCCCAGAAATGCTAGTTAACTTCACTGGGAATGCTGAAGGAACTCCACACAAAATTAGGTATGTCATTATTCTAATGCATATTTATATCTCATTCTACTGTCATTGCTGCCTCTTTCATCTTCAGAAAAAAAACCAACTCATTTTTCTCTAGTGCCACAAGCCAGACCATATATGACTGGCCTCAGACAGAAGTGCTGGTGACAGACAAGAACTAAAATATCTGCAAAAATAAGAATATATATATATATATATATTTCAAAACAATGTCTCCTAAAGAAACCATCTGTGCAAGATTTTCAGACCCAGGTCCCAGATGTGAAGAGCTATGCAAGTTTCTCCTAACTAAACTGTAGTTAAAACAATTTGAATTTGGCTTGCCAAATATTTACCAGCAGTTATCAAATTCAGCTGAGTATTTGACTCTTCTGTAGTGTAGCATATGTGTGTCTGCATGCACCTTAATTTGACTGCTGTGACAAATGGCAGAATAACTCCTAAAGTCAGGCAGGAGGTATCATGTTCCAGAGCATTACACCTGTCTAGGATTATCAACAGATCAGTTATGAGAAGGAGAGTGAAAAACAAAGAATACACAGTAAATAACATAGAAAGAAATGAAAAGTTACAATATTAATAATAATTTTGTCTTCTCTTCCTATACAGTAGAAAATATGAGAAGAAAGTAATGTTTTAGCATAACGAAAACATAAATATTGTATGCAAAATAAATGGAACCAAAATTTTCACTGTACTCTTAGAGACTAGGGAGTTTAATATTCTGCAGCAGCCACAAACTTATGCTGCATGCAGACACCAATGGATAGTCTTATAATGGTCACCAAAACATTCATGTGTACATGCACTATGCAAAACTGAAGATGTCCTTTATTGAAAATCTCAGTTTGTTGTAGTATCATTGGGTTTAACTACTGATTTTGGCTGGCAGTAGATGGGAGTGGGTTGCATTAGCATATTAGTCATGTACTAAATTTTATATAAGATAAAATAATATTTTTATCTCCAAGTCTTAAAGCAGTGAATAAAACTTTAACTTTTGTGATTAACAATACTACCTTGAACTCCCAACAAAATCACAGTCCTATAAAATTCTCTTAAAATAAACTATTAAATGTATGGCTTGTTTCTCTCACATTAATATGATGATTTACTGAACCAAAATATATACTTCATTAATTTAATCATACACATGGAAATATACTAAAAGAGAGCAAAAGAACTGTTTGCAAAATATTATTCAAATGATTTCTGCATTACAATTAACATGTACTTTTATATAAACAATTTGATTTCTCATTGTGTAGTAATTTATACACAGACACAACGGTATAGTGTGTCTCTCATAACTAGGTATTATGTATATGATAATACACACTGTAATTAAAAATCAATCAGCCAAATCCATATCAAGATGTTAACTGGATGGATGAGAGCTATAAGAAAGCATTTAGAAAGCTGATTCTGTATCTATTTGTTGAATCAATCTATTATATGCAATTTACCTCAATCTCTGAAGTATTTTGAATGTACTGCTGTTCTCATAAATTATCTCAGGCTGGAAGTCTGTTCTCCAAATCATCAGACAACCCTGATGACTAAAGACCATTGTCCAAAGAGACTTGGCAAAACTTAGGTATGGAAGTGTCCAGTTCCCTTGAAACAGAGTTGATATACTGGTTCCTAAATTACCAGCAAGCTGTTTAAAAAACCTCTCCTATCTGACCCATCTAATTTTCAGTGCATTATTTCAGTTGCCCTCCATCTTGGGCAAATGCAAATATATGGAGATGTGTATCATAGGGCAGCTCAGCAGGGCTATATCCGTGTCACTGATTTACACACATAGAGCATGGGAAATTAAGCAGAGAATAAATTTTCTAGAACTACCCCAAAGAGAGAGGACAAACTCCTAATAATCTGTTTATCTGATCTGGCAGCTATGAATCTAGAAGAGAAAAGATTTTGGAAGGAAGAGCAAAGCCCTAGACTGAGACAGAAGAGTCTGGCTGTAAGGAAGCATCAGTAAGTTTGCTGTACATTAGTAAAGTTATTTTGCATCTGCCAGACTTGTTCTCTGACACAGCTATGTGACCTTCATAGACAAAATAGCAAACTCTGTTATTTACACAAGTAAGTTGTCACTTCTCATATGATCTTCTTTTTAGTACTTATTGTTTAAGTATTAGGGTTAGAAGTAGTGGAAGTAAATCCAATTGGAGGTTGGATTAAAGTATTGGATATACCTTATAAATAAATCCAGAATCTTCAAAAAAGAAGGACTGATATAAATCCTAAAGATTTTATTGTTTTCTGGCTGATAATCTCCTTCTAAAATAGTGAGAATTGAAAACAGACTACTATTAAATGCAGACGCTGTTATAATCCATTTTTGACTTGATCTGGATGGTGCTTATATTCAGTTGTGAAAATCTTCATCAAATATTTTACACCAAGTAATCCAAAAGGCTTTGATTTGTAGACTACCATCATGTGAAAAAAAACCAAGACTTATCAATAGTTTGTACTTTTGAGTGCAATGATATTTACAGAGGACTGTTTTTTTAAATAAAAAAGTTTTAATGGCTTGTACCTATCCCGAGAAGTTTTTCAACCTGAAATTGTACACGTATTTTTCTTCTGCCACAATCTGAAGCACTAAGAAACTAAACTCCAAAAAGTCTTATAAACTGCCAACTTCATTAATCTTACCTTTCTGTCTACTGGGAGTGGGAACAAGCATTCTAAAGTTTTTGGTGAAAATGACATTTTGTTCCATTCTGATGTTATTTTGGTTATATAATATATATCAAACTTGGACTGTCTTTGGATATCCAACCTAGTTCTGCTAGTTCAAAGTCCTGGAATTAAGAAATCTGTGATCAGAAGTGTGAGGAGAAATACATTACAAATGGGAAACTATGCTCTTTGAACCGGAATTTCAACCTGCAGCTCCCCTATGAGGAGCTTTTCTCCATGCTATTAGGCTTATTTCTCCATCTCTGTTATTTTGTTTCTTGAATTATCAATTAAAAAAGTAAGTGTTCTATTTTATTGTGGAGAAAGGAATGGACTAAAGCTGTTCCAAATATTCAGGTATTTACCTGTCACTGTCTTTGTTGCTACTGGAATGGTACAGACTCATGGGTTAAAAACCCCCAAAACTCAATAGAGTCAATCTAGCAGCCTACTGCTTGAGTCAGTCTTTCTGCAACATTTTAATTCACTGATCTCAAATTATTTAAAATGTGAAAGGTCCATACAACTTACTGTTTTGTGCCAGAGCTTGAAGCAGACAGTCCAAGCATCCCTCCAAGCTATCTGCTGTGCTGTCAGTGGATGTTATCTTCAGCTTTTTCAGGGCTTCACTTAAATTATCTGCTTGATAAACACAAAGGAAAAAGAAATCAGTGTCCTCATCCATTTGGTAACAGCACTATAGTCCTGAAAGTCTTGAATGTAAATAGTTAGTACAAACAGTTCCTGTATCAATGAAGAAGACACGCATGGTCTGTGTTCTGAGGATACAAAGAGCCAGGAGTCAAAAGTTATAGATGAAATTAAACTTTTCAAATTGATATATACATTTATCATTTTGCATCTGAGAACAGGATGTCACAGCAGGTGCTTTATGAAATGCCACTGAGCAGCAATTTATCTATCAGTATTTTCTCAGCCTCACCATTACAAAAAACCAGCAGCTGTTTCTTTGCTTCTCCCCTTGTGTGTGGGAATAAAATAGAGTAGAAATAAGCATATTTTGATCTTCTTCATCAATAGAGGCGAAGTAATTGAAAATGCCAAATTCTACATGCTGTGTAGGCTTCCATCTTGACTATTCACAGATGCCTAATGCTAAGCATAGAGTCTTTTAAGAATTATGCCACTTTCCACCACAATGTTACAAGCATCATTATTTATAGGAATTGTGTTAACTCTTTAAATTCAACTGATCCATAAAAACAGATGGCATCTTCTTGAAATAAGAAAGTTCTGTTGTGGATTTCAGATAATATTTTTTCCCTCTTAAAAAAAACAAAACACCACCACCCAAATGCAAGTGAGATTACATCATTCTCAAAAGACACCCATTTGCCCAGTAAAGCTTGGGGTAGTATGATTGTTATAATTTTGAGCATTCTCTATCCTTTCATGAGCAAGGTTTAAGGCTTCAGATGAAGCCCAAGCCTCTGGTAAGCCCACTGATGACTAACCTCACTCTGAATGGGCTATTCTTTTCAAAATGAGTGCTGATTCAGTTTCCATGCCAACTCTGACAGCAAGCAGAAAGTGTTACTCAAAACAAATAATATTAAATAGTGTCTCACTGTCTCTTGTTCCCAGTGGCTGATCAAGAGCCTTGACCCAAGCCCGACACAGCCATAGGTGCAGTTTCTTTTCAGTGCACCACTGGTATCTTCTGAGCCTGACTAGCAGCCAGTGCTGCTTGGAGCTTCCCACCAGCGTAGGAAGCCTCCTTGACAGGTGAGCTGGCACCTGCTGTGCTTTGCCTCCTCTTCACTTGCCTATGTATGGCATGGTGCAAAGGAAAAGAGTGAAGACTCAGCAGGCATCCCATGAAAAGCGTGGAATCTCACTCCTGGAGTGCTCTGCTTCTCAGCCAAAGCTGTGGCTTTTGTTCCACCTCCAATTTTTATTAGCAAATGCTTTTGTAGTTCAATATTCCATACAGATAAAAGTGAAATACTTAACTTTCTAAAGTACTCAGTATTTATATGTGAAATTGCTTATATATTTCTATGATCAGGCAGTTATTTTGTCTATTCAGTAATGAACACGTTCTTAGCAACACAATAGTGAGGAGTGTCAGTACTCCTTAATGCACCCACACTTTGTTGTGGCTTCTCAAGATCTTAAAAACCTCCCTCCCTACCACCTCCTCACTATGCATAACTGCCACCTTCTGGAACAAGCTAAGTGGGAAAAAAACCCTAAATTTGATTTCCCCTCATACTCACATTACTCTCTAGCAGGCTTACCACAGCACTTTTCTTGAATCACCATTAGCCAACAATAAAGTTGGACACGCACTGCAAAGTCTCATTGCTTAAATACATTATTCAGGATATACCACTAGAATTTGTCAAAAGACACAACTTGTCAATGACCAGCCCCAGTACTACAATTTTATATTGTGCACTCCACCTCCTCTCATACCTTCTTCACCTGCCTTCTTCTCATATTCTTCTCTTCAGTTTTCTGCTAACATAGCACTAATTCTCTTCCTTCCTTACAGGCATGTCATCTCCTTGTATATTCACACACTTAACCTTGAAGCTATAGCAACATTTACAGTAAGAAGACTCAATCTACTATATATATGAAAAGCAAGGGTTCCTATAATCTGGGAAAGAAGAAAATGCAAAGGTAAGACATTCACTGTCACACTAGATTTTGCAAACTATTATCAGAGAGCACACTCAGATTTTATTTCTCTTTTACAGCCTCTTCTACTTCACTTGTGCTCAATAAATCACAAGATACCACTTATTGTTTCATTTTTCTGTGCAGAGATGAGTGCTTTATATAAAATACTTGTTCTTTCACTCCATATCAGAACCTGCAATAGAGTTAAAAGTCTCCCCAGTCTATTTTCCTACCCCTCCTTTCTGCTCAGTGCCATGTAAAGTTTTTCTGGGGAAAGTCCACTATTTTAATACTACACAATTACAGATTATATACAAAATGTTGCATTTTGGGCAAAATTGTTCAAATGTGACTATCCAAATATTTCATTCCCTAGGACAAAGAACTCAGTTTTTCATGATACCAAGCATGTGCACATCCCACTGACATACATGGAGTATGTATGTTCTGTACTGAAGAAGAAAATACAATAGGAATACTGTAGAAACAACTGATCTCTTGACACAATGTCAGAAGGCCAAGAGCCCAGAGGGAAGAAACCATCCTTCAAGAAAGAATTTATTTACCTTGGTTCTTTCTGTCCTAGTCCATCTCCTTTCTAAACTGAGTTGATACCTTGAAAGAGACAATTACTTTTGAAACCCAAGAATCTTGGACATGGGAAACAGATCTTCAACACATAGAGATTTTTTTTATATTTTAATTTTTTTTCTTTTGTTGTCCTGAAAAGAACAAACCCCTATAGTCTGAGGTGACACTATTCAAGACAGAAGTGCTGTAGTGTTCCAGGGGGCTCTCTGGAGCCATATAATCACACAAGGCTTCCCAACTCATGCTGTTTCACCATTGCCCTAAACCCGTTGTTTAGGGAAGAAGCTGTAAATGCTTTTTTTTCCAAGTACAAAACCCCTGTTGTTTTCTTGTGATCATCTCCTGTTTACTTTTGTGCCTCCTCCTCTCCTTCTATAGAAGCTGTTTCCAATAGGCTTGTTGCTGCATAGGCTGGTCAGATTGTTGGCAATAAAATCCCATCAAATAAAAGCAATATAAGGAATCTTTCTGGCTTAGTATCAGAGAAATGTGAGTCGGTACATTGTGTCAACATGCAAGTTGTGTGAAGCTCAAATTAGGAAGATCTAAGGGTGCAAGATTAGGATGGCTGAGGTAAAAATTGGCTAGTAATGTTCTCTGTGGTAAAGTTGGTCAACAATATAGTATCATGCTGTGAATATGTGTGGCATGAAGTCTGAAATTTAATACAAGTATCAACTATTTTGTTGATGACCCTAAGCACAGGGAGTCTCTCATATCTGGCTTACTGTATTACTTTCAGGAAGATTAGTTATCTGGACAAGAAGGTCTGAATTCCACACACCTTAATCCTATATATCCTAATGTTACCAACTGGTAAATTAGCAAGTGGAGTCTGCCAAGAGCTGTCAGACCTGTCTGGCCCATTCCACCTACAGATACATTTTGTTTTCCCCAATAACTACTCCTGCACAAACACTCACAAAAAATGAGGCTGCATAAATTCTTTGATTGCCCACATTGATTTTTGGTAGCACAGTATTACTACTATCTCTTGCAACCTTTTGCTATCTCTTGTGCAGGCATTTTTACAGAGAAAATTAGTCAGAAACTAACATTAGTGAATGTTTTAATATTCCATTTCACTTCACCGTACTCTTTTTTCTAAGAGCTTTTCTGTGACTCATTCCTATTTGCAGTTTAATACAACATAACTGTACTTTCATCTAGTAAAAATTTGGTAGTTCATCAACTTGTTTAGGGCCAGGGCCACAGGAGTGCTGGTTAGACTATAAAAAGTTTGAAAAGGTACTCAATACTCTTTCTAGTAATGCAGCTTCTGAGGATAAGAACCAACTTGCCAGCTTTGCTCTGAGTCCACAGCATCTTCACCCAAATCACAGGAAAAACCCTGTTCCAAGACTAATGTTAATAAAGTATGTAGAATGTCTTAGCTGAGTACTTCAGACAGTCAGCTTTTGTCTGGACTGTTTTTCATATATCTTATAACATTTTATCCAGTACAGATATTTTCTCTACAAAATAAGGATTTTGAACATATCATTAATATTGACTGTATTTTTTGACTGACACTTCGTAGATGTAGACATGTTGTTATTAAACAGACTATTGCATTATACATGCAACTTAACAGGTAAGGAATTCACAATTAATAGATATTGAAATGGGACATACTGAAACATGCTGATCAGATAAAAAAAGAAGTTCCAGCAGTTCTGCTATTACAGGGATGGTGGCTGTATTAGCATCAGAGTCTTTTGAGTCTGTCCCACTGACTCTCAGGAGACAATGAAACATCAAAATTGATCAGAAGGAATGGTGCCATTTTAGGGGTCTCCTTGTACTATAACAGCATAAATCTCTTAAAAATATAAGTACATACATGCACATGGGCTAGTCTGCAGAATTGACTTAATTTTCTTGTACAGACTTGAACTTACTAGACTTTCAGTCCAAACTAACCCATATGAGAAATCCAACCCAGGCTCACCACAGATTTTGATGCAAAGCGTATTCTGATGTGATATTATTTGAGAACCTGACACAAAGATCACATATGTAATCCATTTGGGTGAGAGTTATGTATGTGATCTGAATGACTTGCAGCAGAAATCCCAGCAGCTGGTGAGACCTGTAGCCCAACTTTGGTCTTTAATGATCCTAGATGCCACTTCCCCAAAGAAAACAGAAGACTGGTGCGAAATCCTGACAGCCTTTTATCTCCCAGGACATTGAATAAGCTGGCAGAAATGTACTGAATGGGTCCTTTTTGAACCTATATAAACTGAGACACATTTGGTAATTTTTCAGAAGATACCTAGTCCCATACAAATGTTCACATTGACATGCAAAATACTTCAAATGCAGAGTTTATTGAGGACAGAAGAATCTTTTTCTCACATTCAGCCCATTGCCAAAAAGTACTCTATTCCCTTCTTTCTTTATAGCAGCTGCTCTCAAGCACTCCCAAGTGTACAATATTTTCTGCCAAACCACTCAAACCCATCATTAGAGACAACTCTGCTTCTAGCCCATCCACAAAATTTCTAAACCTGGCATCTAATCAGGAGGTACCTACATGCTGTCAGAGGGCAGCAGTGAAGAGTTAGCTTTTTATTAGTAATGCCAGAAGACCTGTACAGACATACAGGACCAACATCTTAATCAGGAAAGACCTTTTTTTTTTTTTAAATAGAAGCCCTGTTTGTTTCTGTCCTACCATGTTCATTGAGGTGGGTTAATGCTTTTTCCCAACAAATTTTCTTGTCCCAGGGATATAATGATGGATCATTAACTGCAGGGCTCCTTCTGCAACCGGTTTTTTACTTAGGTACATTTGCTCTACTTTTCTAGCATAGTAACTAATTTTAATGAGAGTGTCTATTTTTGACAGCAGTTCAGCTGCTTCATTCTTAAACACTTTCTGAATCTTAGATATATGCCATCTGGTCTTAGAGACTTGTTACTCTTTCATTTATCCTCTTGCTTCTGCATCTGTTCCTCTGACATGGGACTACATTTTTATTACCTGAAGATACTGACATGCCATGACTCACTGCCACCTGAGCACTAAGCTACCTAATTAGTTTTTGTAATTATCAGGTCAGCTTATACACACTAACAGCCACTTAGTCAATCTGTATTCAAAATCAGGATAGAAACTACAACAAGTGGCATCAACCAGCAGTCAGTACACTTGGAATCTCTTGGCAATGCAAATTTTCTGTTTGCTTCTCCCCCCCCTCACCCTTTGGAGGACATTTGACATATTTGAAAATAATTTAATGTATTATTTTTACTGTAGCCATAGATAAACAATGAATTCTTATATAAAAACATTTACACTATGCCAAGGTATATGGATCTATAGCTGCTGTAATAGGTTTCTGCACATTAATGATCCTCTATTACTTAAATCATGACTTCCAAAGGCTATAAGAAGGACATTTCAGAAGATTCTGCAGAACCTTGGAAAATTTTTTTTTCTCTTTCCCAGGAAAACATAGTACAGATTTAGGTATCTTTATAGCTCATAATTGCTCCAGATCTGGAATTATTTCAAAGTCTGAGGAAACCAATCAAAATTCAGTGAAATCAACATAACTCTACTGCTTTACAAAAAGCCTTAAAAGATTTTGCTTAAAACCAGTCCTAGAAGAAGAATGAAATAGATTTCTTTTCATTTAATAGAAAGCTGCTTGATAAAGGGAGTCTGTAGTGGATAAATTTTATTTAAAAATCAGCTAATGATAGAAAAAGTAATTATTTCAAATAATTTGGTTCTCAGTTTATGGAAAGATCTTTTCTGGTACTCTGTTACTAGCAGTATTGGAAAACACTATCAAGATGGCTACCAATTTGTAAAGAATTACAATTTAATTGACAAGACTGCATGTAGTTTTGCATATTTTATTTTCATATACTTTTTTCCTCCACGTGCCTGATCTTCACTGAGTCATATTATCAAAATGGTTTTAAACACACAAATTCATAAATTAAATCAAACCACATATATTTCACCATGTAAAATATTTACCATTCAATACAGTGCATGCCAAGATATACACATGAAGAATATTGTTTTATTCAAGGGACACCTCTCTCTTTCAGCACAAATGTTCTGTCTAAGAACAGCTGAATGTATTTTCATACCCTCCTTCTTGGCAAGTGGTTCTCCTTTTATTTACCAGGTACTACTAAAAGATGAAGGATCATTTCCTTTCTCACTGGCTATTAAAAAGTTACCATCATTATATTATGCCATCATGATTCAAATATATGAATGTGCTAGCTTTCAGAAGGTATTTATAAAATATGAGGAAGCAATGCTCTGTGTAAGTGAATGGGAGAACTGGAAATTTAGAGTTAAAAGTATCTGTGTGGGAGGTGGGGCTTTCAAGACGAGATTTTCAGGTTCCAGGATTCCTGCACACTCTAGATTCTGCAGGAGTCTTCAGATGCAGATACAGATTACACCCAGCACTTCTATAAAGCCGACCACAACACATCATGGGCAGATACCAAGAGAGTGTCAGGCATCACACAGGGCAGAAGGGCATCCTGCTCTTTGTGGGAACATTCAACTACAAACGTTTCTCTATACATGCCCACCCCTCCTTAGTTTATGACATGGCTTCAAAGTACTGCAACATAAAAGGCAAGAGAAAATTTCCTCCACCAGATTATTCCAGATTACTGCCTCCTTATGCACAGAATAAAAAAAAAATAGTGGGGGAAAAACAACAGGACCAAAAGAATACCTTAAATGACTACTGTTACTTCAGTAGTCCAAACTGGAGAGTAATCCACTTCTTGGACTTATGCAAGAATTCATCAAGCAAATGAAAATGGACAGCCTAAAGCAGACAGTTGGAAAAGAATATAGCTCTTCCTGAAGAGTCAGTAAATGACTGAAACAGGACCTTGGAAAAAAAAGGAGTAACTTTAATGGTAATCAAATCTATAATTCCCTACAATGCTGCACTACATATAATCATATGGAGCAGTATAGAAGAGACAAGCTGCATGTCTGCATGTGTCTATGCACAAGCACACACACAAGCAGCTATCAGGGCTTGCATCTCTCTACTGGCTCTTTTAAAATTTATTTTAGGTAGTTTATTATGTTCTTTTGTCTTCTTTTTCTTTTCTGCTCCTCCAGATGATTTCTGCCTGAAGCACTTTTAATCTAGCAAGAGTCACTTTGTCTAGTCAGGACAGTAAGAACAGAGAACAGGTAGGTGCTAGAAAACAGAAGAAAATTAAACTACTGAAACAGTATAGTCTAGAAACAGCACATTTAAAACTAAATGTATCAAGCTTTTTCAGCTCTATCTTTTCTTTGAGATGATCTCTGCCTACGCTACTGTGTCCAACTTTTTCTGACTCTACCTGCTCTAAAAGTCTTGATCCTAATATGACAACTTAGCAGACTACAAATGCCAGCCTAGACATTACAGAAACAAATAAGAGGAAAATACATTCCTAAAGAGCTTTTAATTTTTTGTTAAATTATTTCTCCTACTATATTAGAACACTGATTTCTTTTGTGGCATAATTTAACAAGGCTGTCAATCCTTTGTACTTTTTCCAAGTTCTATATAAAATACAGCTTATTAACCAATAAAATAACACATATGGAATGCTACAAGTTAGTCTGAGTGGACTTCTGTAGGATGTTGTAATGTGGGACAACAATTTAGACTTGAAGTATACATTACTAATCAATTTAATCAGCTTACTCTAGTGTTAGCTTTTTTGATAAACAAGTTAAAATTACTTTTTATTCTTACTGAGCCTAAAAACAAAACAAACAAACACATAAATAAAAACCAGGTAATACATAGCTGAAGATACAAAGTTCCAGAACTAAGAAAAATTCTCTTTGACTTTAACAAGCTCAGGTCTTTGGCCTACCCTCTGCAAATCCATATCCACTGTACAAGTAGATGGTGCAGTATCTGTCATAACTATACTTATACCAGCTTGAATTACTGAACAAATATAGGATTTGATTCTGTATAAAGCCCTCAGGCACATCTTTCACCAGCAACAGTGAGAATTTTGTCCAGGTAAGATACCTGGGTTCAAAATTGGTACTGCTAGCTCTAATTGAATGCCACATCAGTGTTCTTCTGTCAGATGTTATGAAATACTAATCTCTGACTAGACAGCTGTTTTCTAGCTATCATGAGTTCCCTGAAAACTTTAAATATGGAAAGGAAGCACCTGAAAGGAATAGGCTGAACTATGAGTCCACAGAGTGTTACAGATTTTGTTTCTTTTCTTTTGGGCTCTCCGGTTTGAAGATCATAGAATCATGGACTCTTTGAGGCTAGAGAAGATCTCCAAGATCATTGACCCTACACTTTGACTAAATACCACCATGCCCACTAAACCATGTTGAGAAGTGCTATATCCACCCATTTTTTGAACATTTCCAGGGATGGTGACTTTACCATTTCCCTGGGGAGCTTTTTCCTGCTTTCAGTGAAGAACTTTTTCTTAATACCCAACCTGAGCCTCTCCAGCACCACTTGACAACAACTTGTTGTCCCTTGACTGGGACAACATTTCCACTTGTCCCAGTTGTCTGGGGGAAGAGGCTGATGCCCACCTTGCTACAACCTTCTTTCAGGGAGTGGTAGAGAGTGATGTGGTCACCTCAGACCATTCTTTTCTCCAGATCTCAGGTCCCTCAGCTGCTCCCTGTAAGGGTAATTGTCATCCTGTCATTTACTGGAGACTATGGAGATTCTCAGTTTTCAGGTATTTCTTACTGACAATAAATAAGTCCACTATGATGCCAGAAAAGGAGGAGTCACATAAATTCACATGGTCTTAATCTTTGCCAGAATTCTTAAATGGAAATCTGACATCACTATTACCAGTGGTTACTGATATCAATAATCAAGTCTTTTTAATACTTAGGTATATTTTGTTCTTTTTTATCAAACACATTCTTTAGGTCTATTAATTAGAAAGTTCTATTTTTAATATGACCACAACTTGTGCATATAAAAACACCTGTCTGAAATTCACTGAAAAATAGTGATACCTAAATTACCATACATCTCGCAACTCTTTTCTTATCTACCTTACAGAAATGACAACCTCTAAAGCAGTCTTCATCTTTGCATTAAGGGAAGGTGTATGTGTAATTTTGCGTAGTATGAAAGTACATCAAGCATTCTGACACATCCTCTACAAGTGTTTCAAAAATAGTAAGTTAAGAAACAAAATCTCAGCCCTTGTCCTGTTGGCTGTTAATAAAATTCCATCTGGTCACTTGGGAACTGTGCCAACATTACCACACAAAGAGCTTTTAAGCTGTTTGAATGTTCAGGAGTCATTTGACAGCTTTTTTATTTACCTTTTTTTTTTTTGTCAAATATGCACCTAATACTATACAGATGGCTAGGTTCTAACAAGTTTACTTGTATGCAATCTTGAAACTAACCTTGAAAGTAAACTGCTGAGGTTTTGCTTTGGGGTGTTGCTTGGGTTATACTTTTTTTCTAACATTTAGGATTGTTCAGTCTACTGCTGCTCCAAGTTCCTTATTAGGCAAATACAAAGCGAAAGTGAAAACTTGGTGCCTGGTTTTTCTAAAACTGTAAACATAGTAAGAATCTGCTTAACTTGCTCAGAGCCAACAGAATGGAAGCAGGAGAAAGGGAGCTGAAGTCTCGGTAGACAGCAAGTTAAAGAAATGTTCACTGACAAAAATCTTCAAAGGGAAAAAAATCCCAAGAACCACTCTGGGAAATGAGAGAGACTTCAGCAGCAGATGGAGACTATTCTCAGTGTATATTATCCTTATATCTTTTAGTGCCAAAATCTGTTCTAGATTTATTCTCTCAACACTGTGATACAAGATGTGTATTTAATACAGAAAAATAATTTTCACATTGTAATTTATATTCAAATTTGTATCGGAAAATCAAAATTGCTTTGCCAAAAAAACCCCATCCCCCATTAAAAAAAAATAAATTTCTAAGTGACCTGATCCAGCTTCAAAGTTACACAGCTTAGTACAGGAGGCTGTATTAGGTGATGCTAACAATGACTTCATTTTTTGTGTGAAGCTATTAGTCCATGTGGCTCTGTAAATCATTAACACATACTAATGAATTTGCTTGACCTGGTCTATTGCCTTCAACAATCATTATAACAGCCAAATTATCAGGGAGGATTCAATATGTTACAACTCTTGCAGGGGTAATGTTGGTCATCCACTTCTGCATGATACTGAGCCAAAAGGGACGGGTGAAACAACACTGAATGGTCCACCAGGCTCTCAGCTCCAGAATCAATTGTCTGGGATGCAAGAAATCCAGTCACACAAGAATGCTATTTCAGTTACTGAAGTGGTTTAGTAATGCTTTCTCCTCATTCATATCCCTCAACATCTTTTAAATGAATCACGTATAAAATCTGTTAGTCAAGGGAATCAATTTGTGTCTTAAATTTCTGTAGGATAAGCACTCACTATACAGGTAAGGGTCTGATTCTGTCACTATTTATAGATGGGCAACTGAGTAGTCTTACACTTCTGCATACACTCTAAGGTCCTGACATACAATGAGATAATAAAGGGAATAAACCTGTAAAACAAAGTATTTTTCCTGTTGTTTAAATTGTGGGCATTTCAACCAAGTGAAGTGAAGGATCTGAACAGGAAGAACTTGGCTTTGACATTCTCTTTCAATTCTTTAGTTTGGACTTAATTAAAACTAGCTACTCCAATCTTCAAAGCTATAATATTTGATTAGAACCCAAAGAGCAATCTACTACAGAAAATAAAATGGATCCGAGCAGTGGAAAATAGACACTAATCTATGCAAATCTGTGAAGATTTAAGGAAAGACCATTATACATCCAATAACAGAACACAATGATGTTTCGACACATATTCTGTGTGCTATATTTTTGTTTTGTTTAGTGCTGTATTTTTAAAGGTATCTTGGCACTTTAAATGAAGATGCAATTGAAATAAATAATTTATGGAATCTGCCTTTGTACTCCTGCTCTGAGATCTTAAATTTTATAAATTAATAACTTAAATTTCCCAGTTCTTTTACAGGCAAAAAAAGTGTCTTGTTTGTTGGGTCTTCTAGCAGCTCATTTTAAATTCAAGGTTGATCAGAACACTCTAGCAACCCATTTTCTCCTGGTCCAGCTATCAACTTGAATTTCTCTGTGGCAGCTGCTACCACAGTGTCTGGTGTTGAAAGAGTCACCTTTGTATGTCTGCTCTGTGAGAAACATCTCTGACATCAGACACAGAACAGATACCAGATATTGAAAAGCCTGGGGCTCACACAACACAGTTCAATGAAATCTCAGCAAGGAATCTAAGTATTTACCCTGATATAATTATAAAGGTCATTTTATATTCTATTCTTTTACATTTAACATATAAATATAAAATAAAACTTAAAAGGTAGCAATTAAATTAGCTTAGCAGTTCCTAATTAAAAAGACATAAAGCATTCTGTTATGCAACACACTCATGGCAAGTTCCATTTTCCTTCTTGACAAGATACATATCCTAAACCAGCTGATCTACTACACTCATCCCCGCAGCTATCTTTTTATGGAAACACACAGTTTTCCCCCAGTTCTCTATCCCAGCAGAAGGCTGAACTGCAGCCTCTGCATCTTGTCAGACTGGGGGACTTCACAATGATGTTCCAAAGGGTACATATTCCTTAGATACAAAGTCTTAATGGTGATTTTTGGTGTACTCAGAGGACTTCAAAATTTGCATTTAATTTGGTTTTATTTATTTTTTCCCCAAAATTCTCTACTTTTAATTACAAGCTGCATGATTAGATCAAACCATGCACGAAAGCTTTTAACCCTGAAAATACACTGTTTGAATTTGATGAGTGTGTACAAGTAAGTTCCTAATAGAACTGACCTGCCATTTGTGTTATTTTTTGGTTTTCAGTAAAATTTCTTAGAAACAGATTAGTTACAAATCTAATAAGTGCCTCTAAACCCTTTTATTTACAAATGTCTGACAATCAAACATTCTTATGGCTCAAAGTACTTGTTTGCCTGTATTATCCTACCTAACGTTACTTTCATCAAAGCATTTTTGTCCCAAGAGTAAAATCTGAGAGGGAAAGATAGAAAATAAAAATACACTTTTCCACCTAAACACACAAGTGTTAAGACCTGTAATTAAAATATTCCCTTTGACCACAGAAGGGCCAATAGATGTGAGACAGACTTCTCATGCCTTGGAGCAAAAGGCATTTAGTATTCTCTAATGTCAGTGAAGGATACAGAGGAAATTAAGACAGTTTTGGAAATCCCTGCTTCTTGGCTGGTGAAAGGCCACTAATCCTCCAATTTAGCAGTTTAGTGAAAATTACTAAAATGGCCCAAAATCAACAATATGCACTTTGTAGGCAGATTGTGGTGCCCACATATCACAAATTGAAGGCTACATTGTCAGCATCATTTGTCTATAAGCTTTTAGGGCCAAAATGTACTCTAGAGTTTTTAGTTTGCTTTTATAGATATCATGTATGGCTTTAAATCTGGTATTATTAAGATTAGGAGACATCTATGGTTAATCCCTCTAGTGATGAACAGCTGCCTATTAATGCAGTTATTTATTTTCACCTAGGAATGCATAGGATGTAGAGCATCAATAAAAACACTGCAGTGATGGGATCAGCTCAGATCCTCTCTAAAGGAAAAGGATTCAACTGAGTCTTCATGTAAGACTGACACAAACCTGCAGAATCAGATGGCAAAATTTAAATGGTGCACAAACTGTTCAGTATTTTAAACAAAAATTGACACAAAATCCACTAGTATTCTGCATGACTGCTGTAGTTACAAGTGATCATTAACCTCTGCCCAGCCTTTAAGAGCTTTATTTAGTAAAATTCATACAAGAATGGCAATGCAGTAAACATGATACTGATGTTCAGATGCAGCACGTTACAGTACATGGGCACAGCTGGGTAAATCACAATGCAAATGTTACAGTTCTCAAGTATTGCTTCAAAAACTGTGATAAGCATTTGAATGAGTGAGATGATGCAATAGGTATCCACTGAAAATATGGCTTTGGAGAGAGAAGATCTGACAGCATAAATCAGGGGGAAAAAATCTCAAAAAGAGAGAGCTACTTTATATGTCTTAAATCTCTTAATTAAACTATTAATCCCCCATTCAATCAACTGTGTTTGGGCAACATACCAAAAACAAGTGAAATGCTCCCAAGAGATACATATTTACAGGAAGCTCAATAAAAAAGGCAAGTAAGATTTTTTCTCTTTTCAAAAAGAAATGTATCTTTTAAAGACAAAAGATTTCTGCAAAATGCCACTCACTAGATTAAATTGCAAGTCATTTGCTTCCCCCACAAGCAGGATCTGACTGTGTGCAAAGTGGAGGAGTGCTTTGCTTTCTCTGCTTAATAACCATCTCTCAGACTAGGTAAAGACATTGACAGAAATTGGAAAGGGTCAGGTTCTGCATACAATCTGCAGGTCTCAAGGATGAAGGGCAGATGGGAAGTACAAACAAGTCCTTGGGATACATTTCACAAGCAATGCAAGGATCAGTGTCAACTTGATACAGTTGCACATGCTATGTCCCCAAATCAAGAATGCCCACTTGTACTCTCAGAGACATTTATCCCTTTGATAACCATGAAGATCTTGATCCTTAAATTACAGGGGAGGAAAAAAAAACCAAGTTTATATGCAGAGATGACTGTAGGAAGCCTACCTCCCATGGACTCTTTCATCAGGCACCAGATTCTGGAGAAATATTACCTTTTTTTCCTTTTAAATTCCACATGCATATAGCTTAAGCCCAAATCTAGAACTCTCTCAGTTCTCTCAGGAAGCTTATTAACCAAATTCACATTGGTGTCTCTGAGGGTAAGGATCTTCAAGATTCTGCTTCCAGTGTGTCCTATCAACATAGGCAATAGAGGAATTCTTGGGAGAAATAATCCCAATAAAAAGCACATGGCAACAATGTGAAAGTGCCTTTTGCACATTAGGGTGAACAAGAAAACAAAGAATTTAAACTAAATTTCTCCAAAACATACTCAAATCAGATTTTTTTTATTTTTTGTGTGAGGACTGAAATACCTCTCACTTCTTCTGTTGAGACGTATTTTATATTGGATGGGGCTTGAGCAACCTGTTCTAGTGAAAAGTGTCCCTGCCCATGGCAGACAGCTTGGGACTAGATGAGCTTTGATGTCCCTTCCAACCCAACCAATTCTATAATTCTATATTAAACAGTCATTGCATAAAACAAATGAGTAGTCACAGGAAAAAGTGCTGGAACTAAAACCCTTCACCTTTAAAAAATATGCCTTATCCAAGACACTATGAACACATGTCATTATTGGGCTTACATCCTGGTTGGTTTGAGGGTACAGCTTCAATTTCAGGCAGAAGAAAAGCTTTGACTTTTGGAGCTCTTTCATAAAGATGTGCCTGTCCCAAGGAAGGCAAAGTTGGTAACCCATTTGTGCCTCTTCCTCCATTCACATTTGAAAAGAAAAAGGTTTCAAACTTCCTTAGAAAACATGCAGGCATCCAGCGCTAAGAAATAATTTCAAGCCCTGGGCTTAAGGCAGAAATCATGCTGATCAGAAAATGGCATGCATATTAATTAAGGGTGATTTCCTGCTGAGCTTCGAAGTTCATCCTATTCTGGACTC
The DNA here is from genome assembly GCA_003676055.1 of Chloebia gouldiae. Classification (NCBI taxonomy): domain Eukaryota; kingdom Metazoa; phylum Chordata; class Aves; order Passeriformes; family Passeridae; genus Chloebia; species Chloebia gouldiae. The sequence continues at coordinate 438,414 of QUSF01000025.1, forward strand.
TCCAAGCACTTTTTATTTACACAGTCAGAACTCTTGGCTCAGGTTTCTGAATGCCACATTGGAAACCAGCACCTAAAATTCAGAGCATATGCGAAATGCAGTCTGCCCCTAACCAGGCACCTATAGAGGAACTGCCACTGCAGTATTCCAGGATATTCATGGTATTTGTTTTATACAGACTCTTAGGAGGACTGAGCTACTGATCAGTTGCCAGTCCTTTTGCCAATAGGACGGAAAGAAGCAGTGATACTTCAGAAGGAAGACACAAACAACAGAAGTCAAAACCCAGCATGATTTTTGAGGCAATTCCTGACCAGCTTAACAAGGATGTAACAGGGATGTTGCAGCCTTTGGCATAACTGAGTGCACTTATTTATGGACTGGTAAATAGTCAATAGGCACTAAAAATCTTTGCAATGGTCTGTCAGTAGTCTGAAAAACTTCACCAATGTGCCCTAGGCCATCCTCCACTTGCATCTTGCACCAACATTAAGGAACAGCACAGTCCTTTCTATACCCTCTCTTTAGAGTGTTTACACCACGGAAATTCCTCTCTCTCAGCACATATAACTCCCACAGATTCCAGCCACAAAGGGACCACAGTTGAGAAAAGAATCTCTCTCCTAGTAAGTTTTGAGGTTGTTTCCTTTCACCTGCATGTTTTTCTTCGCTACTATAGTTCCTCTGAAAGTGGAAGAAAGGGGAAGTAGAGAAAACAATAGTTTAGAAGTTGTCACATTTTACAGGGTAAAGCTTAGAGACATTTGATGGAATAAATGTGAGGATTATGCACAAACCAAAAGCTGTTGTCAATTTTAACTACTGTAGATATGCTGATATTTTAATGAAATGAAAAAAAGAAGAGGATGTTTCTGTATCAGCAGGCACAGAGCAAAGCAACTTTGTTGCTGGCCAAATCCTATTTAGTCCCAGAAGCTGCATATAAGAATAAAAACTTAAAAGAACGTTAGCAGGTGAAATAATCTTCCTCTTCATTTTATTAACACATAAAAGCATCATACAGAAAGTTATTGAATGTTATTAATTAATACAGTAAGCAATTGATCCTTAAAGCAGTATTTATCAGGAAAATTGATAATTCAGCTATAAGAACAAGATATAAAAAGTCTTTCTCCTTCTTCAGGTCCCTTTGAACCAAGCAGCTGGACACAATGAATAATAGCTTGGTTACTGCTGATAATTTCAAATCTGCTTTAAATCCAGCACAAGGACACACTTATCTCCTTCTATATCTTATCTAGGTATCAGATATTCTCAGACTAAGTACTCCCCCACTCTATGTCAGCACTGTCACAAGTAACCAGAGCCAGACTCATCCACTGAAAAGGGTATAGGAAAGCCCATAGAGAGGGAACTAAAAACTACTAGTGCTAAAAAATCTAAAATATCCCAGGAAACACATCTGATCAACACTACCTTTTTAGACTGAAGTTTGTCTTCTGCAATGATCTCTTGCAAAACAGTCCAGTTATGTCCCACTAGAGAAGTATTAAATGCTTCTGTCAAAAGGAACTATCCTCTGAGAGTTGAGCAGAACTTTGGATTGTTCTACAATCAACACCATAAGCGCTCTAGGAGAATAAAAACTGGAAGACATTACCAAGGAACTTTGCAAGGATATATTCATCTATCTTGGAAAAGCTTCCTTTTCCTCCAGGCTGCCAAAAATTTATTACCAAAGCTAAAAAAAAAAAAAATTAGTGATATTACACACGTAAAACCACAATGTGTTGGGATAAAGGAACCTAATTTGTGTAAATGCTTTTACCTCTCTAATTAACACAGATATGGCCCACAACAGACCGAGTGTGGATATGACTGAAGTGTGGGACTCAGGAAAGTGTAAGTACATGTTCTAGCTCATCATATTTCATCTCAGAGAATGAAAGGCATGCACTCTCCCCTGCTTAGCTGGAAAGGAACATGGTCATGTCATAGAATCATAGAAACAGCACTGAAAGCTGTATTAAAATCCAAAAAATTTACATCAACAACATGTAGATGAGGCAGGAGCTCAGAAGGGCTTTCATGAGCATGACTGGGAGATCTGGACCCACTGGATTACCATTAACTCCTGCTGCAAGTCAATCTGAATGCATTTCTCATCAGCTAAATAAGTAATGTAGCATAGAAAGAGCCGAAATCCAGTTTAGGCTACACCTGATAATCCATCTTTCATCCCCAGTGTGACTTTGCAGAATTAAGTCTGTTGGGTGTGTACAGACAAAGATTTGCCATCCTCAATCCAGTTGCATTAACTTGTGTTTACTTGTAACGCTGGTCAGTACAAGGCACAGTTACTTGTAGTAACCAACGAACACTCCTAGGCAATTTTTCAAGTATATAGACTTTAACTATTCTTAATAAATAAATAGGTTTTGTATTTTATAGATAATAAATAAACTTTAGTTTTTCTGGAGTCACAGTTATGAAGGGCTTATCATTGCTTTACATACTATGAAGAAGTCAAACATAAATCTGCCAGCCCTATTCAGACTGGCTGAACAGCAGATTTTGAGTATGCAGTTTGTGCTTGAAACCACTATAGCCTAAAGGCAGATACACATTTGTAATCTTTGCAAACAGCACTGAATTTGGAGAAACAACTGGCATATCAAAGAGGAGTCCAGAGGCACTGTCCAGAAACCTGGGGACTGGATCAACAGAAGCCTCCTTTAGTTCAACAGGGGTAAGTGTCGAGTTCTGCAGCTACAGCAGAATAACCCCAATAACCAGTGCAGGCTGAGAACACACTGTTGTAAAGGGTTACAGGGGATGCCAAGTAAAATATGAGGCAGCCACACGTTCCCAAAGTAAACAAAGCAAACTGTACATTGGTTACATCAGGAGCATGACCAGCACATTGAAGCTGTGCTTGACGCCTGCAAGGATTTGTGTCTCCCACAATTCTGTGTCTGGGTCTCTATGTCCCAGATGAAGGACACTGCAAAACTGCACAGAACTATCAAAATGGTCATGTTCCCACAACTCATGGTGTGTAAGAGCTTGGGGGCCTCTGCAGTCTGGCAAAGAGGAGGCTAAGGAGGAAGCGTGGAACTACCTGAAGGGATGTTACAGAACCCAAAGGTTTCAAGCAGTAGCTGCACAGTCATGGCTGACCTGGTTCACCCGCCTCAAAATCCTTCCAAATTGTGGTTCTGTATTTCTTCTATGATTCCATGAACCTGTTTCAAATTTCATCTCAAAACACTTTCACTGTTTCTACCGCTGTGTCTCCAAGTAGGACACGCAGGTATGCCTAAGTCTTGCTGTGCCACAAATGTAACTGCTTGGTCCTTCAAAAAATTAGCACAGCACAGATGGGAAATTCCTCATCTGACTATTCCTGCTATCTAACTTTCATTTAATAGATCTTTTCTTTCCAAACAGGTTAAGTACTCTTTTGCTCTACAAAACAGGTAGCAGTTTGGGGCTCATAAAGAAAAGGTCCCAAACACAAGTAAAAAGTATTCCTTTTACATCTACAATTATTTAATTTCACTCGCTAACAATATGTAAATTTTTAGTATGAGATTTTTATTATGATTCATTTATTATGATATTTACTCAGCAGTGTATGGAGTTTTGGTACTGCTTGAACTCCCATATATATATGAAGATAGACTGTGATTGTGAAACACCATGCAAGCTAAGTCTTACTACTAGGAAAAAGCAAGTTGGTAACTATGATGTAAAATTAGCTTGACTTGGTAAGTCCTTCATATTATTCCAGAATGGTCTAAGCACAACTTTGAAGAACAGGGAAGATGGACTCTCTTTTACTGCAGTCTTCAGTTGTAAAGGCAAAATAAATGGAGTTTGAATGAGGCTTGATTTCTGTTACCGTATTTCAACATTGAGGAAAGATTATTAATTATTTATAGCTTTGAAGAGAAAAAGAATATATTAAAAATGTGAATTTGGGTGTTAAAAAATCCCACAGAATTTGTGAGGTGACAGTATACATGACACAAATGGAACGTAATAGCCTCTAACACAGAGGCTATTTTGTGAACTGTTTACTAGTTCTGCAAAACTGTTTACTAGAGCTGCAGAAGTATATTAACTCTCCATTTTCCTATTAAAGCAAGCAGTTAGGAATCTCACAGCTTATTAACTGCTAGGAGGTGATGCATATATAATGACATAATACCTAGAAACTTTATATTTTAAAGTGAATAAGAAGTTTTGGTCTGAACATAAGCCTTTTAAAATGCTGAGTTAACCTCTAGCTGTCATTGTGACACATGCTGCATCTTGAAATCTCTATTAATGAAGCAATGTCACACTAGAAAACCACATTTTAGGAACAAATGTTTTCACATGTATCAAACCAATATTTCTGTTGCATGGTCTGCCTCTCATTTGTTATGCTACTTGTTTACTTTCACATTTCAGAGTTCAAGGTAAAAATCTAGTTTTCACTTAATGTCTATTTCCCCATCTGGGTCAATCACAACCTTTTTGAATATGTTAACTTTAAATCCTGCAAGAGAATGGGAGCAGAAAGGAAGACAACTTTTTACAATCCACTGTCTTGGTCTTGTTTCCCCTTTTTGAAAGAAACAGATGGGAGTGGGATAAATTTAAGCTTGGATTTATTTACCTGCTTCACTTTTTATACAATTAAACAATATCTTCACTCCTGTAATTCAAAGGTTATTTAGATGATTTAATATTTATAGATACCTCTTCAGAGGACTTTTTTTTTTTTTTAAGATGGACCTGAGTTCTCTTATTTTTTCAGCAACTGTTTGTCACCCTTTGCTGGCATGTCTACATTTTCTCTCTAATACATGAGAAGTCAGATTTTCTCATCTTTATCTGACAACATGATACACTGAACTGTCTTGTCACTTGAGAATACACGTACTTCCCCCGTGCCAAAAATTCTCCAAGGTACTAAACATCTGCAACTTTTTCTGGCTTCCATAGATGGGAGTCACTGCAAAAAAAAGAAAAACAAAACAACCCTCTGTCTTTAGATCATAAAGCCATTAATTCTACTAAACCATGATGAGTATTTAAGCATGAAACTTTGGCAAGTCATCTCAAATATGAAGGCACTATGGGCATAGTTTTATTATGCATCACTTAATTACCCATTATCCTATGGTCATATATGCTCAGGCAGAATACAAAAGCTACAATTTGGGCCCAAATACCATCTTAAATCAAATCTGCAGCCTCTATGCATAATACAGGGAAATGGGGAACTGAGGCTATAATCTGACTAGACTGAGGTTTCAGCAGCAAAGCTGGTTTCAACAGATTACCTTTTCTAAATGCTCTGCAACCAGGTCATTTAAGGCATTGCAATACAGCGTCACTTAAGCCTACAACACACATGTAAACCTGTCATTTGATAGAGTTTTCTGTATTCAATTTAAAGAAGTCGTGTCTCAGCACTGAATATAAGTTTTACTTTCATTAAATTAATGCCTCAGTGCCTCTTGATAAGCTGTGTTGAGCATACAGATCTTTCATGTCAAACAACCACACGTTTTTTGTCTGTTGGTTTTGCATTGCCTTTAGATTACATTAGGTGAAGCAGCAGAAACATCTAGAATGAAAAGATTCGGATGATATGCTGAATTCTGGGAACAAATTAGTTCCTCAGATACAGAGCAGAAGTGTATGCTCACCTAAACAAGCAGAACTTGGCTTCTAAACCTTACAGAGCCTTGGAAAGTTAGAATTTAACCAAAGTCCAACACCAGCACGGGCTACATGATCAAAGCCCAAGTGGTGCAGAATCTGTTACATAAACACAACACCACAGTGGACATCAAAGCCCCATTCTGGTTATTCTTTGAGATGCTGACAAATGAGTGTTAAGACAAATATTGTTAGAACATAAATATTTTAATTCCAAATTGTGACCCAGCTCAGAAGAGGCCTTTTACTTATAAGGCTATTTTTGTAAGAATTCAGAGAGCTAAAAGCAATTTAAAAATGAGGGGCTTGCAAGAATTTCTGAGTTTTCAATTTTGGTATCTACTCCTTGATCTCAGATTTACATCTCCACCCAAAGACAGTCTAATCTTAATCTGGAAGCAGGCTCCTCAGCATATCTTGGACTGTAAAAAATAAACTTCTGGTGATGGGGAAAAAACCAATATGATTATCTATATATTTTTTTTTTTAATAAAAAATAGTCAAGCAGAAGAGCCTTGTTTTTCAAAAAACCTGCCAAAACTAAGTAATTTTTTAAATGTGCCTATTGACCAGCTTTCAAAAATCCAGAAGTTCTTTATGTACAGCCAAAGATGCTCTTTTGTTGATAACAACTTCTGATTTTAGAAATGAAGTAGTTCAAGTAGTTGCTAGGTATGCTTACTTCCCAGAGATACCTCACTAAAAGTAGGCTAAAAACAATCCAGTAGTCCACAGCTGTTGCTTTTTATCAGAAAGCCTCTTTAGTATCAATTTAAAGAAAAAAAAAAAGAAAACATAAAACAGGCCACCCCTTGCTTAACTGAAGCGCTGCATTATCTAGGGCATTTCTCTCTCCAGCCATCTGTTTTGAGCTGGGTGCCTGCACTGAACTCAAATTTTATGCTCACAAGAGAACTCCACCAGTTTCTTCCAGAGACTGCGTGAGAAGTCTCAAATTCTACCTTGTTCTCAACAGCAGAAAAAAGAACTGTGACACCTTGTAAAGGGAGAAGTTATCACCTTCATAAAGATAAGCAGACACTTCAGATCATGTCTGGGATGAAGCTGCATTCCAAAGAAATCTACTGAATTGCTTTTTGTTTGTTTCCAGCGTTCTTGCCTTCAGAGAAGTAAGTGTCCAGATTAATGTGTGTGTGTGATTAGAAGCATAATGTGTAAAAGTCTTGCAAAGAGAAATTCCTAAAATTTTCTGGGAATATCAGAAAACATCAAAAGCAATCACCTAATGGCTACAAAGTGAGTCTCATTCTGAAAGTGCAGTATTTTCTCTATGCTGCAACAAGATAGAACAAAGGTCACTGTATGTAAAGTAATAGCTTGTGGCACTGTGCTTACTGTTCCTTTTACAGGAGGATGTTCTAACATGATGATCTCCATGTTAAATTGGTTTTTTCTTTGATATAACAAATTACATAAACTACATAATTCCATCAATTTGAAAGAAAAATCAAGTTTACCAAATAGTTTCCTCTATCAAAAAATATAGCTCTTTCTTCATTTAGGAAGTTCCTTCAGAGGCCATGTATTAGTATAGCACATTCCTAGGAACAGAAAGTTTGTAGAAAAAAATGCTTCTGATTTTTCAAAATCAGTCCAATGTCTGCATTCCTCCCCCAACTGCATCAACTGGGGAGCCAGTATTACTATGCCATGAAAGGGTGGTGTGACCCATGCCATTTTACATACTTTCACTAAACAGGACAGTTGAAGCTGTAGCACAGCCAAGTGAACAAAGCAGGAGCCCAGTGACTTCAGTGGTGCTCAGTGTGGGCTTTGTGGGGGTACAAGAATGCTGTATAAATAGCATTTACAAAAACAGGGCTCAATTCTGTACAGTTTCTTTCCTACAAGATAAATTCTTTTTTATAATGTAGCTATTGTACATTACTCAGAACTGAAGTATGATTTTAAGCTGGTTGTAAGTAACTTGATATTTAACCAAAGAAAATAATTAAAAAAAAAAAAACCAACAAAAACAAAATCACAACAACCCAAAATACTTCAAAACTCTTGAAACTACAAAGCTGAGCACCAGTTTTTCAATTCTTTCCCTAACAAAGATGGTGAAAAGGGTATATGGTAAAAGAAGCTGTCATGTTTTTAACTAACAAAGAACCTAATGAGGAGAGAATGCGAGATGGAAGGGAAGATGGAAAAGTGTGAAAAGAGAGTACAAAGAGAAAAAAAGAGAGTATTAGGCAAACTAGAAAAGAATTTAATAAATACATTGTAACATCAGCTAGAGATATGTGGGCTTTGCCTGGAAAGTGTACACTGTATTTTGGGCACTACTGCACATAAATTGATTACTCTTTGATTCAACTGAGGTGCTATCTTGCTGTAAATGGGTGATAGGATTTTCATTGTAAAAGCTTAAAAAAAAAAAAAAAGCCAACCCCCTTTCCCCCCCCCCCCCCAAACCTGCTTGATTCCTGCCAGCATCTCCTTACACACACATTCCTCCTATTTCTCTCAATCACCAGCGCTTCCCTGTTTTTGCTGTAATTCCATATGGCAGGAGCCAGCATGTCTATATGTTCTCCCTGAGCTTTGCAGAGAAACGGGTAAGAAAGGCTGACAAGCTTTGCAGGATGAGAGCAAATTTGTATTTGTATAAAGTGTATCAGTGGATTTCTAAATTCATTTTATTGTACCAGACATTTTTATAACAAGCGTGTTCACAGAGTGGTTTTCTGTTCTGGTTGTCCTTTTTTTCCTCCCATAGAACAACACCGTGATCCTAAAATCATTCAACAGAAGCAAGGAAGAGGAAGGAGGAAAAACTGTGGCTCCCAGTTACTTGAGAGAGAAGGAAAAGAAAAGAGAACAGTAAGTATGGAAGTGCCTCATAATTTTACACTGCTGCTGCCACTCCTCTTGAGGATCACATTCACACACTGCATTGCCTCTTAACTTGCTCAGGCAGTTCAGGCAGGGTGTCTCAGGTATTTAAACAACACAGTTCTACCATGACCAGCAATCCAGTGATGCCCAGAGTGCACATGAAGGACTGCTGAAGGAAGTGGTCAGATACAGAAGATGCTATCACCAATGGAGCAGACCCAGAAGACTGACTTCAGTCAGTTCCTCCATAGGCCCAGGAGGGGTAAGTTAAACATTCTGTGGACAGGGAAGATTTAGGTAAGAAAGATGTGCACAATCCCCCTTTTCTCTTCCCATGCTTTGTTCCTGCTGTCAAGATAAAACAGCATTTTGATTTAAGGAAACGTTCCAAAGCCTTCATGTAACAAAAGCAGCTATTTGGCAGTACTGAACTCAAGCTTTGCCTGCAGGGTACTGGGTGCTATTGACAGTGAACATGATGGAATTTCTCCACAGGAAAGGGATATGGGAATGAACTCAGCAAGGAGAGGTAAGCTACTGGTCCTATAAATAGTGGCATGTACTTGTAAGGTTGCATTTAAGGCTAGGAAAGTTAAAATTGTCTGATTAAAGTCACTGAACTATCATATCCAACCAAAGACAGGAAGCATTTCTAAATATGCTCCCAAGAGGAGTTCCCAGCTGCTGGAGAGCAAAGCACCCTCAGCAACAGGCAGAGCTCCCCAGCCAAACACTTCACTCACCCTAGAGATTACCAAGACTTGCAGATATTCATGTTGTATGATTTTGATATTTATGTATAAGATCTAGGCTGGCAGCATTTTCTGTTTGCATTCACAGAATTAATCCATGTGGTAGGATTTTAGTTCCCAGCCTGGGTATAAATAAGGGCAAAAGGGGTAGAATAGAGTTTGCCAAGTGCTGAGTATGAGAGCTCTCTTCCAAGTGTAGACCTCTAATGTACAGAAGACAGGACGAGAGAAAGGTGAGTACCCTGCTGTACATGGTGTTCTTTCTGGACAAATGTATTCCAAGGTGAATGCAATTACTGAAAGATAGAGAAGGCAATAAGGACAGGGTTTTCAGATGCAGGTTTTGTGCCCTGAAGCTCCATGCTAATACATCATGAAGGCCATAAGTGTACAGGCAGTGGAAATAAGAACTCAAGATGACCACAAGATGCTGAGCTGTCACCTCCCCAGGTCTCCCAAGCACACATCTGTTTCCCATAGGCTCACTGGCAGCCCTGACAAATTTCTAAGGGTTTTGTTCAATCCTCATCACACCATCCATCCTATAACACTTAGCTGCTTTCCTCCTTCAATCCCAGTCTCCATCTCTCTGTCCAGTCTTACTCCCAAATACATTTGCAGAGTGTAGACAGGAAATCTGAAAGAAAGGCTGTGATTCACCATGTGAATTTAAGTACTTGATTAGCTGGATTTAATTAGATGCTGAAAAGACTTGTCAAACCTGAGTCAACTGATAGGAAGGGTCAGCAAAAAATTTAAATTATACATAAATTTGTTATATGTCTTCAAAATCATTGTGTCCATCAGGCTAGTAAGTATCAGTGGATGGAACCGACTGATGAATTCAAACACGGATCAACTTCTGTAAACCTCCCTGAGTTAGTGCTAACACAATGAATAACTCAGTGTTTTGACAAATGCCTCAGACGTTCCTATAATACACAACTAGGAGTCAGTAAGTTTGTAGAATTGTTAAATGTGAAGGAAATGGGACCTACTGTTGAAGTAGATGACTAAAAAAATTTCCTTTGCAAGAGTGTGATTTAAAAAAAATTTTATTTCCCCATATTTTTAAATGTGTAAGTGTAATTTTTATAATACACTTGTCTGACCTAGAAATAGAAATAATGAGAGTATTTCATTTATTTTAAACTGCAAAGTTTAACACAACTTTATACATGCATCCATGCTGTCAGTTTATGCCTACTGTTAACTTCAACTACTTCAGACATATACACACTTTTTCCCTGACAATTCTTATCATAATTTGTGGAGCTGTATCTGAAAGTGCTTCAGGTCTGAGATATTTCTAAGACACATGACTTGCCTGTGCATGCTTAGACTTGTACAGTTAAGGCATGCTGTAATTATTTGCAAGTCCCAAAGCATCATGCACTAAATTCTGTCCTCTACCTGGAGATAAAATGAACAGCAGTTATCTGGTTTATAGATTTGACAAATTCTTCTGGGCATCTGCCAACTTTGTAATCTACTTGAACTATAGCTTAAGAACCATATGAGATCACCAGGGTTTCTGCACAACTTCAAAGCTCCCTAAGCCAGAGCTGTGCAGTTCTCAGGCTCAACAAACGTGGCCAGGGTCTGTGCAGAGAGGCTTTGAGGCTCCTTGAACACAGCCACTTGTTCCAGAAGGTTTACAAATTCTATTAGGCATATCTGGAGCACACATAAATTCTAATACACATCAGCTATATTTCTGCACTAAAAGGAACTTCAACATTCAGAAATACATGGCTTTTAACTACCATTTTACTCTACCACAACAAATTTTATTTGGTTGTCACTATAATAAAATCTGTAAATAGAAGAAAATTTCTGTACCATATTTAACAAAAAGAGGCCTTGGGAGATTGTCCTTGCAGTGAGAGCTGCTACTTATAAAATCCTTTAGTAGGAAAAGCTCCTTGTCTAATTAAAATTCACACTGCCATTAGAAAAATGTCTCCATTAGCTGGAGAACACATATTAACATTTCAAGACACCTAATTTCCAGAAGCTTAGATGTAGTTTCTAATCTATTTTAATCTGGAAACAAGTTAGCATCTAAAACTTAATGCCTTCAAGAGTATCAAGACAGCAGGAATGCTCATTTTCTTGAGCACAGCATGTGAACAGACCCAGGTGGACCAGTCAGCAATGAAAAGTGAGTTTTCTCTTACATAAGTAACTAGGTCACTGTCTAATGCCCCTTTGTTATCCCACAACATGAACTTCATCCTGTGACAAAGTTAAGAAGGGATAACAACCAACTTCCTTGACAGATGCCACAGAACAATCTCCATAGCCTTCTCTCCTGTCAAACAGTAATGACATTATTTTCACTTTTTTTTTGAACAAATACTTGTTTATGCTGATCTCTTCTTTTTGTTTTACATATTTATATATAATTAAATTCTGAGAATTTCCAGAAATAATTCAGCTTTACTTGAGAAAGATAGAAAACCATAATGAGTCTTCTCAAGCACTGTCAGCAGCATACAATTGGTACTATAAAAAAAGAAAAAGAAAGTAATAATTATCTTTTTATTTTATTTACATTACCCTAGCTATTGTCTTTATGTGGAGAGGGACATAGAGTAGACCTCCTTCTTTCTTCCTCCTATTTCTGTCCTCTGTTCTATTCATCCATCTTTAGTTCTAGTATTTCTCTCCCTTCATGCATTTCCCTTAAGGGATTTCTGTTCTCTTCTATTCTTGTCTTGGTAGCTTTCTCATTTCCATTATTACAGCTTTTGTTTCCTTCAGCTTTCAGCTGTTCTTCTGCCCTTTCCTCTTTCAGTTTGATGCTACAGAAAGCCAGACGTTCCTCACAGACTTCTGAAACTAACTCTGATTCTTCTGTTCTCAGGAAACATACTTGTGAATGAAGCCTTTAACCTAAAGCTAAAGACAAAATTGGTTGGTTTCAGTCTCACATAGTAAGAGAAGAACACAAATACTGGCCTGATCACAGGAACAGTTACTCATTGAGGAAGGTCAGTCAGAAGTAACCTAACCTTTCTGGCTGCTTTAAAAGCACACTTCAAGGAACATTACTTGAAGCAAGAGATGTAGTCTAAAAGCAGCTTCTTCTCTGTTTATATCTAAAAGAGAAGACTTTTACTAAAAGCAGCCTCATTTTTTCAAAAATGCTAACAACCCTTTACAATGGCTTAAACTGGTGTATTCTGGCTGGCTAGAACTAAAATGCTGGTGGTGTTAGAAGTCTCATTGTTTTAATAAAAACTTTAAGAGAATTACAAATTATCTTTTTGTGCAATTGACATAACTCTTGTCAGATTTGCATTTCATGAAAGAAAACCAGCAAAAGAGCCCAAGATGGAAGATTTTCCCCCATTAATTTTCATTTGTCTCATCTGAAGCTACTGATTACAATTTTTTGATCAAAAGCAGGTTGGTCTACTCTATCTTCCCAAAAGCAATACTGGATACAGCCATACCTGAAGCTTTACATCCTCCTGCCTTCTCTATTTCATGAACCATCATCCTGAAGATAGGCAATGGCTTGTTACACTCTGCTCTGTGGTTCAGTTTTAATTTAGTGTTTCACAACCATGAGACTGTTGCATGTGCTAATTCTTCAGGGAAAGTGGGAGGGAAAATTGAGTATATCTGGTAATATAAATATTTGTTCTGATAACTAAGTGGACACTACTAAAATAAATCCATCTACACTATGGACTGGGAATGTCACATATTTTGTCATTTAGCCTTTAATGCTAACTATTGTAAAGAGAGCCTAGCAGGCTGCTTATGCAGTTTGTTGCCCAAGTGAACACCTATGTCTGAGCAGAGGCTGCCTTCCATTTCCTGCTAACAAGACAAAGGCCCTCAAAATGGAAAAATATTTTTATGAGCTTTCACTATTACAGACTGTAACTGACACTACAAACAAGGTGATAAGTGACATGAAATCAACTGTACCCTGTACTTGTATTCTGCATACAAACTCTCATATGTGGTGTTTTTCAGTCTTCTACTCAATGGATTACTGCTGAGTGGTTAAACTGTAACAGAGTTCCTAATTTTTATTTCATTAATTTACATCTGAGGAATAATTGCAGCCTGCTTTAGAGCAGTGACCACCACAGGTCACTGCTCTAAAATGGAAAGATTTTCTTGGATACAGTGTGATTGTACGAGTGACTGTACGAGTTTACCAGTTGTGTTTTTCAAGGTTAAAAACAAGAAATGACTGAGGAAAGGAACCCTTCACAGTGAAACTGCAGCATTGCATTAGTAACTGAAACGTAAAAGCCTTGTAAGTGTTTTTGTAACAACAGAAATAAAGTAGTGGCGGTGCACATGTCACCTAAAGTATTCTAAGTTCTCTACTGCCAGTTCTACTTAAGGCCAGCCACCTCTCAAAGCCAGAAGTTGAATAGTGTTCCAACTCTACTCACACACAGCTTTACAAACTATAAATGCAAGCAACAGAAGTAACAATTTTGGAAAGAACTCGTGTTACTGAGAGGAAAGAGCAACCCTCCCAGAGGAAACAACTGCCACAGTAATGTCTTCAGAGGAACACACACATGGACACAGTGTAGCAGAAGACTTATTTCTATACAGTAAAGAAAGGGCAGTTCCATGTATGCATAACAAGTATTTTTAACTACAGAAATCTTTTGATTTGACTTAGAATATATCCACTTGGGCTTCCATGTTATATCCTCAGTATAGAAACCAGTTAATACTATGCCAACCTGCACACATACTGAAAAGACTATATGTTTAAATGTAAGATATCACTGCACTCTTTGCCACTAACACTTGTTTGTTGAGCATGATTTCCAGAAAGATATACAAGCCACTGGAAGAACAAATTCATCCTTGATTTAATTCTAAGGATTTTCAGCTTTTATGTTATGTGTTACCAAAAAGAAAGCTATAACCTGAATTATGGAATCTACTGCATTGACTATGTAAGCTTAAACATAGCTTAGACATTTAAAGTCACTACAGTTGTCAGCCAAGGTGAAACTGATTTCAATCTTTGCTGCTCACAAGAGCTGCTGCAGAGGTTACTTACAGTTTGGTTTGATTTTAGAGACAGTGGAATCAGACCCGGATATGTGAAGAATAGAAAAAAACCCAAAAAACCCTTCCTCGGTATTTTCACAAGCAATCTGTCTGGGCAGTTATGGACAGGTGCTGACAAGAGTCTGCAGGCAAATTATTTCAATCTTCCTGAAAATAATTATAAACACTCTTACTTTTGCAGCAAGATTTCGTATCAGATTCTCAAGCTGTTCACAAACGTGCCTGCAACTGAAGTGTAGTTTCCTCCAAAAAGAAGTGATGTGCTCATTGTGCACCAGCTTTTCTGAGCAGGTTTTAGCTGATGCCCTGAAGCTACTTTGACCAGAATGATGAGACCAATAGTCTTACTTTGTGAATGGAGACCGAAACATAGGCAAACTAAATTCTGGTATTTTGCCTTTTCAACCCTCATGAAATAGAGATCTTCATGACATTGTTAGAGTTTAACCTAACTGATGAAATCTGACAGTTATTCCTCACGTCTGACCCTGGCAGCTTCTAGTTTGAGCAATTCTCTAAAGGTTTTCTACTGCTTTACAGGAGTTAAATAAGTATTTAACCTCATTTCGCAACCAGAAAAGCTGAGGCACAGCAACAGCTTCCCTTCCACAGAAACTTCTAGTTAAGAGTGAAAGATGCATGTGATCTGCAAAGAAACTACTGATATACCTAAGGCCACAGGAAGTGCTGATGTCAAATCCCCGAGCCGAGTTCAGGAGCTGCCGCCTCCTTAGTCGGGTTGTGAACCATAGTTCCTCGCCCTCTGGACCTGCAACCTTGATCCCACCATCACGTTTGGCAGACTGGCTGGGTCTTTGGCAGCTCAACGTGGGCACCTCCTACCCATCCCTCGGATCTACATTACAGCCAGATTTCTGGAAAATCTGTTTTACGGTGGCTGTTTCATACCGGGAGAGCTGCAGCTTTGTGCGAGAGGATGAGGTGGAGAAAGCAAGAGAAATTCACCAGCAGCTCTGTTAAGAAAATCCAAATGCTTCCTGGTCTCGTGTAGCATTTGTTGGGCACTCCATACAAGTGTCAATCAGCGTGCAACTACTTAATTTATAATCTTAAGACAAAAAAAGGGAGAGGTAACATGGCTGCATTTCTAGGCACGATTAACGCTCTCAAAGACGGAGAAATACGAGGACCCCCGTCTTCCTCAAACAACGAGCAAAGATTATAAAACAATCTAAACGTACTACCCCAACTTATCTCCGTTACGCAAACCGTAACTGGGAAAGCGTCCTGGGGGTGCCTTACATAACTCCTTGCTCGGAGCCCCCCTTGGCACCCGCGGAGTTGCTCTTTCCTCTGAACCGCGAACGCAGCCGCGGCTCCGCGAGCGCCGCGCGGAGCTCCCCGGGCTGGGCGCAGCCGGCGGGCGGCGGCAGCGCAGCGGCGGCCGCGGAAACTTTGCGCCGCAGGGGCCGGGCAGGGGCCGCGGCAGCGCCGGGGGAACCGGGGGGGGCTCGGCAGAGCCCCGAGCCTCCTCCCCGGCGAAGGAGGCAAAGTTGCACCGGCCGCCTCTTCCCGCCCGCCGGAGACGAGAGGGCGGCGGCCTCCGGGGGCAGAGGGGCGGCGGCAGGGGCTGCACAGCGCGGGGCTGGGGCGACTTACCCATGGTGCCGCCGCGGCCTCCTCCGCTCCTGCCGCTGCTGCTGCCGCTCCTGCAGCCGCCGCCTCTCCGCCGGCGCGGAGGGAGGCGCGGGAGGCGTGTGCGGGAGCGAGGCGCGGCGCGGAGCCTGCGTGCGGCGGGCTATGAGTCAGGGCAGCACATCCGGGCACGGCCGGGAGACACCCCGCCCGACAGCCCGGCCGCACCGAGCCGCCGCCGCCGCCGGGGAAGGGCGGGGGCCGCGCAGGGAGGGAGGAGGCGGCGCGGGGCCGGCGGCAGCGCCCCCGGCTGGGCAGGAGGCGGCGGCGGGGCGGGTCCGCTCCCGGCGCCGGCCGCCGCCCCTCGGGCCTCCTTTGTTACCGGGGCTGGGGTGGGGCCGCCCGCCGGTCCCGGGGGCGGCTGCCGGGGATGGAGGGAGAGCGGGCGCGGCGTGGTGCACCCCGCACATCAGCGCGCATCCCCGCACCACCGTCGCTGTGCGCCGTTCCTCCGTCCGCCAGGAGCGTGCGGTGGTTTAAACACGGCGCTCGCCGTTTTAAAGTTCATATTTAATGATACGGACTCAAAGGAGGAGCGTTTTCCAGGAGGGAGGGGATTACGCTGGATGGATAATGTTTTTTGGGTTTTTTTTTTGAGGTGGTCTGTGTGAGGAAAAGGGTCAGTGGAGGAAGCGGCAGGTGATGTCTAAGTGCTGCGCGTTTTGCTGAACCAACACGACAGGTTTTACACCCGAAACTGAGAGGCACGAGGTAGTTCTGTGTGGAAGGCATTTTTAACAAGAAAACAAATGTCTCTATTCTGTGGTTCTTATTCCTTTCTGCCCTCGAGTTCAGCATCTGTAAAGTAAGGAACAAAAAGGAACTGTTTGCTGTTACAATTCTCATAGCATTTTCAGTGGAAATATTTGAGGGGGAAGGAGATGTGGGATTGAGTAGCTTTTGTGGCATTTTCCAAATCTTCTCATGGTTATGTATTTGTGGTTTAACATGAATAAATCCTAAAATATGGTTAAATAGAGTAGGACCACAGAGCGTGATAAGAGGGGTTTGCTTGCTTTAGAAATGGATAGGCCAGGGACAATTCTGATGAGTGATGCAAAAAAAAGTTTTAGTTGAATCATCCCCCACAGTGGCTTCACAAGTGACACCAGTAGTCCCTCTAACCAGCAGTCAGCAGCTGCCAGGGATTTCCTCTCTGGAACACATCCCAGGAGCTTTCATGCCTGTAAAAGGGCAGTGTGATGTGACGAGCAAAGAATTCATCAGTCTTTCTGCAGAGTCCAGACTGAGTATGTTGGGGTTTATCCATTTACTTTGCTGTAGCCCTATGATTCACCGCCTCTTTCCATAGGACAAAGTGGAATTTTGTAGTTGACTTCAGCAGGGTTAACCACTGTCCCAGTATGCAGAACTTGACACTGAAGATATGTAAACTTATGATCAACTGATGCTGAAAATTAGTATGTTTTATAATATTAGACAACACAACCAGTTTTGTTACTGTTTTCATTGCAGTGAGACTGCAGGAAATTCAAACCAGAACATGTTGGATTTTTAACTGCAGGGTTTATCTTATTCAATACTTTAAAAAAACCACAAGTTTCTTAAATGAGTCTAAGTGGTGAAAAGATGTATTTTTTTCTGTTTTCCTCTATTCTCAAACCTTGTTTGAAATTAATCTTTGTTCTATGTTTTACCTCCTTATTTCTTTCAATCAGAAATACATTTTGCTTTCAAAATGTCTCCTCTACTTGTCTGGGGAAAAGGGCAGTGAAATTCTCTTCTTACTGATCTGTCTTTGAGAGGTCATAGAAGACATATTCCACATATTATTTAATGTGGGCTAAATCCCACATAGGATACATTGGAGAAACTGTAAAATGCCCAGGTTTCTCTAGTTGACTTTACATGCCCTGAAATGCACACATATACCTTTGCAAGACCCAGAAAGGTAGGACCATTACCTGCTTCAAGAAAGGATTTTGATGGCAGTGACTTCTAAAGAATTCTGCTTTCACAAACACTGCCAGAAAGAGGCCATAGAATGTCTTTGATTTTAATTTGTTTCAGTGGATCGAAAAGAATCATGTAAAACTAGGGAGACCTTTTGGTTTTTTGACTGAATGCTTATTAATTCTAGAACAGAAAGAGAAAGCTCCAAACAAGCCGATTACTTGATTTTTGTCAATCCCTTAATTAGGTACAAGATTACAACAGGTAAAAGGGGTGTTGTTAAAAAAACCTCCAAGTCCTCCCATTCTTACAGTTGAATGCAAGATCCTGCATGTATGGTTACACATGGAATAGTTCAAAAGGGAGAGGAATCTTCATGAGAGGAATGTCCATCCCCAAGAGACTATATAGAGTTTTGGGCCCTTAGACTTAGATAACATATTTATAGAAGATAATACACAAAATCAGTGTGCTGATTTTTTTTTTAAGTGATCAGCCACCTGCAAAGTGTGGTCCAGTGATACCTGCAGGAATGTCTCATTAAAAACAATAAAATTAGAATGGTCCTGATGTATTCATGAAGGAAAAATTAATTAAAACCCAGGTTTTTGAGAAAAGCAGGCAACAAGAAACAATGTGTTGTATTACTGGTGAGGTTTGCAGTAGAAATTGGGAAGGAACATATACAAGTGTATTGCGTGGATTTCAGAAGTTGTTTCATTTCAGCAGTGGGTGAAAGACTGAAACATTCGTTCATAAAAATATCCTTTAGAACAACTTATCACTGCTTTTCATTCTGCACTTCTAACGCAGCTGTGAAAATTGAGTTGTAGACTACAGAAATTAGGAAGTTACTAATAAGTGCTTTCTCTGCAATCCGAGACGTTGACTGGGTGTGATGTCCTGCAAGGAAATGGAGAATTTTCTTTGACCGAGTGACCTTCCAGTGCTTATCACTTTATGAATGTTCTTTCTTAGATCTTGCACCAGTTTCATATTCTCAGCCCATCTCCTTGAAAATCTCCTTGTGTACATTATACCATTTAATTTGCAACAAAGGTGCACGTAAGGAATATATTTTAAATTGCCTCTGTACAGATACTAGAAGGCTAGACGAGCTACAGGAGCATGCTGGGGTACTCAAATGCATAAGGAAAAATGATATGCTACTGTAATTTAGTGGAAGTCACATCATCTGATGGGAATGGGCTGTCACAACTTATTCATTATTGAAGGGCAAAGAAAGCAGAAGTGTGGGCAGCACTTTACCTCTGTTAGAGGCATTGGCAACCTTTTGAATACCTGGCACCTTGATAAATCTCAGTTCTTGTAAAACTAGAGGTGAAAATGGTGCAGAGCTATCTGTGAGCTTGCACATGGAAAATAGGATAAGCTACTTCTTGAAACCTTCCTGCAGTGAATGTGAATGGGGAGACAATAAAAGTGTGCAGAGGAATGGCTGGCAACTGGCTGGGAGCCTTCTCCCTGAAGGTAAGCTGCCTCACGTGGTCCATGGGATAAGAGCAGTTATTGACTGAGAATGAACACCTTAACTTTTTCTATGATAACTCATTCACATTCCCATATCTACTGTGTAAGTACTCATGATAAAGCCTTTCTGGAAAGCTGAAATTAGAAAAAGGTATCTGTAAGTACACAGTTTGTGGTAATTGGGAGTGGGGCTGTGGCCAGCCTCACCCCCAGTGGGCACAGCTGTGAGCAGCAGGTGAGCAGCACTGACAGCAATGAGCCATGGAGTGCCCAGGGGCACTGAGCATCACCGAAGGGAACAGAGGGCACACAGTGCTGTGCATGAACAGGAGGGGATAAAAGGTTGGGCTGAAGAGCAAAGAGGGCAGATGCTTGCAACCTTCTGCAGTGGTGTGCTGTTACTCTGTATGGGTTGAAGCCTTCTGGAATTGTTTGGTGATACTCTGTATGTAGTGGCTGTCTCAACTGTGACATGTACTGCAACAGGTACCCTTTCTATATGTGAGTGCAATTTAAATGTGAGAATGGCTGACCTTGGAAAATGAAATCTGAAAAACTAATTGTTTTTTTAACCCCAAACTTTCAAAAAACAATGCTTTAACCTGTCTGAAGAAAAAAACCCATATGTGAGTTTATATGCATTGTGTGTTATGCTGTAAAGCTGCAGTAACCTCCTCTGGCCTAAATATTTGGGGCTTTTTCAATGACTGTGTGTATTGGGAACAGTAAAAATGGCATATGATGTTTGATGTATTCATAACTCATGAAATTACAGTAGGTGTAGGCTTAACTCACGCTTTAGAGCTGAAAGAAATTTTCTGCACAGTCAAAAAGAAATTTCTTCCTCCTTGCTCTCAAATTTAACTGGACAGTTGTATTATGTTTTGTTTTCTTGCTAGGTTTTTGTTTGTTTTATCTTTTTCTATAAACCTTGAGAAAAGATAGGAGAGCATCTGGAGGGGAAAATTGTTCTAAGATTATTTTGTCTACTTGAAGTCTCTTTGAATGACCTAGTCATAAGATCTGGGCTTGGGAAGGACTTTTCTTCCAGGTGAGATTGGTAGGGGCCTTGCCAGTATTTTGCCTTTCCTTTCACTATGGAGGTGGTTTTCCAGCTTCACTCCTGTCTGTAAATCTCACCTGACCAGCATTCAGGTGTGCAGCTGTCTTGGGTAGGAGAATTTGGGAAGGTGATTGCTGTTCCTCAGTGATGGCATATAGCTGGATCTGACTAAATCCCAATAGGGTTCAGGTGAGTAGAGTCAGACTAATTATGAAACATCTAGGTTAAATTGTTGGCCCAATGGTTTCTGCTGGCATTGTGCTTATGGACATTATTCACAACAGCTGTGAGACAAAAAGTTGCAAGCTATGAAGGAGAGGTCTGGAGAGTTTATATTCCCTCTCAAGGCTGGTGAGAACTTGATTTCTCTCAGCAAATTTAAATACCATAAAATGAAAGGAGTTAAATATTCACAAAAAATGGAGTTTGTTTGCAGATATTTCCAGCTTCTCTGCAAGTATATTCTTCCCCATATGGGCTGACTATCATCTCTTAATTTTAATAATTTTCCTACTTAAATCAGAGGTGTGTGAGATGAGTTGGAAAAATCCCTTTTATTGATTCACATTGCTGTTTCTGAGTAAGTGCTAATACACAATCATGTTGTTGTATAAAGACTTATTTGGGGGTTGTTAGATGCACAAAGCAATTATACAGTGCACTTTATTTTTAATTGTGTACCTTTAGTACGTCTTCATTTGCAAATAAATAGTTTTGGACTTAACATAGTGAAGGAAATACAGCTGCAGCAGCGTTTGTTATGCTGAGTTTTATTTTAACATGTATGAAGTAGTAGTATGAAGCATTTTATACTTAAATATTTAGTTCAGCACAAACAGTACTCCTCCATTAGGATAATTATGCTTTATTTGTTTCTCTGCTTCCATTAATTTCTCTAAGGTAATTAAAAGTAAGCCCTGTAAGTAACTTTTAATTTGTGAAAACTACTTTAGACATAATAATGCCAGTGGAAATAATTTAGATTCTACCTGAGCAACAATAATTATAATAGCAAAGCTGTTGTGAGGTGGTGCTGCTGTGTTCAACCCTTAGTGATGCCTAAACCATAAGACTGCAATACAAGGAAAATCACATTTTAAAGTAGAGTTACAAAAAAACCTGGTTTGAAATGTCACCTTCATACTACTTAGGTGGTATAGGCAAATTACTTTGGTCTGTGATTGTGTGGTCATGAGCATGCCCATTTCTACAAATGATGGGTAACAAGTGATCTGCTGTTAACTGCCTGTATTTTGCTAGAACCAAATAGCCAAAACACCTAAAAATCCAGGAAAAATCCTACTATCCCTCAGTGCCAGGCAAAATACTGCAGTGCTTTAGTAACATCACTAAGCTTTCAGAATTTAAATAAGACACTACAGGTATTTTAGTGTTTTTTACTTAAATATTTCTGCATTTTTTTCAGCGTTGCAATTCAGCGAGCTTGGGCTTCCTTGGTGCTCTTTCTTTATTTTGACTCCATTTGCTTTGCCCCTGTCAGGAAATAATTTTGCCATGAGTGATGGCTGATTTAATTCTGATTGAAGTAAGGAAATTAATAGTGTATTTGTCAGCTGACTCTCTTCAGAGGAATTTGCAACTCTGAGGCAGTGACTTGCCTTGTTATTGCCCACAACATAATTGGTAGTGTTAATCTGGAGAAAGGAAGATCCAGATTAACACAACCAATCTTCTTCTGCCTGGACTGTGTCCTTTTAAAGCCTGTCTTCAGTTGAGGCAAGTAGAATAAAAACTCTGTAGTTTGTTTTGGTTCCTTAGTATAGGAGTTCAGGCAAAGGTAGAAAAAGTTCCTCTATATGTTCATGTGTGAAGGACCCTGTATGTTCAGTGGTTCTTTAACTGTAAAGCTGCCATAGATTTCATTGAATTTCGTAACACTAACTTTTAATATATGCATCTATCTATGTATCTTCACAAATATTTAATATGTCTATATATATGCACACAAATATGCATTTGTATATAGATATTTCTGGGATATCTTAAAAGTATGAATTGCATATGAATGGGAAAAAAAGGGTGGTTGTGGGAGCCTGAAATAATAACTTTGAATACCACAGACAAAATCCTTGGGCTTACATTTTTCTGTGCTACAGAATTAGTCATTTTCCCAAAGAAGTTGGTCTTCACATTCCTGTTGAAGACAGCATTTTGCTGCAGCTGCATGCCTTCCTCTTTTTGGTTTTTTTGTGGGCTTTTTTTTTTCCTATGCCTTAAGCTGCTGCAAATCATATTTATCTGACTGAATTCCAGAATGTAAATTACTTGCATCTTGCTTGTTCTGGATCTTGGAGATAGAACCCCCTTTACAACCAAGCAACTCTGGTTACAACCTGGTGATAAAAGTAACTTCTTGAATTGTCAGTTTTTCTGGGAAAGCTCTCAAAATTCATTATGCATTTGAGATACTGCAAGAAATTTAGCCTGCAATAGCATCTGCCATTTCTCTAGCTGAAATTGTGCAGTTGGGCAAATCTGAGAAGACTGAATTTTCAGACTGATGTGGAGTTCTGGTCTGAGCTGCTGGCTCTCAAGTTTTTTCTTTTTTTTTTTTCCTTCTTTAGTTTTTAGACCATTCAGCTGAAGAAGTTGGGGTGGGAAGGCACCTTATGCTGTGAAAGTGATTAATGTGCATTAACAAAGGCACAAAGGGGATGTGTCTGTGTGTGTGTAAAATGTGCAGGATGGAGCTGTAGCTGTAAAGTGCTGCTTTAGGCAACTAAAATACTGGCATTTATGAAGGGTTGGGCAAGTGGCTCAGATTGTAAATTTTGAATTTGTTTTTTAGTGTTGAAATCTATGTACCATCAATGATATTACCAATAAACCTACAACCATTATAGCATTAAGAATAAACTGTAGCATTTCTAAAGAATTTTCCAAAACTAGAATTAGGGAAAATCTGCACCTAGGCACCAGGAGTAAGGCCATTATCTTCTCTGAATATTTTAGCAAGTGCTTAGCAAGCTTGCCTGTTCAATGAGGCTGAGAATATCAGAAGGGCAATACTGAGACACTCAAATGCCCACAAGAGCTACTTGCAAGATGTTGAAGCATTTCACTATTTTGCTGCTTGAAAAGTTAAATCTAGATGTTTGATTCTGCAGATTTCTTGGGATTTGCATCCACAGAGGGCTTTATATCTCAAAATGTCAGTATCAGTTTCTCCT
Organism: Chloebia gouldiae; assembly: GCA_003676055.1. Classification (NCBI taxonomy): domain Eukaryota; kingdom Metazoa; phylum Chordata; class Aves; order Passeriformes; family Passeridae; genus Chloebia; species Chloebia gouldiae. Next base: position 462,089 of record QUSF01000025.1, read on the forward strand.
TCCTTAATGCCTTTTGCTTTTCCTCAAAAAGGGCATTAATCTACCTATACATATATAGTAGTAGGACATCTCAAAAGTTTTCAAATGTGCTAAACCAACTTCACTGAGCTGGGTTTATCACTTCTTGTTTGTCTTTGTAAGGTTTGGTCCATGTTAAAAACTAAGCATAATATATTCCAGTGTCAAAAAATAGTCTTGTTTTCCCCAGCAGGAGTAGAAATACAAAACCAGTATTGTTAAAGATCATGCCTGTGGGAACAGGTTCAGTTGCCTTTAAGTTCCTTGAGTTGTACATAAGACTTCTGTCTTGGGAAAGATGGAAATTTTAATAGAAGAAGCTGAAGAATAATACAGGGCATCAGGATTGAGGATGAATGTGGAAGAGGTGTTGCTTAGTCTAGAATCATTAAGATGATACTTGAAAGGGCTGTGAGGATAGTTGAGCTTGATGGATGATGATTCAAAGTACATGACAGTGGCTTGATAGCTGATGCAGCAGTTGGACTTTGAAGGGACTAGAGAGTAAGACAGACTATGAAGAGTTTACAATTGTAGCACAAACTTAAACTTGAGATCAAGAAAAAAGATTATCTCTTATCTGTTATATTCCAAAATGTGGGAGAAAGCTGATCTGGTGCATCAAGAGAAAAGAATGTAATAGAGAGACTAAAAGAATCTGACATTTATGAAGCAAGATGGAAAAGGATTTGTGGTCAGCAGTAGTGTTCTGACATGTAGGGAAAGCTGCTACTCTAGAAGGCATCCAGGCTAGCAGCATTAAGAGGAGATCAGATTATAAGCAGAAGTGAATGCTAGTGCAATTAGCAATGCAGAGACTCTTCAATATTTCCATTCATTGCTGCATTGTCTCCTGGACAAGCTATCCAAACAAAATAGAAAAAATTAAATTACAATTTATTCAAATCCATACTGTTGAGTCATTTAAATATTGTTTTCATCAGTGTTGTAGGCCAAAGTCTGGCTGACTCATAGGAGCCTTAAAATTGACATAATGTAAGAAGGTGCAAGAATAGAAAGTTTCCTTGTTCTTGTTGTTACTGAGGAGACTGTTCTGTGGCAGATTTGTATTCTGACTTCATGTGAAGGAACTTGGACCTTGTTTTCCAGGAACTGTATGGGTGTGCTTGGGACAGGCAATGCTGAGCATGATCCTTTAACAGTATAGATATCAGCTATGTACAGGTCCATTTGCTTCACAGTCACAGCTTTAGTTCTAAAAACTGCTAGATACATCCTTTTCCTAATAACAGGTATTAATGTACTGGTTTTACTCATCAGGCTTTCTAATTTTAAAGCTTGGAGCTGATTTGAAGCTGCCCTGTTTTAGTGCTGTATATCTCTAATAGCATATTTTTCCCACCACCAGTGTTAATTTAGCCTGTCAGGCATTGTGACACACTGCAAGACTGTGCAGGTACTTGTCATGCCTGAAAACATTAACCTGAGCACTGCAGGTGGGGGTGGAAGTTGCAGCAAAGGTAATTACCACATATCTTGATCTTCAGGCAGTGGAGATTTTGGTTAGAAGGGGTTTCCCCCTGGGGAGAAGGGGGAGGTTGGACTCAGCAGTGCTGACTCGGTGCACTCTCAGTGCTTTTTGGCATGGTGAGGAGAGCTGCAGCAGCACAGGGGCTGCCATCTGGAAGAGGATGTACAACCCATCAGCAATGAAGGGGGACACACTGATGCTGCAGGGGAGGTGATGGGAGGGAGAGCCTACAAAGAAGGCGATTTAAAAATGAAAGTTTTGTAAGAAGTGTGTTATATTTCAGCCTGACAAAGAAAATTTTGATTTAAATGGCAGTTTTCCAGTGCTATCTGCTATTGCTTTTCCTAGATCTGCATTACAGCTCTGAGCTCCCAATAACCTCAAATGATACTCTTTGCCTGTTGATTGGTACTGTATGAAAGTTTCTTATTTGATCCTAGTCTGTATACAAGGACACCTGTATGTACCTGTATCTTAGTATTTTTAGTTATAAGAACCTCTGGAGTTGAAACAAAAAAACACTGTTGTCAACAAACTCGGAGGCCTTTGAAAAATTAGCTTTGAAGTCATAAAGTTCTTGCTGCAGGGCTGACTACAGCTGCACTTCCTGCACTTCTTGATGGCAAGAACTGCAAGAATGTTTAAGTGAAAGAAGGGGCTTCAAGTAATGTTTTGTATTTGTATTTTGTATATCTCCTTTGTGTTGCTGGATTTTGGATTTTTTGATGTTGTATGTGAGGTTATGTCCTTTTGCTTTGTGCATGAAGCTGGTAACTACCCAAGTTTTAAATTTTAAATTAGCTTTAAGGGCTCTTAATTAACAGCCCTTAAAACAATTTCTTTTTCAACAGGGCTAGATAATGAATGAAAAATTAGCAGAAAAAAAAAGTCATGAACCAATGTAGTTAAAATGGCTGTTTGCTTCTCTGTTTACTTTGATGCATTTGTCCTGTATGAGTCTTTACTGACTGTTTTATTAGAGGAAGTTTTCTAAGCTCCTGTGAATGTTATCGTAAGTGGAGGCCCCAGTGAGACTGCTCCTTAGTGAAAGCATATTTCCCTCCTTTCTTGGGCTTGCATTAGTGATAATGAGTTTCTGGAGCTTTCAGAGCTCTTGCCAGAAAGATAAGGCCATCATGTCTTTGCTGTTGTCAGTCATTATAGTCACTGCTGCTTGGTGATATGCCAGGAATAGTTCAGGGATTAGCTGGAGCTGGGCCTGTGGGTGCACCTGTGTGTTATACTAATATCGTGAAAAAAAGTGGACTTGGATGTGTAATTGATAAATATATTCAAATGAAGTATGTACAAATAAAGTGTTCAAATCTCACCTGTGAATTCCATGGACATGTAGGTCTGAAGACACTGGAAGCTCTGTTGCAAAATGCTTAAAATTGCACAGCTGGAGAGCTGTGCCTACCTCATTTTGTAGAGAGGACACCTCATCTTTTTGTTCCCTGTTTTCCCCTGCTCACCTGGCACCTTGTACCCTTTTATACATAGTAGTTTTGCCAGTTCACCTCCCCTGCAGAGACTGTAGGGCTGTGTGTCGTGCAGGGAAGCCTCTTCTCTTCTTTGTGCTTGTCTGACTCCAGGTGACCTCTGTGTTTCCTCTAGGACTGACAGTGAGACCTGAGCCTTAATGGAAGCAGCTGGGTGTTCTGACAGCATCACTGCTCACCTAAGTCTAAGCTGAGCCTCCTAGAGCCCACGTGGGCTCCTGCTCAGACTCCTGTGGGATCCAAGGCTATCAAAATTCAGCATCACAAACAGCTTATCTGCATAAAGGGTCTGGAAGTGAGAGCAAACAATAACCAGTGAATGGCGTAGCGATAGCTTATTACCCTGATAAATTGGAAAGCTTGCAAGTAAAAAGACCTTGGGTAATTTAACAGGAGGGAGCAAACATAAATAACTAGAGCCTTCAATAATTGTGACTCCTGCCTCAGAGTTTCATTGGAATATTTCATCTCCTTTCCCCTATACCTTAGTCTACCAAATTAGAAGTATTAGTTATTAAGATGGTTGTCAGAGAGGCTAAAATAAAAGTAATGTACTGAGGTTCCTTGTAGGCTTTTGGGCCCCTAAGTCTTTATTTTGACAAAATTTCTGCTGTTCCTGAGGTTGCTTATTTTAATGGATTTTTTTTTCTTATTGTGCAAGGCAGATAGGATACAAATCACTTCAATATGAACAAAAAAATAATAGATAATATTTTAGTGGAAGTTAAATATTTCCAAAGCTTCAAACTTTAGAGAGCTGCTACTGCCTCTCCAACAGCCCAGCTCTTTTCCACAGGGTCAGGATTTTGTTCTCAAAAAAGATGAGTCAAACCCTGTTAACTGGTCTTATAGAACTCTGAGCTCTAGGAATTCTGCTGTCGTGGACTTTTTTGCAGAGCTTTTTATTTCCCAGGCAAAAACTCATTTGCATATGGTATTGTTATGTGTTTTCCTTTGATCTCCTACTTTGGCTTCCTAAGATTGAGTGCTATTTTTTTACTTGCAAATCTGCATTGCCCCAGGATATAAGAGGTTTTTTTGAGCTCTTTTAATTGGCCAGTGATGTGAAAAATGATTGTTTTCTATATTGAAAATGAGCTCAAATAACCCCTTTATGGAGCCCTTATAACCTACTGTAACTTTCCATTCATTTTTACTGACTCAGATTTATTTTATCTGGAAGGAGAATGAACTCTTCTAATCTTTTGGTGTGTTAGCAGCTATGATCTTTGGGTTTGCAAGGCATCATCATAAAATATAGAAAAACCAAAAGAAAATTAACCATTCTTTCTAGTGTTCTTATTTCAGTGAAGAAGATACAATTCCAATTAAATCAAATGAGATAATCTGAATATATGTGCTGTGCCTAAGAATAAAATGGAGTTTCCTTTTTAAGAGGTCTTTCATGCTGGTTTATATTGTAATTTTGAAGAGCTTACTTTATATTTACACTGGGACTACATTTTATATGGTGCTTTTGGTCAAGAAGAAAAAAATCCCTTTTTATTCTTTGAAAAGCCTGAATGCAGGAATCTAACCTATAGTGTATAAAACCTCCATGGCTGGTCTCAAAAAGGAAGCTTTATGTAGAGATTTTTGTTAGCATTCATGGCATCTTAAAATTGCTTGTTGATTTTTAGAATCTTAGGAGGCAAGTAGAAGTGTATAAATTAAACTTGACATTTTCTACTGACATTAGAAATACATTGAACTATGGACTGTTTCTTCTATCACCTTTATTAACACTTGTTGGTTCCCCTACCTTCTCTTTTGTCTTGTCCCACTGCAGAATCCTTGCCTGTGACATTTTACTTTGTTCACAATTGCTAAGCCCTGCAGCCAGAGGTTGCACATGTCCTTTGAGTCTTATTTAAGAGGAATTTGTCTCTGCCTTGTAGGTGGGAGGGTGTTATCTTGAGATTGAGGAAAATATGGCAATTTACTTGGCTGCCATGCTGTTCAGAATCATTAGCTCCAGCTTTTCTTTTTCTTCCCACTCTTTCTCCACTCTGAACTTAAACCATGTACCAGAAATAAGCTTGGTTATATACATACTATTTTTTAAAATAATCTTTAGGTATAGCTGGTCTGTAGGATTCTAAATGGTTTAACCAATGTACTCAGGGAAGGCTGAATGCATAGATTTGCTGTTGCATCTTGTAGCAGTTCTTTAAATGGAGTTACTGCAGACTGAAACTTGTAATTGCTGAGTGAGAGGAATGTTATAATGACACAAGTGGCTGTGTGCATTAAGGTACACCTGCTGTCTTGGTTTTTGTGACTATCATGCCTTTAGAGTTGTGTTTCAGTGTTGAAAATAATAGTTAATCTTCCTACTCTTCAGTGCAGTTGCTGAATTATAGTAGTTTTGTTCAGTTGGGTAAGAGCTGTGATAATCTTTCATCATGTAGGCTTACATTTCTGTAAGGGGCGTTAAATGAGCAAAATGGTGATGAACAAGTCTGAGGAAAAAACTTATTCTGAACTCCTGAAACATGTAGGGAAGTTATGATATTTCTCTGTGTAGTGTAGAGCTAAATTAAGATAAGAAGGATGGCCAATGTTTATTCTTCTAATTTTTGCCTTCTAAAACTTACCAAAGAAATACCTGTGTATGCATTTGGTCAGTTGTAGGGCTTGGTGGTCTTGGCTGTGTTCTACCAGCAAGGTGTGGGTGCTGCCTGGCTGCCCTGCCAAGGCACACATCAAAGATGTTATTTTTGAGGGCTTTGCAAAGAGTTCAGCAGACGTTCTGTATAGCAGAATTAACTTGTCATGCTTGGGCTTTCTAAAGTGAAATTCCAGACTGAAACTGAGACTGTCACTTGTGTCTCATCACAGATAGTGCACAAAAATAATTAGGAAGGGAAAAGAGCAGACAGACTGCGTTCCAGGCATTTTATGCTGTCTGTCTCTATTTTAGGGTGAACGTGCACCACAGATAGAAGTATCCAGACTGGGAGGGATGTATGCAATGCCCTGTCTCCTTTTAATTTTCTTTGGAGGAAAAAAAATCTAGGCCTATAGATTTAAGTTATCCAATTATCATCTTTCATGTTGCACTTCTCAGAGTTTATTGAAGAAGAAATACTCCAGAAAGCAAGCACAAGAATTGCTGTGGTTTTGTTGGGCTTTTTCTGTATGTGATTTGTATTTGAAACAATCTAAAATAAATGGTGGCAAAAGATATACAGGAAGTTCTAAGGATGGCCTCCTTGCAAATACTTACAGCTATCCTATATATCCAGAAACAGATTCAACAAACGTTTTGCATGTAGTCCCCAGTAAAAATTTTCATTCTTTCATTTTAATAAGAGATTTCTGTACTGCTGCAAGCATCTTTAACACCATAGGTTATATGTTTCAATTAAATGTATCTGTGTTCTCACTTCTTTTGGTGTTCTGAATCTATTGAGTCTTAATCTGAAAATACTATTTAAATTTTTTTTATTTTTATGTAAGTACTATATTTTCCCCCAATGTTCCCTGTTAAAATCCAGAGCTGGACATAAATAAGACATCAAATATGACTTAAGGTTGATAAAAATCAGAAAAATACTGATGGATTTCACATTTGTCCTTTGTTAAAGAGGAAAAAGGATAAAAGACCTGCCATGGGATATCAGTTCAATGCAAACTCCTGGTGTGGACAGGCTGCATTCACACCCTTGTGAGTTCTGGGATAGCTTCTCTTGGCAGGCAAACCCTCAGATCAGATGACAGGAATGATGTCTCATCAATGTACGTGTGTGCATCTTGATTAAGGGTGCACGTTGTTGGAGCTGACAGGAATGTCAGGCTCTTTATATTCCCAGAAATTCTCTAAGCCTGGCAGATATGAGGCTGGTGTTGGCTGAATACATTGAGATAAGATGAGTCATTATTCTTCCTATATGAATTAGTACCTCTTCCAGAGTCTGAATTTACCACTCCTCTGTGAGATGATTTAAAAAAAAAAAATTACAATTCAGAGACAGAACTGTATATATTATACTACCTAACAAACACTTAAATGCTAGAGTATGCTATACTTTTGATGCATACAGATAATTTTTTCGTTTAGGAAAACCCACTGAAGTCTTATTGAGTGTTACTGAGGACATATATTGAGATGCAAGTAAATCTAGTGGAAGAAAGTCTGTTATTTTTCTGGGCAGAGGCAGAATAACTATCAAAGCATGACTAAACCTTGGAAAATGTTGTGTTCTGTAGCTGAGGGAAAGGATGTTTATCCTTGTCTTTCTAATTGCTTCATTTAAGTTATATCTTATTCAAAACTTGAAAGAGCAGATCCAAATACTGTGTGGTACTATGAGTTTAGTAAATAAGGATATGATTTTTTTTTTCTTAATTATAAAACTAGCATACTGATAAAATCCTGTGTGGGAGTAATTTTATAAGGAAAGGATACTTAAAATATATGTAACTAGCAGTAGCTCTTACCTTTATGCAGGTATCAGTGTGTCAGTAAAATAGGTATTGTTTAACTATATCAACTGCATATTAGGATGTAAACACACTTTTATTTATCAGACTTGGTTCAAGTAGTCATTTAGGTCAGATTTGCACTACAAAGTTTTGCTGGCATGGCTGGTGTTGCTTTTATTGAATGCTTGATAGCCACTGATTTCCTTTAATCTTTTATTCATAATAATCCTTTTCTTTGTATACAGTTGTCAATAAAATAGCCTTTCAAGTAAAAGACTGTGGAAGACTGAGGTCTACCTGCTGGAGTGGGAATAAATACTAATGAGCTTGGTGAGGGAAACAGACTTGTACCTCATGAGAGACGGGCAGGGAAATTAAATGGACTGGGCATGAGGGTTTAGGCATGGGCTGAGTGTAATAATGGCCCTCAGACAACACTGAGAAGATGCTTTGACTACTGCATCTTGGACTGAGAAGGAACGGGATCTAAAAGATCTCAAGCACTCTGGTACTGATGATAATGGAGGCAATTTTCATAGTACTTGGGTGGTAATTGCTAAAATTCAGTATTTTGGTAGGAACAATAGTTGAAAGCTAAAGAGTTGTGCAACAGTTCATTTGTGTCAGTATCAAGCAGAGTTTAATATTTACTAGTTCAGTGTAAATTTTCTGCCAACATTGATTTCGATTACAGGCATTAGAACTGGATGTTGCCCTGGCATAGATAGACTCCTTCTGTGTATTGTTTTTGTATCGCTTTTGCTGCATCTGGTCCTTAGTTAAAACAACACAGAAATCTGTGTGGACAAGCTGGAAAAGTAACCATCAACAAAAAAATACTTTAAAATGTAACTTGGTGTTCTTCCTGAGCTTACTTGCATTAACTTGATCATGAGCAGCAAAGGGTTAAACATGCAGAAAGTGGCAAAATGCAACTGTTTTAGTTTTTTTCAGACTCTCCACTTTAGTGAAACAAGGGAATAAATATGGGCTGCATCTTGCACTTCTTTCAGTCTAGCCTCTAATCAAGGATCTGTTTTTTTTTTTCTTTTGCAGTGGATAACATGGGGCTTAAGCGACTTCAGTTAAGAGGGACATGTGTATTAATCCAGGGCTTTATCTCCTCTTAGGTTGTCAAATATACAGATCCTTAATAATACCTCCTCTTTAGCATCTCACTGATGTCTTGATCTGTTTCCAGCATGAAAATTCAAACTCGAAGTTGTCTCTTAGTGGTTAGATCTTATTTAGGATCTCTACATAACTATGGTTGCCCATGTTCAGGAAAGGCAAATTTAAATTTGCTTTACAGGAGAATGGGTTATCTGTATTAAAAGTGAAGTATAACCTGCACTGTTGCAAATAGATGGCAATTGGCCAACATATCTCTTAATTTATCAACATCAGGAAGGTGAGGTACTCAGTTTTTTAGTGATTTGGATTTTATAGTGTTATAGGAACAATAAGCAATTAGAATTCTATTAGTTCCTTCCAATGTCCGATATCTTGTGGCACTGATCCAGACAAGAGCTAGTCCTTAGACTAGTGCAATTTTTTTTTTCTGTCTGGCCATGCTGAGTTTGATGTTGTGTGGTTGTGGCGTGTGGGGTTTTGTTATTGTTTGTTTTAAGATTTATCTGGCACCAAACAGGAATGCTGCCCTGCAGATGAGCAGTCTCTGCTCTGTGCCAGGCAGGAGGCAGCCCTACAGGTGCCTTAGCAGCAGCATCACAGCCCAGGCAGGATGCAGAGCTTATGGGATGACTTCTACATTCTCCAGCTACCAGGAGAGAGGGAATTGGCAGGTAGAGCAGGTGTGGATGTTTCCCAGTAACTTTTGGCTGCTGGCTTTGCATGCTGATGCCCTCCACAGCCAGCCTGCTGCTTGGGTGCTGTGTTAGTGACAGACAAAAGGCAGGTATTTGGACAGGCAGATGGACTTGTCCACTTAGACAGTAGTGGGCCTGGCTCACCCTGTCCCTCTTCTTCAGTAACTTCTAAGGGCATAAGATATAAGAAACAGTGAAAGTGCTACCCAAGGTGTTCAACCTACACAGAGACCCTATAACTTTCTCTGTTAGAGGAAGGCTAAAATTTGGTGTGCTGGTGTCAAAGTAAGAGTTTCCAAGAAGAAAGTTAGTGAGTTATACTCTCAGTAAGCCTAAACAGAACTGTTAGAGATGCTGAACACACTGAAAGGCACAAAAAAGCCAAAAAGCTAAAAGGACTTCAAGAAATGAGCTGGGAAACTAGAGATTTTGAAAAATGAATTAAAATATTATTTCCCAGTCTCTTCTGGGATACTTCCAATGCTTTGTTGGGGGAGATAAAAACTCTGTTGACCCTGTAATTTAAAGTGTCTGAGTGAATATGGAAACCAAATCACAGAGCTCTCTGTCTGTAAGAGCAAGGCAGATTGATGAGGTGCTCAGTGACCTGGCTGTCATGGCCCAGAAAGTTTTCCGGGAAATGGAGGAGACATGGTCAGCTTGGAAAATGCTGAGATAAGATGCTGTAAGTAGTGCAGGAACTAAATAATTAGCTTGCAAACAAAGAAAAAGGTTTCAGACTGCCTTCTGCATAAGATGTGCTGAACATCCAAAGGCTTAGGTAAGCAAGGGTATAAAATAAGAGCAGGCTGGGAAAATATCATTTTGTGCAGAAGGCAGAGCCAAGAAATTGGATTGCCTCAGTTTAAATGACTTTATCTTTAAAGAGAGAACTCCTTGTGATGATTATTTTACTGTAATGGACAAAAAGAGGAATTTTGGTAGACAGCTGAAGTGACCCACCTCTGAGGATGCTGCAGAGCTTACCCTCAGGAAAAGAAACCTCATTATCCAAAGCTCATACAAGTCTGTAATATGTGCCTTAGAACTACTCATTCATCACTGTTGGCCAAGAGACAGCTGAGAACTAGAAGGAAAGAAAAAAGAAATTCCATTTGAACTATTAAAGGTATGAAATGGTATTTGCTCCTTACTGAGCCAAAACCCCATGAGGCATTCTAGAGTAAATTGGTAGCATGCCAATTTCTTGTTCATTGGAATTTAAGGATAAAGATGAAAAGCCCCAGCATAAAACAAAGCAAATTCTAGTGAGAATACTAAAGAGTGTTTTGTCTCTGTGAATACTGATGTGATATGGCCTTGCTTGAGAAAGTCTGAAAGTCAGCATTCTCTAGTATCTAGGCTAGAAGAGTATTTTATAAAACAGTTGGAAATTGTACCATAAGGAGTCAAAAACATTGTAACACTACCTCAGGTGTTCTTCACTGCACTTGAGATTCTGATTTACAAATATTTAATTCTAAGTAGGTAAAAAAAAAAAGGATTGGAATATCAGCCATCCAAGCTCGTTCCTCAAGTCAGCAGAGAAATAAAAGGATGTGAATCTGTTAAGTACTGTTCTATTGATGACATACTCAACTGTCAGCAGTGTGGCAGTCTATAATCTCTTGCACAGTCTGCTCTCAACCTCTGAGATAAGCAAAGATATAGTGTAACTTTGCAAATAAAAAAAAGCCCTGGCTAATTCAGGTGTTGGGTGTTGAAACGCAGAGACTGAAGATGTTGCAGAGTTGGCCAAGAGCCAAAGCTTGGAACCTTGCCCAAGTTTCCTCTGGTTTCTCACCAGGCAGCTGAAGCGGATGAATATGACTTTGCTATGAATCAGATTTTTAAGAAGGCCTGATTATCTTTGTTGCAGTGATGGATCTAAGGTGACTGAAGGCTTTTGCACTGCACCTGATATGTGAAGCCTTTGATACAGGACAGAGCCCCAAGGAATGGGCCACTTAAGCACGTAGGGAGAAATTACTCTGGAAAGAGCCAGATATGAGCTTTCATTCCATAATTGTTCTGCTGAGTGCATGCCAACCTGGCAAAACACCTTCTCTAGAGTTCAGTTTCCATTTGGGAGCAGGCTGGAGACTGCTTTCAATTCTCTAATGAGATGGTAGCTTGCACAAGGAAGTGCTGGAAGCTTGGTCTCTTGTGGTGATTTGGAGAAGGAAGGAACCCTGTGTGCGAGGAAGCTGGAAGGTGTTGCAGAGTGTGAGGACTCCCTGATTCATTGTGTGTAATGTCAAAGCCAAAACAGCCTTTGGACACTTAAGAGAATTCAGCAGCTAAAACTGCCCATGCAAGTTCTGGCTTGATACGATCACCACAGACGCTGTGCACTGCTGATAGGGTGCCTGTCAGCCTCTGTGGTTTAGGGCACACAGTAAGTAGCATTTGATGAATTGTGACACAACATACACGGTTAATATACCAACCTTTCCATTTCCAGAGGCCTTGCAAAAGGCCTAGTGAATCTAAGCAGAATATACTTTGCTGAGTTAGTTATGAGCTAGAGTTGCAAAGCGGGGATGAAACTGCATTATGTGGGAGAAGGCACTAGGAAGCAATTGTGGACTTCATTTAAGATAAATTCAAGTGCATGGACATCCTCCCTAAAAGCTAAATGGAAGAGACAGTCTACATTATTGAATAAGATGGCTAAAACCTCAAAAGTCTTTGCCTGGGATCTTCTGTCATGAATGCTTATGTGAGAGGAATAGGAACTTAGTTTGAGAAGAAAAGACTCTAGGACAGGCTAGATGCAGCTGTGCTTGTCCATGGTAAGTTAGACACAGAAGGCAACCAGAAAGCAGGAAAAGTGAACAAGAGGTAGAGGAGAACTAAACATCAATGCATATTTAATCACTGGGACACTCATCTCCTTCCCATGTTTAAAATTGCTCTATCTTATGCTTGAATTTGTAGAGTTGTTATAAGTTTGGGGTTTTTAAAATATATATAATAAAGTGGAATTAAGTTGGATCAGTTTCTGAAGAAAATTACATATATTTTCCTGAAAACTAAATAACTGAAACAAATCCAACAGCTGAAGGTAGGATTTGAGATCAAAATTGGAAGTGTTCAGAAAAGCTTTTATCATAAAAAGTCAGCCACCTGGCAAAACATTTGTATTTTGTAAAAAACATCAATAATTCAGAAAATATTTGTAAAAGTTTGATCCCATGTCAGAGGAAACATTTACATAATATCTTTGTCTAAGTATAACAGTAGAAGTGCACAGTTGTAAAACAGGAATGGAGCTGTAGAGCCTATAGTGCTTGCTGTGCAAAATGCTGTCATTGCTAACCACAGCTTTGTGAACTGTATTGTGAACTCAGAATTTTGGGAATGATCTTTACTTCTGTAAAGTGCTGATTGGACTTATCAGTAGTTACTCAGATTTTATACTTGAACTGTCTTTATAAGAAATACTTATTTCCCATCTCATCAGTCACCTTCAGGTGTGTAGGCTGGATCTTAAATTCTGTGCCACTGCTGTGTCTTAATCTTTGTTTACAAAGCATGTTTCTAGCAGCATATATAGATATCAGCTAAGGTCTTTCATTCCCTGAAGAATTTACATTTTTAGAGATATTAATATGGTGTGTCCTCCTTTCCACATATTTTTTTGTAAATATCAGTGGAATAACAGCCTATATTACTTGGCAAATGTTCTGTTAGATCTAGTGCACTACTTTTAGTTCTATATTTATTACTATTGAACGGAGATTTGCTTGGGAGAGATCCGACTTAAACTGAAAGACAAAGGGAGGTTTTACATCTTATTTTCTAGATAAGGGAGAAGGATGGAAGTAAATATATGCAGGCAGGGCAAAGCCTAGAAGCTCAGAAGGACAAAGTCAGCCTTTTGCCATCCCACTGGATTGATTCACCATAATGCTGTTTCTACTTTGCTGTAACAGACTCTTTTGCCATTAGATGTGCCTGTGGCTGCTAGATGGAGCACACTCAAAGATTTTTGAGCCTCACAAGCCCTTGTCCACAGTGATCAGGCAAGTTGTGCTGACTTGCTCTTTCTTTCCTGTTACTTTTCCAGAAAAATAATTTCTAATGTAACGTTTGCCTGTACTTGAGGGCTCAATTACCAAATGGTGCTATGCATTCACAAATGGCAGTGAGAAGCTAATTTACTGATGAGGTGGAGGGGGGTTCATGCACAGGAAAAGGAGTCTCCTAAAGTGCTGTTTGGGTGTTGAAGGGGGAGTTCTGGAATGCAGCTGTAGAGCCTATAGTGCTTGCTGTGTAAAATGCCTACATAGCTTGCCTCTGAGTTCACAATACAGCTGGCATGCTATCAAATATCCCAAAGGGGATTAGCAGTGGGATTTTAGTGAAAGCCTCTCTATAAAATAAACTAGTGTTTTTTTGAAAATAAAAATGTGTCCAACACTAAGTTGAGGGGGAAGAACCTCACAAAACCCCAATTGTGCAAATCCTGTTTCAGTTATGTACATGTCTTTGCAGAACAAAGAACAAATATTGGATTTTGCTGATGCAAATGTTGCTTCTGGAGATAGGTCACAGCTCTCCACCTTATATTCCAATTAGTTTTTCACTTTTGTGGTCTTACTTTTTGATTTTTTCCCCCTTTTTCACCTTGTAATCACTTTTTGCTTAGCTTTGGACCCTCCCTTTTCCCTTCACCCCTGATGTGTTGATCTAACTTCTAAAGGCTTTGAGAAATATATATCCATGAAGTCCTTTCACCCTGACCCCTTGCTGCCTGCTGCTGGAAGTGCACTTCCACATGGCATCTGTGCATTCCACCTGGCTTTGTGGTTACCATGGGAACAGGCCACAGGCTGCATAAAGCCGCTGATGAGACAAGGAAGAAGGGAGAAGCCTTTTAGTTTCTAAAATAGAATAATAAGTGTAGGACTGAGAAGAAATATCACTCTAATTGTCAAGGACACACACAGAGCCAAGTATGAATTCTGGTGGTGCTGTGAAGTAGAGTTTGATGGTATTTTAATAAGGGAAAGTCTTGGTCTCTTTTGTATTTGTGCAGGCTTGTGCAAGGGTCTCTTTTGGCTTGGTGAACAAGATTGAATTCAGCTTGCTTCGGTTCTGAGACAAAATCCAATTTTTTCCTTTGAAAGTGGGTGATGCTAAGTGTCCTGCAGCTTTTGGGTGGGGGCGATTGTTTTCAGGTGGGTGGTGTGAATGTTGAGCACAGGTGTTTTGCACTGGTGGCAATTTGTAGAGGTGGTGTGAGTGATCACATGAGGAAAGATGCAGCCTGGCAAGCCTGCAGCTGGGGAATGCAACAGCAACTCAGACATCCAAGCTCAGGCTCAGCAATCCCTGCTGCTTCTGAATGTGGGTGGGATCTTGGGTAGCACTGAAGCAATAGCTCTGCCTGCCCAGAACACTGAGGATCTGGAAGCTTGAGTCATTTTCCTTCTGTCTCTTGTCTTGCTCTTGGGTTCCTGTTTCTCCAGCGGTATCAGGTTACTGAGAGAAGGCTCACTTTGGATTTATTAAAGGCTCAGTTTGTTAACTTCAGTATTTAGCAGGAGACAGATTTAGTTAGCTATCTAACTGTCGTCCAGGATTTTGTGGAAGCCCTTTCAGCAGAAGGTTTAATGAACGAAATGCTCTACTTACTTGACTGATTTCTTGATGGAAGGTGATAAAGGGAGTCCTGGGTTGCCATGCACCATACACACCCACAAGGTGTGTTACAGGCAGCCATGGGCAAGCACAACTTGCTCTTAAAGCCAACCAGAAGTGATGTAACAGATGTGACAGTACCTGTGTGGTCCCGAGCTGATGCTGAGACTTTAGGAGGGCTAGTTAGTTCAGGGCTGTTGTGAGGTTTACTGCAGCCATATGGCTTTGGCCACTGCAAAACAAGGACAGAACTGCTGAGTCTGCTGTTTTGTCTTGCTGACAGTGTGTGATGCTGCTTTTTTTTCCAAGGCAGGCAGCTGTTCAGTGGAAACTGGAGTAAGAACACTGCGCTCTCAGTTCCCACCGGCTGCTGAGCAGCTGTCAAGGGGCAGCTGGCTTCTATTGAGGCTTGTGACTGCAGCAGAGTCAGGAGTGGCTTTGGATCCCATTGCCTGCTCTTCATGACTGCTGCTAGATCCTGGTCTCATTCATAGTTAGGAGTCTGAAATTGTGCACTGATTTCATTGTGCTTGCTTTTCACCTCGGGGCATTATGAATGAGACAAGACTGACTTCCCCCTTCTCCCTGTACTCTTCAACCTTCCTCAAACCTTTAATGTTATATTTGTGTAGCCTCCATGCTATGTTTTAGTGGGTCTTACTCAACATAATAAAGCTCATTAGTAGCTGTATTTTCCAGAATAGTTTTTTTTTCTTTTAGAATTACTATAGTTCTAACATAATAGAGAAAAATTCCAACATCCTGAATACAGTGTTTATTAAACTCCACCATTTTAATACAGTTTATCTATTTTGTAAGACTACGGAACTGAACTTGAAAGAGAAGTTTCTTAGCTATCAGGTGAAAAAAGTGCCACCAATTTGTTAACAAAGGAAAGCTTACATGTGAGATGAGATTACTCTGGTGACACATTTATATTGTTACAATTGTCATGGTTTGCTTTTCTGGTTCCTAATGAAAACAATAGAATACACTAAATTCAACCAGCTGTGTAGATTATACTGTTTAAGCAGCTTCAATTAAAAAGGATGGGCATGTGACAGTCTTGGATGCCAATAAGCAGCTATTTTTTCTTCCTAATATGAATCCATTTCCAGTACTCCTTATAGGAAACTCTGTGGTTTATAGTAATAGATTTTTGTTTCTATTAATACTCATGTGATAAGAGAATAGCAAAACCCCCTGCAATTCTTTTTGACATGCATGGATGAATACAAAGGGCATAGATACATAGACGCACACATTACATGTGTTAATGGAAAATACTAAGTGGTCAAAGGCAACCTCCAAAGCATTTTATATGTAATAACACCCCTTTGAAGAGAATTACAATATGTAATGTGTTTATATTGCATTGTGTGAAAGCTGACAACATCTCCAGAACTACAGCTGTAATATAATGTTTTTTTTAATAACATCTTTTTCTTTCATAGAATCATTGATTGGGAAAACAATCTTTAAAACAAGCAAACAATGAAAACTCAAATCCCACTTCTTTAGTTTTTTTCCCTGCTCTGGAAATTGAATATTCAGCTTTAGCAAATAACACAAGATGGGACCTTTCACACCCTCCACAGCATGTCTTAGATGTTGTGCAATTGTCATTGACATATTGTGGCAGTATGAAGTGCAACTCTGGGACTGCACTCATCAAAGCAACTTGCTTATTTAAAAAATTGTTCTGGTGATGGCATTGGCATTTTGACATCTGCAGAAGTATTTGTATTTTTTCTGTCTATGAGCTGTACTTAACTGCATGGAGAATTTAATCCTGAGTTTGATGTTTTGGATGCAACCAAAATACACACATAAATGATAAATAGAAAAGCTGCATGAAAAAATTAGGAGACAGTATTGGAACTTGAGAAAACAATTGGAACAAGTGTGTCTTTATACCAGAGCTCTCTTCAACCAGAGCAGCAGCATCTTTTGTCCAGACAAGCACTATGTGTGCAACTTATCCATTCAGTAACCCAATAGCTAACATTGCTTTCAGCTGCAATGGGAAAAGAAAATTAATAAAAAAATCTCAGAGCAGATTGGAAGATGATAATGTGAGCAGAGCGAGGTCTGAGCTGCAGGAAGAATCCTGGTGGAAAGCTATGGCTAGATATTTTCACATGACAAGTTGAGAAATTAAACAGATGCTGAATTTGCAGCAGGATGTTGAAAGAAATGCTGGGGTAAGGAGAATCATCCCTTGGGAATATTCCCATCAATAAAAAAAAACATCTGCCCCAGGATTAGAAATCTGGACTACTTCATCTGCAGTGTTTTAGAACACTTATAATTTATTCTCACAGTGGTTTGATCTTCAGCTTCCCTGATCACTGTTCTTTTTGGAATAAGCCATTTTTCCTATCTCCCTCCTCCCCTTTTTTTTAAACTTTAAATGTACTCATCTCTCACTGATACATTCTTTAATAAGCATCTTTGTGTTGTAGATTAAATTCAAAGTATGCATGATCTTAAGTGCATCAGAAAGAGTAATGCAGCATTACTAAAGCATCTTTTCACACTGCTTGGGCATATTTTTAAAATGCATTTAGTGCTTTATTTTTTAAATTTTTATTTTAAAAGTATTTATTTACTTGATTTTATTTCTGGAAGTTTTATGAAACACTCTTAACTAGGAAACTTCCTTCATGTCCAATGACTGTGTCTCTGATACTGAATTTGAAGCCTGGGACTTCTCATGTAAACCAGCCAAACTACAACTACTTTTTATTTCTTTATTCTGATATTCTAGCAGACATTTTATCTGTTAGTTTCATGCTGTGAAATCGGCTTTCTGTGGGGATGTCTGTGTGAATTGTGGAAAATTTTCACCGGAGACACAAAAATACTTCTATTTTTACTGGCTTACTGTCTTTGAGATTTTTATATTACAGCAGTTTCTTCCCAGCTTCAGGTGGATATATGTGGCTACATCCAACTCAAATAAGGGCGATAGCAGAAAAAGGGAGGAGCAGAAGTCAGCAGTTTGTGTTGCACAAAGCCTTCTCCAGAAATTATTAGGGAAGCAGAGGTTTCCATACCTGAATGCAGTTATTGGCACAGGGCCACTGCCTGTCCTGGATCAGAGGCACACACTGGGTGAACTCTGATCCACGTTTGAGACGTTTTTCATGTGAGAGCTCCATTAGCATTTCACATACGTAACACAAATAAAAATCACAAATGCTTCACCTAAACGGGAAGAATATCACTTGAGAGAAGAGTTTTGTTATCGAGTTCCCCTTGCAGCAGCTTTTTAGAGTGATCCTTACTGTGTGTCATTCTGGAACAAATGTTGATAGAGTGATTTCTTCATGTTGGGTGCAGTATGGATATGTTTATTTTTGGAGTTGCAGTAGCCTGAAGATACTATTTATAAATCCTTTTTGCTTTTTTCCTGGAGGCATTGGAAAGGGTAAAGCTTTCTGCTGCATCATGTTTGCAGCGGTGAAGTGGGCAGAATTCAGTTTACCCACGTAACCTGAGAAAAATTGGGGAAATGCGCCATCTATAGCCACCTCTGCAGTACTTCCCTTCCTGCGGTTTGCTGTTTTTTCAGTCTTTTCTACAGATCCATTGTTGAAAACTTTGCCGAGAAATTCCTCTTTTTAGTACCAATGAAGGGCAGTGAATATTTTTAACCTTTGTATGTTGCTTCTCCCCCCCCCCCCCCCCCCCCCCAGTCTAATGGTAAGGAAAAATAATTATATGGAGCATGAAATCCCTCTGAGTTTGAATTGAGTGTCAAAGGAGAAAATGTCTTCCTTTGTTTATCTTCCCCATATTTCTCTGTGGTTTGAAAAGATCTCCCCAGATGTGGTTTCAGGTGTCTTTAGGAAATAATCTGTACTCTTTAATGGCAGACCTTGTGCAAAACCCAGCTCATCCAGCTGTTCCTGGGGTGCAAGAAGGAAGAGGGCGTGTTGGAGTAGAGCACTGAGGCAGCTGTCAGCAGCCTGGAAATCAGTGCTGGGCAGGCCTGCAAGTGTCCATGTAGCTCAGCCACTGTGGTGTGGGAGCCGAAAATGTCATGTAGTCAACATTTGTCACTTCAGACTTCTTGGGAAACAGCACATGCAGTAATAGTAACTTGTAACCATTAGCAATAATCATTCCAGGTGATAGTTCAGCCTCTTTTGAGCCTTGTTGTATAGTGATAATTATCATAATGATCTGTTTTTCTTGATCTCTTTCACTTTTGCTGCTTACTTTTAATGTTTAGAAGTAAAGTGACAAATTGACACTACTGTAGCAGTTCTCACTGTTCCTCAAGACAGTAACATAAGCACAGCAAAATTTCAGCTGAAAATTTGCACTTAGGGATTGCTTTACTCACAGAGAAATAGATTCAGTCTTAAAATTATTCTCAGTATTTTTGTTGCTCTAACACTTTCTACTTATGGTACCATATGTGACCACAGTGATCCCAGTTTAACCTGTTGAAGTTCCCTTGCAAATTCAGGGATGAACAATAGTGGGGAATTGGAAATTTAAGGTTTGAAGCCTTGTACTTGGAATGGCAAGAGTCATCAGCACTCTTATAACAGATTTAATTAGAATATCCTCTTTTTTCAAATAAGTTGACCAATAATGGGAAGGATGTAGGAAGGAGCCATTTGCTACAATTATTTCTCATGTATCTTGTTTCCCTTAGTTTCTTCTTTTATTTTTCTGTAGTAAGATTCTTATAATGCAGCCCCTGAAGGTGAATGTTATCTGATGTTTAAAAATCAGTTTTGCATTTGTTGTTTTTATGGCTGTCACATTTCCTAAATTATTTTTTTTTTGCTCCCTATCTGAAGTTACAGGTTTTGCCATAGCTAAAAATGTCCTTGTAGCCCAAGGAAGTAACAAGAAAACAGTTTGCAAAGAAAGAGAAGTTGTGCATTAGTTCTGTTAAATCCTTGGCTCTGAAAGAATTCAAGTGCTGCTGAGAGACCTTTCCAAGGTACACAAGTTTTTACCATTTTATTTTACACATACCTCTTAAAAGTAATATTAACAATCTTATAAAGAACTTATAAACTAATTGTTTTAATGAAAGTCACTTATAATACTACTGACTTGAGTAACTATGGTATGCAAATTATTACAATTTAGTTAGTAACAGGAAATGAGATGAGGATGCGTATGACACATTTTGGAAGATTTTTTTTACAGAAACAAGAAGTAATTTTGATTTAATTCATCTATTCTATAAACACTTTGAAAAAGACTTTGGTGTCATCAAATGAGTTTAAAGAAAGTTCTATGTATCAAGGTTCAGTAATTGTAAACAAAATATAAAACTATGAGAAACTGCCTGACTTTACTCTGTAAGGGAGTATCAAGAAATTTATTCTAGGTTCACTGATATTTAATATTCCCATAAGTGATCTGGAAAAAGGGGATGACCAAGATTGGAAAGTTTGTGCTGTGCACTGCTTTATTCAAAGTAGCAAAAATGAAAATGTAGTTGCAAAGAGCTGTAGAAAGACTTCATGATAATGCATGATGGAGTGATAAAATGGTTGTGAGATTTAGTGCAGGTAAATGCACTTGGGATCCAATCTTAATTTTCTGCATTAAAACCAGTGATACTGAATTAAATTTTGCTCAAGAACTTGAAATTGTAACACTTTTCTAAACAAATGCTTCTCAAAGCACAGCAGCTGTAAAAAAAAAAAAAAAAAAAGGCAAGTAGACTATTAAGAAGCATTAAAAAGGAAGGGAAACCAAACCATAAAACCTTGACTTTGTATAAGTGCTATCATTTGCCTGGAGATTCATTATTACCTGTAGTGCTAGTTTATCCATGTCCTGAAAGTGTATTTCAAAATTCAAATATGTACAAAGAAGGACATTAAGGATGATCACAGATCTGAAATGACATTTTTTTTTAAGGCTTCACTAGATAGGTTAGGTTTACTCATCTTGAAAAAGTTAGAACCAAGATGGAAGTTTGTATAATGTAGAACAGATGAATGGCAGTCACTGTTGGTGATTTATTGTTTCTTCTCAATGCAAAAAGCAAGGCCTGTTGTGCAATGTTCAGAACAAAAGGGTGCACAGTTATGTGATCAAAGATCAGAGAGAGTGGCTAAAGCAGAATTCTGGCTGCTGTGTGATGTTTTTCTCTCTCGTGCCTTGGAGCCTGACCTGCACAAGGCAATTTTGGGAGGTCTTGGGGCTGAATGGTGCCACATGGACTTGCAGATATTTTGGCTGTGGAGAGTGAAGTGGGGATCAGATGGAAACAAAAACCAGAAGAGATGTGACTCTTGTGTAATCTGTGGAAAGAGATGCATTTTGAGTTCTTCTCCCTCCTTCATCCTTGCGCCACAAACTGCTGCAATTGCAGTCCTGCTCCTGGAAAACTGGAATAATTCATGTTGGCAAAGACCTTTAAGGTCACAGAGTCCAGCCCCTAACCCTAAACTGCCAAGTCCACCACTAAACATGTCCTTAAGTGCCACATCCACGTGTCTTTTAAGAACCCCTAGGGATGGTGCAGAAGTCTGATCTTCCTCATGCTTTCCTGAGTGCTTCTAAGCATTGTGTGGAGTTTTTTTTTGACTCCTTTTTCCCCCCCTAGCTGCTAGCAAAGATAAGTGTATGGGAATAGTGTCTCGCTACTGGGAGCTGAGCAGGGATGATCTTTGCCTCAGGCAGTACATCTTATTACTCTCAAAGAAGAGTGGTGCTTATTACTTGAAGTGGAACCCATTTTAGATGTATAATTATGTTCTTCTGACAAGAAGAAAAATGTGAATTCAGCTTCTGGAACTTTAATATGTAGGGTAAACTTTACAGAACAAGAGCATAGCATGACTCTGAAGTAGCATCAGTGCCCACACTATGAAATGTGTAAAACAATGCAACTACAGAAAAAAATTACTGTCTAAAGAATGGAGCTAAGTGACAATGAAAAATTCATGTTACAGTTGTGTATTTAATGTATTTTCTTAATGTACAATCATTTAAGACAAGTTGACTGCTATCCACATTCCCAGGAGGGAAGAGGTGATAAAGCTGTTTGCATTGAACTTTGTGCTAGAATGATTGAATCAGTCTTAATGTATGATAACAATGATGATTAATGAAGATATTTTCTTTTTTTTTCCTGAATCTTCCTCTGCCTTAAATTACAATGGAAAAAGAACAAATAGCTCATTAATTAATGAGGTTTTTTCCTCCCTTTAATTCCTTCATAAGAAAGGGAGTAACAGATAAAAACAAATGTAGATGGAAGATTTTGTGTTTTGTGTCTGTAATAAAGTCATGCAGTATGTTGACTTTTGGTGCTGCTTTCTAAGCTTCAGGAGGGCTGTTGCAGAGAACTCTTGAAGTTCTAGCATTTAATGTAAGAGTTCAGTATGTGAGATCTGTTGAATCATAGGCATTCTTGAATTAAATAGATTTTTTTCATATTTTGATTAGGGAAGTAATGACTTATAAAGTAATGTGCTTTGATAGTTCTGTTGTATTTTCAGGATGTTAATATATTATAGTAACTGTAATTATTGTCAAAAGTGTCAGACATTACACTAATGCTTGGAGACTTTAATATTAAAAATACAAGTTCCAAATCTAAAGCATCTTGCAGAGAAATCTGCTTGCAGAATTGTCTATACTACAATCAAAAATCTATCAGTGATTTCTTTCCCAATTAAAACCTTTATTTCTTCATAATTTTTGACATTTCATCTTTAATTCAAGTGTATCATTGTAGGTCAGGGTAGTGATATATTAATGTCTTTTTTTCCAAAAGGTATTGGGATTTGATTGTGTGACTCCTGCTGATAGAGTGGTTGGCAGGTCTATATCAATCTGTGGCAAAAGCTAATTGTCCAAGTTTTAAAATTTTTAGATTGTTAAATCATTTTTAGAGCTGGTATGCTGTAAATCTTCTCTCAAATCTACACTGGAAAACAATCTCATATTAAGACAACTTTCACAAATTAGGAGTTCTACTTTAAAACCATTTTGAGATGTGACAGATTCAAATTCTGGGTAATAACTCTCGAGTTCTGTTGTAAAACAGATTTTTACAGTGCTGTCATGAACCATACTCCTTAGTGGTTTTGTCTCATCTCAAATTACAGCTTAAGGGTCCCTTTGAAGGCCCTCAAGAGCTGCTGTTCACTGTTCCTTGTTACAGATGACTCTGAAGTAGCAACATCAGCTGTAGATTGCCATAAATGCTAAGGGGATGCTTGAGTAGCAATAATTGCATACAGTGAATGGTAGTATATATATAAAATATAGAAGAGATTATATATATATATATAATATAGAAGAGAATAAGGAAATCCTTCTTTTTAGTTGCTCTTTTTCCCTGTAATCATTCTTCCAAGAAATGCATTAGGGGGCAGCAGAGCCATGTGGAGACCAAAGTCACAACTATATTCCACCTTTTTGTTAGGAATTGTAAAGTTTTGTGGATGCTGTTGCCCACATACAAGGCATCGTGTTTTGTCAACACTGAATAAGCAAAAGGAATAGTATAATCAGAGAAATTCTCATTATTGCCAAGCAGAGCTTGCACGGGGTCAAGGCCTTTTCTGACCACTTGGCACTCTGCTAGAGAGGAGGCTGGAGGGCACAAGGGATTGGGAGGGGACACAGCTGGGACATCTGGCCAAGGGGATGTTCCATCCCATGTGGCATCATGCTTGGTGTATGCACCTTGGGCACATTTGGGCTGGTGGCATTTGTCTTCCCAAGCCCATGTGACACGGGATGGCTGTCCCAGGGATGGCTGAGCACCTGCCTGCCCATGGGAAGGGGTGAATGGATTTCATGTTTTGCTTTTGCTCATGTGGTGAGTGTTGCTTTCCCTGCTAAACTGCCTTCATCTCAGCCCACGAGTTTTCTCACTTTCCCTGTTCTCTCCCTGATCCTGCTGGTGGGGGAGTCAGTGAATGGCTCAGTGGTACTTGGTTGACCCCTGGGGTTAGAATGGAATACTGAAAATGTGGATGGGGATGTGAGAATTTCTATCTGCAGTAAGCTTCCCATTTATAGATTAGAATGCTTCAGGTGGTATTTTAGCTACCTGTAGACTTTATCTCTTAGGAAAGGAGATATGAAATGTAAAGGGAACTGAGAGAATATGCAACTGATGTTTTTTATTGCACACTTCTGTTTATTTTGCATAATTTATTAAAAAAGTTTTTTGAAATCTAGATTTAATGGATGATGTTGCAAGATTGCTTGGAGTATTCTCTTCTGTATTCTGGTGTATGTGAGTGCATAATAATTTCAGTACTCTTTGTGGAGAGGTCTGTATGAATGCAAATTACTTTGTAAATATTATTGTTATAGAAGAAACATTACCCAGCATTGGTAGAGTGGAGCTTAAGAGGAG
This sequence comes from Chloebia gouldiae, assembly GCA_003676055.1. Classification (NCBI taxonomy): domain Eukaryota; kingdom Metazoa; phylum Chordata; class Aves; order Passeriformes; family Passeridae; genus Chloebia; species Chloebia gouldiae. Next base: position 486,374 of record QUSF01000025.1, read on the forward strand.
CAGGAAACTTGTGTTGGATCTGTGGTCCTAGAGACTGTAAGGTATTTCAGTATCTTGATCTCAGTCTTTCACCATGAAAACTTTCAGTTAATTTATTTTCTAGAATGGTAGTATTTAAAGAAGTTTGTCTATTTCTGAGAATCATTCTGCTTAAAAGGATAAAAAAAAAAATAAAGCTTTTTAAGGATTTTAATGTACCTACAATATTTATATCTTGATTTTTTTTGAGTGAGACTTTTGAGGACAGAGGAGTTCTGTTTCTGTCTCTAGGGAAATAATAAACATCTTTATGTGAAACGATGGTCATCGTTCAAGGCTCTAATTATTTGTTTCTATTAATGGAACTGACTCATAACCAGACCAAAGTGTTTAAGTGGGTCACTACTTTTCTAAATAAAGTCCTTATGGTAGATTATCTCAGCAGTCATTGCCTTTTCTCTAACTACTTTCTTTCTCATGAATAAGTTAAAGAAATTCTACAGCACTGTTTTTATTTGCCCGTGTTTCTTGTTCAGTTCCTCTTTTCTGTTTGTGTATTTTATAATTTTTTTTTGGTATTTCAGATACATTGCCTTGTTTTAGTCAGATTTCAAATAGAAGTACTAGTCTAGTTTAAGATTTTACTTTAAAGAGGCAGAACTAATGGTAGAAGGGAAACATTTAAAAGATTAATTGGAGTCTATTCAACCTTTAGTTCTGTATCTGTTGATTTTAATAAGATATTTTATTTTTCCTTAATATGCTTCTGGTTCTACTGTGGATAGAGCTAATCATGTCTGAGTCATGTAATTTTCCAGTTTCTCTTAGAATTAGACAATTTTTCATTATCTTCAAGGACTTGTTTGCAAGGTTATGTTTATCAGCAGAAAACATGCTGCAGATCCATGTTTTTCTTAAAAATTATTACAGAATCAATGGGCTCAGGTAATAATTTTTGTGAAACTATTTATGAGCAATAATAGCAATCAAGCGTATCAGGACACAGAGAAGAAAAGTTTTATGATCCTAGGAAAGAGCTTTTAAATAGTCTGAAATCAATTCTGTTTTCTGGGGATTTTGACAGTGCTTTCTTGTAAGCAAAACACTCTATATTTTTGTTTACTGTAAATTCACTTAAAAACAGCAAGTAAACTTTAATAATTAAGGAATTTTCACAGTTAGAATAGGACAGCAAGCAGCCACATGAAAAGCAGATGCAATAAATAAGCTCGTAAGTGAATCATAAACTATGCTGAGTGTTTTTATAGCACTTGCAACAGCTGTTTTGGCCTTATCTTCTCCCTGGAGAAGTGACAGTATGTGGTGTTGGGTTGAATCCTTACTTTTATTTTACCTAACTTTTACTTTTAGGCCAGAGCTCCTTTGTGCCTCCAAAACCTAGTCTACCTAGGTGTCCCCATGCTGCTGCTTTTTTTCTTACTGGGAATACATATTTTTGTTAAATCATGAATACCCAAAGCACGTTTTTACTGTCAAACAAATTTAGGCCTAAGTCCAGTAAAACACTTAGATGTTAACAGTTAAATACATAGTTAGCTGTTGTATTTGACTGCCCTAGGACTGCTTACATATTTTAAGATTTAGACATACAGAAGTGCTTTAGTGGATTGGTGCCCACATGCAATGCCAAGGAAGAGCAAAAATTTGCATTATGTTACTGAGCTAGGACCTCTGGTACAGAGAAATATCTGCAGAGCCTTAACATAAAAAAAACAAAAAACAAAACAACTAAAATCCTATTTTCAAATAGGTAAAATATTTGCATTACAACATATGCACTCTATAAATATCAAATAATTAGCTTTAAAAAAACCCAACAAAACAGCTGTTAATTTTCACTTGCTCTTATGGGAATATTACTGTGCTTTGATAAGATTGGCAGCTGCTTTGAAAATGTGGAAGGACTGATGTATCAGGCTGGGACCAGGGAGCTCTGCAGATCTAGGACTGCTTGCCCATAAAATGTGGTTTGGAAGGGAGAGGTGGAGAGAGTGAAGAATTGTGGCATAATATGAGAAAATAGAATGTGTGAACAAAGCAGCAGCATTAAAAGGTCTGTGCTGAGAGGAACAGCCTTAGTTTGAGTGTTATAGCCCTTGATGGCATGATTGTGTTAGGGAGATTGTGATGTATTGTTCTGGGGAAGATGAACAACATGCAAATGAGGTTATTTTACCTGGTGTTTTATTAAAAAAGTATTAAAACCCAAGCCAGTGACAATTGTTATGCTAGAGGTTATTGAGGTGGCTGTAAAGGCTACATAATCACAGTGTATCAGTAATACAGCTGCACACATCTTCAGGCATTGGCATCTTACTCCAGCTGTTCAAAGCTGTTCAAACTTAAAAGTTCCAGGTAGTATTTGAAAGTGTGAAAAATACATCCTTTTAAAACAACATGTTTTAAGTCAACCTAAATCTACTTTACAAGGTTGGGTATTGAAACTAAAAGGTGCTGCTGGAGTCTGACACTGATATATCAGCGAATGCTGGCAACATGCTGGGAACTACCTGTGTGCTGTAACAGTGGAAGGCAGTCCATTAGTGCCTGAATTAATGCACTCAGGGACTTTTCATTCTTCACAGAATCTATTTCCATATTTAATTACGGGAAAGTCAGAGAAAAAAGTTACAAAGCACCTTCTTCATCCATTTCATTGTCAATGGGAGTGGTGATTAGTAATTCTTCTTCAAGTTATATTGCAGGGTTCACTTAAAATAATGCAGCTCCTTGCTGAGTTTGCTCCAATTAAACCATATTTTATTTGCTAATGACTTACCAAGTTGACAATGACCTTGAAGTTGGTATTGTCAACACTTCTTGGCATAAAGAGCTGGATGATTTACAGTTATTAAAAGTGCATCAATATATTCTTTAGTCTTTCTCAGTATTTTTAGAAAGATTTTTAATTCCATTACAGGTAGGATGCTGTACCTGAATAATGCACAGGGTAGTAAGTTAAGTAACAGTCAATTTATATTGTTCTTACAGAAGATTTTAAAACAAAACTTCTAGTGTTTTTGAGTTTGCAAAAGTATACTTTAATACCGAGTAGCTTTAATAACTAGAAATGCAATTTATCTCTGTCACATTTCTGTTGGCCATAACTGACTTATTTATATAAGTTTACAGATATTTAGCTACTGAATTTCTTGGTTTCAGAAGGTACACTTTATCATGGTGAAATTTATTTCACTGTGATATCCTTGTACTGGTAATAACATCACTAGTACTGTATCAATGCAGTATCACCCCTAGTTTTTCATTGCTAGTATTTTACTCTGTCATTGAACAGAGCTTCTTGGAAATTTAAAATTAAGGTGAATAGTAAAATTACATTAATATAGTTGAGAAATGCTTAGAACATCATAGTTACAATAATGTAATGTGTGTGCCTTTAGAAGGGATTTACGTGGACTAGCTTGAACATTTTAGATCAAACAGAATTTTGTAAAACTGAGCGCACTAATTAACTGTTTTGTCACTAAAATTATCACTGAACTTGCCATGTTCCTGGTTTTTGTCATGTTTGTCTCTCTGGAAGCTGATCTTGTATGTTCTCTTAACCCAGATGCATACATAGTCACTCTACCAATTCACAAACATTATTTGCAGGGAACTATCCTTAGTTCTTCACATTTTCATATTGCATCATATCTATCTTCAAGGATGGAGGAAAGAACCTGGATGACTTGAGAAAGATGTCATTGCTTTAAAAAATACTATATCATAAATTTTTTTTTCGGATTTGATGAATTTAATTTGGGTGATGTTTTACTTGTTAAGAACATTTTATATGCAGAAATATGATTTACTGTGTGCCATTTAAAAAAGTGACCAAACTGCTGTCTTACCTCAAGAAGATCTTTTAAGAATATAATCTTTTTGTTTGGCTTTCAAGAATTGAGTTACTATGCCATAATATTTTACTTTAATGGAGTCATCATTGTGTGCAAAACTGTAACTGAGAAATCCCATTATCTAGTTGCTGCAACCTGTTTCTTTAGTCTGAAACTGCTCTCAGTTTCTGCATCTGCTTTGGACTGTTCAATCTAGAGATTGAGAGATGTCCAGGATCTTTTGAATGTTTAAATGCTAAATAATAGAGTGTACATATATATGTATGTGGATATATATGTGGCTTCCTAGCAAGTAGCAAGCACAGATTTCAGTTGAAGTCACTCAGCTATATGCATAAACTTAAGTATATAAATGATTATCTCTTTCTGATAAATACACCTTTTAGAATTTTTTTTTTCAATTATACATTAAGTAGAGTAAATGTAGAGTGAGAATATGCTTAGCATTCTTCTTCTGACATGGCTTCTAACATGGTTAGAACATGACTAGAAATGCCTGTCACCTGACTAGATGGCATACTTTTATGGCAAGGTTTTCTCTCACAGTATTTTTATTTGGAAACATGCTCATTTGAATTAGCCAGGGATTCAAATAAATAAATACATTTCCTTAAGAATACATCATAGTGTGACCAGTGTTTAAAAAGCAGACATGACTTCTGATGTTCAGCATTTCAGTTTTTAATCAGAAAAATTCTTATTCTTCAGTGCAGTCAGCTGTGATATTTGAAATTGATAATAATTTTCAATTATTTTTTCACTCATGTAGGGTTTACTGCTCTGTTATAGGGTACATATACAAAAAAGCAGCATATGCATAAAATGAGAGAATGACTTTTTTTTTCTCATTAAAAAAATTAGATTTGCAAAACACAGAAGGCTTTATACCTTGTGGAAATACATACTTGTCATTACTATGGAAGCAGATACTATGCTATTAGAAGTGTTTAATGTATTTAAGACATATTTCTAAACGTACTACTCTTGTTCTATGTAAAGTTAATTTACTTTTCAAGTGCTGCCCCCCAGAAGAGAGAAGCAGAAAGTTCAAATATTGTGGGTATATCGACAAATCTCATTATAAAATGGCAATCTGCACATTTTAATCTCCATAGCAGGGCTGTACATTTTTACAGTTTATTGTTAGCAATTTAATCTCATTCCTTTAAACACAAAAATGACTTATCTCTTTTTTCAGAGCTGATGCCCCTCTGGGTGGGAGTCAGGTTGGTTTCATTTCACTTTTTTAGCTGCCAGAGCAATTAGGTCTATCTGATGTGAGGCTGCTCTGCCCAGCATCTTCCCTGGTCACAGAGGAGGTGCTGGAGATCAAGGCCCTCCAACCCTTGGAGACCCCCATCAGTGTGTTTAGAATGTACAAGACTTTTCCTGCCCTGAGAAAAGTTCTGTTCCATTAATAATAATATTGTGCTCTTCCTTTATTAGTATTGTAATCAAATGTAAGTACTTCCACAGAATTAACCATATAAAAAATTCAATATGCTTATCCTTATTACAGACTTCAAAATAAATTATATTTCTACAGGATCTAATCTGTCACAATTAAAGCTACTTTAAAAAAGAACCTTTTGTATGTACCTGAACAACAATATTTTGAATTCTGCCATGCATTAAACGAGTAATAATGCCTCATTGAACCACTTGATGGTGCTGTCACCCTTTTGCTCCAAAAATTCAGTTTAACTCTCATGCTTCCTTTGTAACAATGATCATCTTAAATTTCTTTAAGTGGTGAAGGAGAAAGGAAAAAAGAAAGAAAATAAAAAAAATAATTTCCTTGCTTATACAATTCTTTCTTGCTAGGAAAAGGTGACATGTTAAGAAAGAAATATGTAAGCCTGTGGGGGGTTTTTTTGTTATTGTGACGTTGTGAGAATGCATACACTGGAAATACAGATGCTACATATCAGTAAAAAAGCATCTAAATGGAGGAAGAAGCTAGCTGTTATTTTCAAGATGCTAATGTAATTGATGCATGATGAAGGAAAAATGGGACTGAGTTGCATTTCTGAAATGGGGCTGACTTCGATGCTAAAATTATTGAATTATAGAAACGTACATGCGGATCCTGGGTGCAAATTCTGTTACTGGTAGCAAAGTGTTTTTGGTTAACCCCTGCCCCCTGCAAAAATACTAGAAAGACTGTATTCTTTCATAGCCTGTCATTCCCAGCATGTAACTGAGAATGTTCCCTCTGTAGACAATGTATCAGATTTTTTAGAAGTCATGTAAAGCTTGCTGTGAATAGTTTTGATGTATTTAGGATTAGTGAGTGAAATTTTAGATACATATTGAATTTACTGAACTATCTGTTTTCTGATGCTTAAAGACACACTCTGTCTACAGGCCACTGAATTTCAAATGTGTCTGTAGAGTTGAACATGGAGCTGAAAAGATGGTAATGAAGGGAAATATTTGCACAGATCTTTGTGATGGGTTCAAGGTAGATGCATTCTATCTTGCTTAGTGCATTTTATCCAGCTATTTCCAACCCATGAGTACTATTGAGTGTATTTATGTGGAAACCAGAAATTTAGGCTCCGACTTGGGGAGGGGAAAGTATGGCACAAGCACATGAAAACAAAATGATGCTACATGAATATAAAATTTGTGCATTTTTTATATACCTCATACTACAATGAACTGTTTCGACTGCTCCAACTTCCATAACATCTGTTGAATGGACCACAGCTGGATGTGTGGTTGACAACTGGAAATGCCACAATGCAGTTGTGTGCAGAAAGTATAATTGGACTAAGGAGAGGTCCATTCATTGAGCAGGTTTGCAGTGCTGAGGCCTGGCTGCTTAATGTGTACAGTGATAACCTGAATTTTTTTACTCTTGCCATCTTTATGCATTTTGAGCCATCTAGTTTAAAACTAAATTGTTCACCAGTACTGACTTTTCTATGACCATCACTGCTGCATCTCTGGGAGCTATATTTGTGCTCTACTTGATGTTTTGTGTATGACTTAAGAAGCAGCTCTGAAAAAGAATTAAAATGAGAACTCTAACTTGATTAAATAAGAAAATGTTTCTTAAAAAGTGATTGTCTTGTCTGGAATTGCAATCTGCTTCCCTCCTGGACAGCCTCTGTAGCTGTAAATCCTCAATGGCCTCTTAGCTAATAACTAGAGTCACTGCTCTCTGTGGTTTCAGCATTACCCATCACAATGCTGTTAGTGAAATGAGCTTGTTACTATTAGAGAATTATTAACTTAACAATTGCTATTTGTTTGCAGAGAATAGGGAGAGTGGGGGTGGATTGGGGGTAGAGATGTGGACCTTTGGAAGGGAATATAATTAAACTGCAGTGTGGTTTATATGGTAATTATGGTATAGCTAGCAAAGAAATACCCTAACAAACAGCTCTATGAGTAAGATTCACTACAAGCATTGAAGTTATATTTATACAATAATTTTGGCAGGCAATTATTATATATTTTAGCTGTGCTTTGTAGATGGCCAAGAAACAGCAGAGATGGCCCAACCATGGCTGAGAAACTGAAAAGTTCTTTGACAAATTAAGTTTTTCCTTCCTGTTTCTTTCTGTTACTTATTCTGCCCTGAAATATAATGGATGCATTTCAATCATTTATCTGGAAAAAGATGTGAATTTAAACCTCAAAATGTGCTAGGTCTGGGCAATATAAGGTGACTTAGTAAATAACAATAAGCCATGGTATTTTATTTTTACATTATTTTTATTCAAAAAGCAAGTATTTATTTATTCTTTAGAATAAATTTGTTATTTTTTGGTTTTATTTGTATTGTACTGGTATATGTCGATTGTCTTCTGCTTTTTAGCCTTTGGGTTTGCAGCATTCAGGCTCATTTGCTGCGCCTGAGCTCTTCATGAAGACCTTCTTTTCATATGTGCAGTCATTGCTCCTTATTTTACTGGAAATCTAATCCTTACAGTTATTAATTTTGCTGTGGCTTCAGAGCAGTGAACACATTTTTTAAAGGTTTCCTTTACTGAAAGCCAATTTAATTTATACTTGACGGCTTGTAAAAAATATGATCTTTAAGTAACTTAGTTGAGCTTTTGACTCATCTAGGTTGGTCTTCTGCCACACTTGATAGCTTTTTTGCACATTGGAATGTGCTCTGAGGAGAGTGCTCCTGAATATCAATCAGCTCAGCTCTCCATTCAGCCCTGTGGGATAGAGTCAAACAGATCCCCAGTGAGTCAGAGCTGGGAGAGATGCCCTGTTGGGTTTGTTACTGGGGGAAAAGGACAAATTCTTAAGTCATGTGAAGGTCAAAGTGAGGGTGAGATCCTGAGAGAAGCAGAAATAGTAAAATTAATCCTTATTTAACTAATCCTTAATTTAGGCCCTTCTCTTGACTGCTAAATGGGTCATAGTTAAATAGGATATAAGGAAGTACTTTTCCTCATTGAGCTTATAGCCCTGTGTTAAGAGGAAGGCATCTCATTTATGTCTGTAACTTCCTGTGGAGGTGCTCATTAAGATACTCCAGACTACAGATATTTCTACTGCTGGATGAGTGGTCATTAAGAAACTAGAACATGTGTGTATGACCATTGCTTCCTCCTCTGTGTGTCCTGCAAGTGTAAATGACCAGCTCAAATTCCTTTTAAAAGCAACCATGACAGAAAAAGCTTCAGATTGTTCATCCTACTCCCAAATCAAAAGTAAAAAAGGAAGTTAATGTGAAAACTTTGGGACAAACAAGACTGTAGAATCTTTCAGTGACTCTGCTGCTTGGTTTAAGCAGCACAATGATCAGTATGCTGCCTGGTATTGGTTGTGTTTGCGTGTAAGCAAACGCCCCTGTGTTTATTATAAATGGCACTTGGGCATAAATTCCAAGCATTGCCAGATTTCATTTGTGTGATTCTGACCTTCAATGCCTAAACTGTCTATTCTGTAGTGTCTTACACTTTGCTGGTGCTTTTTAAAAAATGTAATGTTAATTAAGTGTTTATATTTGCCTGAGCAGCTTCTGCACACCTTTTGGAGGCCTGGGTCTGCATAGCTTTTAAATAAAATTAAAAAGAAGGCATAATAATATCTGTATATTTAATCACCAAGCAGCTGATTTGGCATAAGTTTTCAGGCTGCAACTCTAAATTCATTACAAGTTGGAAAGAGAAAATTTAAAAATAAACTTTAGTTTGCATTATCTGTAGGCTGGTTGGTCTTAATTTGCTGTGCAAGTATCTGTCATGGTGTAAATCCTTTCCAGTGTCTCGGCCAGATTTATTTGAATGTCATTTGAAGTGGTCATAAAAACCTACTTGAATATTTAAAGTGATTTCCTTTGAAGATGTTTTCCCCTAAAATTAGGCATAGAAGGGCTTTCTAGAGAATTGCTTCAACCAAGACAGTTTTAAAAATTTGTGATATAGCTAGACCTGTTTTAGCTAATTACAGTGCTAAATCTCATAATTAGAGAATCACAACTCCCTTAAAGCTTTGACATGTGCTAGAGTAACAGCTGAAAAATTGCATGCTTTCTTTAAGCTTTATTTTTCTCCATTGATTGGTGGTTAGAATCATCCTGTGATAACAGCTACGTGATTTTGCTATTTTTGGAACAAGGCTTTTGTTTCTTCTTTGAGTTTGCTGCATATTTGTACAACAATATTGTGGGGCCTCTCCCTTTAGAGAGTAATCTTGGCTTTCATTAGTTATTGCAAAGAGCAGCTGTTTGTAATAGAATAGGCTCCCACTAAATGTATTTAGATAAGCATTTAAAAATGAAGACCCATAAATCTTTCCTTTAACTTTCTAAAGGGAAGCTACACTGCCTTATGAAAAAGTCAACAGCCAGAAAAAATGAGGCAAGAAAAAATATGACCTCTTCATCCCACAATAATAGAATTACAGGAAGAAAACGAGGCAATGGCACTTCAGCTTTTTCCTACTATTTGAAAACTAATTTATACCCAGATTCCAGGTGTAAGGCTTTTATAAGAGGATGTAAAAATCCCTGCAATTTATATTGGAAATTAAAAAAAAACCTCAAATTGGTTAAAGATGAAAATCCATAATCTTCCCCCCCCCCCCCACCCCCACCTTTTCCTGCTTTGGTGTAAATCCTGTGAAATAATTTAAGAGCATAAGCTTTTCATACTTAGAAGTGGTGAGGCTGGAACAGACTGTCCAGAGGGGAGGTGAAGTTTCCAGGATATCCAAGAACTGTCTGGATGCAATGTGCTCTGGGGTGGCCCTGCTTGAGCAGGGAGGTTGGACCAGGTGACCCAATGTCACCCACCCACTGTGGTCCTTTCCAACCTTACTCAGTGTGTGATTCTGCATTTTCACACTGCTTTGGAATGTGTCAAAATTGTAATCAAATGACTCATGAGAATTCATCAAAGTTTGATAAATACACATGAAAAATGTATCCAGAATAAATTGCCTGTGCTGTTGTTCTGCTTTGTTTTTACTGAACAAATGAAATATTTGAGAGGGTTTACCTTGTTTTGGCACAATTTTGAAGCCTTTAGGCATGCATGCAGGGAGAAGACTGGAGCTACAGGCAATGGCTTAACTTCTTTATATTCTCTCTTTAAAAATACTTTAATATAACATTTTTAATATATTTATATTGCTAGAGATTGCAGTTAGAAAAATTTTTAAAAAGCAATATTTCACTACATCCCACCTGTATTTTCTTTTTTGACTGAGTTTTCCATGTCTCCAGCAAAGTGTGCTCTGGGATTGAAGGCAGGAACTGGATACCTCATTCTTGGAGCCAAACTTAACCCTGAGATTTGGGACTCGATTTGCTGGTGCCCAGGAAAGGCTGCATGCTAATTTAGGCTTTTTTGTATTCTAAAGGCATTCATAGCACTTTGCTGCAGATCCACAGATTTATGCTAAGACTTGAGATTACAGTGCAGCCCATTAATCAGAGCAGTATCTTTTTGCAGTCTTTCTTTTCTTGAAACTTTAATGTCAACAAGTCTGCAAGGTCTCAGGCAAATTTGGTTAAGACTGCCTAATAAGCTAAAAATTATCAAGAAAGGATGAATTGACTCCTGAACCTGAAAGCATATTCATTTTTTCCTCTAAAGACTAGGCTGCAAATTGTAGTGTTTTAATCATCAGTTCATTCTAATTTAGGTTCACAAATGTTTAAATTTACAGTTGTAATTGTATATTTGTCATAGTGACCTGTCTGGGAAAGACAAGGATTTCCCAAATTACCTTATTGAGGTTTTGATGTCTTAAAATATTTGGATTTATTTTTTTTTCTTTAAACTGGACTTGAATTAGGATTTCCAGAGGTTACAGTGTTTAGTTTTGCTGTAATATCTGTATAGAGAGTTTTAAGTGCTTTATTTTTTTTAATGCTCAATAAAAAATTTCCCCTTCTTTTTTTTTGATGACTTAATTTCTAAACACATCTCATGAATAAAAAACAAATAGTGGCAGTGCAGTTTGCAGGATTGCCCTGATTTTAGGATGTGATTTCTGCTAACTAACTTTGCATTGAAACTTTGTTTCATTATGAACTGCTTCTCTGTCCCTGTTCCCCTACTCTTGAAGGTTTCTTAAGGGAAAAAAATTAGAAACTTCTATAAGAATCTGTATCATTTTGATAAAGCAGATGAAAAATATAGTAGTACAGTTGGGACGTACAACAGTCTTGCTGACAGTGCTGGAAAAAAGATCTCTCAAACTATGGATGGACTTGCAAATTTAGTTTTGCTAATATTTAAAGTGAAAGGATAATAAAATCAGGCAAACTCAAACTAAAGAACACTTTACAGTGACTTCTGTCCATTCACTTTCTTTTGTCCATTCATTTGTCATAGCTCTCTGTACTCACAATAACATCCTGAAATGTAGATCTATTTAAAAAGAGCAGACAAGAGATGCTTTCTCTAATACATCTACAATGCAAAAAAATAACTTTAAGAAGTAAAAAGACTTTGAATTTTTAAAGAATAGTTTATGCATGTACATTAGTTTATTTAGCACTTTTAAAAATTTATACACTAAAACTATGTGAAGGGTTGAGATAAGAGACATCCAATCTGGCCGTGCCACTGAATTTCCATGTGGAGATTGGTGAAATAGATGTTTATATATATATATTTTTTTTGTATGAGGTATAATTGATTCCTTTGCAGTACAAGAAAATCATAATGCTGTGAGAAAGTTATGTATGTGTTTATTGTGAGGACTTAAATCAGTCTATAAATAGTTTGTTGGTCCTAAAGTATTTATAGCCAATTTTTTGTATTGTTAAATGCTTATGAAATATTATCGCCTTGAAATTAATGAAATGGCTTATAACTTAAAAACATGTATAGGCTGTTTCCCTTCTAAGAAGTAGAAAGGAAAGGGGCTGATACCATCTTGGGGGAAAAAAAAGAGTTGAACTAAAAATTTGAAGCATTCATTTGAATACTTAAAAAAATTTGATTCCATCCCATTTTGTGGTGAAAAGTTCATAGAATTGGGTTCTTTTTTTCATTTATAATAGTATCAGTATGATACTTTATCTTAAGGAAATTGGCTTTTAAAGATACTTCATGTAACAACTTTCACTGTGTGAATGCAAAATAATACTTTGCTTGAATAATTTCAGAGACAGGACTGGAGACCCAGATTTCAGTTGGTAGTGAAACTGATACAGTAGAAAGAAAAATGTGTGCAGCTTGGAGAAATGCTGCCAGTTTCTCATCTCTTCCTTAATACAGATGACCTTATAGGGAGCTTTGCTCCAAATACCTTGAAGAATGCCAAGGAACAACAATATCTAAACTGTGATGATGTTGTGGAAAAGGGAAACTGGCCAGATGCTGTGTCAGGAGGTGTACAGAGTAGTTTGGCCTGCAATGAATGTGGAATAATTCTTGTGAGCTGTGCTACAAAGAGCAAACTTTACCTGTAGTGTTGTGTCACCTCTAGCATATTTCAAGTATAAAATGTGGAGGGCAATCAGAGCCACTTTAGAAGAGAATTATAAGAGTAATGAGACACTAAGAGAAGGTTCTTAGACAGAAAAAAATGAAAGAGCTGTATTCATTACTGTAAAGAATAAAGGGGAACTTCTTAGTAATAATCTTACTACTAGTCATCTTCACCTATACAAAAGTCTTCTGAAAAGAGGCAGAAAATGATGTGATTTCTAAATCCATCTATAATCAGGATTGGAAGAGAAAATCTTTGGTCTAGCACAGATTTGTGCACCTTTTGAAAGAGTTCTTGCCGAAGACTTGTAAATTTAATCAACTTCCTTTCTCCATGCAGATTTTGGCAGGATTTTTTTTTCAACTCAAATTTTTGAAAGGTTTCAGAATAGATTCTTTTATTCTTTGAGAAAAGGCAGGTGGGCTATAATAAAAATTTGTCAGTTTAGTTGCTGCTTCATTCCTGTGTTTCAACCCTATAGGATTGTCTTCTCTGTGTGGACTGTACATTTTTAAAGCTATTGCAAAATTTCCTTTAAATGTATAATTACAACTGACAAAGTGGATATGGAGAAAAATAGACCACGGGTTAATGTGTTCCTAACAGCCAGATTTTACTGGAATTGCAAGTTTTTCCTCATTAATAAATTACAGGTCTTAATATGGCAAGTGAGCTAAGCGACAAAGAGCAGTTCTCTTCAGACTATTCTACGCACATGCTATCATGATGATTTTAACACTTGGGGTTTTTTTAAATGCTAAAGGGCATTTTTCTAGGCTGTGGTAGCCTTTATTTGCTAGTGAAATTGTGAATAAGGCCATGAATACATAGTTACAGGTTTTGCCATAATTCACCTATGTTTGATGCCAGTGGTTTGATGCCAGTGCCACTTGCTCCCAGTGGTTTCTTTTGTTTTGGTGGGGCTTTTGTCTGACTATTTTTAGTTTTATTTCACAGGATAAACCAGTGAAATCACCTATCATAAATGAATTCATCATATAGAATTAGTTTTATCTTGTATGTAACATTAGTAGCTTCTTGCAAAACAGAGTTCTCATGTTTGTGTATATTGGAGTTACTGGATCTTGAAGAGCTTCTGTTGCTTCAGGCAAAATTCTGAGGCTGCTTAATCATTTATCTTCTGGGAACAACAGTAAATCATCTGTGAATTTAAATCTGTTTGAAAAGGTGACTTACACTGGAGTCACTCTTGGCATATATTAGGCAAAACTGTAATTTATACCCTCAGAGAGTAGGCATAAATTTCCTTATATTTGCTAGAAATCATTGCTTATATGCAAGGTAAGTTTTTGAGTATTATGAACTTGTTAGTTTTATATGGGTGTAAAAACAAGTTCAACATAGACCAGATTTACAACTATGTCCAATGCTGCAAAAAAAACCAAAATTGAAATGGCTTTTTTTTTTTCTTTATTCTGGGAGTTAAAGGTTGTTCAGTGCTAGCATTTGTTTAGCGAAACTTTTAGAATTTCTACTAGGTTATGACCTAGATAAACATTACCTGACTCCTATCAAACCAATAGCTTGACTTTTGTTTTCAGCCTAGGATAAGGATGTAGTAATTCTCTTTACTTCTGAAATGTTTTTTTTCACTCAAATGCCAGAGTCTCCCTTCCTCTAAAGAATGTATTGAGCATGTAAAATGAAAGTGCTAGGATCTTGATGTTTAATTTACAGGCAAGAGTGCATGTGTCTAATGAGGTTACTGGGTGTATAATAGATTATTCAACAAATGAGCATAGCAAGAAATTAAATGTTGTTTTCTAGTAAAGATGTCTTCTGCTTTTTGATAAGGCTCGCTATTGATGCAATGTATTATTTGGTTTTATGGTACTATGGGATTGTATTTTAGTGTAACATTACCTGGTAAGAAAGCTTTCCCAGCCATCCCATCTTTCTGGATGTTTTGCAGCCTTTGGTAAATTTGTACTTCCTATCTACTGTTAATAGAGTTACATACAAAATTAAATGGGTAGACTTTTGTGTGGTGTTCTGAATAGAAATTAATGGATTCTGAAAGCAAGACAGCCACTTGTCCCCAAAAGCTCTTACATAAAAATACTTCCTTCTTGTTTTAGCTTTATGACTAGTTTTATTACCTCTCTGGACTTCTGGATAGTGCTGTGACTTTGCTTTGTTGCAGCTGGTTATTAACAAAATCCTGGTGAATCCTGGCAGATGGCAATGTGCTCTGTAGATTTCACCCCACACTAGCTCAAAGTCATAACATTTTTCACAACAGGCTGGTTTGATGTGGTGTGCATTTTTTTTTTGTTTTGATTGTGGGTTTTTTTTCCTTCCCCCACTCCCCCTTTCCTTTATCTCTAGAGAACTTCACTCTCTGGAGTTTCCCTGTCATAACTCTTCCTGACATTTGCTCACTGTTTGAATTGATGAATGGTTGAATCTACAGCAATATTTTTTCACAAGTATCTGGCTTTTGTGGTGCCATAACCTTCATGTAGAAATTGACAGAATGAGTCAAATCCTGCCTTGCTTCCTTTGTAACTGTTATTTAAAAAAAACCAAAACCATTAACTTGAGGTCTGTGTAAGTAGAGCTCACTGTAAGAAGTTCTTCCATATGCTTCTGTTGGATTGTAGTGTTTAGCAAGGATGAACAGTTGTAGGGTTTTGCAACTAGTAGCTATTTCTTTTAAGGGTTTTGGTTTTACTGTTAATGACAGAGGTCATGTTTATAAATTCCTATGAATATTAGCAACTTTTATTTCTCTTGGTAACAACAACTGTGGCTCTTTCATGAGATCTTTTGCTGAGATTTTCAGGTTACTCCATGTTGTCTAAAGTGAAATAATAAAAGCTTTTTTTTTTTTTTAATGGGAGAAGACAACATTAAAGTAAGTATGTGTGTGTATTAGGCAGTGTGATAGTGATATCCTAGAAAGACTAATGATTACCTGAAATACTTGTCTGTGCTTTTGAAGCTTAACCCTTTTGCTCATCCATCAGTCAGCAGAGGCAGGTAGTGACCATTAGGTGGATTCATTAGCACCCTGCAGCCTTCTTGTACGGGGTGACCCACATCTGTCTTCATTAGAAGTTTGCCACTTGCCAGTAGTGAACAGATGGGTCATTATAGCCTACATTGCCCTCTGGGCTTACCTGGAGGACAGACAAAGTCGTCCAGCACAGGACACACATGTGTGTTTTCTTCATAGGAACGGGGAAAGTTATTTATGACAAGTCTAACACCATCAGGCCTTTCCTTTAGACAAGCTAGCTTGTGTTTTTTGAAGTTATTTGTATTATTTATTCTGTCTGATAACCAGACTTGAATTATTCATGACTATTTCTTAAAAAATATTATGGAGTATAACATACAGTGATGCTGAACTGTTAATCAGTATTTTCATTTGAACTTCAAGTGTGATTTCAGCATCTCATTTTCTTTTTCTAGAACTGGAATATTTCCTGTACAGATTAAATTAATATTTTTTCTTTTTTTTTTTTTTTTTTGGAAAGATTTCTATGAGCTAAGGCTGAATATAAAATACATTCATAATCCTGTTGCCAAGAGAGGAAAGTTAAAAGCCTTGTTTCCTCATTGCTTCATGCTGTTTACACTGCATGAGCTTAAATCCTGTTCTAACCCATAGTTAAAGACATCTTTAAAAAAAATCCACATTCTCCATGTCAGTTTTTTACTATGGGTTGCCTTCTTTCAAAATTTTGGAGCTATTAAATGTGTATTTTCAGTGTTAGCAGCATTATAATTTACATTCCACTTCAATGTCTTTTGGATAAGATTCCTTACATCATTGTGCTTAAGTAAAACACTCTTAAATGTGAGGCAAACTGATTAGAGCTGGAAAGCCTGATCATGCCCCTGGCTTTTCCACTGGAATGCTCCCCCAAGTGCAACAGGAGCTACCTTTATTGGTGAAGCAAGGCTCCCTTTCCTACTTTAAGAAAGTGTTGCTGTATTGGAAGAAATACCCAAGGTGTCGTGCTCTCCTCTACTGGACAAACCTTATCCTCCACTTAATAATTTCTACTATAAAGGGACTTTAATTCTTATCACAGCATTTTTTTTCTTTAGTTTTTTTGTAATAAGTTGTTTTCTAGTGGGCAGATGTTTGCTGTATTTAATAAGTATATTCTTTCTTTCTTGGTAGTTTAGAATAGATATTAGTTTTGTACAGTTTGTTCTTGTGTTAAAAGAATATTCTTTTATAAACAATATTTCTGTTACTAAACTTTTGTGAAAAATTTTTCCTGTAAGAAAATGTTCATTCCATGTTGCTCTGTGTGAGTTTCTGCTTTCTTTTGTGGTACTTAAAAGAATTTAAAGGTAAAAGTATTCTAGGAGCTTGTGCCTGTTGTAAGAGACTGTTCCCTTTAAGAAGGTATGACATTGTCCTACCATTAAATTTCATGCAAGAATAAGAATTTGACTATTTTGTTTATATTAAAAAAATAGAAAAAAAGTTCTTTGGTTAAAAACTAGAAACCATTTTTGTTGAATAGGTTTTAAAATAAAATATATGCTATATATTTAGTGAAAAATACCATTAGCAAGGTTGTCATAAGTAATAGACTTGAATGAAAAAACATTATTTGAAATTTAATGTATAACAGAAGAATTGGACATCAAACAAAGACTTGCTTTCTACTTGCAGAAGAGATGATTAATTCCTCTTGATGCATGGAAGGGAGCATTAATAGCTGCTTGTGAGAAGTGCCATGTCTTGCTGCTGTAGCTGTTTTCTGTGAAGTTTATTTCACATGTACGTTATGCGCAATAAAAAGGTGGCAGAAGCTTGCTGCTGTAACTTATGGAAAATACTAAAATTTATTCATTCTTTCAGATTTGGAGAAATAGCATCCTGTGTTAGCATGTTCTTTGTATTTATGATCTCTGATTACCCAGCAGTAAAGATGACATTCAGCATCCATCTGGAATATTTGCATGTATTTACCCTGTTTGCAAAAGCCATTAAAACGACTGGAGAGGCTCTGATTTAAGACGATGCAGGTAACCTCAGTAGGGCTGTGGTGTACGTGTAGTTGGTGATACAATCTTTAATTACATGATGACACTGTGTTTTCCAGAGAATCTTGCCTTAGGGTGCACAGAATAGATAGTGTTCATTGAGTGAAGTGCTTTTCCTTTATTTCCTTTTTATCTTCCTTGATCTGTGTGAACTCCATGCTATATATAGCACATCCTCTTTACCATGCTCTGAAATGCAGGTGATTAATTTCCTTTCTAGTATTCCTCTGCTGCTTGTTGTAGAGGTTTTTTAACCTCCTTTACAAGCATAAAATGTGCCATCTTTCAATGACTCCTAGTCATGTTAATTTTCATTGCTGCTATCCTCTGTTTGTTTTTTTTTGGTAACTAGCATCAAATCTTTCTTACACCCATCCTTTTTGCATCTCTGATTGTCTCTTCCATCATTAAAAACTACATTTTTTACCCCTGTAACAGCCAGCTTTCCTGATAATAGTTGGAAAATTACATGAAATTTTTCATTCTGCTGTTTAATTTTGAATATGTGAGAAGGGATATAGGCTTTTGAAATTTTATCATGATTAAAACTGCTGACTCTGTTACGATGTGTTAATATTGCTGGAAACAATGGCACTGTTTTGCTATGTTGACAACATGAGCACTTTTATATTTAGAATGGTAATTCATAGTTAGGGAATAATAGAATGATAAATACATACCAGTGGCTTCGTAATTACATGTGCCAATGCAGAGGTAACTTCCAGTGTTGAAGAAATGGAAGAATTGCATATTCTGTATAGCCATCTGTATTTGACAAACACTGGTTTCAAATAATGCTGCTTTGCAAATCATTCATTATAGCTGCTTCATCTCTTTTTCCAATGGGTTATCTTTCAGAATTTCAACAGGTAGTGGAGTGACTTGTTAAGGCAGCTATTTTTTGGAGGTGGAGGCATGTGAACTAGCACTCATTAAATCTAGACCATGCTAGTTCATTATGAGAATTAGTACCTGGCAATTACTGATGCTGAGCTGTGCAGTGTGTGATTGTTATATTGTGGACATAGATACATGATGGCATCAAGTTACACATTAATAAAAATATCTCTAAGATGTGAGGAAGCAACCTGATGTTAACAGTTTTAAAGCTGTGCTCTGTTTTGTGCCTACATAGATCCTGGTGGGAAGACAGGAACTTCTCTGAAACTCCAGGGAAGAAAATGGGGAGTTCTGCTCAGAGCAATAGGAAGAGACGTACAACACTGCAATTCAGTTCTAATCCTCTGTTGGGTGGCTTGATTAAACATTAGAAAAATTGTGGAAGGAAATAATTTTCTTAAGTGGGACCTTTCAGAATTAGTGTTACTTCAAAACCAATTCATTTTCATGCCTGATGTTTATAGTTTAAATGCAGATTGACAAATTTGACCCTTTTAAAAAGATTGCTGTAATTTAGCATCATTAACTATTTTCAGCATGATATTAATTAGAATATGCAAGTTGAGCTTTCTGGAGATGAAATTAATTTAATGGAGACAGTATCTATACAAGGTAATACTTGTATAATATTATTTGGTGTTATTTCTCAAGAAAAGACTGGGTTTTGGTATGGAGAAATCTTAATAGAAGTCACTTTTGATACTTGCACCTATGTTGCAATTTGTGTCAATGCATCTCAAAACAATGAAATATCAGAGGCTGAAGAAAATTTTGGTTATGTAATGCTAACATAGCAAATTTTTGTCACTTCTAAACTTTCAGTCTGGTTTGAGAGGCAGAGAGGTTTTGACCAATTTGTCTTTAAGCATTGTCTTTTTAGTATTTACCAGCTGCTGGAGTGACCTTCCAAAGAACATAGACATAACTTTTGTTGTTCTTGGGTGGGGCAGATAGCTGAGAGAAATTACACTTTTAGCTCTAAAAGTATTTTAGTGTTGCAATGGTTTCACTTACCTTAATTTGGCAAAAGCATGGAAAGTTCTCCAGAGAATAAAGCTTGGCAGTTTAAGTTGTGTTTTTTAAGGTCCTGAGAAACTGCTCAGATGTTTAGAACTTGGAATTCATACAGGCAATCTAAATAGTCATCCAGTCCTTATTGACTCAGTGGGAAGAATTTAATTACTTAATGGAATTTAGACTACTTTGTCTTTATTTGGTAATAATGTGTGTCTTAACCGCAGACAGAACAAATCACTTGAATATTCTAATAGCGTAGACTTCCAAAGTGCATTTGTAGGCATTTGGTTTATAGAGATTAGTATACTACCTGGAAAAAAATTAGGAATAATCTGTCTCATTCAAAGAGGAATATAGATTGAATGAGAGAAAACTCTGGGAGAATCCTCTTTTCAGTTTTGGAAAATGCATTGAATAAAGACACTTTAGACTCAAACTTTTCCCTATTCAGTGCTTAAAAGAAATGTTAGGGGGTAGGTAAGGATTTGCAAAAAACTTCTTGTTTTTGTGTGTGTTATGTTCAGTGAAGTATCCAGGAGTCAGAAAGTGCTGGGATTTTTAAATATAAAACCACTGTCACTTTCAGGATCTGCGCCTTGTTGCATCAGGCAGTAAATGAAAAACAACAGCAACAAAAAAATACTGTGATATAGGCTGCTCCATCCATCTGTAAGTTTTATGCTCACTGCTGCTGTGCAGGTTCTCTCCATCCTGTGCACAGGGAATCTCCTTTTGGCCAGTACAAGTGGATGTGGTATGAATCTATAGCAGTTCACACAGGGGGTTTTTGGATCAGGATTTTGTTTTAGTTTATTTCCTAATACTTCACATAATTAGTTCAATAGTGCTTTAGCCTTTCAAAACACTTTAACAGTCAGCAGAGCTCCAACAGACTTTTTGAAGTGAGCTTAAGCTAATTTCCTTTTGTCTCCATTTGCATTTTTACCCTTCTCAGCAATGCTTCAGTTCTATGTGGCAATGACGTCTTGAGCTGATTTACATTTCCTAGTACAGAAAAACATTAAAGGCTCAGAGTATTGCAAAATCCATTAATAGCAAAACTGACATCTAGAAGGTCTTGCAGGAAAAATTCAAATTCTTGTTCTATTCTGTCACTTCCGGAACTATCAGTTTGGAGAGAAAACTTTAAAAAGTTATAGGACAACAAAATGCTACTGATATAAATAAAAAAGGAATTCACATCATCATGGAGTGGAACATGATTTTTACAGTAGGTACTATTTATACATGAAGGAAAAGTAATTTTCAAAACATAGTGTGACGTTTGTAATAATTTATATCTCGAGTAACATGATTTTTTTAAATGATTGCCTCCTGTTAAACATACAGATGTAAAAAATAGGTGTTTTAGTTCCCAGAATAAAGAGTTCTGTGTTTTAAAAGTAAAACCAACCTATTAAAATCTCCATGGCTACTCAGATGTTTTTTTTTTTGCCCCTGCATCTCAGCATGTGCTTTTATAGCTTTGAAAGTCATCATTCCATCTTTACCTTAATCACTTTATTTTGCATCTAGTTTTTACAAAACTGTTGTTCCATATTCCCTGTAATATATATTTGAGGGAAATGCTACCTATTTGACTCTACAGCTTCCTGGTGTAATACTTTATGGACTACTTGACCTATAAACACTGAATTTATTTGTATTGATAAAGTGAATTGTTATCCTGAAAATTGTCAGTTATATCTGACACAATCCATTAGCATTATAAGGCAAGTTTTTTTCTCCATTTCAGTATCTTTCAGCTTAACTTTTGAAAGAATCGTATTGTGACTATAAATTTGGATTTGTGTGACTGCCATTTTTATATAATTTGATTTTTTTAACTTATTGCTTAAATTTGGCATTCTTAGTTTCTATCCACAGCTGAAAGAAGGTTTTTGAGAAATTTGATAAAAGCTGTCATGATTTGTTGTGTAGTTTTGGTTTTGTTGTGGATTTTTTGTTGTTACTCTTTTGGTTTGCCTGATTGTTTTTTGTAGGGTTGTTGTATTTTTTTTCTTATGCCACAGCATGGCTTTTTAAGCATTGCTATGTCCAAGATTGGTAGTCAGAAGTAAGTTCTCTGGCAGCAAGTTTCTAAACTGTGTGACAATGGAAAAGGTTTGACTGAAACAATTAGTTTCACCAAGAAATCTCACGAATGATTGTCGCCTCCATGCTCATACCTGAGCTCAGAGTTTTATATAACCAATATTCTCTGTTGCATTCTGATTTTTATTCCTTGTTGTCTACACCACTGGTTGTAATTCTGTTCATAGTTGTGCGAATCACAAGCAAAATTTGCAGTTCTGCACATTTTACTTTTCCTACAGCATAGAATAAAAATGGCTTCTGGCCTCTCACAAAGTCTATAGCTGATAGCAAATGTAATTGTGTGCTTAAATAGCCTTAAATTTACTTGTCTGATGTGTTCCCACTCCCTCTTGGCTCCAGAATAATCTGATGTTAATATAAGTATCCTTTCATCATAAATGATTCAATAGGGCGACATGTATTAGAGTGATAGCAGCTTAATGAAAGGGTAAACATGGGAATGACCGACTGATTTTAATCATCAAAATTAATTCTATCTTTTTATAGCAGAGTTACTGAGAACAAAGTTAATTATTGCTTACTATTGTGATTAACTTGTACACAGCAGTTTTTCTCTATTCTTTGTAAAAAAAGCCTATTTGTAGCATAAATAGATCTTGCTAGTTTGACTAAAAACTTAGTAGGAACTTCTTTTGCTGCTAGTCAAATTCACAACATTTGGTTGAAGGTTATCTTTTCCTAGATATAAAATCTTTTCCCATGTACTCCTGCAATTTATAATACAATTGTTATTTAGTTTTGCTCTGATGGGCCTTTTTAAACTGTTTAATCTGGATACATAATTTTAAAGACAGCATTTTTCACTTCACTCTCTCAGGTCAATTCCACAGTTGTTTTTCTATCTTCTTTAGCCATGATACCTTTATAGTTGACTCACTTGATCTAAAGCTCTTTGATTTTAAAAAATAGGCTGTGCTTTGACTAAGTAGGATAGTTTTTTTTCTGAAAAGCAAAATCAATGGTAACTCAGGTTAATGTAATTTATGTTGCAATTCCATGAAGAAGTTCTGCAGATGTAAAATCCCTGTAGCTGTGTAAGCTGAATATATACTATGAATTAGGCAGTCAATCACCAGTTACAGGTCACAAAAAACCCTCATTACAGTGTTGTAGTCTAATATAAATATTTCCTATTATTAAACATATAATACTCTAGTAATTTAGGAAAATGTCGAGTTGGTATAAGATTCATAAGTAATTTAAACAACATTTCTCTAAAACTGCACTTAAAGAAAATTGATTGTACTTTTCTTATGAGAGGAAACATTCTTATGAGGTGAAACACCTCTGAGATGGAAATTATGATCTCAGTAAACTCAAGAAGTAGAGATAATAACTACAACATTTCAGGACTGTCTTAATGTGCCAATACTTTGGCAGTGTGCAAGACAGACACTGGTTGGTAAATGTGAAATAAGTTTGGATTAATTTACCTGCACTGCACCATTTTTTCCCTATAAATTACCTCACAAAACACAACTTGGAATGGAAGGACTTTGTAATGTCATGTAGCATGAGGTGTTGAGAAAAACCGTTCTTTTATATGATGTTCAAATGCAATGATCTAATGTTACTTTGTTTCGCTATGTTTAATTTATGTGTCACAGGTTTCGATCTAGTTTTCTCCAAAGTAAAAGAGGTTCATATGAGCTATATATAGTCTCTGATACAAATCTTGCATGGGCAAAAATTTCCAGTTAGAATTGTGCAGTATGTTTCTGTCTGTGCTACAAGCAATACAATTTGAGTGTTTTGAACTATACACAACCTTAGAACTTTCCACTGAACCTTGGCTTTTCAGTAAAGTGTTCAAACAGGGGTGTCACATTCCAAACTGAAAAACTGCAGTAATTAAAAGTTTAATTGTGGTTTTGCGGTTATATCTGTCAACAATGAAATCAAAAAGGTGTTTACTCAGTAACACATTTAAAGGCTTTGGGGGTTGTGGATGTGATTATTGCCTGTGGCAAAGGTACTGATCCCCTTTAGAGATCACATGGTCACAGGACATGCTTTTGCTTAAGTGAGTACATGAGTATGAATTACACTTTCACTCTACTGGCCGGTTTGTTTCTCACACCAGCTTAGTAGTGGCATGCAGATGGGAGGGCAAGTTGTTGAATAATTCTCCAAACAAGTTTATTTCTTTTGCCAATACCTTTTAATAGTGATTGTTCACTCAGCCCAATCATTCTCTTGTTGTGGTATCCTGATGATAAAATCCCTATGGTATTGAAAATGAAAGTTTTAAAAAAATGTATATTTGGTATATGTCAGGACAGCAGTATTTTGATCTTAAGCTCCTCAATGTTTGCCTTTTTTAAAAAGAGTAAGATTTTTGTACTCCTGATTATCAAAGAGCTTTAAAAATATCTTTGAAAAGACAGTAAAAAGAGAAAAAAATGTGCAAGAATTTGGAAGGGATTTTTTTTTTCCAAATGAGCAGCGTGGTTTTAAGAATTGTTTGTACTTGGTGAAGAAGAACTAACCAATGAGAGGAGAGCTAGGTACTGATTCAGTAAACATGCCTATACTTTTGTTCACAAATGTATATTTTTCCTGTTTTGTAAAATTGGTTCTGCCTTGTAAAAGGCAGAACCAATCAGTTTTGACACTTCTTGTCATTAAAAGTAAAACATATTTTACTCAGTGGTGTGAAATCTAGGGTTTTCTGTGAAGTTTAAAGGGCAACTTATAATTGTGAAGCTGTGTAATTCTAGAGAAGAAATGACAAAAGTATGGTGATGAATTGGACATGTTACTTGCTCTTTTTGAAATAACACATTCTTTGATTCTTAGATTTCCTGCTTTTATGTTTTTGTTGCATATTTTTCTTTTTTGCACTTTCCCTTCTACTTCAAAATTATGATACTTTTAAAATATATGCTTCCCTGATTGCATCAGGTGTCAGAATTTTATAACATTGCAACCTGTTACTTTATAAATCATCTTCTACTGAAGGGAAGCATTTAAAAACATGATTAATTTTAAGCATTTTAACATTCTATTGCCATGTTTATGTTGCTGAGAGCAAATTATCTTCTGTCTATACTCAAAGATGAATAGCTTATTTTTTTAAAGATATATAAACAAAAATTGGTACTTCTGCCCTAAGAGAATCATGCTCATTCACCATTGTTGTTATTTTAATATTTAAATCTAATTTGATTCAAATGTGGAATATAAAAACAGAGTTTAACAGGCCAAAATATGAGTATGTGTTAGCATTTCTCATTGATACATTATTCTTTATTACATTATTTTGTGGAGGGATGGATACACAAAAATGAGAAATTATATTTCAGAATGCTATTTCACTGTCATTATTAGTGTGCATATACAAGAAGTTATGAAAAGATTATTGTTGTTCTTTTCAATTGCCAATGGAGCAAATACCACCAAATGTGCTTTAAATAACATGCAAAATTGCTTTGTGTTATATCAATATATTCTTTAAATCTCCTTTTTAATTCAGCATATCTACTTCAGCCATGATACTTGTGTTTTGTTAAAACAACTCCTAAAATCAGACTGTCTTCTATATTACACATTCTTATATAATTATGAAAATATTTAACCCTCTATATGCTGATAGCCTTTGAGGGTGACACTTGTTTGCGTTATTTCTCATTTTCAGCTAAATACTGTAAATTGCAGGAACGGGTGTTCAAGTTTTAGGATTTGTGTTGCAGGGCCTTGCTCAGTAAATAGCATCTGCATTGTAGCATTTATGCTCATCTGGGATTACACTAGACCATGTCTGTTGGAAGAGGAAAATTATTTTTGTTAGAACAGTGGCTATAAAGTAGGTGCATGTGTGAGGAGATATGAGAGAAGGAACAAATACTTCTGTGAGCTTGACTGCATCTTCAGGTGATTAAAGTAATATTTTTCCAGGATGGTCACATGGGGAAGGACTTCTGTACCTGTAAAATCACCTCATTTCTCCAGCAAAAGGAGGACTTTGTATGAGTTTTGTGGCCACAGCAGGATGCTGAGCCAATTGAGCATGTGGGATGATGAAATGAATAGGATTAGCTGTAAAGCAAAGCACCATGAAGGCTTCCTTGGGCCAGGACTTCAGAATATGTATCTGAATGTTTGTCAATACTCCTAACTTTCATCAATCACAATTTTATATTTTTTTTGGTGAATGATTTTGCCTTGTGAAGCAGAATCACATCATTCCTGGTTGTGTCAAGGGCGTGCTTGCATCCGCTATTTGATGAGGATGAGTTAGATAATTCTGGTCTAATTAAGAACTGGAGAGATAATTTGTAGGAGGAGAATGGATTCGGGGCTATTTAATGCATAACATACACCTGTGTCCATGGCAACATGTGTGCTTATTCTGTGTCCATTTTGGAACTGTTTAGAAGGGACAGTTCATTTCACAATGCTTTCAGCAAACTAAAAATTAATCCAGTTATTGAAATCTACCATGGAATAGAAGAAAGTCTCTGTAAAGTAGGAACTATATAAAGAAGTTGGCAGGTTTAATCCCTTCTGAAACTGTAATCTTGCAAACTGCTGGTAGGCTGCCATTAAGCTGTTCATAGTCTGCAGGACTTATAGAGAGTACTTAATTAAATATGGTCTTTTATGGCCACCAATACACCAGGCCAGTGTGCTGCTGGTTCTGCCCTTTTCCTGCCCTTTCCACTTCTATGCACCTGAAATGCACTGAGATTGGTTAACATAACTAGTTTGAATTAGAGAAGAAGCAAAATTAATTCTTCAGAAAGTGTTTAAAGATGTACCTCCATTGTTGTTTTTGTTCCAATGGCAGAGATAAACTTTATTGTTTGTGTCAAAATGTCTGTCAAATCTACATAACTCAGCATGAGGATCTATTAGTAGTCTGAAGATATTTATTTACATTTTTTTGTGCTTTATAAGTAGCTGATGCTTGAGGAGATATTCCTCTTTCTAGGAGGTAGGGAACATGCCTCTTCTCATCTTTTAGAGTATTCTCCATGATTCCTTTTCTTTGAAACAACAAAAAAAATTCAAGCTCAAATCCACCCTCTCTGTCATGAAAGTCTACAGCTTAAAGGAAATGGATAAATAGCAAAAGAATTAAAAGTGCCTTTTTATATATGCTTTGGATAGTAACGTTAGTAAACACTAAAATGATTTATAAGCTGTTCTACCTACTTAAAAACTGTTTTCATATTTCTTAATTTTAGAAGGCCCTATCAACAGAATGATAAAATCTGCTTTGTGTATTGTCACCTAAAAATAAATACCTTGCATTATATTCATACTTTAATAAAGCATAATTTCGTTTTCATCAACATTGAAAACTTTATCTTATTGTAATCAACTGTTACATCTCGCAGTATTGGACATCTGCCTTCAAGGAACTGTGAAATAAAAATCCAAATGAACTAGCTGTAAGGGGTGTGGTTAGATTGGTCACAATCAAATGTGTATATCAGTCCTAAAAGAGCTTTTCTTTAACGCTAATATCTTTTCCAGAGAGAGCCAACTCTAAATCCAGATAATTGAAGTTGGGATTGCAGCTGCTCAGAAGTGTCTTGAAACTTTTTCTCTTTTTGAGAAATTCTTTTGTAAGATTTCTGGTATCTTTATCTTAGCATTACTTTAGTTAGAAACCTCATGAATGAAAGTGAATTATGTAAGAACAAATGTAATTATTATTTCAAAGTCCTCTCAACAAATTTTTTTAAGGCAGCAGACAAATAACTTTCTGGATACCACTTTATGAAGCTAGCGAAGTTTTTAATTAGGCAACAATAGAAACACTCTAGAGAATATTCTCTGAATTACTGGCATAGTTGAAGTCCATGAAAATGTAAAACATAGATCTGCAGAACTCTGATTTTAGCATGCTTCTTGATTTAATAAGGCAGTCTAAATCCTATAGCACATAAATACAGAACAGAAAAAAGTCAAAGAAATTATCAGAAGGGAAGCAAAGGCTCATTAAGAGTTTTAAAGGAGAGAAGTTTCTCCAGTGAGCAAATATTCTGGACTGGCTTGATAAAGACACTCTATTTTAGAGGGACAGGGGAGGGAGCAAACAAACAGGGTGATAATGAAGTGAGAGTGGAGGAAAAGACACAAAAAGAAGTCAGGAAAAGAAAACTGGACTTGATTTACTGCAAAACGGGAAGAAAATGAGGGATGAAAAAAACAAACCAAACGTTACATGGTATAAGTACCAGTTTTATATTTAATCACAAATGGGAAAGATGAGTGTAGGAATGTGCTAATAATGATATTCTCTATAATTAAGTGGACTAAAGAAGTCGGGTTTTTTTTGGGTTTTTTTTGTTTGGTTTTTTTTTTTTTGCCATTTGAGATTTCAACTTTGTTACTACTGGAGAAATAGAACACCAAACACCGGTTTGGGGTTTTTTTTTTTGTCCTTATATGGGAAGAGTTTAACCATTCTGAGTGTGAAATGTGCAAAATAGGATTAAGTACAGTACTGAAAAGGCTAAGTTTTTTAGTGTTGCTATTAATTTTTTTTTCAAATTAGTAATGTTTTTGCTTTATTAAAAATAAGTGTTTAGTAACTTGAGCTTTATTATGTTGTCAAGTTGTGAATGTAAATAAAAAGCCAAAGTGCTATGTCCAGAGAGAGCAGAAAATATATAGCATTTTGAGTGATTTAGAAACCGGATTACTTCTAGCTTTCTTCTCTCTGTAAACATACCTTGCCCAAGCAGTTAAGTGGCTTATCTTCAAAAGCTAGAACATTTTAAATGTATTGTCAGAATTATATAGACTTCATACTGAATCACTAACAGAAGCACTTTGGAGCTGTACTAAAACTAGTGCACACCACATGCCCCAGTTAATGGGAGAGCCAAGACTTGGTGAGTTATTGTGCAGAATTTGGGGTTGCTGACCAAAATTGTGAATTTAGACTATAGATCCATAATGCAAAGATCCACTCAGTCTTTTGTAGGAAATCTCTTCGTCAAAATAGGTTATTGGATGTTTGTATTTCTTTGAGTGGCTTGTTATACTGTGAAAAGTAAAAAGTTTCTTATAGTTCACAGTAACAAGTTTCCTATTTTTTGCTTCTGTTTAAGCATTTTCTTAGTGTATATTGAATTTGCACTCTATTTCCTGTTTTTACAGAACAGTGTTTTTAATTGAAAAACACACAACACTTTGGCCTAAGATAAGAAAACATCCTTAACCTATTAACTGAATTAATTTAACTGAATAAATGTATTATTTAATTATTAAAGTATTGGTTTATACTATTTATTTAACCCAATACATTTATAATTATTAAAGTACTGGTTTGAAAAGAAGCAATTATAATGCATGCTTCAAATCAATGCACAGTGGATGTTTGCTCATTTTTATAAACATTTTATTTAATGTGTGTGTACACCCATTTAGTAGTAAGGATTGAAATTTCAAGGATGATTATTAAAGGAAAAGGCCGCACAGCGACTAAAAAAAAATTCTTTTTAGTCAACTAGTTTGTTGGTAGCTGAAATGGATATAACATAAAGGATAGTTGAGGTGTTGTACCCTGTATATGGTATAACATGCTGCTCTTGGACTTGTTTCTGGAATGTGCAAAGCATTCTGGAATGCTTTTTCTCTCTGGTCCAGAGAAATTTGTAGATTTGTTGTAGCACATTAGGGAGCTCATAAGAGAGAGCCTGCTAAGGAAAAGCACTCATCTTATTTCCTCTGAAGGCCACAACTGCAGAGAAACTGGAGATGCTGAATGAAATGCCTGCTACTTAAAGAAAACAAAGTTGGAGATGAACAGGAGTTTAGGGCTGACAGATGAGAATTTCCTTGGAGAAGTCCCTTCACACAGAACATTTTAATACATGTGTCTCCATCTGAAGTAGCTGCAGGTGGAACTAGAATGGAGAACTCCCCTAACTGAATTGTGACCCTGGGGCTGTTCAGGGTAAATACAGCACTAAAACTGACCTACATCACAGGATGTGCTAAAAGTGATGTGTTTCCCACCTAAACATGGAGCAGGGACTGAAAAGCAGCATCTTTGTCAAGAAGAAGACAGGCTGTTCCTTTCAGGCATTTACCTTGGTTTTCTTTCCCTCTCTTTCTGAAAAGACCAGGTTCCAATTCAGGCTGAATTATATGTGTAGGTTACTTTTCTTTTTCTGCTTTTCTTAGCTATCACACTTGGAAGCAAGTACTCCACCAGGCTGGTGTGCT
Organism: Chloebia gouldiae; assembly: GCA_003676055.1. Lineage (NCBI taxonomy): Eukaryota > Metazoa > Chordata > Aves > Passeriformes > Passeridae > Chloebia > Chloebia gouldiae. The sequence continues at coordinate 516,412 of QUSF01000025.1, forward strand.
GTGCCTCGAGGAGTGTTCACAGCCGCGTGCTTTGGCATCACAGGCGTGCACGGTTCAACTTCATTATAGACTCTGCCTCTCTTAGTTTGTATTAGGGCTATATCCCTGCCTGCTTCAAGGCATGCAGTCCTATTTAAACCTTTAAACTAGCTGTTGGAAGCTTATAATTTTGTTAGGTAGGGTTAGTAAAAATTTCCATTGTCTAGCATTTATGACACTGGTAATTTCTTGAGACTACAGTGAGTTGAAAACACGTGTATAAAAACTAAAACAATACTAAAGCCAAGTGCAATGGAGGTTTTCTGCTTACTAAGGTGTTTAGCTATAGGAAATTTTTGCATTATTTCATGTGGGATTTTAAAATTCATTTTATGAGATAAATTACTCCATTAACTTTACAATAGGTAGCTATTATTTTATGCTCATCTAATGCTGTGATACCATATGGCAGTGGAGATCTGTATGCCTCTAAATGCTTTACATTTATTTTTGTCATTTTGTAGTAAATTGTATTTCTGGAAAGGAGTGCTTTTTGTGTAGCTACTATGATGGTATTTAGATATTGCCATTACTTTCCAAAGTTGGTTTTTGAAAAATCTGTAGTCAGTTTTTCTTTGGGAAATTGAGTGTATTAACCCTGCAATTCAAAAATTGTCTGTTCTCCCAGGCAGGCAGTGTTCCATGAACAAAGAATGTTCCTAGGGTTATTGGTGGCTTAATTTTTTTTATATGCCAACTTTAGGATAGAAATTTTAGAAGGTTGCTTTTTATTTTGTCTTCCTTCTTACAGTAGCATCTTCGGTGATGATCCTCTACAAATACGCAGTTTTTGTATGCATTAAGGATTAAAAAATACAAGCTCTGGATTTGAGTATTTCTATCAAGTTAATTAATGACCAAGGTCCTTTTCAGTTTAAATTTGTGTTTAAGACAAATTTTGTCTTACAAAGTTGACTTGTGAGGTATAGAAGTTAACTTATTAGATTTGGAATGTGACTCTTTTTTTACTTAAGGGCTACAATCCTTATTGAAACATGGGTTTTTTACCTCTGTATTATTTTAGTAACAAATACACTCAATCAAGAGTGTTCCCAAAGACCCTGGCTGTCTTTCCATTGCAACCCTTGGAAAATTAACTTACAGATTCAATGGTGAGCCATGAATGCCAGCTTTATGATTCTAATATATACCTGCTGTTTAAAGGTTAACTTTAGTAGCATAAAATGATTTGTGTCATGCTGACTTATTGAAAGATAATAACTGATGGAATCATTGCATTGAAGTCAGAAATTCCACACCTTCTGTATTGCCTGACAAAAAAATTCTTAAGAAATAGTGTGATACAGCATCTTTGTACTGGCCAGTTAGTCTTGTATGTACAAAAAATTGGATGGAATTATGGATAAAATTAGAATTTATTAAGTTGTTTGTAATCTAATTATGTATATGAGAAAATCAAAAAGCAATCTTCATTATTGCAATATAAGGACACAAAAAAACCCCACCCCACCCTGTGCTTTCTGATCATATCAGTGATCATGAGTGTGTCAACTATAAACCATCTTTTTTCCATATCAAGCTGGGAAGCAAAGTTCTGGCAGCATGGATGTATTGAGGGCTACAAGGAAGAAATGTTCATTACTGGCTATGGTAGCTGTGAAAATTGGGATCATTCTTTGCAAGTGGACTGTGACAAAAAATTAATAATCAATTATATCAACCTTTTTCAGTGTTTTAAAAATGTTCAGCATAATATTTTTTTTTGGACAATAATCCAAGATCTGATTTTGCTCTGTCTTGATAAAGAATCTTTTGATCTGAATACCAGTACATGAAGAGGAAGTGAAAAATAATGATCAATTTCTGTACTTAAACACATGCTAGTCTTTCTGAAAAAAATCTGCTTCAACATTATAGCAATGAGATTTTGGCATGTGACTCTAGCATCCAGCTGCTTAAGTTCCTCACATCTTGCTGTTTAGGAAGTCAATTTATTCTTCACAGAACTTATGTTGTACAGATAAATTTGAGACTATCATGAAATAAGACATAGTAATCAATTTCAACTCAGCAGTTGCCTGCTATTAATTGCCATTTACACACATTTAGATGCAAAGTTCATGATAGCGCTGATTCATAAAATGTTAAAAGATATTTTTAATATGGAGAAAAGTATTGAACTCTGTATGTGGCAGTAAGAATTTGCATTCCTACTCAGGTAGGCATCTCATAATCCTTTAAAGATTTCCCCTTAACACAGGCTCATTATTGTGATTTTGAAATCTGACTAAGAAGATATTTCTGGATTTGTAGCTAGTGTGTATATTTAATACAAAATATAGACCAATAAATTGTAATAAAATAAGCTAATTTGACCAACACATGATCTTCAATATGTTTTCACTTATGTTTACCCTTCAACAATGTTAGATGATAATAATAAGGGTAGCTATTGTGGCTTTTTGTGTTGTTTTGTGCTGCCATCATCCACAGAAACTCCATCCAGTTCCTACCTGCATGATCTCATATTTGGAGATGCCATTGAGATGTACTGATTTATTTCTGCAGTTAACACCTTTTCTGGAATTAGCACATGGAATACTTGTGCATTTTGTTAGCACAAAGAAAGAATTCCAGAAAATGTGATAAATGGAAAGCCCCAACTGCTTAATTTCTTGTTATCAAGGTAGGATATTATCTCCAGGAATACGCACATATGATCCCATACAGATAATTAACAAATAATAATGTTGCCAAGGTAAAAGCATTGTAGGATAAGGCCTTTGCAGACAAGATAATCTAAGAGAGGTTGTTACCTCTTCACTATAATTGATCCAAGGATAAGCACAATTACAGGTGAACTCGGGAAACTTACTTTGATCAAAGAAGCAAAATTCTAGCACTTGGACTCTAATCTTTCTGGTATTTATATATTGACATTTATTGCCACTCAACAGCAGATAACTATAGAGCTAGGATTCAGAACAAATTTATGGTATCAATTAATATTTACTTTAGTTACTTCACTTTGAATAAGTGGAATTTTTCAGTTTGTTTTTAGTGTGTCCAAACAAAACTATTCCTTTTTTTTTTTCTTTTGTCTCTTGACTGTCCTTTCTCTTGATTGTAGCAGGTGCTCTAGGAAGAGATGAGATGTTACCGCTTTTTAAAAATCTTTCATCCTCTCCTTCAACAACAGGAGCATAACTTCTGTTTTGTTTTTAGCCTTTAAATAGGTTTGAAGGAAAAATTGGGGAAAATCTTCAAAAGCAAATCCTTGGTGAAATATTAATTAATATGAAAGATCCAAATCCCCATGGAATGCTTTCTGCCTCTTGTGTGTATCACTTGCAACCTGCTGCATTCCTCCTCAGCCTCTGTGTGGACATGGGACCACCTGGGCAAGTGTTTAGTTCAGCCCTGGGCTGAAGCTCCAGAAATGATCAGTGTCAATGTCTCGAGGCTCCACAAAGCCAAATGCTGCCCCTGGGTGGGCTGATCCTGCTAAATCAAAAGAAAATATTCAAAAACTCAGGTACAATATATGTTCCAGGTGGTGGCATGTAGCTTTTGAATGTAATAAATTTATTCTTATTATTTATTTATTTTTACATGAACAACATATGTAGTGAGGGTAAACTTATGTATTTCTATTATCTTCTGTAGATTCAAATCTAATTAGTAACTTCACAAACTTCCTTTAAATTTTTTTGTTGCTTGGAAGTTCCATCTTGAGGGAGATCTGCTATGTATTAATCCTCCCTTGTTACTACATGCTGCAAGGAGTTAAAGTAGGCCTAATCTTGAATTATTTTCAAAAATATTCTAAACAATGGGTTGCCTAAAACTTCCTATAAAATGTATTTTTATTATTTGAATTTGGGGAGTTTGTCTTTATGAACTTCTTTGCAGCAAGGGCTTGCAGAGGCTTCAATGGTTTTACATCTGCTGTTTCTTTTTAAAAGCTCATTTTAGCAATTTGTAACTTGAAGCCTCAGAAATGCCATCCAATTTTGATATCTAAATACGAAAAGACAATAGTTTCTCAAAGCAATAAATTTACTTTCATGCTCAAATGGCTATAAGGAGTTGAATTAAGCAAAGAGACAGGATGATTATCAGTGACCAAAGCTGTTGTCTAGATGCTGCATTTCCCAATAAAATTATACAGCTTAAGCTGGACTCAGTTCCCTGAGTACTGTTAGGACTAGAAAGTCACAATGGCTGCTCCTGCCTAGTCACAATTCAAATCTGATGAAAGATTCACCATGCAAGTTCATAGTTTTTTTAATTACTGAAACACATTTCAGCAATTAGATGAACAATGCTGGGTATTCAGGTATGTTTCTGCCATGAAATTAAGAAATAAATTGTTCTAGAACAATTCTTTGGATGCTTTCATGCTCTGAAAATTATTTGTAGCTGTCTGTTCTTTAGATACATCCAGCCTCTGCCATCCTCTGCCAGTTTTTTAATGATCTTGGGATCTTGGACCTCCAACACCTTTCTCATAAAAGCAGGGTTTCTCCTGAATATTTCTTCTTCCCTTTGCAAGTTTTTTTTTTTTCTTTATCATGTGATGTATCTCAAGATCTGAAGTAGCCCTGATGGATCTGCAGGGCCAGCTGATAAGTCAGTTTTTCTTTGTAAGCACAGACCAATTTTGAAGCATCTCAAGTAGGAATTTTTTAATGAGCCAAGGCCATATTTTGAATGTGCAGGTGGCCAAAGAAAAGGGACTAAAATGCTGATGATTTATTTGACTTTGTAGATGAAAGGCTAGATAAAAGTAACTAATTCTAAATTATGTCAGTAATGCTTTGAATGAAGTAAAAGACAACTGTAGGTCCTCATAAGAAATTTGGTATGTGGTTTAAACCTTGGGTAATGCTAAAACCCTGGGTATTTTCAAAACTATTTTCACACTGCGGATGATCTGACAGTAGAGCAATAGGTAGTGGATTTGGTGTTGTGATGCCTTGACTTCAGTCAGACTTTTTTGCATATAATAAATTGCTACAGCAGCACTTCCTTTTCCAATTAGAGCCCCAATAAAGGCATGTTTCCTATCACTTAAATACCTACATTCAGACATTTTTGTAATAAAAACTATAATGTCTGGATTTCCTTTTTACCATTAAGTTCATTGAAAAAGAAACATTTTTCTTTATACATACTTTCAAGAAGCACATAATTCTCCAATTTATATATATGAATACTTTCTTATTTATGTGTATGTATACATTAAGGATGTATCTAGTTTATATATAAAACTACTGTTCTACAAAGTTGCTATTGAAAAACCAATTTTGTTTCTAAGTCATTAAAAGGCAAAGACAATTTGGAAACTTGTGGTAATAGTGTTAGATCTGTAGCTATCAGAAGACAAGGCTTACTAGGTGTCTCTGTCTTTTATTTTAAAGACAATTCCTAAATAGAGTTATTGCTAATTTTAAAGGATGATTGTTTATTTTTTCACCAATATATAAGGCTAAAAAAATTGTGGTTTTGAGAAAAGCCTGACAGAACCTTAGATATAGCAGGAACTAGCAGGTGTCACCATAAAAAATTAGTGATTGAGAAGAATGGATATAAATAGATGAGCCGTTTTAGTCATTTGCCTTTGAAAGCAGTTTAATAATTCCATGCTGAGTCCCCTTTCAACAAATTTAATGAAAATCAGCATGATGTTGTGGCATGTCCTATTGGATTCTTTTACCATCTTCTTGTGTTTCATGGTGTGAGAGATTAAAATAGCATCTAATAAACTACATTAGCAGCTCTGCATACCTCATCTGAGGCACAATTGCATACAATTCCTCCTCCTCTGGAGGGTGCCCCTGTGTTTCAGTTCATGCCTAGGAACTAAGAACTGCTAAATAGCAATTTTGTGCCTTTCTTCCCTATTCATTGTGATTGTCAGTGTGGAGCTACTCTGAGGCATTCTGAGCAGGAAGTAATGATTTGATTTGTAGCCTACTGTGAAAATTTATTGATTTGAATGGACATTTCTGAAATTCTACTTGATGAGCTGGAGAAAAATAGATGCCTGTATCAATGTTATTGTCTGTTGGTTTCCATAGATATAAGGCAAAGGAATATTTTAGATTAGAAAACATTCTTAACCAAATATGAATAATTTAAAAGTATTTTTCCTCCTTTTTTGTTTTTTTGTCTTGCATTTAGGATCAAGAATCCTAAATGTTTTTATTACAGTGCTTGAGGAGTTATGCAGTTTCAAGGGAGTTCAATATAGGGTCAGCTGCTGGGGCCTTTCTTAAAATTTAATTATTTTTACACTTTTTGGTTCCCAGCAATCTTGCAGAATATGATAGAAAAAAGCACAAAGAATCATAACTGCATTTTTTGAAGATGTTTTAGGGGTAGAGTTTGTGGTTTCTTTTGAAGTCTGAGTATAATGTTAGGCCACTGGTAGAGACTTCAATTCTTCTTGGGCTAAAGGCAGAGTGTTTATATAGTGCTCTCATGTTCTCAGTCCTTTTAAGTTTGGGAACTCCTGCCTCTGGTTAAAAAAAAAATATTGGCTGTAGAGGAAGGTAATTTAGTTGAATATTTAAACTATCTGTATAAAATACATAGACAATATAATTTTAAATTAGATGTTCCTTCTCTAGCAAATAATTGAAGTTTTAAACTAACCTGAAACTTCCATGCCTCAGACCTTTACCAGGAGAGATGTCTGGAATGAACATAGACTTTCAGAAACACAATATAGACAATTAAAAAATAATTCAGTACTGTTTACTTCCTAAGCACAGGAAGTCCAGTTTCTTGTATTATGTATTTTACATTTCAGTCCATTATTCCTGCTCAGCAATATTTTGGTCAGATCTTCCAGCTGGTCTCAAAACTTTCCTGGGCCTCTGGATTCTGATGCTGAGACTCTGATTTCTTAAAAATCCTGTCCTGTGCTTTCAGCCGAGTCTGCAGAATGGTCTCAGGTCCTGCAGGTTCTGTGTTAACTGCTCTGTTCATTTTGCTGAATTTGGGACTGAAGTGCAACAGATGTTTCAAGGCAGTCTCTTGCAACCAAAGGGTCTTTACAGAATCTTCAGCTGTAAAATTAATCCAGCCAGAGGTTTTCCTTACCAAAATATGTACATAAAATGACATCAATTAACTGTATTTCCCTTACTTTCTATCTTGTGTCAGTCTCCAGTTTCTCTTTTTTCTCTCATGTCCCAGCACAGCCCTCTGACTTTCTCATCTATGGTGTAGCTATTGTGAATTTTTGCAAGCATGAAGGACTATGGGAAAGATTGTGTGAAAAGACTGGACATTTTAGATTTTAATCAGCTCATTAATTCTGGCTTACTTTTATAAGACATGGATTTGGCAGGGGGCTGATGCTGCTTTGGAAAAGATATATACTCTTTTTCTTTTTTTTTTTTTTTTTTTGAGTGAGGATTCAGTGCAAGAAATTCCTAAAGGTAGGTGCTACAGTGCAGGATGTGCAAATGCATTTACTACAGTAACAATACCTGAATGGCCGCTGATTCTATGTGGTCTTCCTCTCATATCCAATCAAAATAGAAGCACTGTTTGTAAAAAATTGCCTTTAATTTCTTTGCCCCTTAGAAACTTGAGAAAATGCTTAATACTTCCTTATGAAACTCCTTGTTCGCATATGCTGGTTGTTGCATTTTTGAGAAATACTGTCTTGATTATTTAATTTGAAATGAATATGAAAATGTATTGAACTTGGCAAAAAATGATAAACTGTAAAATATTTTATGAAACTGAATCTTGGATTTGAACTTGCAAACAAAATAAACCAGCCTTTCCCCTCTCCCCAAGAACTGATGAGGATAAGAATGAGGACTGGGGGATAGCAAAGATTTTAAAAAGCAACATGCAGCATACTATAGCTGTCTTTGTTTTTTTCAGGATATGCAGATTATTTTATTTCAAATATAGTCTTGTTGGGTTTTTTCCTTTGCTTGATTGGATTTTTTTTCTCAATAAGAGATTCCATGTCTGTTATTGAAATTAGATGTATTATTTAGTTCAGGTAAATGTGGAATGTTAGTGCAGCATTAACATGGAATGGCTGTGTTTTCAGTGAGCAGTGACCACGTGCTGATGTGATTTAATGATTGCCAAGTATAAGCTGAACAAAACAAAGACGGTGATGCTGACTGCTGGCAACAAATTTTATTGGCAGTTTTAATTATCAACTGTCTTTTGTATTAGGGTAATGGTGAAACTTCTACTGATGTCAGAAGGTAGTAAGGATTTTATTTTTTTAACAAAACCATCAGCCATTCTGAGGATTTTATATTTCTTTCTAATCAAAGTGTATTTATTTCATCATATAAATAGCTTTGAAATATTGCAGTTGCAGATTTACTCTCAAGTGGGTGTTTCTATAACACAATTTCAGAAGAAAGCTTCCAAGAACTCACTGCAGCTCCTCAGTCCCAACACCCTTGGGATCACTGCTTGGGATGGAGACACTGTGGAGGACATGGGAGTGAAGGAAAGAAGTTGAGCCTGAGGAAAAAAAGTGAGTGGTAAATTGTTGTAATTTGGTGTTTGTTTCTTGCTACCAAAGTCTATTTTAATAGGCAATACATTAAATTTTCCACTTAACAAGTCTACATTGCTTGTGACCATAATTGGCAAATGGTCTCTCCCTGGCTTTATCTCAACCAATGAGTTTTGTGTGGGTTTTTGTTTTCTTTCCCCCCTATCTTATTTCTTCCCTTGTCCTGTTGAGGAAAGGGGAATGTGAGAGCAGCTGGGTGAGTGTCTGGCAGCTGGCCAACATCAGCCCTCCACACAAAGTTATTGCTGAAGGTAATCCTTACCTGCAGAGAGCTTCATTCTGTTGTCTCTAAACTTAAGATGAGTAGTAATTCATCAAATAATCAGACCTTAAAATATTGTATTATCACTTCTTCCAGAATGTTTTTTATAGTATTGAGAAATGTGCTAACTAGTTGCTGGTGTCTCTATATTTTAACAAGTTTTGAATGTCAAAATTCTGACTTTTGTCTTGTTCTGATCCTGTATGGCTTAAAATTGTATTTTAAAACCTTTTGAAGTCAATGGAATTCATTGCATTGATCCGAATAATTATGTTGGTGACAGAGATATTTACTTGGTGTTGCATAAGAAACTTTCACAAGTACTTTTTAAAACACATTATTTGCTACAATTCTCTGAATAATTACTTTATATTTGTAAAAGGTTTTTGGATCAATATAATGGTAAAGTTATTGTATTCATAATTATTAATTCACAGTAATTATTCATTGCTGATAAATAACGAATGCTATTATTATTAAAAAGAATTACTTTGACTGAATAAATTTAATTATAGCCTTTTAGATTTTTACAGAAATTAATGTTTTGGTTCTTGGAAACTGAAATTAGCAACCAGGGTTCTTCAGTATCTTAAACCTGCTGATATTGTTACACATATATTTTGTTATACACCTATAAACCAGTTTGATTTCCTTTCCTGAACCTGCATCTATATTCTGATTTTTGACTGATTACTAAATCACTTTTTAATGTCTCTCCTAAGAAACAGGAGGAAAAAGGTAATACTCTTCAGTTTAAAAGCTCACATTGCAAGTGAGTAATTGTTTCAGTTTTGCAATTTGGTTTGCAGCAAAAGAAAGGAATAATTTAAGAGTTAACACAACGTACTAACAATACAAGAAATATAACAAAATCTTTGCACTTAGGTGACTAAAAAAAGGATAAAGTAGATGTAAACCCTGAATTTTTTGGGGTAGTTATCTTAAAGTTATACCGAGCTGTAAAACCACCATAGAATTGCTTTTTTAGGACCATGCAAACACAAATAATTTTATTTTCTTGCATGAAAAAGATTGAGTCCTCCTAATAAGTTTACTTTTGGCCTTTGCATTTTCACTGTGTACGTTATGACTCAAAATATTCTAAAGTAGCTTCTTTTTGAGTATATTTTTCACAACTACTTTTCATAGTTTGCATTTTTTAATTAATTACATTTTTTATTTCTTTGTTTCAATTAAATGGATTTTGAACAGCAAAGTTTACTAAGACTGTGATAATTACAACACTTCTCCCTGTTCACAACCCCAGGCCCAGATACTGGTGCTGATTCCTTCTGAAAACAGAGATGACCAATATCTAATGGCTTAGAGGAAAAAAAATAACAGCAAATGACATTTTTTGTCAAGCTCAAGAAAATCTTTCTTTCCTTTCAGAAATGTTCTTAAATCCTATAAAGCAGTAGAGCACATTAATGAAAAAGTCTAAATGCATCTCTGTGATATGATATTTGAGGATTTTTAGCAGAATATTGTTAAAAGAATAAGGGTAGATGTGTGTTTAGATGATACATGACTTCTATAAAGAATTTTCAAAGACTACCATATGCTATTTATTAAATAGCCCAAACTGTACTGAAAACTCTCACATTTTTAAAAAATGCATATATCAGCTGCCTACCCATGTGTACCAGTACTTTAATCTGTATAATGTCATTCAGAGTTCTATTAAATTATGTTATGGTTCTATAACTTACGTAGGAATTGAGCCACTGAGATAGAACATTTTCTTGCACCTTTGAAATATTAAAATATTACTTTTATAGATTTTGACATTAAGTAGTCATTCTTTGATGGACTCTGAATTGTTGATAGAATTGACAATATTTATACTTTTTTACTTGTATGTCCTAAATACTATACCCAGCTTTTTCCCATTTCTCTTTGATAAATGAAGCTATACATTCACAATGAGTGTGATAGAGACTTTCAAAAATTATGCAATAAATAATGCAAAAGACAATTTAGTTTCATCCCTCAAAAGAGATGGTAAAATTCAGAAGTAACTTTTTAGCAAGACGCTTCCTCAGTAATATTAATGAATGGTACACTCCTTTGTAAGGTACCTCATCTTTTTATGTCTTATATAGACATTAGTAAAATTGAATTATATTCTGAATCAAATTGAATTACAATTACATGACAGTCCTTATGCGTTTAGATATTTGAAATTGATTTGAAAGCTACATGGGAATATAATTATATTTCTAAAGAATCTTTCACTGAAGAATTTCAGTCCCTTAATAGTTATTGCACTTCATGAATATTCCAATCAACCTATTGTGACTATTGCCCAGTGGAAATGGGCAGCAAAATCAAAAGATGGAAGGTAACTAGGAGCGATCAGCCACCTATGGCATGAACGGGAAATCTCTTTTTTGTTATACAAATAACGAAGTATGAGTTGCTTGGCCTTGAGATGAATAAAGATGAGTCCATCTATTGGATTTGTTAACTTTCAGCTCTGTTGTGTATGAAGCAAAAAATGAGAATAAAATGGTGAAACATATGGGACTGAGATAAAAGAGCCATTTAACTTATGTGCTTTGATGCTTTCTTGACTTGGTCTTCCTGGCATGTGGTGTGTTTACAGATGGTTCAAAGCCAGTGCACCAAAAGGCAGGGTGTAGGGACTGAGGATGCTTCGTTTTTATATTGTAATGTAGTTACTTCATCTGTATGGCCTGTGCACAAAGTCCTCGGTGGGGAGCATTCTGTTTCCATTGTCAAAAACTGTTAGTCATCTTGCTTTTCAAGCTCTAGGGAAATGGGGAGTGCCGTGTTAGTGTACAACCTTGATTTAAGGACTTTGAAGATTGCAAAAAAACTGACAGACTCTGAGGATGGTGTGTTTCTGAGTTGAAGTGGTAGGACTTGAAATACAGGTCAGCAACCTTTAGCCTCACTTTACAAAGTGTTGTTTGGCCAGATGCAGTAATTGTAAATGTTCACCTCTGAGGGTGCACATTTTTTCCTATGTAGAAGCATTAAAGTTGTCTTAATTTACATAATCTTAGTCCCAGGTCGACTACAATGAAGCAAATTAACTGCTTTATATGAGGTCAGGTTTCACTTGCACTTATTTATCCCCCATTTATTTATGGTATCAATATACTTTATATTGGTTTTGATGTCTCATTCACTATGCTATTTCAAAAACTTACACTGTTAGCTCTTTTCCCTAGACACTGCTTTTCTTTTTAAGGAAAGTGAACAAGTCTGTTCATTGTAGTGGGGATTGGAGGGGTGTGTCCCAGCCTCAAAGCTGGTACTGTGATTTCCAGGCTTAATGTGCATCCATTAATTGAACAGAGATAAACTCTGCAGCTCCTCTGCATGGGACGGATGAGTGTGACACACCCAAGGCTGGGTGTCTGTGGTTATGGAAAGCAGAAGTCTGTGACTCAGGCCCCACAGAAACTCAGCAGTGCCTCCTCAAAACTATAAAAGCTCAGCAACCAGCAGAAATACTGGCATTTGTTTGAGCTGAAGCTTACAGACCCTGCCTAAAAAAGTCTCTAATCCCAAAGGACCACTCAGCGCTGGGTCTTATGTAGGCAGGGAGAAAGTGCTTTCCATAAAAACTAAATCACTTCTTGTATGTGATTGGTCACTAAATTCTGTATTTTGATCAGTTTTTAAGAGAGGCAATTTGAGATCAGTTCCTTACCAGAATAATTTATAGCTTATGACTTGCAGGAAAATACATCTGGCAACCAATAATGTCCTAAGCACAGAATGTTGAGTAAACAGGAAAGGAGGTGGACAGTGAGAGCTGTATAACTCTGGGTCTTTGTTTCCTTATGTTTTGTAAAAACTTTTAAAAGACAAAACAGAACACATAAAGAAGGATAAAATACCTTCCTGGAAGCTTTGCTCTGGTACTGACTCTTCCAAACTTGCCATATATGAACTCAGGGAAAGAAGGAATTGCTTGGTTGCCTCATTTGAAACACAGGAATGCCTGCCTAAATACGATAATTGGATCTGAGCATTATTTTGATGGAAACAATGAATCTGAAATTAAAAACCACATTTTCTACTAATTTTACTAAATGTTCTTTGTGGATTATTGTCATGACATTGGGAGATGCTTTTTAAAATGTCTTTGATTTTTTTTTTCCTCCGGAAGGAAGTCTGAATGAATGTCTGAAATTCTACTGAAGAATGAATCCCCAGTTTTAACCAGCTGCCTTTCTTTTGCTCTCCAGGATTTTTTCAGGCCATCATTTTCCTCCATAGCCTTTGGAGAGAGAGCATAGGTAGTATAAACTCAAAGTAACTACAATTCCATTGGCAGCATTACACGGGAAGAAAAGATCTAAGTGCTTCTAGCTCTGTTCATTCAAAGTCAGGAGCTTTTATATTAGCAGAACATCCAGATGGCACATTCACAGATGAAATGCCATCTTTGACATTAGAGGTTTTTCTGGGACAAAAGCATTGATACTTGCTTGAAGAGATAAAAATCACTTCTCCTGAAGCTCAGTACATCTTCTAATAGAAAATATTATGTGCCATTAGTTGGAGTGGGCAGTACTTTTGCTTGAACTAAAAAAGACTGACCTGTTTGCTATTTCTGTTACACAGCTTTTGTTGCACCTCTGTAATTAGGACATAAATAGAATTTCAAAGATTAAAAAAATTAGCAAACTGTTCCATGATATATATATAGCAGACATTTCTGTATGATGGCTTGTCAATGTGTGTGAATGTCTCCATGAGATAAGATTGTTGGATGATTAGGTGGAATATCCAGTTTAAAGTCCTTTTGTTACAGTTTTCATCAGAAAAGGAATTTTCAGTGTAAGCTGTGTGGAGTTGAAGAAAAAATTATGGCAAGTCAGTTGCAGTTGAGATTGTTAATATTTTTCAATCAAGTGAATGTCTTTCAGTCAAATTTTTTTCTCATTGTTAACCAAGTTTATCAAGGAAGAAGCATTGTTCAGACAATTTCTGCTCTTGTATTCTCCCTCACGTTATTTCCTCCAAACAACATACAGTTTTTAATAGTGATGGGAAAAAATACAACTTCAGGATAAGAGAGTTTGCAAGCTTTTCTTTTGGTATTTGTGTGTGTGTGGTTTTTTTTTTTTTTGCCTTGAAAAATCTGATACCAACTGTGAGAAAAATTCTTAAGCAGGGAAAAAAAACACAGGTGTAAACCATATTTGTTCAAATATTAAAATTCTTGCTTTTAGTTTGGGAAAACCACATCATGCTTATTCAAAACGACAGATTAGAAGCTCTGTACTTCCCCCCCCCCCCCATTCCCCTTTAAAGCAAATTAAATACTACATGTGTGATAGAGCTTCTAACTCTGAATGGAAGTCAGAAAAGTGCAGCTTTTTAGATACTTATGACTTTGCAAATAAGGTGGTGAATAAAGCTTTAATTCCACTACTGGCAGTATTTTAGCAACAATTTAAACCAGTCTGGCCCAGCACAGTATTTCTAATTAGTTTAAAGACAAGTGACAGATTAAGTAAAGGAAACTTAGGATATAGTTTGTTAAATGACTGCTATGCAACAGAACATTTATGTTTTTCAGTTTCTTATTCCTTGGAGAAGTGTAAAATTAAACACAAGTCTAGTCTAGCAGCTGTTATGATGAGGCTGTTGTACACCCAGTGTGACATCATCCTGATGAACATGTGGTTTCAGCTTTTATGATTATTTTCTCCCATATCTGTGATGTTTCACTTAGTGAAACATGAACGATGCAAATGACAAAGGCTTTAAAGCCATTGACTTTCCAATGTGCCAGTAACATAATGGCAATTTCTTTGCTTTCATTGTATAACAGGCATTTTCATGTAACACAGATGAGGTCTTGACTTCAGATCTCATCTGCTTGGAAATGAGTTGGATATATAAAGAATTATTTATATAGCAAATGAGGGGAGAAGTTGTGAAGGTTGAAAGGGATGCAAGACTGTGTAGTCCACTCTTTCTCTGTATTTCATCTTATGTACAACTTTGTGAAATTTAGGAAAGAGGCTTCTGAAATAAGTGTCTCTGAGAATGAGCAAACCAACTCAAGACCGCCCCCCCCCCCCCCAGCCAACAAGCAAGCAGGAAACAAACCTCCTGGGAAATAAAAACCACAGAAAAAAATTATTTTTTGAAATGCTCAAAGCTGTGCCTCATTCTATTAAATATCCTATTTTGCTCTGATGGTAATATTTAAGGAAAAACTCATAGAGAAGGTTTGATTTGATCTGTTATAAACTGAAAGTACAGAAATTTCCAGAGACAAAACTGATTGTGTTCTTAAAAAGGCACACTGTCTGGATAACTTTCAAATTTAATATGCTTTGTCAGTTGCTGTGCCCAAATACAAGACATAAACATTACACTCCATAAGAAGTGAACTTCGTTTTGCAATACTTGAAATATGTGCAATCTACTTCTAAGATTTTTTTTAAAATGTGTTATTTTTTAATATATTTTTAAACCTCTGTATTGAACTTATAAACATAAATGGTAGCAAACACTCCCTCAATTTTGTCTAAGGTAATAATGGTGAAATATCATGCTAGAGCACAGCAATTAATGGGCTTATTTTTTTGGGCTATGTCGTTGGCTGGTGTATTCTGAACTATGAAATTTTAAATTTTCATATACAGAGGTTACCACGGAATTCTACAGGAGATAGTAAATGGATAAATGAAATATTCTCACTGAGTGTTTATTATATAAATAATGATTTCCACCTTTTTGCCAGCCTACTGCAACCAATGCTTTTTTGCAGGGAAATAGTATTTCCCAAACCAGGGGTTCTCTGCCTGTTGCTTTGCTAGGCATCTGTGCTCTGGCTGAAGGCCTTGGTTATATCATACAGCATCCAACTAGGAATCTGTTTGCTCTCCTGCCCTGCTTGGTTCATGTTGCACTTCTTGGCAGGACAAGAGGCTGTACTTTGTGGGGATTGTAGAAGCCTGGAGCAGTTGTCTCAGGAATCAGGAGTGCCTCTTTCTTAATGAGATCTACCAAGAGAACAGGTAAAAGTGTGCCCGACCAGGCAGTAAATTACCTTGTCTCTAAAGTTCTAATCTTGGAACTGATCTAGGAAATGGCCATTTCCACCTCTAGAAACAAGTCCTATTTACAGCTTAAAACACACATTCTTATGTTGACTTTCTAGAAGCTAGCAAACCCATTATGTTTTGCTTGGAGTAGGCTATGCAATGTAAATCTGGATGCTGAAAAACATGGACACTTTTAGTATATATTTTATTGTATATTTTGCTTCTGAGTATGCTTTGGTTTCTTTAGAGGCTTCCCTTACTATATATGTTTTTTATCAGAAATGGAGAATATTTCTTTTTGCTGCAGTCTTTTTAGCTGAAATTTCTCCTGATGTTTTCTGTTCTATTAACTCTTGATTTTTCTATGGTAGTCTTTTTGAATTGGTTATGGAACTCTGTCCTGCTTTTGAGAGTGTAGCTTGTGAATTTGTGGTGATACTGAGAGGATTTAAGGTGATAAGTCTTTTACCTTTTATTAGAGATTGTGTAGTTGGTTGCATCAACTGAAAATTCAGTTGATTTCATGTTTTTGTTTCTACCTGTTTAATTTCCAGTTTATTAGACTCCCTGTAGCCTCATGATTTCCAGCACTACTGAAAAGTTAGAAACAAGCATGATCAGGAAGCAATGTGGGGGAAAGAACAGCCTTCTTTATACCAGTGGTGATTATCCACCATGGATAGTGCTCAAGGAATTGTTCAATGTAAAATGTGATCAGTGCAGCTGATCTCATGGAAGGATGCTTTGTGTAGCTGTTCTTTTTTAGAAGCACTGAGGAAGGAAGGCACCTCTGGAGGTAAACTTGTGCAACCCTCCTCTGTTCAAACTTAGGTCAGCTCCAGCAGGTCGTGCAGGGCCATCTACAATTGTGTGTTATATTTGCCCAAGAATGGAGACTTCTCAACCTCTTTGGGCAGCCTCTGTTTAACCACCCTCACACTAAGGAAAAAAAACCCCAACAAGAATAAGCCAAAGTGGAAAGCAAAACAACCAAACAAAAACACCCCTGAAAAACCAAGCACCTCTCTCGTTTTCCTCCCTAATTTCTTCTATTTAAATGGAATTTCCTGTATTTTAACAGGTCTAATTCTTCCTTTCTGTCTCTTTACATCACTGAAAAGGGTCTGGCACTATTTCTTTATTCCTAACATCAGATATTTATACAGAGTGAAAAGTTCCCCTAGAGTCTTTTATTCCCTGGGCTCAGCAACCCTGGTTCTCAGCCTCTCCTGGGAAGACAGGTGCCAGTCAGCCCCAGTCTGCACGGGCCCCATGTGCAGGACTTTGCATTTCTTGTTGTTGAATTTCAGTTGGTTCCTGTCAGAACTTTTCCCCAGTCAATCCATGCCCCTCTGAGCAGCAGCCTGGCTGCCAGACACATCACCTGCGCCCCTGATTGTGTGTTACCTTGCTGAAGGTGCACTCTGCCTCATCCTCTGTGTTGTTAATGAAAGATGTTAAACACTGCTGGCTCTGTATTTATCCTGAGGAATCTCACCAGTGGCTGTGCTCCAGCCAGTCTTCAGGCTGCTGATCACAGCCCTTTGAGCCTGGCACTCCAGCCACTTTCAGTCTTAGGTGATCAATGTATTCATAGATGTGAAAGCACTATGTCCTGAAGTACTGTAAAAAAGGAAGCCTGGCAGTACACAGGTGTGCAGAGATCATTTGGCAAGCGATCCATTTACTGATGTGAACATTGCACATTTCATGTGAAAATATTGATGGGAATTTCCTTTGCATCACAGGTTTTTTGAGGAGTAGTGCAATTGGCGTGCCCTTTAGGTTTTGCATTCTTTTATTATTTCTCTGATTGATCTCTGTCATTAAGTGCTCAGATGCTGAAATATCTGTACTGTGAGACAACTGTCATCTAGTCAGAGAAGAAATCAGAAGAATGATTATGTCATTTCAGAGAACATCTGCTCTCAGTAAGGAGATATATAGACAGAGAATTATTGTACCCACTGAGTAAATTTCTAACTCGTTTCTGTAGGTTGAGTAAAAATACACAATTTCCTTTGTGAGAGTACATTAGGTTGATAACAGTGTTATAGCTACTGTGACACACAGGGAGGAGAAGGATAGCCAGTTTTCCTCCTTGTAGCTGTAAAGAGGTTCTGCAGCTGTAGAGTCCAGATTAAACTTGTTAATTGCGTTTGTTTCTTCCCCTTTGTAGTTGCTCAAAATTGTTATTGTCAGAAACATGGAACTATGCCTTTGTGTAGAGTAAGAGTCAATGCAAACTTAAAGGGGGGGCAGGTTCATCTTCTAAAATAAATGCAACTCCCAGAGAAGAATGAAATTAACTGTTTAGCTAAATGCTATGAAATCAGTAGAGAAAGTATATTCACTCCTGAATTGTATAGAAGTTTTAGAGCTTTTAAAAAGGCAGACTTAGAAAAGTAAGGATGAGTCTAATGGCAGTCTTTCACAACATGGCTGTGCTGTGCCAGGTGAAGGGGGACTGGGACACTGTGACTTGCACAGACACTCTTTAAAGATTCCTCTTTACAAATGTGTGTCTGTGTACCTTCCTGCCCCTGCACACAGGTGTGTTTCAGGAAGCACATGAGTTACTGCTTCAGGTTGGGTGATTAGTCTGAAGAATGAATGTGCCACCCCTTAAAATCTTGCCAGTAGCAGCACTTAAATCTGGCTTTTTTTTTTTTATAATAAACACTGCATGTAAAGTAGGAAGCTGTTGGTGCCTGCTCATGTTACAAGGTTATTCTGACACCAGGTAGAAGCATGTCAGAATGATCAAGCTTGTTTTCCTGCTTTCTTTATTTCAACAGTGTACATCAAGGCATAAACTCTGTCTGTTTTGAGTGTATATGTGCAGATCTCACTATGCTAACTAATTCTGGGTCCTGGGTTAGCTGCTTTATTAGGCATAAGAGGAAAAGAGATGCACTTAATCATCAGGTCTGTGGCTCTTTGTCTCATCTGTCAAACCTTATTGTCTTCTAGGTCACTGCAAAATATGTTTTCTGTCATGGCCTTGTCCTTCACCATGGTTCAAGATGCACAATCCTATTCTGTTCCTAGGAATTTCTTTTTGCCTGTAATTAACTACTTTGAACTCTGCCTCAAGGGAGAAATTTACCAAGTTGCCTCATCTCTTAGTGTTTTGAGTCTGCTTCACCACATTCCTAAAACAAAACGAGACCAGAAAGCTGCCTATAAAAAGCCTCTGGCTTTTCTCCATTATTTAGTCATATCATTTGCCTGAGACTTTCCGTTAAATGGAAGTCAGCAGCTCTCTAGAGTCATCCTTGAAAATGGTTCTCCATGCTTTGCCTCCCATCTTGCCTGTTAATATTTGACAACTGTTTTGACAAGCTTAAATGTGGATTTGGTTGCTAAAACTCAGAGCCTGGAAATAGATGGTAAGAACCAAATATTGGTATAGAGCATTATTTTTGATCTTCTCTTTCCTGGTATTACAAAAGAGGAACTTGAAACTACTCTTATAATGACAGGCGCTTTTCTGATGGTTTATTGATGCTCGTTAGGCCAAGTTTAGTTTATTCCAGGATAATGAGCATTTTATGTTTGTCTGCTTCTCTAGCAAGATCCTACTTTTTATGCTTGTTACAGTAATTGTTTAGAAAAATGGGAGTGTGTGCTTAGCAGATTTCATAATGAAAAGTGATATCAAGTAAGCCTAGTGAATTTTCCATTATAGCTTTGAGAATGATTTTACATGAATGATTTGAAAGTCATTGCATTATTAATCTATTATGTGAAGTAGTTTATCTTTTGTTCTGTACATGTCTTGTACAGCACAGAGTATGTGGCAGATACAGAGTGGAACAGACAAAGAGAAGTACTGCACCACACCAAAGTCTCCCTTTGTTACAGAGGAAAAATATTGAATCTTCAGCAAAATATGTTTGAGACAGTCCTAGAATAAATTAATTTGGGTAACAGAATTTATCTTTAAATTTAATTGAACATATCACACAGAGGTAGTTTTGTCCACTTTTTTTTAATGACTACAAGCAGCAACTTTGATATCAAAGTCAGTATTCTGTGAAAACTAATTATTTTTTCTTGTTGCTGGCTGGATTGCTATAGTGCTTATCCAGAAGCATTGAAAAGTTTTTTAAACAGCTCAGTTCTTTGATTATTACATTGTGTGCATCCAAAAGTTTTTACCAGTATTTTCAGTGAGCTAATTAGAATTGGCCCTTTGCTAAGGAAAATTCCATATATACTGAAGTATAGTCTTATTTTAAATCACATTGGTGTCTTTTTTTTTCTGTTATTCTGTATTTATAGTACTGGAAAGAAAAAAAAAAGCCCAATCAGTTTGGGGTGGTTTTAACCCCAGCTATTGACAAAGTATCACACAGCTGCTCCCTCACTCCCCTGCAGTGGGATGGGGGAACAAATTGGAAGAGGTAAAAGTGGATAAAGTCATGGGTTGAAGTATAGACAACTTGACAGATAAAGCAAAACAGCATGCACGAGCAAGCAAAGCCAGGAATTAATTCCCCACTTTTCATGGGCAGGCAGGTGTTCACCCATCCCCAGGAGAGCAGGGCTCCATCACGTGTGACAGTTACTTGGGAAGACAAAATGTTATTTCTCTGAATGTACCCCCTTCTTTCTTCCTCCTCCCTCTTTATATGTTGACCTTGACATTCTATGGTATGGAATGTCCCTTACATCCTTAGGATTTATCTGTACACAACAACTCTTATGTTCCTGTAATGCAAACCCCTTGTTACAACTGCTGATTTGTTATTTCTGTAGCATCTGTGCTATGAGAGAAACCAACGTAAAACTAAGCAGTATTCAAATATTTTAAAAATACTTACTCTTTAAAAAGCAGATTTTAGTGCAAAATTTATTAAGGGAGCATGAATCGTACAAAAAAAGCCAGAGAGAATGCATAATTTCATCATTCAGTTTGTGATGATTTTGGCATGAAATGAAACACTGGAAAAATCTGTGCTGTCAATTGCAAAAAAAAAGAGACTGAGGGTGTTAACAGAAAAGCTTTATCTCTGTAACTTGCACTTACACTAAAATACTGTACTAAAATTGCTAGATATAATAACACCTTTCCAATAAAATATTTTTTCCCTTTAGCATAGCTTAAGGGCTTTGGTTTAGTTTGTGTGTTCTATGTTAAAGTGCTCCCTTCCTTCAAAACTTAGTTTTACTCTCAAAATATATTGCTACTGTGAATATTGGCAGCCAGATAGACAAAGGCTCCTAGTCCTTCACTGTAGTATGGGATACAGCACAAATTCACTTCTTTCTAGAGGAAAAATCAACAAAGTAGAAAGGTTTTATTAATTCCTAGGCACAGAAATAATGTCTGTTGGAGTGCTTATTAGACATCAAATAAGTCAACCATGAAACATGAAGCTATAGGAAGTAGACTATCACTAGTTCTGTTGCTTATGGAACAATCTGTCTTTATAATATATTGGAATAATTTGTCCATGAAGTATTAAAATAGGAAATGGAAGGATATAAATTAGGGAAAATAGAAGAGAAGGAAAATTAGTCAAAATCATATACAAAAGGAACATATATGTAAGAATTATGTTTACTTTCAAAAAGTTTTATTTGTTTTTGAATTATTACTTATTTCTGTCTTTGGGTAAAAAAAATACTGCAATGAAAATGAATCTCAAGTTATGGGCCTGTTCTCCAAGAGCACAAAGTCCATAAATATTTCATTTTAAGTTTGGTGTATTTAAGTATTCTCAACATTTCATTTTGATATATAGAGATGATCTGTGCCCATTTCCAGTAGCATCACATCTACTGAATGCTTTCAAAGTTTTCTGTTGCACTGCAGTTTGGAAATATTTCAAGAACACAGCATTTTGAGGTGAATCTTCTGACCATCCCTAGTTTTTTCACTTTGGTTCAGAGCACAGTGTATGATCAGAGTGCTGGAATATCTTGCATGCTTTTTGAAAGAAACCCTGAACTGCAAGTGTTCTCCAGGCGACAATGAATAATCTGTTCACAGTCATGGGTATAGAGAAAGAGATATAATTGTGCTAAGTTGTGAGAAGGAGGCCCTTGTTTGTGGGACTTCAGCAATTTCTTTTCCTGATAGAAAGGTCTCTGAAACATTTCTGCATTCTTAAGTAAGCATCAAAGTTGGTCTAGTATTTTACCTGTGCTTGGGCAGCTGTATAAGAAAAGTTATAGGGTTTTTTTCTGAGGCTGTAAAAAATAGTAGAAAATCTTTTGTGTTTAATTGTTCAGTAACTGATAGAGAAAGGTTGCTTTGGCATTTTTCAAGCAGTGGATTGGAAATAGAAATGACTGAACAGTTTTTGTCGCATGTTGAAAGAATGTTACGGGTTTTCACTGAGGATATGTGGACAGGTTTGTAACTAAGAAATCTGCTAAGTAAAAGTCGTGTGAACTCAACCCAGATAAATGGCTTTGTGACATTACCTAAAGAGAAATGGGGCTGTAGTAGCTTCAGGATGTGTTTCAGGCAACTGTTGGGCTCCTTAAGGTGTGAGAAGATAGGGATGAGAAGGAGACAGGGAATTGTCAGCACAGTTGAAGGAGGGTCTGGTTCTCAGGCTCAGCTCACCAGCTGTGCTGCTTGGGTTGAGGACAAACACTGTTTTCTCTGCTGAGTCCCAGGCCCTTGCAGGATTTTAATGGATTGGGATCCACACATGCAAGTCTGCTGCTGCAGCAAACTGCAGTGGAGGAAGAAAAGCTTTTAAATTCAGCCTGATGCTCTGTCTCCTAGCTGTTGACTAAGAAGATAAGGCTACAGAATTTCCAATAAAGAGTACAGAAATATTCCTGCACTGTTAACACTAGGTCACGTTGACAGTGGCTCAGAAGGCAGATTTGCATGTGAAACATGACAGAATTGTCACTGCAGATGCACTTGTTCATTGGAAATCCTTCATTCAAATATTGACTCAGTCTTTTTCTATTTACTTGTTATAGTCTAATTAGAAGACAGCATGGAGTGATATGGCTGTAGTGTACTCTGGTCTTTGTTTGTACATTGTTTAAAAGAATGTACTAACAAAGTTAAGTAGCACATTAAGAATAAAAAGGAAAATAAACTTTTATATTTGGGAAGATACTTTACCAGATGAAGTACTTTACCTGTTTCTTTCAGATGAAGAAGCTTTTATCTACCTCTTCCAAATCTGTAGATTTTGGGAGTCTGTAGAGTTAAGGGCACAAAATATAGTTAAAAGAGTGTGATGATAATCTTGTAGGAACAGGCTTATGAGACTGTCCCCAAAGTCATCTAAAAGCGATCAGTTGATGATAAAACATTTTGAAATAATGAGGCTTTTGAGTGTAGTAATGTAATCAGGAATTCTAAGTCTCTGGCTGTTAGAGCAAAGTGCTGGCAATGTATTGTATAATGAACCATTCCAACAAGACAAATAAAACTGGAGTTTGATAACAAGATTACCATTGTAGTCTATTGTCTAATATTTATGATGGTAATTCTGTGCTTGAGCTCTTCAAAGCGCATTAGAACTTCTAAAGTATATGCAATGTAAACAATCTGCTTAAAAATGTTAAATTTTCCCAAGATTATGGAAAATGGCAAGGCAGTGTTATTTACCTAGTACATGTATGGAGCATATTTTATGCTGTAAAAGAATTGTGTTTTGTCTCCATGGTATTACAGAAATCACCACAGTTTTCAGATCATAAACTGGTATATATAGATCATAAACTGGTGTATATATAACAGCTCTAAGAGTTGTTGTCTTGAGCTTCCGAAAATGTTTTGCTAGATTCTTGGATTTTGTTTTCACTTAGAATCTGCTTGAAGGACCTAAAAATGTGGCTGACTGTCCCCTTTGTGTGAAACAGAGTAGTGCTGAGAAAGGGTTATTCTTGACCATGGGTGCTGTCAGAAATGTAATGGAGCAGAGTTTCTCCCACAGTGCTCCAAAGATCTCAGCTGCCACCTTCTTCCTTTTGCATCATATTAGTTCCAAGAAGAGTTTTAATATTTTTATGAGGTATGTAGAAAAAATGTAAAGGAGTAAAGGCCTTCCACAAATATTATAAAAAAAATTAAGTTGGAAGGGACCTTCTCTGTCTCCAAGCAGAGCTGCCTTTGCAGTTGCACAGTCCTTTTTCTGGTGCTGAATAGACAGCTAACCTTCTTTGCTAGAAGGGTGTACTCTTGATGAAAATTCCTTTATTTTCTATCCACCTTTCCAAGGCCACTGCCAGGGTGAGAGTCCCTGATTTGAATCATTCATGCAGATGCTGTGAATCTGACTTTAGGGTATGACTTAAGAATCATCGAAGATATCATTGTAGAGAAGAGTAAAGTAATGTTTAGGAAATAAAAATGGGAGGGCTCCAATGAAGCAAAGAGGTGTTAGGAAATGCACAAGAGTTTGTGGGTATAAGTGAGAGAAATTTTGTAAGGGGAGAAAAAGTCAAAATTATGAGGGCTTTGTTTAAGTGAGTGGAATAACAGAGACAATTTTTGTAATGAAATAATGCATTTTTCAGTAAACTTTGCCATATTATCCCATTCTTGAGAGAGCAGTGGCCCTTCATGTGTCTATTAAAATACAGCATCACTTTAAAATTAGGTTACAGGATATTCTATAAAATATACAAATTTACTTGTGTAAGTGAAAAAATACAGGTAAAATCAAACATGATGATAGGGTAAATGTAAGCTACAGACACATTTTACATACAATCAGGTAAGTATTAAACAAATCAGTCGTGTCATAAGGGTACTTTTTATTTGAAGGTTGTATTGTGCAAATATTCTGCATTCATTTTGCATTAAGCATGTCACTGTTTCTTGTTTTTTTCCTTAATGAAATAGTTTTTGAGCCATTAGCATGGCACTGACAGCATAGCTACTACAGGTGTTGACTTTTTAGGTATCAAAGTGAATGGACTGTGTAATATCATGTACATTTTCAGCATGCATTATGTGTATCTCTATAGAATTTTTCTTTTAAAGCGTTCTGCAGAAGTAACAGGGATGGCAAATCTGAATTTAACTGCTGAAAATTTATATTTTACATCTGGGTGCAAGTTGATCTAATCCTATGTAAGTCGGTTCTAAAAAAAATTAATATCACCAGTTCCAATGATTTTTTTAAACCAGAAAAAAGTTAACACACTCTCAGCACAACAATATTTTGGTCTTGCTTGTTTTTGCCCCTTTTACATAAGGCACTATCAATTGCCTCAGTGTGGCTATTATATGCTTATATTGTTTTTCTCTTCATTTTCCTTGTTTATAGAGGAATTGTTTTTTCTCCTCATTTTACATACTCTGTCATAACCTTATACTGGATAAATATGCCTTGCTGCTCTTCTTTTAGGCTGGTCTTATTTATCATCCCTAAATATCAAATGCCACCACTGTTTTTTGGGAAAATATCCACTCTGACAAAGAAATGGAAAAGAGAAGTATATCAAAAGGCAGCTGCTGTTTCCACTAATTCAGGGCAGTTCTTTTGTAGGGTGTGGTTTTTTTTTAAAGCTGCTGCTTGGTGCTGCTCCTGCTGTCTTTGCCACTGCAGCCGCCAGCAAACAAAACTCTATCTGCTTTTGCTGTTGCTGGGGTGAAGTACTCAAAATGTCATAGGATAGAGTCTCAGTATGTCTGAACAGCTTTAAGACTGATATTGATCTGCAGCTGTGCTGAGATATAGATATTAATTCTAGTTGTATCAATTTAAAGTAGATATTTTTGGTTTTTGTTGATAATTTCTGCAGGGAGCTGTTACTAAGTGAAGTAAAGGGTAAACTTTGAACTGACAGATACTTCTGGTATGTACAGCTGCTGCTGTGGCCCCTGCCAAAGTGCTTTTGAAATCTGCTGCCTTCAGTGATGATAACTTGGCACATTTGTTGGCAATGAATTCCCTCTGTGTTCTCCAGTGAAATATAATTCATGGCATTAAGGATGTTGGTGTAGCTCAAGTGAAAGACTAATTTCAAGTCTTGAATGTTCAATGCAATAATGGGAATGGATATGATGTGCTTTGGGTTACTACATGCAGGGTGAGAGTTATTTTGAGTACCACTAAAAAAGAAGACTGTGCCTTTGCTTCTGAAAAGTCTCACTGATGAGGGGATACTAATTATTAGCTCTTCAGAAATTTCAGTTAGCAGGTATGATATTTGTAAGAATTCCACCTGAAAACTAAAAGTTGTTTTCCAGTTATAAAGGTAGCAATAACTTGTGAAAATATAATTTTCAAATGTTGTTAACAGCAAAGATCCAAATGAGGAACAAAAGTTGTAATCATATATTATAAAATTATGTGTGATTCATTGTTGGATTGAATTTATTAGCTCTTTCCATACTTCTGTATGTCTTTCAAAAGTAATTCTTATCAAAACAAATTCATATGAAAGGAAATTTAAGAACTGCATGGTTGTCTGTAATATAGGAACTGAAGGGAAGCAGTGCTTGGGAGGTATTCCTGTTTAGGTTTTTTTTTTATGGTTGGATAATAATGATCATAACAGTTTTCATTAAGTGTATTAAAAAGACACCATAAAGCCTAAAGATTAGATTATATTTTCTCTAACAGCTTTTGTGCTATACTGAAGTTGTAAATGTTTTTCCTTAAGGCTTTGAACGTGTCAGTGGAAACAATTTATTTTTTAAATTAAAAGGAGCAGAGAAGGGGATAATTAAGGAGTCCAGGAAAGGAAATGAAGAGCCTAAATTTCACCGAACTGAAGCCAAATAATAGCAGGTTTGGGAGCCTCAAATAATTTTATTCAATCAATGTAACATTATCCATGGAATGGTTTTCAAAATTGCTAGAGAAACTTTAAAAAACAGCATCAGAATTGGACAGATCATGGAATATCAGTATAGGGTGAATGTGTAGAACCTGTTTTTCCAGTGGGTATCTTCAGAGTGTTACCACTTATCAGTAAATCTAATTTTAATACCGTCTCAAATATTCCTAAAGTAACAGGGCAGTCATTCTTAAGAACATAAAAATGTTTGCTAATACATTAATAATGAGGGTTAAACAAGAAGAAATTCTTCCAAATTACTGTGCATGGCATTAAAATACTGACATTTACCTGCAATTAGTGTTGCTGCAGTACTTATGGCCCAACTCATATTTAGCAGCAGTGTTAGTTTCTTGTATATGACAAGGATCAATATTTGAACATTGTACTTCACGATTTAATTTTATTTTTAAAAGGTAGAAAAAGGAAAATATTTCCCTGGTTCATCCTGACCTAAGGAAGATATTAAAATATTTCTACTGATATTCCCAGAGAGAGAGTGCAGAAGTATATATTAGAGCTTCATGGTACAAATTAGAAACACAGATTGCTAAAATAGGCAAATAGTGCTGCTGCTGTTTTTTGCTGATCTGAAGGACTGAGATTATTTTTGGAATAATCTAAAATTTGCAGCTCAGGTTTTCCCCTATGCCCCTTTTCCCCAGGTATTTTTCTTTCAGTATTTTTTTTTCTGCAAGAATACTTTCATTTCCCCTCTTGCAGGATGGGGATGAAGCCAGTTCAAGTGTTGCCCCTCATAATTTTCAGTTTCTAAGAACTCAGTTTAAACTGCTGTTCAGCAGTAACTGTAGGTATCACAAAGCCCCTCATACTGAAATATCTGGCCAGTCTTACTCTTTTCATGAAAGTTATGGCAAAATAAAAAGCACTGTGATTGTGGTTATAATTTAAATAGCATAAACATTTATACTTCTATAGGATGTCCCTTAGGTTTATTCTGAAATCAGTAATTCTTTTTTGGAGTTTGATTGCTGGCTACTCTTACATCAGCTTCAAAGTTTTCCAGACAACTTGGCTACATGAAGAAATTTCAAGTAACATTGCAGTCTGAAAAATTCTAACTTGGAATAGGTGTCCTATTTGAATCAATCAAAATGAATGCTAAAGAGCCTATGCTGCTGATACTTCCTGCCAAAAGTTTCATGCACATCATGAAACCATAAAATATGGTTAATTCAGTATAAAGTAATATCTGGAGACCTAACAATAAAACCAATGTTGATCAACTGTTGCTTATTGATGTTTTATAAATGTGCTACAAAAATGGAAAAATTAAGGGGGAAGAAATTGGAAGTGACAAGTGTTACTTAAATTCTTGAGCCAGCCTCGAGCCGTGCCAGCCAGGAGAAGTAGCTCTGTTTGTTGTTTGTGTAGTGGAAAAACCAATAGACATTCGTTACAATATTTGTTGTTGTTTAGGTGGTTCCAAAGAAAGCATCTAAAACAAGGGAAGGGGGGAGAAGTAAGATTTTCTGTATTTTCAGCTTTCTTAATTCTTTCAGAATTAAGCTGTACTATAGGAGTTGCAGGTAATGATCCTACTCTTGTCTCCTTCCCTGATCTACAGCCAGAGACCCCATCTAATGCTTTTCCTACATTTTGCAGCTATTGGTTAGTACATTGAAGGTTAGCTCTTTAATTGCATTGTGTTTTATTTGTAATACAATTTTACCGTAATACTGTGATTTATTTTTTTACTCAAATTAAAACTAATGGGGCAAAACAGATATGAAAATACATTATCCAGCTCCAGTGGCTTAAAAAATTAGTTTTTCTCCAACATATTACAAGGCAATTGTGAAATAAAGGTATGTAGGTTCATGTATTAGTAATGGACATATGCGTGTGCTTATTTTTAATTTGCTTTCCTATTTCAGCAAATTCTTTATGAAAGGAGAAAATTCTAAATGTGCATCATTAACAGCTTGCCAATCAGTGTCCTTACAGGGTTTTGTAGTAATGCTAAGCAGGCTTTGTTCATGCTAAAAGACCACAGAAATCTTGATGCAGTGATTATTGCTGAAGGGTTTTCTCAAGTTTCCATTTCACAACTACTTATTCAAATATTTCCAAATACTGCAGTTTCTGGCACCTGTATTAGAGCTGTCTTATTAAAAGAATTAGCTTAACTTTTATTTTTTCTTTAATATTGGGCATTTAAATCAGATTTTAAAAATGCTGTAGAAGGGAACTGAGAACAGTTTTTAAGTTTGGAGTATAAACTTAGCAGGTGTTACTTATCCATTAAAAAGAAAATACATTACTGGTGTTCTGACTGCCACACAAACCCTTTCTAAGCTCAGTGATTTCTGAGTTTTTAAATGTGTCAATTCAATTTATAGATCATGCAACCTAAAACTATAAATATTGAGAGGACAGATCAAGGAATCAGAATATACAAGGAAAGTGACTAGGATCATTATTAACATCTATCTGTTAGTAAGTTATAACTACTTATTATTCCCACTATATTATAATGAAAAATGTTATTAATTTCCCCCCCTTTGTGACTTAACAAGGATTTCTATTGTTACAAGGCACTTTGCAACTGTTGGTCCTGCAGAGATTAAATTTTTATCTGAATTCCTCCTAATTTGCATTGAAAAGATGATTAGTGTAGATGTTGTAAGTGCCATAAGCATTGCTGAAGGTTAGTCTATTCTGAACTTTTAAAGTTAGAAAGCTTGATTACCTTAGCCTTAAAATTGTAAGAAATGCCATTATGTTAAGATATTCCTTATGATAATTTGTTCTGTGCAACATCTGCAACATTGATGGTCAGCAGATTTGAAATTAAGCTTCAGATACAATTTTTTCATAAATTATACTCACTTTTGATGAAAGGAAATGTTAAATAATTAGCTCAAGGAAATAATGCCCAATAAAACTGGTACAAAAAAAAAAATCTAACACTTTTCTGGTCTTATAATTCTTGAACAGATATGAGATCAGATCTCAAAATCATATTGCAATCAACTTGTTCACAGGAAGGCAAACTAATATCTGAATGGGATGTTGTAAGAAGGTTTACACTGGTAAAGGACAAAAATCCTTAATATTCTTGCTTGTGAGTTCTTGCTATATTTTGTCTTGCTTCATAATAAAAGCTTCTACAATTATTTTGATGCATTTTATGTAAAATGAAGTTTGTAATCCAATAAAATAACATCAGACAATGTAATAGCAAAATATGATTCTCTGATCTTGCTTTTTTCCCAAATTTCAGGAGAAAATATGTACAAACGAATAAAATACATACAAAGTTGGTGTGATGCATACCATGGAATATCCATTTATTTCATGTTGTTAGATACTTTCAGTTGCAAAAAAACCAAAGAGGCATAACAAATATCAGGAGAAAAATCCAATAAAACATTCCTTTTCTAAGCAGGATTATTTTTATTCCCTGAGAACCCTATATAATTGGTGAACTGCTTAGTTTGCTTCTGATGTCTTTCGAAGTGAATACAAGTTTATAGACTAATAATTACCTGACATTTAGAATTTGGTTTCTAATGGGTAGCATCTGGTATCTGATGAATAAAATAAATGGTTCTCACTGATGAGTGAACTTTGGAGTGGATCCTCAGGTTGAACGTGCATGGGTTTTCTTTCTTCTGTTCTTCCTTTATTGTTGGAAGATACTGGGAACATTTTGAAATGAAATTCTTAAAATATTTTTGATTATTTTCATACTAGTTATGTAACTGTGTAGAGTCTTAGGGAATAAGATAAATCAGTTTAGGCAGAGGTAGTGCATATGACAGCTACCCTAGCTGGACAGCTGCATTATTTCTCTTTCTTAGTTATTGTAAAAAAAATTTGAATATGAAATTTTCAAACTATTTATGCAAACCAGAGATTATTTTTTGGGTTATGGTGGGGTTTCTCTTTTTGAGGAAGTTTAACTTCTAGGAGAACAGGCTGAGCATTCATTGATGCTGAGGTGTGTGACAATGCTGAATGTGGGAAACTCCCAGTCATGAGTGATATGGTTGGATATACTTCTAAAGGCAATAAAAATATAGTGTTTGAATTCTGGCACAGATATGTTTTCACAGAGCTTTGTCTTTTAATTGTTTCAGAAGAAGTTAAGCGTTGTTTACAGTACTGTATTGCTGGTTGTGATAATTTACTTGTGGGGAATTTTGGAAAGAATTTGAGATGGGACTTTTGAGTTGTTTTTGATGATGCAGTTTACTTTCACCTACACCAGTAGGAAGGGTGAGTTCTGCTCACATCATTACAGCATGGTTCAGAAGGTCACAAGATCCTTAGTTACAAGACTTTTAAAGAGCTATTGACCAATAAAACACTGCCAACAAGGATATTTATGTTTTTGACTCAATCCTAAATATTTCATCTTATGGACCTATGCTACAATGTAAGCTTTCTTAGCCAATCATTTTATGACACACAAACCTACAATACTGTGTTCTAAACTCTTTGTTTATTTCTGTAACTGCTTTTATTTTTTTCTCTATTTTCAACTCTAAAACTCTAAACGTTACTTAGCTTAATGTCCCTGCTTTAAACTAAAATCCACATTCTCACTTTTAGCACCTAAGTTTGGAAGCCTTTTTCAAGGTCTCAGATTAAATCTTGTGTTTAATTCTAAGCTTTGCCTTACAGGCCCGAAGTTCTAAGAGTTCCTTGCATTTGGGATTCCAGCAGCTGCTGTCCTCTGGCTCAGAAGATAACATTTGTCAGTTCATCCTGATATTTGTAACTTATATGTGTCTATTTTAACCAATATGTATCTATTTGTAACTAAGGTATAGATTTATTTTTCTAGTTATGTGTTCTGTTTGAGCTATGATGGAACTTGATGAACGTTTCACAGTGAAGTAAAGCTTTCCTGAGTGGCTTGGTGTACTTCTGGCTGCAGGTGACTCAGGTTTTCATTATTCAGGTGGGAAAGCTGATTAGGGAGGGCTTCTACTTCCTTCCCCTTTGTACAATTGGTTTAATGTTCCTTGAAAACCAGTGAAGAGGATCATACTGTAGTCATCCTCAAACATATCCCTGGATTAAATGAAGACATTTTCAGAGTATTTTCAGCTGAAAAATACTTCCATGTCTTGCCTTTTATGCATAAACTTCATTTCTTGTTCTTTCTGATATTACTTCACCACAGCACAAGATTTTCCATTCGGAGTCTACCCTATAGTTTCCTCAAATTAGTAGGGGCCCTTCCTCAAATTACTTTTGACCATCCTTTTCTCAGGTAACTATGTTCACATATGATGAAAATATCTTTTTCCATACACTTGTGAGGAATTCTGGTACATTGCTGCTAATAATTTTATAGGATTTTTTTCCTGCTTAATTAAAATTTAGTTTAATATGTAGTGCAACCAGTTCTCTTTTGCCATGTAAAGAATTAGTATTCCTTGTAAAACTAGCTCTAGCTATCAATGTACTTGTGTTAACTCTGTACTGCTTTAAAATATTTTTGTGTATAACTTTGAAAGAATCATTGATTCCATGTGTTGTTTTGTAAAACTATTTTACTTGCACTCTTGGGGACTGAACCATGTGACATTGATGGGCATCTTCACTGGACTCATTAGCTCCATGTCTTGACAGTGCCTGAAATTTGTTTCCATCTCCTTTAGGATACATTCAGGCTTATGAAAAGGCTTAATTCTATGTTCTGAAGTTCATGGAAAAATCAAGACATGAATGGTGATAATTCTTTAATTCTTTCTTATTTTAAACTCGGGAAAAGACCATCTGCAGTAGATGAGTAGCTGTATTTCAAATGGAAATTTAGGTAAATATGGGTGTTGTAAATGTTAAGATTGGAGATGTTTTGTCCTGATGCTTCTAGTGATGCCCTGTCATCTGCAGTAATTCCTGTAAGTGGTGCAATTGGAGCTATTCATGGTGAAATTTGTTCCAAATTATGATTAAAGCTGGAAGCTTGTGACCCTGCATAATCTTTTTTATAATTATGTTTCTATGTCCTTGGTTTTAATCATGTGTTATTCAATATGTGAATGTACATGCAAAGCTACACTGCATTGTTGCTCAAAAGCAAATTCTTTACTTTTTTAATCCCTTAAGGAGGCCTTATTCCTGAATTTACATGAGGCAATAATTCTCTTATGTCTATGTTTGTGGTGGAAAAATCTCTGTATTTCTCTATCATATGTTATTTGTGCGTACAGGATTGCTCTATGGAGATCTCTGCAGTGCATTTGATGTTTTTACAGGAGCCCTCAATGTCAACATTTCATTTTTCTCCAGGCTTCTGGGATCTGGAGGCTTCCAAATCTTTATTAGATCGGTTATCAAATACTCCTCTGTTGAAATCCATTTCCATTGATACGTGGAACTGGTGGCTTGGAACTTTGTAAATGTTTATTTCATGGTTTTTCTGACTCAGATGCAAAAGAAAGTCTGAATCTATGGTAAATTTTAATCACAGAAATAATGTAAGAGTGGACTTACCTGACATTACCAGATTTTGTCTTGAAAGGTTTGTACATGAGGGTAACAAAGATCATCTTTTCAGACTGATTTTAACTGAGCTCATATTTGTGCCCTGTTGGGCTGTGCAATCCCATTGACTAGGATAAAGAGAAGACAAAGATGGAAAAAAATCCCAAACAAATCTGTCTCTTCCCAGCTGTAGTATCTATCATTAATTGCCTTTTTTTTTTTTTGCATTTATTTGGCTTCTAAATCATTGCATAATTGATTATGCAATAGACTGAAGCTACCAGCAGTGAGTCAGGCAGCCCTCTTGTATTCTTGCTTGTCTTCATTTCAACATTAGCATTATATTTTGAAACAAATGGCAGCTCCCTAACATGGCTGTTTATTGGATACCTATAAAAAAATCTGCACACTGTTCTTCCATAGGCCTGTAAGAGATACAATGCTGTGTTTTTGACACACAGTCTTTATTTAGTTGAAGGTGTATTTAATGCAGATTGGGTGTGAACCACCAAGATTTGGTGCTGTGTCTCTGTGGGGCTTTGTCTCTCTGTTGTGGATTTATTGGTGTGGCTTGTTATTTGTTTGTTTTACCAGAGTATGTGGCTGTAGAATGTTTTCCACTGGCCACATGATGGCCAGGGGATTCCTGTGTAATGTGGAGTTTGTTTACAGGGGTGCACTGAATTGTGTTTGTCTACATTTTAAGACTACTTATCTTTCTAACCCTGAAAAAAATATAATCTGTTAGAGCTATTAAGAGAGTGGAGAATTACTTCAACAAAGTATGTGGCTTTTGGAATATGCTTAAAGCTTACAACTAAGACTCTTCTATTACTTTCAGAAATAGCTTTCCTCATTTTGTCTTCTCCATTTTCCATTTTTCAATTCAGAAAGAGACAAAAACCAGTTGCTTGTTGGGGCCTTCCATTGGGGACTCATAGTCCTCTGTGTTTTTTAAAGAAGGAATCACAAAGATGGATTTTATAATATAGTTTGTTTTGTAAACCCTTTAGTATTTTTTAAGTGATGAGCAAAGTTTTCCACACAATGTAATTTAAAAATAGGTGTTGATTCTGGAAAGGCAACTGTGTATTCAGGGAATGTCAGTAGTGATCCTGCTGCATAGAGCTGCACATGAATTTCACTGGGTTGCTCTGCCTTGCAGCTTCTGGCTAAGGGGCAAATTTTAGCTGGAGGGCAATTTTTTTTTTTTACATTAGAATAGAGTAATTAAGTCTAGGGTAATCTTGAATTGGAGCTAAACCACTAGTGAAACAAACTTCTGGGAGGAAGTAAATACTGATCTTTCATTGCATAATGTGTTATTCAACAACTCTGTATAAGTTGCTATTGTCCATTATTCTGGAGTCTTTCTGTGTTTACTTCATGATAAGATGAACATTTCCTCTCTAAGGAAGTCAGGCAAACCCAAAACTTGGGTTTATTTCACAGCATGCAGAGTATTTGTCAAAGGTTTATATGTATCTCAAGTTAATCTAAATAATTTTTGACAAGTCAAAAATTGTATTCACTACAAGGAAAATGGCACTACATAAAATCATAACATCACAGTAGAGTGTGAGGAGAGCTTATAGCTGTACAGTAAATAATTTTATTTCTTTGTAAATGGAACTCACAGTACACTATCTCTTTCTGAACTGTGTTTTCCACTCAAGTTATTTTGTAAGGATTAAATTAAATTCATTTCAGGGTACATGCTTTCAGAGATTGTAGCAGTTCCTGGTTGTTTGAAATATACCATGACTTTCTTAACAGTGAAAGAAAAAGTTCAAAAGACAGTTTTCCACCTCATTGCTTCTTTTCATAGAAGGACTTGTTCTTCAAGTGCAGGATTTTATTGAATACAAATTGA
Organism: Chloebia gouldiae; assembly: GCA_003676055.1. Lineage (NCBI taxonomy): Eukaryota > Metazoa > Chordata > Aves > Passeriformes > Passeridae > Chloebia > Chloebia gouldiae. The sequence continues at coordinate 551,409 of QUSF01000025.1, forward strand.
AGCGAACGTATGTCAGAATGAAAATTGCAAAATCGAGTGGTGCTGTGCTTTGCTCTTTGCAAGTGGGGAGAAATGTTGTCACCCCTGTGATTACTGAGAACTCAAGCAGAAGGCTTGTGAGATTTGAGTAATAGTTGTATTTAAAGTAATATGAATGAATAGTCCTTCCTCTGCAAAAATCCTTTCCAGCATATGAGTTTTACTTGCTTCAGAAGTAGCAGACTCAATTGTGACAATCTGTCTGACCTTTCACAGGAAAAACGGGAAGCTTTGGGAAGATGCAAATGTCTAGCTCTCTATTCCTAGAGATGACCAGATGAACACATTTGCTCTGTGTCATTGCTAAGAAAAGTGAAAATAAATATAAATACTGTTGTAGGCCATCTAAGGATACTTAGATGCAGTGGGTTTCTGTTTTCTTCTCTTATCTAACATACTTCAGAGAGTAATAGGATCTTTTAACCTGAATTTCATTTTAGTGCCTTAATTCAAGAGCTATCTCACATCTAAATAGCATAGGGTGCAATATTGTATTCACTGGTTGGTTGAAGGCACAGGACTGGAGATGTCTGCAGGAATTTTCCCAGCATTTTGAAGACATCTGTTCCTGTGTAGAGTGAAAGGAATATCAGAATGAATCATCAGTCTTTCCTATCTGAAAGTACAGAGCAGAGCTCAGGAAAGTGTTTGAAAAGATACTCAAACCAACTGTAAAACACTTTAATATTAATTTCTAAAAGTACTGTGCACCATTAAAAAAAAAAAAAAATCAAACCAACCCAAGAATTTCACAACAATTTTACCAAACACAGTAAACAGTATTTTGGAAGAAAAGACAAAAGATCCATGCTGTAAGTACGTCTGCTATTACAATTTTGTTAAAAAAAAGTGTTCAAGACTGTGCATGTGTATATTTTTAGTATAAAAAAAATGACTCTTATTTTGCTAAACTCCAGTAGTAAAAGAGTAGAGACAAAGTTTTTGAATTTCAGAACCTTTATTCCTGCCAGAAATAAGCCCTGTCTTTGGCAGATCCCAGAGAAACTTGCACTTTAGACTGAAATTTCTTGTGTATGTGTATCTTAATGTCATGCTTACTTATTTTTTTACTTTTCCATATGATATTTATTGCAGTGGTTGTTGGAAAAAGTAATGGATTTCATTCCCGGAAAAGCACAGAATTAATAAACTGATAGGCATTTTAAATTTTGAGGCCTGCCCTTTTTGAGTGTGAGACAACTCTTCACTCAGAATAGTTTCCTCAAAATTGATGTGGTCATTAAATTCTCTTCAGGTTTAGCCAAATGTTACCTAGGTTTTTGGAATGTAGAGTTGAAGTGGCTGCATGATCACAGGATTTTTTTCATCTTTGATTCTGTGGGTTTTAATGCTTCTCTGAAGATTGTCTTTCACCTTGCAAATAATTTCTGGCAAACTTACACAATAGATTTTTCTTTTCCTACAATGGATAAAGGTGCATGTAGCAGTAACAGATAATATTAGCTGGGATTCAGTAGAGTTTTTCTCTTTAAAAGGTTTTTAATGTTGTTAACATATCCCAGGCCCTAAAATGGTATCTAGGGAGAGCTCTGAACCTTTTAAACCCACTGAATACATGTTGTTTTTTACAGCATTTGCCACTGCTTTGATTGATGTGTTGGTGGTGTTGGGCCAGTTAAGCCTCCCTTATCTGCTTCCTTTCCTCTTTTCCTTTTCCCTCTTTGTCTATATATATAAAAAAATTTAGAACTAAACATCTCTGGTTATATCATATTGAACATCAGTTAACTTTCAAATAAGTGATTTAGGAGGTCTACAGCATTTGTCTGAGTTTCACAGTCTGCTTTTCTTGCATGTATCTCTAACCCTACATATTTAGATAGACATGGAGGCAACTGCCCTTGAAAATGTCTTAGAAAATACTAGTTTCAGGATTGACCTCTTTTTCCTCATATGGAAAATAGTGTTTAATTTGGCTTCAAAAGTTCCTGCCAAACTGAAGTGATCTCATTTTTCAGGTGCTCACTGTTTCTGCTGGGGAGATTTATCTTTACATATATGGTGATTTGTAGACAAAATGTGTGGCTATGGCTTCAGCTTGCCCTGCTGCTCTGGCAATAGAAGGGCTGGAAAAACCACACTGGAACTTCAGTTCCAGATCAGGCTGTTGCTTCAAATTCCTTTGTCATTGTATCTCAGCATTGATGACTTCTTCGCACACCACAGAAGGTTTTCTTGGTCTCCTTTTGCATTCAGTCATGCCTGGAAATAATTTTTCTGATGTAAATTTTCTAGAGACCTTAGCTATATTAATGATCATCACCAAATTTTGTGGTTCCTTTGGATCTAGTTTCAGTTCAGAGGAGTAGCTAGATTCCAGCTGCTGTAAATAAAAGACAACTTAAAGCCCATGATGAGATCAGAACTCGTGTTTTGAAATTCCTAGACTGTATGAAAAACTTCTAATTTTTTCTTTCCTAATTAGTATTCCATGGATTGACAGGTTAATTTAATCAGCCTTTGCTATGCATCCAGATTCTATATTTGTAATTACTTGTATTAGCATTTAGTTAGAGAAATCGGCGAGCCTTTTACATCAAAATAATACATCACTATTTATCCCAAGTAACTATTCAAATGTTTACAATATTCAGTATTCACCTCTCCTCATACCAATCCCATGACAATTCAATGTTACTTAACAATACTGCAGGAGCATTACTTTTTGTTTCTTGCATGAATTTAGCATTTAAATACAGCACATTCTTTATCATGGGGTCAATTATTTTACCTAATTCTATATAATTAAGCAAAAAAAAGTGATGATTTTTCTCCTTAAACAATTCTACATATTTTTTATTCCAGTGGAAATAGGATTTTGTTTTTCCTTAGAGAAAAGTTTATTACACATTGATGTAACTTTGTAATGCTCATCTATTTCTTCTTTGAAAAAAATCTTTTAATCTAACATCAGGCAAAAACTCAGTGCAGCCTCTGAGCTGTTGAAAAGCATGACTATAAATCTACAAGAGCATAATTTGCAGAAACCTTTTTCTTTATCAAGAGAACAAAAGGAAAAATGAATTAGGAAAACATATTTTCTGAAATTGCAAATGTTTTGCATGGAAGACTTCAATGTATTTTCCTCTTTGTTGGTTAGTGATGCTATTTACAACAATAAGAAAAAACAATCAGAAAGGTTATTTGTGCTTCTTTAATGGTGTACTCATTGCTGGTTACATGAAATGACAGAAAAAAGAGAACAATTTCCCTCCCCTAAGGAGCTCTTATTGTTTTTTTAACAAGATTAATGACAGATATGCTATCAGCTAAGTAATTAAAGTTTCTTTCAGAAGTGTGCAGAAACAAAAAAAACCTGAGCATTTAAGAAAGATAATTCCGTACTTAATTTGGAAAAAAGCTGCATCAGTGAACAGCTTCCAATCAACAGGAGATAAAGTACCTTTAACAGAACTAAGTTGTTGACATACATTTTCTGAAAGTATGGTTGTACTGATTTTTTTTACTAAATCCGGCTAATTAAGCAGGAGAAAATGTGTGCTTAATTTATGTGCAAGGCACAATTTGTAATTTCTAATTAGTATAAAGTATGACTGGTTAAGTGCTTAAGAGAGTAGCATACGCATTTCAGACATCAACACTATGATATATATATTATATAATAGTATATGTTATTATATAACATGGTATATGTTATATATACATACTATATGTAATAATATATAAACCTTTTCTGCAAGAATTTCATTGATAAAGTACTAAGTCTCTGCTTTTTAGATACTCTATCTAACATGTCTTTATAGTGGAGTTGGTGATTCCTTTCAAAAGATTATTTCCACTTATGTTAGAGTAAATAAAAAAAGGATGTAACTGTAGAAAACTGTTTTCATTTGCAGAAAGGGATTTATTTTTTATGTGTGCAAAACTTTGGGAGGGGTAGGTTTGGAACAAAAGAATTTAGAAGTCTTTTTTTTTATTGTCTTTGGGTAACTATTTAGGAAGTCTGGAATAATTTGGGTCAAAGCTCCAATATATGTAGTAGTACTAAATATTTTCAGATGAATATAAAAGTAATATTTCAGCATTTCTTTGTATTATCCATTGTTCTATCATATAATATGCAGTCTTTAAATTTCCCATGCAACACTGAAAATTAATGAATGATTAAACAAATAAATTGATATTGTGGGTCACTTGTTGTTTTCCATAATTAGACCAGGAAATCACAGCCAAAAAACCTGATACCGTGCTGGCTCCATTGACATTCCCTGTTATCCATGCATTCTGGAACTGTCTCCACATATGACACTTTAATATCTCTACTACATTTGTTTTGGAATGTAGAAATATACATGAATTAACAAATTGTAGTTTTGCCCTGTAAGTTTTCTCAAGTTTTAATTTTTTCCCCTCAAACATATAGACTCTGTGGATTGGAAGTTAGAACTTTCCTGGTTATTACCCCTCTTCCAAAATCCAATTTAGTTTTGCCATTGTGAATCCACAGTCTGTCGATGGTTTCTGGACTGTTCTTTTCTGAACATTCTATCATACAGAATAAACTTTCTCACCATCTGAATTTCAGCTCCTCATAAATTTTATGGACAGCTAAAATGCATTTCTTTCACCTTTTGTTATTTTATTTCTCTGTTACTTGTTTGAGTTTGTGTCAGTTATGCTGTACCAAGGAAAATATTATATTTATGTCCTATGCTTATCAACATATTTAGCATAGAAGTATTTGCCTTGAAAATTCTGTACTGCTATATGTAGATAAGATACTGTCTGTGGGTATTCAGCTTCCCATTCTGCTCTCCATCCTTGCTTAGACTAATGGTGAAAGTATTTACAAGTAAATGTTAGAAATAACAGAAAAATCCATTTGCATTGGCAGATCAAATAAGGAGTTCATTAAACGTGCAGCCTTTCTTCTTGTAATCTAATTGCTGCTGCAGCAAGGCTCCATGCTCTCTGTGGTCTGAGAAAAGAAAGGTGGCACTATTTCATCTGAACTTAAATGTGAGATCAAAGCTAAGAAACAAAGAATGCATATAAGTCATTTTTATTTTCTTTGTATAAAAATAACACTGAGCTTATTTAATACATTAGGAGGAAAAGTAAGAGTTGCAAGCATGAGTTTCCATACTGTATTGAAAGGATATTGTGACTTACTGAAGAGAGAGAAATGTTAACATCATTTAAGATCAGAAAGATGCTTCTCATGTGGCAATATCATTTGGAAAAGCTTTAATTTGAAAAAAAAAAAACTTGAAAGAATCTCTTAAAGATATTTCCCCATGTTTTAAAGCTTATTTTCTTTACATAATCCATATCAAACTGTTTGTCATTTTACTCTACAGAAAAACAAATAGTATACATATATGTTACTTCTAATTGATAAGGAGCATTTAGAATCTAGCAGGAAATTTTCTTTGTTTGACAGGATTAGATGGGCCCTTTGTGATTGGATTCCAAAATTACTAAATAAATTTGCAATAGAAAATGTTTGTCAGTATTGCAAAAAATCTGTCACTGTAAAAGTCTTATTTTATTCATGTGAAATACAGTAAGATCAATAGAAGAAAGATTTTACCAACTTCAGAAAATCATTGCCATATTTTTTTTGTCATTTCAATTAATTTCATGTGACAGTGACCCAGACAACAGCATTTCCCAGAATTAATTTTCTGTTTCTGATTCCACTATTTGCGTTAATGTAACTTTTCTTAGGAAAAGCTCTATTGATGAGAAATTTCAAGTGATTTATCTTGATTTCAATAATTTATTTCAGGGATCCTTTAGATTTACTCTTGCACTCATCTCTTTAGTCTAAATGTGTCTCACTTTAGTGCTTTTTCATCTTTTGTGGGCTTCTTTGGTCCTGTTCCTGCCCCTTTCCACGTTTATATCTCTGTGTGATACGGCACAGTAACCTCTACTAACCCATCCAAGGAAGCCAGCAGAGTTCATAGCATGTCATAATTCAACTCTCTCTTTCTTATACTAATCCCTTTAGGTTTTGGCATAATATTTATTTTTCAGTCCTTCAATTCTTCTCCAACCTGTTCCCTGAACCTGCTCCAAGCTGCTGTCAGCATCTGTTGAATTCCAGAATGACAGAACCTAGCTAGGGAGAATTCCCACATCTAATGTGAATGCAACAGGACTTCTGTACTCCTGCTTCACCTTTGTCTGCTAGACATACCTAGAGGCTTGCAATGGAATTCTCAGGTTGTCCGTATGTGTAGCTATAGAGCACACACCTACATGCTTTGAAATCCACAAAGTGGGTCCAAGCTTAATAGTGAGACTCCACTGATCTGAAATTCAGGAAGGTAAAACAGAAAGCTGGGAAGGAGTCATTTCTAGTATAGTCAGAGAGCAGTAAAAGTGTCAAGAAAATGTGAACACTGATTCTGCTTTCATTTTAAAAGCAGCGTTGAAAGTTCAATTTTTATTTTTAAGTAATGTCCCTTTAATAAGAAACACTTCTGCTTTGAACAGAATTAAAATGTTATCAAGGACAGAATTATGGAACAAAGATGACAGTGTCCCAAACACCTCAAATTTAAATTCTAGTCTTCACTTTTAAAATAATGAGCAGAACATACTGTTAACTTTTTTAAGAGATAAGATCTGTTTCTAATTTTGCTGCTGAAAGAACCCTGCTGTAAGTGGATGTATGTTTTATGCCACTAAGGATTCTTTAATGTCAACAGCTGTGAAGGAAATATGAAAATGTAATGCTGCCTTGGAATTTTTTCAGGGGTGTGTATACATATAAAAATTCTATAGCATACAAACCTGAGACTGAGATTGGTGGTAGTGAGGGGGAAAAGCACTCTGATTTAATAACAGAGAATAACAAATAAGAAAATAGTACATTTTTTCTGTGTGAGAATCATGTCATGGCAAGAATCAAATAGGCATTGTGTCTAATGTCCAAAGAAGATAATTTTTCTGAATCACTAAATAGTTTGAGTATCTCTTACTGATAGAAGAGTGTCTTGGAAAGCTGTAAGAACCTATTTTGTTTCCTTCTGACATTTTCTTTTGCTTTGTTAATAAAAGAGGAAATCCACCTCTTTCAAATACTAGGCTGAAGAAAGTTACCTGTATAAGAACCGCTGAGAGCATGAGAGTGCTTGATCTACCTGAAAACTTCATAAAGAAGCAGCAAATCAAACCAGCTCAAAACCCTCACTTTTGTAGCGGCTTTGATTTCCCTTCACCTGCTAATTTTCTGTAAAGATGGAGCACGGAGGAATTTTTAAAAATGTGCAGTGTAATGGCTGATCAAAAGTGGTATAAATGTCTTTTGGCTTCTTCTCACAGTGACTCTTTTTGAATAATTTAGTGGCCTTCTATATGTTTTTTTTCAGTGCTGAATACAGCCTAACATATTATTCTTTCTACTTTACAGACTGCTCTAACTTAGTACTTTGTTAGATGTAATAATTGGGATTATGTTCCTGGTGTGTCAGCATTATCAAAAATTCCCAAGACCTATTGCTTTCAGCACAGAAAAGATTTGCTAGGTGAGGGATAATGGGCTGGAATTTAGTTTGTCAGCTGTTGGATGCTGAAGTATCTTAATTTTTACATGAATTTGGGATATACATAATTCTTGTGCTTATATATCCTTCTAGTTTGAGAATGACAACTTGAAATTTTTTACCTTGCTCTAAAAGCTTAAAATTTTGGTTTGATTTTGTTGTTTGTTGTTTTCAAGTGTTGCTGGAAGTGATTGTCATCCCATTCTTGGAAATTAGATGTACACAAACCACTGTGAGAGTAATAAGGCATTATTGCTATTTCCGAACTTTGCATTTCACAGACTAAAACCCAAAAATGTACCCTTGTTCTATGAAAATGAAAAAAAAACTTAGCAGGAAGGAAAGAGAGTAACTGTTGCAGAAAGAACATTCAACTCTTTTGTGATGAATAGAAATGAATTTAATAAGAAAAAAATAAAATGCCTAAAAAGTCTTCTCCTAAAATATGAATGACATAATTTGCCTTGAAAATGCAGACATCAAATTAGTGCTAAAATGATAAATTGATATGTTTAAGGATAAACTATTGAAGATCCTCCCTGTTGAAGATATTTATTTCTCCCAGTAATTTTTCTCTCACACAATTTCCTGGAATGAATTTAGCCTTTGTGGGTAGTAGAGGGAATATTATGGTTTCATACTTTAACGTTTACTACCTTTCTGAAGTACAGTTCTTAAATCACCATGCATGCAAACAATTGTGCTGTAATGAAAGCTCTATCACTGTGCCTTAAATAGTCTGAAATTTCATATTATGAATTATAAATGTTTAGCTATTATGAATTATAAATGTTTAACCACCTATATCTACTATATAAATATTGCAACATTTTTTCATATGGACAAAACAATTCTACCTGTCTGAAGAATTAATGTTTTAATTCTTGTTAGTGGGTTTGGACTAGTTTGCATCAGCTACTCTTGCAATAATGTCCCTTCTCTTTACCTGTAGGCTTGTCTCTTATGGACTTCTACACATCTGTGTTTAAATAGCTATAATGGGTCAGCCATGTTGCTTAGTGGTAACAGAACAGGTAAATGTTTTCAGCCAGAAATATGCAAGAGACATCCTTCTTAAAACATACTGTTAAAGAGTGTTGCCTAAAAGGTGAAAGCAGCTCAGCTACCCTTGATCCACATGAAGACGTGGAATGAAAAGACCCGAGAAGAAAATATCTGGGTTGGTCCTAAATGGATATAAAGTCATTATATTTGTAGAATCTTAATTTGAAAATAGCCAGTTGCATTAAAAAAACCCTTTTAAAAGAGAATAAGTACTGAAATAACAGGTAGTTTTTGAAATACTGATTGCTTTTGACCAAAAAAATGGCAAAGAATGTCAGTGAAATTAATATGCCCTGTCATGTAGGAAAAGGGGAGTTGCTTCATCCATGTCATGATTTAGGAGTGGTACTCCCCAGTTTAGAGCTTCCACTGAGAATCTCCAAAGCCTGCTGCCTCTTGCTTATTCCTTCCCCTCCTGCTGTGGCAGACTGGAAAGAACTGGAGATACAGAAGGTGAAAATCACGGGCTGAGATTAGAACAATTGACTGGAAACAACGAGAGCAAATGATTCACCTGTGGCTGCTCAGCATGACCCCACTGCTCCCTTCCAGTATCTGAGGTTTGCAGGGAAGCTGGAGAGGGACCCTTCAGCAGGAACTGCAGTGACAGCACAAGGTGTGATGGGTACAAACTGAAAGGAGGAAAATTTAGGTTAGATGTTAGGAAGAATTAATTAATTGTGAGGGTGGTGAGCTGCTGAAACAAGTTGCCCAGGGAGGCTGTGGCTGCTCCAGCGCTGGAAGTGTTCAAGGCCAGGGTGGATGTTGCTCTGAGCAACCTGGTCCTAGTGGAAGGAGCCCTGCCCATGGCAGAGGGATTGACCTTTAAGGTCCGTTCCAATCTCTAAACATTTTATGATTCTGTGATGTTTTTAGAAGAACTTGCAGGATTATTATAATATAAAAAGGAAGCTCTATGAGAATAGTGTTTAGACTGAAGGACTGAGTATTTACATACTGTGAACAGATAAAATAAACAGGTTTTTCTGAAATGTTTGAGCAGTATTTTATGAAATAAATGTGCTATTACACATCCCAAACTCCTGCTCTGATAGAGTGCTTTTCAGGAAAGGAAATAGTCAGGATTCTATCTCCACCTTCAACTATGCCTACGAATTCAAGGCACATGAGGAAAATCATGCAGCTCTTGCTATCTGTACATTTGTCAGTGCTGTGTGTGATGCAGTGACTGCATATGATCTTGAATTCCATGTAAAGTGATTCTCTAATTTAAAAAGAATCTATTCTGTAATACCAGTCCTATGTGATAATCACATAGGAAATTTATATTTTTTTTCATTAATTTTTGAACTGGTTATCTTACACTGCAAGTAATTTGAATAAACATATTCAAGGACATTTTGTAATTTCAGCGGTGTGCAGGTTTTCTGAAGTACAGTTTGTATACATAAAATATAATTCTTTCCTGGGCACACTGTGAATCATATTTTTTTTTTCCCAGCTGTTTAATTTTATGAGGATTGCTAATATTTTGGGACCACTTAAAAAGGTGTGGTGTTTAATTTTCTTTCTATTAGGAAATGTGTTTTTATAGATAGTAAAGGTCCCCAGAGTGTCAATTATCCACTCATTATACACCAAAGTGAAATTTAAACTGTTAATTTTCTTCCACATAAACCAGAATTGTCTTTCACAATTTTAAATTTTCTTCCACTTTCATATAGCAGTCCCATTAAATTCACAGAAGTGTGACTATTTTAAGTGTGCCCTAAGGTAAAGACATAGCTCTAGTTATTTTTTTTTTTTTTTCACTTTGAAAAATATTACACAGCTTGAAAATAAAACAGCCCTCATGGAAACAAACAGAAAAGAAGACCTGGAAAGTATTGTTGACTTTGACAGTAATGTTTCTAATCTGGGGTCAATTTGAGAAAATCCATTTCATGTTTTCTCAAATTGTCTGACAGTCTTCAAATGCCACATCTGACAAAAGCAGAATATGTCAGGAAGTTACTCAAATTATTTTGATAAAGTTTATATAACAGAAGACTTTCCTAACCTAATAATGCACTCCATTCAATAATAGTATGGAAAATGTTTTGGAAAATGTTTTAGAAAAAAGTTTTAAAATGAAATGTGACGGTGATTGTCCCTTTGCTGTACCGTGTTTTTTCACTTATTTCACAAAAATAACTTGTATGCCTCTTTTTCCCTGGGCATAATAGTCTCATTCCTGTGTGCAAAATGAGCATTCAAATGAGAGAATTGCACTCAGAAGATTCTGTATCGGGTCTTCATGTCTGCTGAGAATAACACAGACAAAGCTTAGTTTTGATCTGGTCATATTGCTTAGGAATAACTGGCTAGACAGAAGCAAAACTTGCTGAAGTTTCTGTTTCCCCTATCTCCAAGTACAAATCGTACAAGTAGTCATCCTTTTCCACTTGTTGTGGTGTTTTGACTCTTCCAGTGGTTTCTCATGTATGAAAGGACAGATGGCTGTAGCAGTGCTTCCAGCAAACCTCTTCAGTCTGTCTCAACTGTCCTGTTTCACTTCTTCCTTTCTCCCTTATCTTTCTTTTTAGTCTTTTTTCCCCTCACCTACCCAGAGGATTTAAGTCTTGAATAAGAAATGGAACATGCTGTATTTTAAATCATTGACTCTTCTGTGGTTCTGACATTCAAATGTAAGAGAATGACTGCTGGACCCAGGTCCTTTCTCAGGTCTGTGAGAAGCACCAAATTTAAATGCAGAATACAATATGTGGACCATTGCTTTGGATGTAATTGACTGTGCATAAGATCATCCCAAAGGACAGATAGCTGTCACCTTTCATGAAAGTAAGAGAAGGAGACAGAAAAAAGGGGTATGAGTGTTATTTTCTAGGGAAAAAGAAGACAGATTATAAATTAATGGAGGAGGGTGAAAGTTATATCCTCACAGAAGTTCCTCTATGAATTTTTGGTGTTTAGTTTACAATAAAGCTTTCAATTTTTCTTTATAGCTTCGGTTTTGGAAGATAATTGATCTACAAAGATATCCCCCCATGCATTACTGAATTTTAAGTTAAAAACTTAAATGGTGCCTCCAGCTGTTTGTGGAACAGTGACAGTTTTGTTAGCTTTGTTAGTGTTTCTCCTCATCCAGCCATCTTGGTGTTGAGATTGTTATTGCCATTGCCATTGATGTCTGGTGCTGAGTGGTTGATACTGCATAATTCTGATATTGGTTAAACTGAAGTGTTTCCAAAAGTCTTGGTTTCCACAAGCTTGCTCTCTGTGAATTTGTTGGAATTTGTATTTCTTCTTCTGCTTGAAATAGTCCAGAAGTAGTTAGGTTAAGGAGGTGTTGAGTGTTTTCTAATTTTTATTGATATTTGCATATTGATATGCATTGTTTTAAAATGCCAATTTCTATTAGATGCTAAGATAGAAAGCAGTAGTCCTGACATATACCAATGTGAATTTTAGGTGAATTAAGAAGTGCTGGAATAGTCAGAAAGGCTTTGTTTTTACCCTCCTCTTCACCTTATAGTTAAAGCTTAAAATTAGCATTGAAAAAGTAATTGGTATTGAGCAGCCTGTAGCTTCTAAGGAATTGACAGGTATGACATTAGTTTGAGGCATAAAGAGACCACAGTCTTTGAAAAATGCATCCTTTTAGTAATGTTATGAATGCAATTGTTGGCAGATTTCGACAGCAGCAAGTTAAATAGCTATGGCCTTTCTAATAGTGTCACTGTAGCCAAAAGGTTTTAAGGGAATATGAGACAATTTGATCAATGAAAAGGTCAAAGAAGAGGTGCATTGGGTGGAAAATTTTAGGCTTTTTTTTTTTTTTTAGTATCACTTGGATGAAAATTAACACATAATTTTAGGGATTGACTTGAGTGGTAAGAGTGCTTTGAAATTAAATATGCTTCTTACTGGTGTAATTTTAATTTATTATACTCATTAAGGAAATATTCTTGTTCTTCTGTTCTTTATATTCTTTTTGTACCACTGGTACGGGAACCAGAGGTTGAAATAGTTCAAAATTTGAGTGAAATCACTATTGGCAAATGCTCCATTTTGAATGTGTTGCTATGAATTCTAAGTCTTAAAAGTGAAAAGCTTTTTAAAACAGTCACTAGTGCTTTTTAAAACAGTCACTAGTGAGTTACCTGTCCTTTGCTAGAACTAATCTCTAATTTGGGATAAGGTCATGTCTGGAATTATTAATTCAGGAAGATCTAGAAGCATCTCAGTGACAATGTGTGCTAAATATTAAATTTTACTTAGGGAATGAAGGATTGAAATAGAGATATATAAATACTTAAATAACATGATGAAATTGAACTGTCTCTGTGTAGCTTACTTTAAAAACCCACAGCTTTTTATAGTTTCACAAGTAATAACATAGACGTTCAGATCTTCTAGTTTCTGTGTGAGTAGTAATTTTCAATAATTTCACTTTGTAGGTATCATTCCCCATATTTGAGTGTGCTGTTGCAAGTGAATATTTGTATATAAGCTGAGGAATGCAAAGTTGTTGTGGTGGGCATTTTTGAAAGGTGGATAAATTGGGACAGTTTCAAATTTCAGAGCACCCCTTCACTTGGCTGATGGTCATTAGCCATACAATTTGTGCTAATGGTTAGCTCTTGCTCATTTTCAATCATTATCACAAAGAAATATTCCAGCAGATGGTCCTTAATGAGCACCCCACATGAGCTGTGTGGGTCCAGCCCCACCAGTGGTTGCTGGGTCCTCAGTGCTGGTGGATGTGGTTTGCCTCAGCTGATGGGGCTGAAAGTAGTGGAGGGGGGAGAGTTTTCTGCTTCTGCAGAATGAGGGTCACAAGGTACTCAACAGAATTCCACAGAAATAGGATTTATTTGAAATAGTACATTCAGAGAATGAATGAGTTTTGGGCTGGTTGGCTGAAAATATGGAATAATGAAAAAGATATTTTGTCTTTCCAAAGATATCATAATGCTGTGTCAAAATTTTCATGACTATCTTCACTGAAGTGTAGTTCATACAAGCTCAAATGCTGGGAAGAAAAATAGCTATGTACTCAGAGGAGCAAGAAGAGATGGTATTTAGAATTTTGACATCTGGTCTTGCCTTCATCTCTTCAAGGCTCTTAATGTAAGGGATCGGCATTAAACTATTTCCTGCTTTTCTTTGTTGCATTCACTGAATGCTTGAGTTATCCAACACTTTTTCTTTTAGAGAAACAGATTTTAGATTATTGGCATCTTCTTTATAGCCAGAAAGGGTTTTTATTTGTTGTTTTGTTAACTTTTTTCTTTTTCTTGTTGTTTTATAACATAAAAATCAGGCACTAGATTAAAGTTGGGATTTTAGCCATGAAATCAAGTTTTCTAAAAGGAGGCCTTATTCTCTGAAAAATTTATAATAGAATAAAAATTTACTATTCTGATATTTTCCCATCTTCTGGTGTTCATAATTTAAAAATAGAAGGAAATAATTTAAAATTGTCAGTAGTCAAATGAGCATAAAATTACTTTGTAGCATGAGAACACACTTATTTATAAGGAAGCAGTACATTTACAATTATCAAGTTGTTTCTACACAAGGATACAAATGCATTTTATATAATAAATTGGCATGGGAAGTAATGCGGTGTCAGTTCTCATCTAAGATCAGAACAGGCCAATTCCCTCCTAGGCTTGAACAAATATTACATGAATGAGGGCTCTTGTAAAATGTTATGCTTTGAAATAGATTTCATTAAGGGTTTCTTGTGAAAATTTATTTTTTTGCTTTATGCCTATGTCTTTCCTCAAACTAATAATGGATAGGTTATTTGCATATAAATAGATTTCACTATTTGCTGAGGCAGAGACCTAATACGTTTCCCTTTTTTTTTCAGTGGCCATTGTTAAATAAGGTAGAATATTGAAGTGATCAGCAGCCATGAATTGTAATCATTTTCTTAGCCAAAACTTCTTACAGTTCTTCACCTCAGAGTTCAGATATCACTTACACTACCAACACCATGATACATCTGTTGCTTCTATAAAGATATTTTTCATGCTGTCTCAGAAATAGTTACTGATAGATGCTAGAACAGAACTGGATACCTGTTCTTAATTAACACCTTGATGTGTTTTCTTGCCATTTCTAACCTAGTAGTATGTGGATATTTTTATAAGGGAAACATCACATTGTGAATTAATATATTGTAGTTGTCTTTTTTTTTTTTTTTTTCTGGATTGTAGTGATCTCATAGTTTTAACCAGTTTTCTTTAAATTAGAGATTTGTGTTAAACAGAAACCTTTCATGGTACCATTCTGAAGTGCATTAAAATAAATTTTGGTTATACTCCATTAAGGATGTATGAAACCAGAGATAACTCTAAGACTGGCTTTTATTTACTAAAAAATAATGGTCAAGTAAGATGTGATTAAATCAGTTAGTGAATTCTAAAAGTCCCTTTCAAAATATACAAGATGTATAGTCAGATGTATCTTCCAGAAAATAAGTGTGGAAGAAATTATTCTGTACCATAGCATAACCCCAGAACTACATGTAAGAATAAACACCAGGTTTATTATTCATATGCCACTACTTGTTCAGTAGCTGCTGCTTCAAAATGCTGCCTCTAAATGAAGTACTAGCTGTACAGTTCTTTAAAGAACTCTAAGATAAACTAAGTGACTCAACAAAACTACTCAATGCTTCTTAGACAGTAATTTCCTGAGCATGTAAATGTTTTAATTTTCAGTGTCATCTACCGCTCGCCAAGAAAAATCAATGAGTTCTGTGTGTGTGTGTGCACGTTCATGATGTAACCACGAAGGTGCTTTTAGTGGTTTTAACCTGTGTGCCTGGAAGTTATTTTGCCAGCAGAGGTCACTCAGGCTAAAGTGAACAATTGCTTCACCTTTTAAGGAAGACAGGAACTTCATTATGAGCCGTGAGATGTATATTGAAAAGCACCCAGGCAACCTACACTTGTGGTTCCTTTTCTTCAGATCTTTGTTGCTTCATATACTGAGAATTAAAGATCAAGTATATAAAAAACTTGTAGTCTTACAGTGATGCATCTGGGAATGTAGTCCGAGAAATGTTGGGCTGTGTAAAGGTAGTGATTTTTTTACTAAGCTTTATAAGCCAACACAATAAACATGCAAACTTTATTTCATTTATTGCTTTACCACAAAGAGGTAGCTTTCTGTGGGTTATTCTAGTTTTTTTTTTTTAAGAAATTCTGATCAATCACTATTAATTAACAGTTTTGTTAAAGGCTAGTAAGTAGTAGTGGTTACCTAGAATTTATCATACATACATATCATATGTACTTTTTTTCTCCCCCTGCCTGATGACTCTGTAAATGCTGTAGATTTTCTTGTTGTGTATATTTAAAGATGGCTAACACTTTTAGTTACAATTTTGAAATAGATTTCATCCCTGTCACTTGTTTTGAGGCAGTTTTTTGAGAAGGAGGGTCTATTCCCCATGTAATATGAATACAGTGAGTTGTGCAGTGAGACTGAGAATGCAATGTAGCCTGCTGTGATGAAAGGGTACATGGCAGGATCTGTTTTTATTTGATAATGATGAGCAAGCAGAAAATGCCTATCATACTGTCAGAGCTCAGGGTCTCAGATATTTTTGAACTGAACAAAAGTAGTTGGAAGGTGATAAAAGTAGAAACTGATGTTGCTGTTGCATTCACTTTTCTAAATAGAATTTTCTTTAAAGGCATCATCAAAATAAAAATGAAGAATCAGAGTTGTAATATATTGCAGTTGTCATTAATGTTTTAAATATGGCATGTCTTTCCTGGA
Organism: Chloebia gouldiae; assembly: GCA_003676055.1. Classification (NCBI taxonomy): domain Eukaryota; kingdom Metazoa; phylum Chordata; class Aves; order Passeriformes; family Passeridae; genus Chloebia; species Chloebia gouldiae. The sequence continues at coordinate 567,815 of QUSF01000025.1, forward strand.
CACTAATCAGAAAATGTGTCCAGTTCTCAGTCCAGCAACAAAGGCCCCATTATCACCTATCTTTAAGAAAAGATGGGTAGGGTTTTTAATATAACAGTGTGACTGGTTAGATGATTAAGTCATTTTGAAGGGGTTTCTCAAACCGTTTGTCATCAGAATATTATATGGTCTCTAGGTGAAATATAATAAAAATTATTTTAGTGTTATTCATGCTACTTCTTGTGTTATCTTTTCTTTAAATACAAATGCTTGGAGGCTAAAATCTATGTGATTCCTTTGAGACACTCACAGGAGTCCACAGATTTTTAAACTCATACACAGTTGAGTTGAAAAAGTAAGGAGGTAAGGCATAAAATGAATAAGCTTTAATCTGTGTGTCTTGTTTTTCTATAACTTGAATCTTTACCCAATGTAAACAACTTCTGAATGTTAAAGGAAGCATCTGGTATTAAGAGGTACTTTCTATTTCATTTAAACTTTAAGCAGAAGTCATAAGAGGTTTGTGAAAGAGCTTGCTACAGGTGAGAGAACGTTTTTTGTCCTATTGCCATTTTTGCTTAGATGTCTTGGCTATAATGTTCAAAATTTTTAAAATTACAACTAATCATAAGGGATGAAATGTTAAGAAACAAAGCAGTAGATCTTCATACTCTTCTATATCTGGTGAATGTACCTGGTATTCAAAGAAAAAGAAGTGGTGTAGTTTTCAAGTTGTTCAATGGGAAATACTGAATTTAATTCCTATTTGAGACTAGATAAATGCAAATATATGCACGTATCAACAACAGTTTAGGTACTCCAGAGAAAAGTGAAAAGAAAGGGATTAAAGGTTTGGAAGTTAGACTGTGAATGGGCTAGAATTGTATTCAGAAATATAACACTATTGTTACTGGTAAACCTGCATCTTTTGTACTTTTAAGTTGATGATAGTAAGAATGTTTCTGTTTTTTACTACAGAAACAACTTACTCCTTTTCTTTTATACTGACTCTCTACCCTTTCTTCCTGTATCCTCTTTGTTCTTGGTGAACATAAAAATAATTTATGTTAAACATGCAAATAGTAACAGTCAGACTAGGTCCATAAAACTATTTTGATTGATGTGTGTGTTTAATTGTATCCAGCTACCCTTCCACACGCTGAAAGAACTAACTCAGTAAGATGCCTTTACATGCTTCAGACCCTAAAATTAAAACAATTAAGTATTTTATTTTCTTTAAGTGTTTTCCACCAGGGATTCAAGGGCCTCTTAGATTTATAAGTCTGGTTTTTATTTCTCTTTCCTTTCACACTCTGGGTACAGAGGGACTGTAATGGCACCCCTAACTGTTCCAGTGCTTAAGTAGTCTATAGCTTAACTGGTTCACAGAAAGAGTATTGTGGTTAAGTGGATATCACCTTTCAGCTTCTAGAATCTTTCTTCCACTGCTTGCAAAACCTTACTGTGAAGAAAAATGATCTTGCTACTATGTTTCTAGAAAAGAGGGTATAAAATCCCTTTCCTACTGCTGCTTAGAAGCCTATACCATAAAAATGTATTTTTATTTCTACCTTTCTCCAGTATTTTTGTCTGCATTCATCTAGAATTTAAGCATGCCTCTCCTGTGCTTTTATAATTATGACATAATTGGAGTAATCAGAGACCATATATGTATCTATTTACCTTCACAGCCTAAGCAGAGAATTATAAAAGATGTGCTTTGCAGCATGTTTAGAGGCTTGACAAGTCAAGGCTCTAGTGAAAAATGGTTCTTCAGCGTCTTGTTCTTTTTATATGCCTCAGATGTTCCTAACCTAGGCTATTATCTCCTAAGCTACAGAAGGATCCCTTAGATGAGCATCAAAAGCTTTGACCTTGAAATGAGGAAGATTACTAGTATAGTCACAAATTACAGAATTATCCTTTGTAAAACAGAACAGCTCATTTACAGCCTTCAGCTTCTCATCAGTAGAAAATCTCAAAAAAAAATTAACCTTGACATGGCAATCATGCAAATAATTGTTGTAGAGTCCTTGCCCAGATGGGGAAAGAAAACTTGCATTCATTTTCTGCATACTGTACCTACCCATATTCATGGGCAGATAAAAGTTCCCCAGCCTTCATCTTTCCCCTGAGCATCTCATAATCTCACAGGTGTGGGAGAGGAAGGGACCCTCTTTGCTGCTGTGTTGGACCCTGCATCCAGCCCTCTCAGAAGGGGGCACTTGATAAAAACCAGAGGGAGAGAGTTCTGGAGTAGAAGACAATTTGCTATACACATCTTTAAGGAAAGGATCTATAACACTGAGTGCAGCAAGAACGTCCCAAATTACACATTGGAAAAGGTGATGTGTACAGATGTAGGGTCTAAGGCAGGCTCTGAGCAGAGAGGGTCAGCCCAAATTCCTCATGTTTACTTAACTGAAGCAGTTAATATCATTATTGTCCAGTAACATTTTTTGAACAGATTATCTACCTTGTTGAAGGGATGATTGTAGTCCCCACTACATCCTGAAAAAAGCTTCAGGTTGAAATATTTAAAATGATCTTTTGTGCTTTGTTTTCCTGGTAAGACAACATGTTGAGGTACTCTTCGAATTTTGTAAAGATTTTGGAGTGGCTTGATATTAGTTTTACTTAAATATTCCGCAGTTTTTCCTGTAATACTTTTTTTAGAGTTCTGAAAATATTATTGTAGTTTTCTTTTCATAAAGAAAAATCAGATGGCACTAGTTCAGTAAGGTTCTGTATATGTTTCTATGCAATATTCTACTTCTTCGTGTTTTGTTAAAATATAGGTCAGTTAGTAATAAGTCTTTGTTATTTGAAATTTTGTTTTTATCCAATACATCACTGACAGAAGTATTAGAAGAATAAACGTCTTGCTTCTTAGATGTGAATATGTTATCTCCATTATAGATTCATTTTCACATTTCTGTCTGCTGCATCAGAGTTTGGGGAAAGGAAGATGAGAATATATCCAAACACCACTTTTCAAAATTCCATTTTATTGTATTTCTGCTAATACACTTTATTTTATGCCTCAGAATTCATTCACAGCAGTTTTTGGTATAAAATGTATTTGTACAAAATGTTGTAAAAGTAGCTACAAGTAATGTAGTTGAACAAGTGAAGAATATGTGGATAAAAAGTTCTTTTCTCATTGCAAAGAAAAATTCGTCCTTCTGAGTTAGTTTGTATTTTAAGTCTCTTTTTGCAAAAGTAATAATTCTCCAGACTCTTCTAATGTATTAAAATGCTCAGAGTGTGAAACGAGAAACACAGATTTTCATTTGAAATTACCCATTCCTTATGTTCTCAGCTTTTCTTTTTTTTGCCCTGTAGCATTGGTTGACATTTCATGGAGAGTCAGCTACCATAGGGTTGGAAATTATATAATTACAAGGATCACCCACTTTTCTGATTTTTTCCATTACATACCAATTGTAATGCAGACATATTTTTCATAGGTATTTAATTTCTAATGAAAAGTTTTTATTCCTCATTGACCTGTGATTAAAGTGTGGCATTTTAATAAATAAATGGAAGATACTTTTGACATAATTCAGCTCAGAAGTTATGCTTGATAAGCTATGCAAGTGTTTGACCTGTGTCATGTGAGTCAGAACATAATTTAGAATATATTTTATGATGAAAAACTGTGTCATACAGGAAATGCTTAATGTTTTTAAACAGGTGTAATATAGGAATAGAAAGAAGATTACATCAAGCAGCATGTCAAATTCTTTTTTAGTTATTCCAACAGTGGTAGTGGTTTAAAAATAATAAAGTTAGTGAATAAAGTAGAAAAAAATGTTTTTGTAGTATTAAAACTTATATGTAGGTTTTGGAAAAGGTGGTTTGTTCTTGGGTTTTGTGGGTTTGTTTGCTTGCTTTAGGTTTCTAGAGTAAGGTCACGACAAGTTATAAGAGCAGAATACTTGTCAGGTATCAAAACATGGATGAATAATTTTCAAAACTAGAAAATGTGTTCATGTTCTATGAACCTAAGCAGATCTTGATCATAAGATGGTCTCTATTTTTCTTTCTATTTAGAAAAATGTCCATGATCCTGACCGACAGTTCTGAAAAAATGGCGTTCTGATCCTTTTCTAATAGACTTCATTGTTTAATGGAACCCTACATGCAGTCATTTCCTGACAGTCACTTAAAAACAGTCACTTAATTTTCATCCCAGCGGTGCCTGGGAGCCCTGATCAAGGTTCTGATGTGCAAGTTGCTATACAAATATACAAGGTAAAGATCACTAAGAAGATAAGTGTTACATGCCTGGGCTTGGGTGTAGATCTGAGAATAAAATGTAAATTAAATTCACAGTGAAATTCCAGACTGATACTGACAAATTGACAATTATAAAGGGACGATTTCCTATCTAGTCATCCTTGTGTAGTCATCTCCTACTTTTATGGTTAAAATTAAATTAATCATGACGATTCTGTCCTTCATTAACTACACACTGTAAGAAAAATATACCAATTCCACATTAAAGATAGAAGCAGTTGCTTGGTAAAGTAGCATGAAGTGGTTTGCAATTATGCAAAGCAATATAGTATTTGAATTAGAAGAAGATGGTATGACTCAAAATTTACCCAGGTGTTATCATAAATATATTTAATATTTCTCAGAAGCTGAAATGCAGCAGAGTACCTGCAATAAAGTAGATCTGGAGAGAAAAAGGGCTTGTGAAGAGGGCTATTGTTTAGCTACCAGATAAGGAGAAATTATGATGTATTTGTAACCTCACACTTTGCATTTCAGGCACACTATAACTGCTCCATTGCTTGTGGGTTAAATAATAAGCAGATAATTTGTGCTTCCAATGGCCATTTTAGGTTTTTTTTTGTGTGGATTCCCATGTATATTTTTTTGTATATGTTCACCAGTTCTTGGTGTTGAAAGTCACGCTTACCTTGGTACCCTCCTTCTTTCCCAACCTGTACTTTCTCTCTGCAGGGCTCTGCATCATCCCGTGTATCCACAGACTCACGTTCTTGCTGTTTTTGCACAAGTGGCATTTAAGACAGACTGACAGTCATGACAGTCAGTGTAGCAGCTCCTTAACTGAGGACATTTAAGGAGGAAAACTCATGTAGACTTCTAAGAAAAGCAGAATGTTTCCATTTATTTAAGAAAAAAAATTATTTGTTTATATGGTGCAGCAATAAGCAGCTAAGGGATGAATTTTAGGGTAAATGACTTCAGTGCTGAATGTGGTGATCCATTTAATGTCTTTCATCCTGCTGGATTCCAGGCAGGACAAGCATTTTGTGTGTTCCAGGGTTTTCCTTGTATACAATGGATAAATATTATTTTTCAGATGTGCAAAGGTTTTTTGCTGATAGAAAAGAACATAATCAGGAAAACAAACAAATACAAATTTTTGTTTCCTTTGAAGAGTGCTGGACAGAATGCAATGAATAGCTTTTGACTGCAAGTCAATCCTGTAGTTCTGCTGACTTCAGAAAAGCTATCTTTTATTCTACCTGGATGCCTGATATTTGTGTTTTAAACTTCTTTGAAGATAGAAAAAAAACTGATTTGCGTCTGATTTTAGTTTTTAATCTGAATGATCCTCCCTTGCTTTGTAAAAATAAATGGTTACTGAATGCATACATATTTCAACAATTTTAATCACAATTTGTTAACATTTTATCTTTCACTAGAAATAGCTTTCATAACTTTTTATGGCAATTTAAATTAAGTAGTTCCTATGTCTAAGTTACTGAATGATTTGCCTTAGTGTGTTCATGTTATTTACCAGTCTAGTCAAGTTCATCAAGATGTTCTGCTTGATTCTTCTGCACTGATTGGCCAGCATCACTGACTTGGAGGAAATGTCTTGTAGTGTAAACCAAACCAGTCATTTTTCATTCTCTGTTCATCATTTGTTTCAGATACTATAGACAATTATCAAAGAGATAGCTTAATAGTAATCACAATGCAGATGTAAAGAACATAAAGAATAAAGCAGAATTCAAGTTCCTCCTTGAAATTTGGTCAATAATTTCCTAATCTTTCCCCTTGTAATTTTAAAAGTCAATAATCTGAGGCAGAGGAACATATTAAGCACTGTTGGAACAGGAGGTTTTTCTTTTCTGAGTATTTTAAAAGTGGCCTTGTCAAAAGAAGGTGATACTGTTTTATAAAGTAAGCAAATAAAATAGAAGTATCTATTTTTAAAAGAAGGAACAAGGGGAAGTTCCTCTTGGAAGTTTGGTATTATTTTTGTTGACCTGAGGGAAGAGTATATTTATCCTAATTATGCCCCATAGAAACCATTAATGCTCTTCTACTAATCAGAGGACTCTTAAAATTTACAGCAGCATTCATAACATTTAGGGAGCTAACCAGTAACTGTAATTCAATCACTTTGCATGTGTTTGTGTTTTGAGAACAAAGAGTGCTTTCCTTTTATTTAAGTGTGGGGAGGGGGAGGGGAAGTTGGTGTGAGTTTCCCCCCTTTAAGGGAAGAATAATTGAGTAAGTTTACAGGAGGTTGGGAGTTTGCCTTAATGGAAGTACCCTAGTTAGAATTTCCCCTTGATTTGATAGTGTACACACGATTTTTATCCTGTTTGAAGAAATGTATGTGTTTGTACAGTGTCCTTAAGGAACAAATTTGTGTTCATGCATTGCTTCTGAAAGAAAACATATTCATAGGTGTTTTGATTTTTCAAGCTGTGTTTAAAGAAAGCAACCAGAAATACCCCAAACAAAACAGCAAAACTGTATTGCATGCACTCTTTTCCCATTATTAACTATTTTACATGATATTTGTAAATAATACAATTGAATCTGCTTGACAAGCCTGAACTTAATTATTCTAGTGATGCTTACCATTGGGCTAGCCTTTAGTACCAGCTCGTAAGAATACTTTTGGAGAGCAATTATTTTCCTTCCAAATGCATGAAATTTGATTAAATAATGAAGTATAATAAATCTGATTCTAGTGCATTATTATTCATCTCATTGGAGCCATAAACTATGTGGTTTATCTCTCAGTACTGTGCTGTAGCTCTGCTTTGAGCTGAATCAGAAGGGGACAGGAAATTGATCTGAAATATATTTTTCTGCAGCAATTTGGTGAAAGTCTTCATTTCAAGTTTGAAGGCCTGCATAATGGCATTACAAAGTTATCTGCAGCTATCAGAAAGTATATTTTAAAAACATTTTTTTTCCCTCAACAGATAAACTACTTGAACTGGTGACATTTTAGATTTTTTTACTGCTGCAAAATTAGCATGCTTCAGTGAAAGGCTGTGATTCTTTTTCTCCTTTCTATGGAAATTTTGTAATCATGCTACCATGGACCATTGATTTTGGCTTCAAATTAGTTTCAGTGAGGATTACAACAATATAACTGATGATATTGCTCTTTATCCAGACTTTAAATATGAGTACATGGGGTGGTTGCTTAGAGTGAGAAAAATAATAGAACTGGCAGATCATACAGACCACCTGACAGTCCATGTGTTGTACTATTCATGAAACTGAAACTACAATGAGCTTCTGCTAATATCTGCACTTTCATATGCCTTCTAAGAATAGTTGTGCTGGGTTTGTAGTTTGTGGCTCAGAATCCCTTCTCCAGCAGTAGTTAAAAGCAGGTAATCTAAGGCAGCATGAAAAATTGGGACAAGTAAAGAGCAATACTTGTGTGAATCTCCCAATCCCTCTAATAACTTGCATCTCAAGGAGATTCAACACATATTTCTATGTAATCTTTCTCCTACATTAGGCTCCTTACTTTGGAACCTCTATGAACTTCTTGCAGCTACAACAGTCTGGCAGAAGATGTTCTTCCGCATAATGTTATATGAACAATTCCCTTGTTTAATAGCTTTCAAATTTCTTAGCTCCATTTGCTGCTCCTCAGGCTCTGTGTTGGAAGAAGCAATAAGTTTCTGCTCCTTACCCAGTCTCTGCATGCCTCTCTTGATTTTTTTTAGAACTCTGTTATGGCAGTGGCCCCAGTTGATTATGTTTTTTCCTTTCCTCCCTTTCTCCCATCCATCCTTCCTTCTGTCCTTCCCTCTCTCTTTATGAAGAAGAGTCCTAGAATGTTTAGTGATGAATATTACATACCTCAGGTCACCCTTTCTGCCTTTCTCTGAAATTCCAGTTTGGTGTGTCTGTAGTGCTGAAAAATAATGCAAAATAAAACAGTCCAGAATTTCTCCTCCTGTGCAGTGTGGTCATAAGTTTTATCTAGTGTTTTAGGCCATGTGCTATTGGGAAGGTGTTGGAAATTTTTCTGGACATCTGTCTCTACAGCACTAATCAGTTTCAGCACTGGCTTCAGACAGTTGTGTGTAACTGCCAGGATTGAGACCATCATAGCAAGACTTTCATAGACCTGCCACTGCAAAAGCAGGAGAAGGCCTGCTTTGCTAATTTGTGCTTTTTCCATGTGTTGTTCTGGGTCATGTAACTGTTGGTGAGGTGATAAGGAAACCTTTATACAAAATTCACTTGGTTTCTAATCCAGACTATAACAAGACAAAAGAGAAACAATGTCATCAAGGTTCTGGAGAAATGTTTTCAGTGTACAGTTGGTTTTTTTTATTTTTTCTGGTTTTGGAATACTTAATTATCTAATTTTCCCACTATCTTTTTTTTGGGGGGAAAAGCATCGCCTGTAACAATCTTGGAGTATTACTCTGTTGAAATGATACTGTAATTTACAATCCAACTATCATTTGTTGTTTCCTGTAATTAAGTTGGTCTCATAACTATAACTAGTTCTGCATCATCTCCTAAGAAAAGAGTAGAGTTATTAAAAAACAATAAAAGCCTTGTCGCTTTCTCCAATAATTTAACACATTGAACTATTTATGTTTTAAACTATCTTTGTAGGAAATCTCATTCTTCAGGTCCTTTTTTTTTAATGTAGCCTCCAGTGACAAGATGTTTAGACAACTTCCCTAGTCAAAATGAAAAGCATTGCATGGGAAATAGGTGGCTCCCCCTGGATTTGTAGTGGGGTGGTTATACAGTAAAATAATAAATATGCTGTCTTTATCATTAATTATTGAGCTTTTTTTTTTTGATAGTAAATCTTTGCATATACAGTTCTAAAAGGAAATCATCAGTCTGCTGCATATTAAATTACCAGATGCTATAATACTAGTTTTTGCAATATCGTCTTTGACTTTCTGACCTTTTGTACTGTCAGAACTGCTGCAATGATCCACTGGTTTGTCTGGTCTTGTGACTGCAGAGTACCAAACATGAGCATTAATAAGAATCCTTTTATGAAAGTTTTGAGGGCTCTCAAAAATTAATAAAGACTTAATAATTCTGAGCATTTTTTGACAGTGTGAGGGGGTTATATCCAGTCCACCAATGCTAACACTTACACCTGTGTACTGGTTTTCCTAATAACCTCGTAAAAAGATTCAAATCTCATTATACTTTCTAGTGATCTCATTAAAAGCTTTTGAAAGATCTAGATAGAAGTGTCCCCTATGTCCATGATTTGGCATCCTCAAAATATTCTAGTAGTAGAACCAGCACCTGATACAATTAGAGAACTTACGTTACTTTGTCCCTGTTTTATCCTTTTTCTCTGTGAATTTTTAAACTGTTTTAACCTTGTTGACCTGGGATACCTAATGCTGAAGTAGCAGCATTTATAGTCTGCAATTCTCTGGTTATTTTTAGTGCCTTAAAAAACCCAAAACAAAACAAGAAAACCCGAAGGAAAGAGATCCATCTATTTCTCTGGTAGAATGAGGGACTAGAAGTAAAACCTTTTATTAGAATAATTTTTGCACTTGCACACTAATTAGACATATTGTTTTATGACAGCATATCCTATGCATTAAAGTGAGGGCAGCAAAACAACCAAATTAAAAAAGCTTGGAAAAAAGCATTTAGCTGTTGGTACATCTGTACTTTAACACTTTATTTGGCTGAATGTATAACACAAATTTTCCATGTTTTGCACGCTCTTAAAGGGTATAAAATCATGCATAGGTAAGCAGGCATATGAAAGGACATTAGGGCATATAGTAAGAGTGGAAGTGAGATATCTGACTCTTTCAGAGTCCGTAAGAAAGTTCCTATGGATTTCAAAACAAGTGATGTATTTCCATTTCCATACATCCATCATTCTTTCCAAAGAGAAACCTAGTCCTTGACTGTTCCATCCAACTTGATTTCCCTATTTGACTTCAAAGACTTTCTATAAAGTCAGCAAAGATGTAGAAGTATCTGAGAGGCAAATCTATCCCATACATGCATTTATTTCAGCTGGCATGAGACATTCTTTGCAGGGGCACAAGTGTCTCTACTGACTGCAGAACCAGTGTAGTGACATCCACTTTATAACTGCACAGGCAAGGTTAGATTAGATAGTCACACTCTGTGTTCCTGAGTGATTTCAGTAGAATGATTTTTAATATAAAACTTGCCATCTACTCCTATCTCCATAGACTGTAGGACTTCCAATATGATTAAAATTAAATTATATATATATATGTATTGTACTTTTGTACATATATATATGCAGACACCCAACTAAATGTTGGGATTTACAAAAATGAAAAGCTGAAGAGTAAGTTTGTGGTTTTGTATGGAATGTGGGGAGTGCCTGTATGTGAATAAAGCTCAGGTCACTTCAACAGAGACTTCCCTGTGCACAATTTTAAGACCTAAACCTGCGTTCTTTACATCTGTAATCACTGTCCTTCTTAAAAAGTGGAAGTTGGACAACCAGTACATATGTCCTTATGGAAGTAATTTATGATCCAAAGAGTCAGCAGTTTTAAATTACTACCACTGATGGATGTGCAAATGTAAAGATTCATTGCAAACTTGAGTGAGCCGGCTGGACATGAGAAATGCCAGATCAGTTTTGAGAGTGCCCTCAATGTGCTTTTTATCTACACACTGGCCCAGGCTGTCTAAAGATCAGGAATTTCCTTCAAAAGCTAAAATTCTTATTTTTAAATAACTGCCTTGATCTCATGTAGTTTAATCTAGTAGATTTGTTCTGTATTGTTAGAATACAGCCTATCTGTTATCTTACAGCTGAAGTTTCCAAGGACTATGAGAAATATGATGACAGTATGCTTTAGGTAAGGAGGTTCACTGGATTTAGAAAAGAAAATTATCTGCTTAAAAATTAATTTATTTTTACAAAATACAGCTCTATGAAGTAATTTCCCTGTTAAAATGGAAGCAGCATAAAAATAAACTAATTGTTCACATTTTACCTTGGTTATTTGACTCTTGGCAGATTAAAACATCTTTTGGGGTATGAACAATGAACCTCTGTTCTTCCAGAAATGTTTTTTTTTAATTGGCTTATGGATTCACATCCTGATGCAAAATTAACTTCTTCAAGCCCAGGTTACTTCCCACATGATATAGTGGTTACATAGCCTATATTGAAAATTGGATATGTAAATGATCCCTGAAGGGACTAAAATATATACCAGTGCAACTGCAAGACTTAATTAAAATATGCCTTCAACCACTCATAAACACTATTAGATTAGATTTAGACAGATGGGACAGATTATTATTATTAAGGGGAAAATACACTATCATGACAATGAACATTCTCCATCATGTCTCCCTTTGTAAACCTCATACTAATAGGAACCCCCAAGCTAAACTTTGCTGTAATAAATAACTTGTCCATAAAATTTTACAGGATTGCAAAAGCACAACAAAAGGCATATTGTTTTAAAAATCATAAAGAAAGGAGGAGTATATTTTCCAAACCTTGTCAAATTTATCATGTCACTCACATTGCAATAATTGCTGCAAAGATATCTCAGAATTACAGGAAAACTTGGCAATGGCCTTTAAAAAAATACAGATAGGAGAAAGGAAGTATTGCCTCCTTTCTTATCAAAGAAAAAAGGATTAAGACACGGATTTTTCAGCTGATTGTGACTCTTTTAAGTGTTTTCAGCCCAAGGTAGATCTGATTGTTTTGCTTCAGTATTTTTGGACTGTGAGGTCACACGAGAGTGGAAAGCTTTCATGATTCTGCTTCATTTTAGATACAGACAAAGTGAAATGATGCAATCCTGAAAATCTGCTTACAGTCTTTGGCAGAAAGCAGGTACAAATAGCTTTTAACTGTATAAGTTCCATGAATACATGAAATTTAAAATATTGTGAGGCACCTCCTTTTTGCCACAGTAATTTTTGGCCATATTAATTATGAGGGTCATTATCAACAAGAGTTGATCTGCTACTGCGATAACCACAACAGTTTAAGATTGCAAACATTTGCAAAACTATTGTTGAAGTGCAAATGTATTCTATATACTTTACATATATATACACATACATAGCTGGCAAAATGAGTTTTAAGATGCTTTAGTTTTTCCTTAGGGCCATTCAGTAGACTGTGAATTTAGCATCATAACAAAGAAACCTGTATGTGGCTGGAGGCCAGAGGTAGTTTGTTGCTCTCCTTTAGTCATTATTTGCAGTCAAGGTGCCTTTCAGGAAGAAGGGATGACAGACTGGTAATGTCCTCACTATCAGATCCACTGTCATGGGATGCACTTGTCAGGGGACAGTGGGAGATAAAGTGCAGGGGGATACAGGTGGAGCTTTTCCAGCATTGTAGCAAGATGGATGCACCTATTGTCACTGCTCCCCTGCTTTTCTGTAGCCATTAGTATGACAGTGCTGTAAATGATTGCCTGACATAAGACCTGTTTTGAAATTTTTCTCTTTCTTGAACTTGTCCTTTGAGCTTTTCAACAGGATATAGTTGTCTACCGCCTCAATACATTGGTCTTTCTGGTTCAAGCTCTGCTATCCTTGTAGTGGCAGAAAATGTGATGTACTTGTAAGAGAAGAAGGTAATATTCAGGTTAAACAGCTGTGCTAATGGCTGTGCATGGCAGTGGTCTGTTACATAATAGTGGTGCAGGTCAGGAAGATATTTATCAGGGCGAGGAGAATTGTCAATATAATTTAACACATCAATTTACTGTTGTAACATACTTTGCATGCTAAAGCTCTTTATTTTGCTTATATGTTTCCCTCTGGATGCACTACTCAAAATGAAAAAAGAAAGAGTTCGCTAGTTCTGCTTGAGATGATGCTACATATCATAGATCATCACCATGCATTACACAAATTAAGTGCACTGGAATCGAGAGCAATCCATAACAAAAGGTCCAGATTATGAAAAACTCATTGTGCTTCCATTCTAATAACTGCTTGAAAAATATTGAGTCCTTCAGAAATACTTTTGAATTTAATTATGTTTTCAGGCTTTACCTTATAGCAGCTCATCATCTCATCAATACAGCACATTTGGGAATACCCTAAGAGAAATATTGTAAATTGTTTGGTAGTGTCCACAGAATGTTGTCATATTTCCAACAGAAACTCTCCTCTTCACTCAACAAAATACTCTCCTACCTTGGCAGGTGTTACTGGCAGCTACAAGTATTTATGAAAATGTGTTTGGCTTTTGATTTGAGATTTATTATATTTACTACTTTTCAATGTGATGGTGTTTGCTTTCTTAGATCAAGCTGAAGAGGAAATGCTCTCTTAGCTCACTAGCTTATTAGTAGCCATGTCTTTTCTGGGGAAAGGTGGCCATTTAACCCATGCTGAGACTTGTTCACAAGCTTACACTCAGCAAATGAGTTTCTAAATATATAAGGAATTTTCTATTTTCCTATTCCTGGGACATGCTCTACCAAATTTACACATGAAGTAGTGTGGATTTAGCTGTAAGAGTTTTGCTTCTGGTTTAAACCAGACTAATAAAAGAAAATGCTACATCAGTGTAGAAGGCAAACATTTTAATGGGTGTGGATAGAAGAATCTCTGGACTCTCAAATTTTGAATCTATATTTCTGATTTTACAAAAATTTTCATATGCTAAATTTACTCAAGATTTTTCAACAATGTTTTGCTATCCCTTAAAGAATATGGAGAGAAAAATATCTTTAAGAAACAGAAAACTACTATCACAAAAAGATGTATTAGTTAATGTGAGAAATCAGATGTTGTAATGTGTAGATGGAATGTTTCCACAAAGCTAATAATGCTACTATAATTTTCTATGCTCAAAAAGAACTACAATCAAAGAAATATTAGAAATATTATTATTGTTATTATATATTTGTAATATGTTATCATTAGAAATATTTTCATTGTTTTTTTTTTTTGTGTTTCTTTTTTGCTTTTACTCTTACAAGCATGATAGTTGATTAAATTTTCAGAGCTAGACAGAGTTTGTAATTGTGTACTTAATGAAATTTCTAATATTGCTAATGATACTTTCTTTTTATCTTTTTCCAAGGAGCTGCATGAACTCAGGTCATGGATAGCTTTGATTTATGACAGCAGTCATATTTATAGTTCTTGTTAGTCATTTGGAATTGTTTGCTTGGGCAAATTGTTAATGTCAAACTAATATAATATTATTGATGCAATTATTTCTTTCATCATAGCAGTGCCTGCAAGCATATCTATAGTTAGTTATATTAGCATTCTGTTCTAAAACTCATATTTCAAGGATTTATAAATTAGCATTAGAAATTTGCTCCAAGCTAAATCTCCATATATAAAACAGAAGAAATATATACAGTTGGGAGAAGTTTTAAAAGACTTAATCTATCTGCTTTTTCTTTCTTTTTTTCCCTCTTTTCTTCCCCCCGTTATTTCTTAAAGGTGAGCCGAAAGCCTGGAAGAAAAGTGCCAACAAAAGTGGGCTTGGATGTATGGAGTTGAGAAAAAAAAATCTGTTTTGAAAGGAGGAAATATTATCTTAATGTAAATCCTTAAGTTATACATTTCAGGATGGTCATTCAGAAATGGCCATGGCAGGCTCAGGGTTGTGGAATTTCAGCTTCCTCCATGTGTTGCCATCTGAAAAACTGAATCCAAAGGCCTGAAGGTATATTAGCATTTAAAAAGTTCAGTGTCTGAGCAGACATTGTTAATGAAAAGTGTGGAAAGGAATGTGTGTGAATAGAGAACAGCAAAAAAACCTGCAATATGATGCCACATTTGAAAGAAATAATCCATGCTGAGTTTTGTATGATAAGGAAATGAGTAAATATCCAGTTCTGCCAATTGCTGCAACTTTTTAAAGTTAAATCCTAGAACAGAAACCTGTTACATACCTCAGGGGAAATTAATTCAGGAAATGCAGTGAATATGTATTCACATATTCCACATATATGTGTAATTTTGTGAGATCATACGTGAAAATTTTGAAATCAGATTCACACTTCATAGTATCTTTTGCATCAATTAGTCATTATGAATAATATGAGGAAGTCACTGTGTTTGGGATCATTTTGCAAAATGAAGGCGAACTCTGCATCGTTTCTAGATGCAAGATACTCTTCATGGATGTGACACCCATGCCACATAGCCTTTTTTGGTGTCTGTAATTTTGTTCCAAATATCTGTTGATTAGTCACATTTTGAAAAATTGAAAGTGATCAACAGTAGAATTATGAGGCCCTATATTGTTTATTTCTCAGTAATTTCCAGAATGAGTATGCTAAACTTAATTTACTCATTTAAACCATCATTTAAGGTGATGGAAGTTCTGCAGGTCAGGTCTCACCTTGACTTCTCTCCTCCTGTTCTGTGGGTGAACAGTCTCATTATTGCTTGCAGAACAATCTCATTATTGCTGCTGTCCTTAATATCACCCAAAAAGGTGAGGTAGCACAGAGCTGTGCACCAACTCTGGTGGCAGACATGCTCAGTTAATGTCCAGTGTCATTCCTGATTTTGCTTCTAGTTTGATCCAAGCCTTGCAGAACCTCTTTGGAGGCTTTCACATTTTACGGTGAGCAGCCCTTTTGGGTTTTTGCTGGATCAGGTCACAGTTCCCACTACTGCCTTGTGTTACTTCCTTGCCTCTTTCAGCTGTGAAACAGTGTTTAAGTGTTTTAAAATATTATGTTTTGGCTGCTCTGGGTAAAATTGAGAAAAGTGAGTAAAAGTTTTCCTTATTTTGTCACTGAGAGTGGGAACTGCTGATTTTGCTGAAAAGGATGATCTGTGAGGGTGACTCAGAGTAACTGTGTCCTGAATTGTCTTCCTCTGCAAGTCTGAATTTATATACATTTATATCCTAATGTTAGGATGAACCTGGTTTTTGTTAAGAGCTTTCTGGGGACATTGCTGTAGCTGACTGGTTTAGGGTCTGGAAAGCATCAAGACCCTACTGGGTGTGTGGTTGGGAAGAAAAGTGTGTTGAAGCTGTTTTCCACTTTCACACAAAGACCTGCTTCTGCTCTCTTCTGTCAGAGCTGAGGGTGGACCAGAACCCCTGGTATCCCCGCTGGAACTGGAGTCAATGGCTCTAATAAGCGTAGTGGTTTGGTTAAATGGTTCTTTGTTTGCCCCATCAAAAGGCAATAGCAGCTCCTGAGAACAAAGATGCACACCATGTTGAGAAAGTTTCTTTTCTCTTTTGTTATTGTCTATTCTGCCTGCTGTTTGGAATGTGTAAAATGATTCTGACAAGCTTGATATGTGCCAAAACGCAGCATGCTCACTGCTGGGAAGATTATCATCACCCAGATATAATAAAAAGCTTCTAGAAAAGTGTCTCTGATGATGGGCTGCTTTGCTGGCACTCACAGGGGTTTCTATTTGTTTTAGCAACACCCGCTAGCACAACTGTAGCTAAAGGCCTGTTAGCATTTTCATTGGAAATTCATTCCAGGACTTCATAACTCAGCTGGAAAATTTGCTTTGAACTCAAGAACCACACAGAAGACTTTTATAGGGTCTCCTTTTTATTTTCTTGTATTTTTGCATTGAACAGAATTAAGCTATTTAGTCAATAATAAATAAATGGGGAAAACCCCAACATGTTAGCTACTAAGAACTTCCCTTAGGAAAACATGTAATATGTGTTTGATATCATCATCTGAAAACTAAAACTGTGTAATTACTTGTTGAGTCTGAGCTGAGTGCCACGGTGTTTAGCCCAATGGAATACTATTCTTCATGAGCAGTAAAAATGTGCTCTTAGGCACAAATGTGTGTCACTTGCCTACTTTACAACCTCAAAGGCACACTTGTGAGTGTTGCAGTTATAATTCTGATTTTGGATGTTATAATCACTGTTCAGAAGTAATAATCACATTTTATTTCAGATCCTGACTGACTCCTTTTTTCTCAGCAGTCAAATATGCTAGCTAAAGTGACTTGCCTTTATTTTTTATTTTTTTATATTCAGTGGGAAGTAAACAGACAGTCGCTTTTGAAAACCTTAATTTCACATTTAATTTCACAACCTTACTATTATAATTATTTAAAATTTCAAAATAATATTCAGATACCTGTCATTACTAAAACCAATTTAAATAGATACCATTTTCTTGACACTGGTAGAAGAATATTATAAATGAATATGGATTTTTTACTATGTACCTTAGATCTTTTTGGATGTGGCAAGTAAACTCAAATGATAAACACAAAATTAATTGTGTAATTAATGAATTGGTGCAAAAAGGAATTTATACTTAACATAAGGATAAACTTAACAAAAAAACTCCAACTGAATGCATAGCTGTTAATAAACAGGACACTGAGATTTCATCATACTGAATATCTGTCATTTTTTATATTTTTTGATTATTACAACCTCAGATTAATATTTTAAATTTCTTTAAAACGCAAACATTTTATTGGTCTTCCCACCAAAGCTGCTTACCAATGTGTAGAATTTGGCTGAGAGTATTTTTGATAGAAATCTTATATATGCTTCGAGTGTAAAAAGCCATATCCAAATGGGCTAAGACCAAACATATTTGCTGTTGATGCTGATGGCATTGATAAAGACAATTCCCATGCCCCTGTTTAAAAGCTGCAATCTTTTTATATATGTAATCACAAACATGTCAGATGAGATCATCTCGGTATTGCAGGGTACTGAATACTGAAAGGTATTCAGCAAATACTGATACTGAAAAGGTTTCTTCCTTCAGAGGTGCCACCACAGGGAAGCTGCGGCCAGCTCAGTGTGGGACGTCAGCCCCTCGCTGCCAAGAGAGCAAATGGCATCCTGGCCTGCAAGAATCACAGCAGCAGCAGCATCTGCTCCAAACGGGCGATTATCCAGTGTTGGCGAGTGCTGTGTGCAGTTTAAGAAGGATGTGAAGGTTCTTGAAGGCCTCTAGAGGAGGGCAGGTGAGCTGGAAGCCCGTCCTGTGAGGAGCAGCTGAGCACTCTGCGTTTGTGTTGTTTTCAGAGGAGGAGTCTGAGGGGTGACCTCAGACCTGGAGGGGACCTGGAGATGATGGTTCTGGACTTTTCTCCCTGGTGCCCAGTGGCAGGATGCACAGGAATGACTCAAAACTTCACCAGCAAAGGCTTAGACTGGACATTGGAGGAAACATTCATTTCTTTATTGAGAGGGAGGTCAAACTTGGCAACAGGCTTCCTAGAGAGCTGGTTGATGCCCAACAATTCTGCCTGTGTTTAAATTGCATCTGGATAGTGCCCATAATAATCTGCTTTCACTTTTGGTCATCCCTGAAGAGGTCAGGCAGTTGGATTAGATGGCTACTGCAGGTCCCTTCCAACTGAAATAGTTCTAGTCTATTCTATCCCTCTAATAACTTACATCTCAAGGAGATTCAACACATCTATCCCTCTGCGTTTCACTGAGCAGCAGCACAGCATGTGTTATACTCATGCTCATGAATGGGTTTCTTTTGACTTTAGCCAAAACTGTGTCTCCAAGCACGTGGCCTTCTCACCATGTCCAAGAGCAAGTTCAAGCACTGTGTGTGCTGATGTGGGACCCTCTTCTGGGACTGTAAGAGCTCTTGAACAATGAGCTTGTGCATTTGCGGAGTGATAGATTACAAATAAAATCAATACTGGTCATTAAATCCCCCCAGCTACTTTTCAAGGTGGTGTTGCTGATGCATTAGCAAAGCTATTCAGTTGATGGAAAAGACAGCTACATAAAGAGGATTTTAGTAAATACTTTTTCATACACACTCACTGCATTAAGTGAGATTTATTTATACACTGCTGAAATTTTCAATAACATAAATAGCTCAAAATTTAATATTAAAATCATGCATCTTTCCAGCTTCTTGAAATCTTAGCCATTAAAACCTTTTACCTGATAGGAAAAACATTGCCATACTGTGTCATTGTGTAATCACAGCAAAAATTTAAAATAAAAGTTATGCACAGCAACAAAAGAATTTACCGACAATTCAGGAGAATTTGAGTTTTGAAAATGTTTAAAGAAGTTAATGTCTAAGCAGATGTGTCTCTTCAGTTAGAATCAAGTTAATTAGAAGTGGTTGTCATTGTCAAGAGGAGATTATTCTCCAAAGTTTTTAGCAGTGTTGTTCAGCCTGCACTGGAACAGTCACAAATTGATGGGTCCCACAGTGCCAGAAGCTTTCTTAGTTTGCACATATTTTAAAATTTATTGATAGGTCCAGTGCATTCCTGCTTTTTTCCAATAGATCTTGGAGAATGGCTGCCACTTCTGACATTGTGGTTTCTTTTCTTTTCAGTGTCTTATGCTTTCTTGTACTAGGAAGTAATGACTACTGTTTTTGCAAGAAAGTAGTTATTATGGACATGCTGTGGGGGTTAAAAATTCCCATGTGGATCTGGAGCTTGCTCCTTTTGGACAGTTCTCTCTTACACACTGATCTTTAAAGAGAATTATGGTTTTCACGCTTTCTGAAGAATGGGGACACTTAATGTGTTTCAGTGGCACAGCCATCAAGGCGTGTTCCTGGAAGGCATATCCTTTAGCTTTCTTTAAAGTGTAGAGAGAGTGTTTTCAGGAGAAACCAATATAATGATGCTCATTGACCTCTTCTACAACCCAGGCCACAGAGCTTTGCAATAATTCTTACATCCAGCCCTTAACTTCTGGCCAAGGAGAATGAGCCTCTCTGTTTGAAGTCTGTGATGATGAACAGTACAAGTACATCTATAGATAAAATGTTCTCATTGTTCATTATCACCACTGTTAATTCATTTTCACTCTAATTTGTTTAGTTTATTTCTGGCCTTTAGACCTTATAATTTCTTCCCTACTTCAATCAGAAATCTCGTCCCTACTAAATACTTTTCCATGCTGACCAAATCACCTCTAAGTCTCTGGCGATTGAAATGGAAATTGCTGTTTGCCATTGAGAGATATATAAATATAACCTGTGGATTTAAATTTTTTATTTGGAGCGTGGTTTGATAGAACTAAACTGAGATTCTTTGGATGACTAAAGTATTTTTGTCTGATGTGTGCGAAATCTAAAAATCATAGTGTTTTACATATTTAAAATAGAATTTGTTTTCCTATCTTTTGATTATATTTTCTCTGGAAGCTCATGTGTGTGAGAAAGAAAACAAATACCATATGGTGTCTGTTAGAATGTTTCTTTTAAAAAAAGAATCTCTCTTTTGAAGAGATTTTTCCATCTCTCTTTTGAAACTTGGGACTATAATTTCATAAATGCTGCACTATATTTAAAGACAGGAGGTGAAGAAGGGCATAGAGCTGAGTCCCATGCAAGAAGTAGGGATGGTCAGAAAGCTGGCTATAGGATAGCAGCTTGGGGTTGTAATCACTTTTCAGATTGCAAATTTAAGCAAAGCAAGCAACACACAAAAAAAACCCCTATCTCCTTGAATCGTTTACTGGAATAATCTGCTTTAATCCATTTGTTTTCTGATTCTTTCATCTCCTTTCGCTTCAATCACTTTTAATGTAGAAACTGAAACCTACAAAAGCTATTCAATTGCAGTGCATTTACCAAAAATATACTTGCCAGTCCTCCTGGATGGGACACCAATAGAGGTAACTGGCAACAGGCAGAAGATAACATTGCACATCTTCTGATAGGGGCTGCTAGGAACTTTAGTCATCAGAATTAATATGTTTTTGACTCTTCCAACAACAGTAGCTGTTTTTCTCAGCTGTTAGTCAGTTGAAAGACAGATACAACAATAATTTTTATTTGCTTTTTTTTTTGGTTAGTAATATTTCTTTCTTTGGGGAAAGGATTTTGATTATAATTTTAAACATTGAGTAAATCCATGTCTTAGTGACTTGTAGCATTTGATATATTTTAGGATGAACACTCTGGTCAGGCACTAGCTGCAGTACCTTTCAATATTGAGCCTGAAAATTTTGTGCCCCAGGAAAAAAGGATGTCTCTCTTCACGAGTTCAGTAAATTAAAATTTCACTTGAAATCACTCTCTGAAGCAGGAATGTTTAAGAGCACAGAAGTCAAATATGGTTAAATAAAATTTGCTTAATTTTACGAAAATAACAATTTTTTTTTCTTGCTAATGTCCATTCATTTTATTAAAGAAAAAAAGGCAAAGGAATTTCTCTTAGATCTTGAGAAAATAATTGGATATTTCTATAGATACTTTCTAATGCTTAAAAGAATTCAAATTTTAAAAATGCACAGAGCTGTATGACTGTTATATTTTCTGTCAGTTTTCATGTCCACAGATGTCCTACTGAAATAGGTATGTATGAGCAGGTTTGGTTTGAATTTCTGTATCAGGACTCTGTTCCTACTGCTTTGTGTTTGATGGAGTAGATAATATTCTCTACATGTTTGTGTGTAACGCTTTTATTTATCATATAAGTAAAAAAGCCTTTACTGTTCCCTGTTATGACCTCTTTGATCTGTCTTCAAAGCACAATTATGCAAATAATGTCTAGCAAAATTTCATTTACAAAAGCTATTTCTTAATACACGTTTTAATGTAATGCATTTCACTTATGTATCAGCTATATGTACTAGAAACTACTGAACCAAAGAAGTATGATTTTAGCCTCTTGGATTCTGCTACTGCTATTGAGCGTTAACTTATGTGTTTATTCTTTAAAACATGTAAAGTAAGATTTGCAAGATTTCCACTCCTGAGAACAACAGTATGCATGTTTGTTGATGTACAAGGTAGACTACAATTTGCCTAGTCTTGACTTTGACGCACCTATTAAAAAGTGAGAGCAACTTATTTTTGTCAGTAAAGAATCAGATAGAACCATAAAATAGGGTAAGTTGAAAAAGACCTTGAAGATCAAGTAGTCTAATCATTAACCTAACACTGCCAACTCCATCACTAAACCATGTCCATAAGCACCATCTCTACATACCTTTCTCTAAATTTCCTTGGTTTTTCCAGCATGTTAACCTCTTCTTTTAGAATTTTTAAATTTTAACATAGTGGAAATTAGAGTATTTGAAAAAGAAGTGAACAGCTTTGTCTTACATTCTGAAAGGTTTCAACTTTCTTTTCATTCAACATTCAGTATTATTTCAGCTTTTAAAAGACAGAAATCATTATAAAATTATTATAATTGAAATAATGTGTTCAAATCATCTTCATCTTTATTTTAGTCTGCTTCTATCACTGCTAGAACTGTTTTCTTTCAATGAAGGCTGCTGTTTGTGTTATATTAGGTTCATCTTCTAAAGCAGAAGTATTTCATCAAAGGGTCTTTAATAAAAAATACTCTCTCCCTAACTTTCTGGGATCCTTTTTGCATGAGATTCTAGAACTGCTTGTTTGCTTTAAACCTCATAGCTCATTATCTGTATAAGAAAAGAATTTTTATCAAGTTTTTCATTTAAGCAAACATTTTTTTAATTATATGAGCTTGTATTTATCAGTGCGCAGCAGTCATGTCGATGCCTTTTTGTCACAAATACAGATAATCTCCAGGGAGCTCTCTAGCTGAACTTATGCCTCGGCTAATGTGGTCATCATCAGAATCTTCTGCCAGTTTAGATGCCAGAAATCTCTCTTGCCACTGTGCAGACCTGCCACACTTGACTGCAATTTCTCTGCTGCAGCTGGCCACAAATTCTACGCTGACTTTGATGGCTTCAGGACTGAGGTATGTCAGACTTGCTTCCTATGAACTTTCTTTCTTGCTTGCTTTTCTTGACCTCCTTGTACTTAGCTGTACTTCATTTGGCTGTGGCAGCTATTTCTCTAATTGACCAGGTGTCTGTAGCTAATTTGTTTATTTAAAAAATAAAATTGTACAGTATGTCAATAGTTTCTTATAGACATCTATAACAAGGAAACGTTTTATGTGAAACAGGATATTTCTTATCTAACATAATGATGTAGTGTAGAGAAGTACAGTCTGGAATGGTAGCAGATGTCTGGGGAAGGATAAACTCTAGAAGTGTTCAGAGTGCACTGAAGGGGAGCACTGCTGTGAGATGATTAGAGATGGAGCATAGGCAGGCACTGCAGATCCCTCAGAAATGAGTTACTTATGGTCAATTAAAGAAATGATGACATGGAACTGGATGAAACTGAGTTTAGGCTAACAAAGAGCACAAATAAAATGTATCTCAACTACATAAACCCTACCAGCTATGTAAATTCAGTGTCCTATATTGCTGCTGGCCAATGAAGAGAAAACAAGTTGTAAAACCAAATGTATCAAATGGATAGAAATGACCTCGAGTGAGTTTTAGACAGAAGAAGCCATTGACAGATGATCATAGGTAACTCAAGCATCCTCTACTGCCAACACCAGAATGACACTACTTTCTTTTCAAACCATAGGACATGTGAGCTCAATATCAGGAAAAGAAACTAAAAATTCTGTTTGTAATAATTTTAAGTGTACTACTGTTGAAACTTTCTTGGATCAAAGAATTTTTCTCTTTTCCTGGTAGTAATAACATATGTACTCATAATGAATCTTGGATCAGGCTCAAGATTTCAATAATAATGACAAATTATTATTATTATACTAATGTTATATTGTTGGCTTTTTTTTTTCTCTCCTTATAAACAAGATTTTGACCATAATGCTCTGCAGTAGTCAACATCCATTTGTGTCTCAGACTTTGACTGATTCCAGAAACCTCCATCTTGTAAGTATGGAAAGACAAAACTGTGTATCTGGCTTACCAAAGAGATTTAATCAGAGTGAATAAATGGCTCGGATGACAATTTAAGGAGGAAAAGTTAATCAGCTCTTCTTCATTGTTTATTCTTCTTAGGCTTTAGTCATTAACTTACTGATGTTGTTTTTGAATTCACCCATTAAGTCATGGCTTTAAATTCCCTAAAGGAACTGAAGATTAAATAGTCTAGTCTATTTACATACTTAAATATGAACTTTATAAGCATCTCTTCTGGGTGTATTTGTTTCCTCATCAGGAGCCAATCTTTTCTGTGAAGACAAGTAGTATTGTTCTGATATTTAGATAATGGCATGATGACTTGACAAGCAACACTTTAACTTAGCTTTGCTCATCCTGAAGCAATATTGTGAAGCTGTTGGATCGGCTTGTATCTGTAGTTAAAAATTGTTAATGGAGCTTCAGCAGGTGTCCGATTGTACCTCACTTTGGATAGGATGTACTCCTAAAAGATGAAAAGTATTTTTATCCAAAGAAGTAGGTTACAGCTAGGGCCAGTGGAGTTACTTTATGAAAGGATGATCATTGAGTTTGCACAAGTGAAGCACATTTCTCAAACTCTTACTTTCACAGGGTGTGAAAATAAGGTGCTCCCAGGTGTTTAGACTGTCTTGATCTGTGCCAATATGAAAGACTGTGGCAAAGGTTTTCAAAAATGAAATCTAAAGTAAGCTGAGATGATATTTTATGCTAGATAAGTGGTCTGAATTTCTCTATCTGTTTTTACTTGAAAGTTCCTATTGACTGGGACAAGAGATTCTGGACTGCTAAAATTACAGCTTAGGTACTATGCTGACTTTCCATCTGCAGACACTTAATCAATTTGGTAAAGTAAATTACTTATTTTCTAACTTTGCTTCTTGTTTATAGTTGGTGGGGGCTTCTGTAACTGCTTTCAACTGTGAGATTTTCTTGTGTGGGATTACTAGGAATTGAAATAAATTGTTGTGCAAGACACCTGGGAAAATGCACAATAATTTTCTCTTAATGCCTGTATTTCTGTTAAAAATTTCTAGTGAAAACACTTTGCCCTAGAGAAACCAAATTTCCTTCTGGTATGTAGGGTGTGGATTACAGAGAATTTGAAGTGGATGAAGAGCTCCTACCAAAGATCCAGAAAGATCCAAAAACCTAAGAGATATCTCTGTTGAGCAAAACTAGACACTTTCTATATCACTAAGGTGTCAATTTACTTAACATTTGTGATGCTCTAGAGATGGGGATGATGCAGAACTGTATCACTCAGGACCTCTGTGGAGGGTTCAGGGTGGAATAAATACCACAGGACTGACTCAAGTGTTTGGATTTATGTTCCCTTGACTTTGTGCTACTGTGCACAGAGAGAAAATATATTACATCTGCCCTATGTCCTCAAGCAAGCAGAATTTAAACACTTTATATATAAAAGTACCAGGTTTATAGCAGATAGGGTGTCCTTGTTTTTTAGAACACTTTGCTAAAGAAAAGTGTAAGATAGCGCTTCAGGCTCTTTGTATCAATTATTTTTTTCCTCATAAGAGACAGATTATTGTTTTAAAAAATAGCAAATCAAGCCTGCTAAAAGTAGAAATAATAATTTGTTGGTTTTGTCATTGCTGAATTCATGCTAATGCCTGCTATGGCAGCTGTGTGACACAGACTTTGTTCTTACTCAAAGATCCTTTCTACATTCATGCTTATAAAATCAAGTTGTTAGCAAGTAGGGACAGAAAAATTGTCTTTCCTCAGGTTGGCCCATCTGAACATAAAGCTCTTTATGGTGGCTTAACTTTTAAATAACATCTTTCCGTCTAAATCCAATAATAGTTTCTAGAGGATTTGGTAAAGGGGGATAAGCATGTTATCTGTCTTTCTCTAATGGCTGAATAATTGCAGTGTTTGCTGATGAAGTGAAAGATCTGGTCAGATTCTCTCTGAGCAATCTCAAAATTAGTGATGACTTCAAGCATCCTTATGTATTCTCGAAGGATGAGAAGAAGAAGTTCAAGAACTGTGCCAGAAAAGAGACTGTGAACAGGATAGGATAGACTAGGATTCTGTGATCACAGCACTTACCTAGAAAAGAGGAGTCCTGCAATTAATTTCCTGGGCTCAGGATTGTTAATGAGTATTGCCCTATGACTGCTTAATGTAAAGGACAGCTGCTGTGCTGTCAGCAGTACCTGACAGATCTCATTTTGAATTAGCTGTGATGTTATATTGATAGAGTTGTATTTTACAAATGAGACATACCCACAACTTATTAAAGCCCTGTCTGTACTCACCAATTAAATGGTGAAGAGTTGCTGGAGCTGGTAGCAGTTTTCCTTCCCAGGATACCAATAATGGTGTAGCCACTGTAGGGAGATAGCCTTAGTTAAGGATTGTGTCATTGCTACTATTGCTGCACCACTTGCTCCAGCACTGCTGGGTTTTGTGCAGACAATGGGTTTTATTGGGCTCTCAGAGCTGTACCCCTTGGGGTGCACCCTCACAAGGAGCTAGACCTTGTTAGAGCAAAGGCTCTCATTCTTTACTAATTCGACATAAGTTGAGTGTGGGTTTAATGTGCATGGGGATCAGATGAGAATAATATAAACAACCTGTTCCTGATTTTCCCTATTAGAATGTTTCCTGAAACACTTTGCAGGTATTCTGGATGGTTTCTTTTACTGTGGAACTCTTCTTATTAACAAATGCATTTTTCCTAGACTAAAAGTCCAAAGGAGGATACAATATTCTCATGAATAGATAAAATGTAGTCTCCTTAACTTGTCACTAGAAAATAGCTGAAAATTCTGGAGTCTGAAAGAAGTTAATGGATAAAAAAATTTTCTTCCTTACAATTATTCAAAAAGTTATTTTATTAGTTTGTAAATCAAAAAGCAAGTCTCAAAGTGGAAAATAAATGGTTTTCTTTCAGTTTGAGTTCCTGCTGCTTTGTAATGGAAGATAAAACCAAGTCACTTTTATAATTTATTATTTTTAATTTTTGAGGATGGAAGAAGTAGATCTATTTCATTGTTTAGACCTGAATCAAGTGAGAAGAAAATCAACGAGGGAAGGAATGGTGTGTCATATGATGAACTTAATAATTTCTTTTAAAGCTATCTGCAGCTTCTTGATACCATGCCAGCTTTCACATTTTGATGAAAATGAACCATGAAACAAAAGGATAAAGAAGATCTGCATTCAATATTTGTAACTTGTTCCTTGAAAAATATTCTTCCACCCCTATTAAATGGTAGAGGGTAATGTAGAAGAAAAAAGTCAATTGCTTTCAGATTGAAAGACTTCAGAGACTTTTACCTCTTTGACACAACATAGCATTATATACAAAGCACTCGGGAAAATACGCTTTGCTTTTGTGCCTCATTTTAAGATGCCTCATTGAAGGATATTTAATCTTTTGAAAGCTGACTTTCATTTGTTTGCAATATTAATCTGCTGACTTTTTCCATGATCAGTTACATCCCAAAACACAAAAGGTCATGTAGTCAAAGAGATGATGAAGTGGAAAAAGATAAGAATGCTTTAAACTCTTTCCTTAGAAGGAAGATGTAAGGCACTTGGGTGAAACTGAAGTCTGTAAGGAGGAAAACAGTGTGATAGCTTTGATGTTGTATTTTCCCTTTATATTTGCTGCTTGTACGGGTGAAAATGGAATAATAAAATTCAGATAGAACATGGTTACCTCTGTCAGTTTGTAGAAAAATAACACCGTATGGAGTGATTTAAAATACAATGGATTTCCAGCTAGCTCTAGTTCCACCTCATGGAGGCAAAAGTGTTTCCAAAATATCCACAAGATGTAGATGCTCTTTCACTTTAGTCTGTGTTAGTGCCCTTTATTCATTTTTTCCCTCTTTCTCTTTTTCTTAATTGCAGATCACATTTGCATGAAAGTATTTTGTAGCTTCTGCAACTCAGTCCTGTCTGAAGATCTTTGGCTCTGTGATGATATTTTATCATTCTAAAATGATACTATTTAAATTTACATAGAAGTAATTTGTAACACTGAAAGAAAGGGCATTGGATTAATTTGAGGGATATTTGGGAAGATGCATTCATAAGAAAGTGCTGTTAAATTTCTCCTCCACACTTCTCTTCCCAAAAATGCCTTTCAGATTCCTACGTCCTCCCTTTTCCACCAGAAAGTCACTGATTTGAAGCTAAAATAATTTAAAATCACAATTTGACTAAAAAAATGGACTCTTCTGGATCTCAAGCTTCCAGTGCAAAGCTTTTATTTATGTTGCCCTGTTTTCTGTTTTCATAAAACGTGTAGTTCATTTTAAGTTGTAGGTTTGTCCTGCTCCTTCTACATAACCCATGTGTTTTGTTTCTCCTAAGAGCCATGATTCTGCAAGTGATTACTCTTGAAGTCTTTGCCAGAATTTATTACTTTGTGTATGATAATATAGTAGTGCTCTAAATCATGTTTCTGAACTAAGAAGACTAATGTGGATTTTGTTTCAGACAGTTTGTTACTTTTTTGCAGATTAAAGGGCTGTAAGAATCTTTTGCAGCCAGTCAATCCAAGAACATTTCTTGAAAAAATAAGGTCCCATTTTCATAGAGACAAAAGCAAAAACAAATGTTGTATAATGCAATAAAGAAGCATATTAAATGCAGTATTTAGAGAAACACTGAGGACAGAAAAGTGCTACCTGCTGAATTTCTTAATGCAAAAAACCTCTTTTGTGTTAATATCTGATAGTTGCTTGTGGAAAAGTCAACTACGTTGTATTTTGCATAAAGATATCGGGGACATTTTTAATCATGTCTGATAAATTCTCTCTGCAATAATCATGGTTTAATTTAAATATAAGTACTATTTTTAATTCTAGGGTTTAAAATGGATGGCATTTTAAACTACAGTACAGTTCCAATTTTGGATAATTTGAGGCAGTTACATTTTCTAGATAGGCTCATGTAGACAGCCTTATGGATAAGGCTATATTAGTGGTTTTCTCTTTGTCAGGATTAGTCTTGAAAAAAATCAGACTCATCTTTTGTATTGTCTGATGCTCATTTGGAAAAAGGAGCCATCTTTTTTTTCAGGATTTAAATAAGACTAAGTTATAATATTAATAGAGAGACAATATGTGATTCCTAAAATACAATACTGTGGACTTTTGCATTACTCAAAAAGGGACCAATGTTGAATGTTTTGTCTACAAGAAAGAATGCCTAGGCACTCTTGTGGTATCTTTTCCTGGGCAATTTGTTTTTCCATGATACCATACAGAGATAGGGAAGACATTCCTGTTCAAAGACTGGATTAAGGTTCAGATTTTTTTTCTAATTTTTTTTCTGAATTTTTCCCCTTTTTATTTCTAGTGCTTTTTTTTTTTTTGCTTACCCCTCCAAGAATATTATGGTGATGTAGACAATTAAGGATAGTAAGGCCTGCATTAGCCTTAAAATGCTAATAAGTGAGTCCTAGAGTAATCTGATAGTGTTTTGGAAGATGTTCTGGTTGAGATACAGAAAAAAATCATAAAAATTGTCCATTTCTTTTTGGACCTAGGCTAGATTCCTGTTTTTAAGGATAAAATAAAAATGAGATGTATTTTTAAATCCTCTGGTGTGAAATATATTTCAGTTTCAAAACTGTGTGAAGTACTAAAATTAAATGAAAGCAGTCTGATTACATGGGTTTCAATGCCAGACAGACTCCAGATTTATTCCACAAGAGATATGACAGATTTGAATGTGCAAGATTAAATTAATGATATCTGTAAAGCACTTAGAGCACTACATGTTTTTTATATAGGAGTATTTTTGAGGCACAGAATGTAGTTGCAGGCTCATACACTTATGGAAAGCAGGTTTGCTGTGAAAATCCTCATTGCTTCCTAGAATGTGGTTCTGTCTTAGGTAAATTTATTTTCACACATCTGTACTTTCCCCCATCTTCAGTGAACCATGTGGTTGCATTTAAATGACTGCCCATACGCTCATTCCAATGCTGGTGCAAGTGTGCAGCTCACTCTTTGAGCCCAGAGCTCCTGCACAACAAACCCGAGTCTGGAGATTGCTAGTGCTTTGTAAAGCAAAGTCCAGCAGATGCACTTAACTGTTCTCCCATCTCCTTCTTGTCTCAAAATGTAATTTCTTATTGCCTGTATTTATGAAACCTATATTTCTTTGCCATTTTAATAAATTATCACCAGTTACTGTTTTGACCTGGAAATCTCTTGATTTTGGCAACTGCCTCACGACTATGTGAACCTGTCAGAGTATTTGTCTCCTGCAATCAAAGCCTCGTGAACAAGAGCCTAAGGAAATCCTGTGTCCCTGGTTTGCTGTGTCCGTGAGAGGAAGCCCAGTCTCAGATTAATCTCCAGGGTGTATCCTTGTGGGAAAGCTAAGGTCAAAGGTCCACGTTCAGTCCTCCAAACCTCAAAGCACACGAGCTCTTCAGTTGTGTTTTGCAGAGCAGCAGCTTGTGCTCTGGTTGTGGCTACCCAACCTGCTTTGACAAGGTGGAGAGCAGGGGCTGCTCCTGAAACATCCCTTCTTGTGGGTCATATTGACAGTAGAGACTGACTGGGGTGATGTTCTCTGTTCCATAAAGCTTCTTGCAGGCCTTCTGAAAGCCTAGAGCTCAGAAGCTGGATGTTCAGAAGGTGCTGTGGCCTTCATCAAAGGTGTGGTATCCATCTGATCGATGAAAATGCAGCTTTACTGCAACTCAACTCCAATGCAGAATACCAATCTCATATTCTGAATATGAGACACAGCAGTATTTGGCCCTTTATGCTTTCATGTGCTTCTCCTGACCACCACCCATTCAATGTCTTGGGGTGTAACAGGAAAATCCATGTTTTTTCTGAGGGTTGATGGATCAAATAATGAGTTTTCACACCCTCTGATTGCTGTAAGGTCTAGTTACTCCACCAAAGATTTTCAGTATTTGGAGTGTCTACTGCTCTCCCTTCTCAGACCGCTGTTTCTGCTCACTGAATTGCACTGACTTGGCTCACTACCTGTCATCCCAGTAACTTAGACCACAGCAGCTAAGCTGTACAATCCTTATATTTCCCTTTCCTAAACTGCTATTTATGACAGTACATATTGTTTGCTATTTTATTTCTATTTTATTTCAATTATATTGCTCCACGGAATTTGACTCTTCAAGGAGTTCGGGAGAATAAAATGCAGGATTACTATCTATGTGCTATGAACTGTCTAAAATTTTTTTAACTGCGTATCTCCCTGTTTCTTGGCATGTATTAACTGTAAAATAATTGTAAAAAACTTTTAGAAGAGGTTTTTGTATTTTCAGTAAGACCAAGTATTCTTAAGGAGGAACTGCTGGAATTTATAATGCCAACACGAGAGCCTAACATAATGATTAAGTGTTGCCTTATTTATATTGATTGTCATTTAATAATGATGCATTCCATTTCCTCTTTCTGGTCACTTAAAGTTAGTTTGAGAGAAGAATAAATCAAATTGGAAGTATGGAATTTATAATTTGTTGTTTATAAAATGTCAATTTATGGAAGATTAGTTATGGTGTTCTACATTTTAATATGACTTAGTTTAATTTTGAATATACCTTCCTTTTCTATAGGTTATTGGGAATATATTTGCATATATCCTGAAGGCATGGGTCTCTTTATTTGAGCTCTTACATTTTTGAGAGCTGCAAAAAAGCTGGTTTGTCTTTTTTTTTTTTCTTAGACCATTGCATCTTTTTTCTTAGTTCTATTAATACCTGAGAGGAAAAAAGTCAAAAGATACATATTCTGCTTTTCTCACAGTGCACAGCCTTGCACTGTCAAAAATGTCACAGGTTAATGGTACAACTGAGCCCCATTTATCTTATTCTGACAGCTTCTCCAATGTTGTACATCTAGCAATGGCATCTCTCCTAAAGTAAGTGACATTTTTAGCCTTTGTTCTTTTCATATGGGCCTATTAAAAGGACTTACAGTAATTTCACACTGTGTTTGTAATATGTTGATTCTTGTTGTATGGAAGTACAGTGGAAATTTTAGGCTAATTTTGTCCCACAGAATAATTAACACAGCTGAAAATTAAAGTCTTACCTTAGAAATCTGAAATTATAGAAAAGGATTTTGTGGAAAATGATGGTATGTATTTTTAATTTTACAGCCTTCCTATTGCACTTTTTAAATTATTTATGGAAGCTAAAAAAGGCCAGCATGTGGTGGACAGCAATTTAATTTTATGTTCAAAAAAATGTGAGTCCTAACCAGTGGTTACTTATTGATGACTTACAAAATGCTTCAAAATTTTTTTTTCTAATTGAGTTTTATACCAGGGCTAACTAAAGTCTGAATATTCCTGGTTAAAGGAATGCTGTTGTTTCATTAAACATTTTAAAATTGATTGTTGCATCTCTATAGAAAAAAGCTGTATGAAAACAAACTGAAAGCCCCCAAAGAAATGGTCACATTTTTGGACATGCTTGATTAAATTAAAGTTTACAGACTTAGATGTCATTTTAACTTGAATGGTAGAAATGCTTGGTATGTTTATCCTTGACTTAGAAGAAGCAGCAATAGAAATCAGGTGGTGTTTCAAATGCTCTTTTCTTAGTTTGGATACAAAGAGGAATATTTATCTTTTGTGGTCTGGTCTCAGCACAGCTTTATTGAATTCTTTGAAGAGTAGAAGACTGTAGTCTTTTGCATATGCCTGGCAAGAATTCTGGATGCTTCTATGTTCTGGGAAAGTCCATTCCCTTATTAAAAATTTAATTTTTACTTTATAGATTTGAAATAACAGGTATTTCCTTTGTGAAATATCTGAAATCTCAAACAAGGCATACCTGGTTATGCATTTCTTTTTTCTTCTCCCTGTGTTTTTTTAAAAAAGCAGACCACATAACCATTCCAATATGATTTTCTAACAAATCTGAAAACTGTAAGATTATTCTCCTCCTCATATTTACACTACCTGAACCAAGTTCTGTATGAAGTCCTCTGAATCAATCCATTTTTATTCAAAAATACTTAGCATTTGATTACAATAATTAGTCTTTTGTTTCCACATTATTGCCTAATACTTCAGTATTCTTTTATGGAGAGCGTAAAATTAATGACATTTCTTTGTCATTTAAAAATTTCATGGAATTATTTGCATTTTATAAGGTGCCATAGATATTTCAGCACAGCTAATTTGTGCATCCAGGAGCAAAGGATGAAAGTAAGGGATGCTGTTCTCAGAAAGTCAGCTCACTGCAAAGGAAAGCAACCATAGCCCATCACTACAGAGAACATCATCTCTCCCAAAACCCAGCCAACAAACACCTCTTCCTTAAGGTTCATTTGTAACTTTTACAGAAATATTATGGTTAAAAAGACTAATGGAAGTGAGTGGTGTTTTTTTTTTTTTAATTTTAAACTAAGAAGTTGTATCTAAAATTTGATGTGGAAATTTGTTCCTCTCTGTGCACTCTGCATTAATAAGCTTGAGCTCAAATTTTAATAGTCGTAATACTGGATATGAGTTTGGTGACCCATTTCAAGAAGAATGAGAGCATACTGGGATGGATCCAGGGTCTAATGACATCATCCATAAACTTGTGAAAAACAGACTTTATGACTGTTAAGGAAGAACAGTCTTACAGCTCACTGTGTGGTCAGATAGACAATAATGGTATAGTAATTTTAAAATAAGGCCAACCAAAACTGTAATAAGCAGTCCTCATAGTGTATGAGAGCTGAATAATGTCCTTTCATCCATGTTTACCCAATGAAAGTCTTTCTCAGTCTTTCAGATAAAGGCCACAAAGTATCCAAAGTATAATTTGCCCAAATTTAACTTTTTTTTCCCCTAGCATACATCAAAAGAAGTTTTAGGAAAGACTATCAGATACCATTGCATGTTGATTTGAAAATCAGACTAATTACATTAAAAATACATGATTTTTCTGCAAAACTGAATGGAACAAAGAATAATCTGAGAATGAGGGGGAGGGGGGAGGGGTGGAAGAAATGCAGGTTATGTCAGAAGTCAGGAGATGTTAGTTTCTCACTTTCCCAGTCTGCCACTCCATCCTCTGATGAGAAGAGTTAAAAAATACACAGTAGCCATGTAAGTGTAAGTATATATAAAACCTCTAGCTTTGCTTGGCTGGAGTTTATTTCCTATAATAATCTATGACAGGTGAAGGAAAATAACACCAGTCGTTAAGGTGATGTCATGTTTTCAATGCACTTTAAAGTAAATTATGTTGTTTGCTAAAAATTGAGCTACTTTTTCTCCAGTCAGTCACTGCTAATAAATTTCTAACATAATGGAAGCTTTATGACAGTGACTTGAGTTTCTCCAGGTACAATATTGTAGGTCAACATATGGGAATAATAACCAAAATTATCTTATTTCAGCATTAGTAGTAGTTCTAAGAGGTTAATAAATCAAATAGGCACTTTGAGTTTTGCATTTTACATAAAAGTAAGTAGTGCAAATAGTGGGGCTGTATCATCTATGTCTTTTACTGGAAGTTATTTTGTATACACTGAAAATATTTGATATTATTTTCTGAATTATGGGGTCCTGCCAACTATAGTTAATATAAGAATAATTAGAGTAAAATTCACATTCACCAGAAATATAAACAGAGTTCATTTTTATAAAACGACTGGATAAAATTAGTGTTTAAATTAATGAGCCTATGCACCAATAATTATATTTTTTCAGTAGCATTTATGGATTTTTTTCCTTCCCAGATACCTTTTTCCTTTTCTATCCTAATCACATAACCATCTATCAACATCATATCATGAACATTGTTTTTTTTTTTCTTTTAATTGTTTGAATGGCATCACCTGCAACAAACTGTCAAACTGAACAAGTAGATTCCTTCCAGAGTGAGTATTTATGCTCTGTCAGTGTCAAGAAGTCCTGGGTAGACTCTAATAATTTAGAATCAGAAGGAGCTCAACTACATTGCTATCCAAATTTCACTGACATGTAAATAGTTTAAATATTATTGATTATTTTAATGATGAGTTTTCAGTCAGATGTTGATTTAAAAATATCTGACGTGAACCAATATATAATAATGATGAAAATAACATTGGAAGCAAACTAATTCAACGACAATTTATCAAGAAATGGTTAAAAATTATGAATGTATAAATGTGTCTACTGGATTTCAGAGAACCAGAAAATGTCTCAAGCTAGAAGGAATCCACAAGGATTGTTGGTTCCAATTGCTCCTCACTTTTACTACCTAAAAGTAAACCATATGACTGAGACTATCAGCCACAAGTTCCTTGTGTTAACTACTGCTGCTAATTTGACAATTTGAGGAGAACCTTCAGCTGTTTGAATGGCTGATTCCCATGTTTTCCATGTTTGGTCTTGCCATGTTATTACTGATTTGTGTGTTTTCCTGGAGTCATCAATAAATACTGTTATAGCATTTAAAGAACTTCACTTAACATGGGATTTTCTCTGCAGCTCAGTTTTGCTTGCAACAGCTGGTGACCTGGAAGGTGAATAGAACAAACACCTGAGAAGTTCAGCAATGCAATTTGCAAATCCTCTGATTTTTGCAATGCCCAATCAAAATATCCTTTTTTCAAGGGCAGGCAAATCACCTTAAAATATTTGCCTGCCATTGATAATAATCTTGATCTGGCTCTGATTTTGATTTAAGCTGTCATTTCTAACATTGTAAAGATTGTTTTTGGAGATCTGTAAGGCAAAAATATCTACTCTAGTATCAGTAAAAGATCTTTTTTCAAAGTATCCCATTGAAATATGGGACCATACAATTGCATGTTTTCTCCTTGCACTGCAAGAAAAAAGGGTAGAGATATTGAACCCTGACAGGTGGAAATCGGATGGTTTTGAATAATCGTTGTAATAATTTACTGGTTTCTTTAACATGAAAACCTCTTCGTTGTTTTAAGTGGTCCACTGGGTCCACCTCTTGATCTCCCAACTGCAAGAGACAAGAGCATAATAGAGGGAGTCCAGCAAAGGGTAAGAGAGATGACTATGACAGCAGCAACTCTTGTGTAAGGAAAGGCTGGGAGATCTGGGACTGCTTATTTCAGAGGAGAGAAGGCTCGTGGGGGGATCTCATCCATGTGTGCAAACACCTGCAGGAAGGGTGCACAGAGGACAAGCTCCATTCTGTGGTGCCTGATGTCAGGACAGAGGCAGTGAGCCCACTCTGAAATGCAGGAGAGTCCCTCTGAACATTGAGCAACAACACTTTCTGTGGGTATCCCTGAGCACTGGTGCAAAATGCCAGGGGAGGTAACAGAGCCTCCAATTTTGGAGATATCCAAAAGCCTTCTGGACATGGCCCTGTGCAGCTGGCTCTAGGTGGCCCTGCTTGAGCAGATGGGTTGGGCCAGCTGAGTTCCAGAAGTCCCTACAAACCTCAACCACCCTGTGATTTCTTATAGACACAAAATGAGCTATTTAATACACTGAATATCGAATTAGAGGGTCTGGTTTTAACCTGATACAAATAGACCTAAAATATTGAACTATTCTAAGTTTACTTCAGCATGAATGAGACTGTGGCCAGTTATCTGGCGGGCCAGTGGCACAGCATAAACAAAAACAAGGTCCTAGTATAGCCCCAAATCTGCTTTCTTCAAAAAAGTGTAATTAAGAGATGTGCATCAAATATTCCGGTATTTTCCTTGACAACAGACACATTCTCCAGAATTATATATTCCTTCTCAGACTTTGGAATTTGTTTTCTTGGCTTTTTTTTTTCTCATATGTCTTGAGGTCACCACAGTTTCTTCCCTTGACTCCAGTCTTTGTGGATTTATTCTGCAACAGGAACATATTTTGTAGGGCAAAGTAACTTGGAAAAGGAGTGAAGGGCAGTAGGTGTGAGGTAGATCTATGGTCCTTTCAGAAATGCTGCACTGAATAATTGCTCTATGTGAAAGTTTTACAGGACCTGATTAATTTCTCTACATAATATATATGGTAGAGGAAGCAGATTTCAGGCATTAAAATGCAGACATTTCTCACTCAGTGGTAGGACAGACTACCTCAGGCATTACGGAAGAATTTTAAAACTGTGGAGGACTACACTGTCACTATTGAAAGCTGGAGTTTAGCCAAGAAAACAGAATAAACATCTATTCCTGGAAAGAACCCATATATCTGACTACTCAGAAAAATCACTTGTACTTCTCTTTCAAAGTACTTCAAGTTCTTTAATTCTTCTAAGCATTGTAATCCCAGCATATGAACAGTTAGTTTGGTACTAACTGAGCAAAAGGAATATTTCTGAAGTGAATTTTAGTTGATATTAATCTTGGCTACATAAGATGAAATTTTCAAGGGTATTTTTAATGTTTTTTCTTGCAGAGTGGATGAGTTTGATTGTTCGTATGGCAAGTAATTTGATTACAGAATTCTTTTTTCCACTTATGTTTCTCATTTTCCTGCTGAACTTTAATCTATAATTTCAGAATATAAATCTGCACAGAAACTCCCCATGTGTTATTATCTTGTTTTATAGAGTTGAGCTTTAGTTGTATCATCATGTCACAAATAACCATTTTTACTAGTATTTGGGCTCTCCATTAAAATCTCAGTATTATGCTAGTCCACATTTCATCTTACTCTGAGAAGCAGAGGGATTGTACTGCTCTGTGAAAGCCAGGGGAAGTACAAATTTGAGCTCCCCTGTTTGATAATATTCCATTTTAAAGCACCCATTGAAAATACATTTTGCAGGTCAATCCACCCAGGCCTGTTGCCTTCCAAAGTGATTGATGTTGCCTCTGTGTCTGATCTTAATTGGCTGAGCCAGTCATCCATCATGGCACAGTAACAGAAATCTCTCATAGATATTGATACTAAATTAGTTTATTAATGTATGCAAGTACTGTCCGTTTTCTCAGCTTGTACAGACACGAGGCAACCAAGAGGCATTTTGAAAGATTTTATTCCATTATTAGTCTTGATGAAGAGTGAGATATAGAAGATGTAAAACTCAATGCCATTCCATCAGAAGCCAATCTATATTCTGGTTACAATATCTTATAGATGTATTTCAGCCTTTGCTGAAAAATTAACCTTTGCCACACACTGCAATTACTACTTCTAACACCAATTACCTATATTTTACCCAACATAGTTCTACTACAATGCATCTTTCACAGTTCCAGTTCTGTAAAATATCTAGTCCTTTTGCAAGGCCGTATTTTGAAACTTGTTAAAACTTGTTTCTAGTTCAGTCTCTCTCTCAACAATGTCATCTCTATTCCAAAACTGTCCTAAACCAACACACCTTATCTCAGTGTTTACATACAGAGGTACAAGACTGTGTGAGCTTTATATCAAGTTTTAAGAATTCTTTACAAATCCATTTCTCACAAGTATAAATTCATGTGAAGCGTAGGTGACTGGAGGTGCTCAGGTTGAGGCGTTGGCCGAGCAGGGAAGGTTATGGAACAGAGGTGATATTGTTATCATCATTGATCATAATGACCACTGACATTTATGACCTTTATTGGTCATAAAGGAGCTACTGCAGCTGCAAAGAAGGGTGGGAGAGAGTAGGGAGGTCAGAAACTTTTCCTGAATGCGTTTGAGGTAAGTAGGTTTGTGGAGAGGGAGGCTGAGACCTGCAGGGATTTCCAGAGGATCCCCCCGAACATTATAACTATAAAATCTTGTTCATTAGATCAGTGTTTCATCTGTGGTATCAACCACAGAGATGTAGCACATGCAGGAGAGAGGGTTTTTAGGGAATGCAGAGAAGAAAAAAGATCAAAACTATTGAATACAGGGAGATGTTTCTAACTAGCATTCCAGTTCCAATCTCAATGTAAATAACCTTAATTTTTCATGCATTTCTTCAATTCTTTCTTTTATAAAATATTTTAAAATTTTCAGTCTTTTTTGGATGTTCAAGGTAAATATTTTTATTTTAATCTGATTTTGGATTAGATTAGTAAGGGGTCAGGACATAAGAATGCAGTATGGGGGAGGGAAATCCTGCTTTTATAATCCCTGCTTCAAAATGATGTGTAGGATTTTTGTTTGAATTTTTTTAACCCAATAGCTAATGCATAAACAATATGGGGACAGGGATAGAAAAATCTAGTTACCACTTTCTGATCAACTTCTTTATTTAAATAGTCTAGTATATTTTTGAGCAACCTTACCACTTCTTGTCAGCATCTCTTGCTCCTTCTCTCATCGTCAAAGCTTTTTCACTGCAAAGGCATGCTTTAGGCACTAAATTGCTGGAAATGCTGTTGCCCTCTGGTGTATGCCTAATTTGTGGCCTTTAACTTTCTGTAAGCTGACTTTTAATGCTTTTTCCCCTGCCAGGGGCCCGTGCTGAATGCCCCAAAAAAATTTGCAGCTTTCCTCATTTATTGCACTGACTGCACATTTGTCAATCTGTTTGTACATCTCATTCTGGACCTTCTCCTAGCACTGGGAATCTGGGTGTGGTGGCACTTAGTGTTAATTGAATGTGCTAGGAGAGTTAACATCAGCAAAGTTCATGTCTCTCAAATGTTCCTTGAGACACCATTATTGTTATTGATTATGATCAAATGTCCCATTGTCAGTGTTGAAAAATTATTGTATTTTACGGCTGATGAATATATATGAGGTAAAAAAAAAGTTCATAGTTATTCCCTTAGGAAGCCAGTACAGTGATTGCATAATAACATTTTTTCCCCTCTCCATAACAGTGCTAAAACATAATTTAAATGAGTAGACTCAATGTCAAAAGCTATGATTTGTCAAGGCAATGAAGCAAGGACATAAATAAATGAAATTTTGCAGTTATTTTTGCAGTTACTGGTTGAACAAGTTTCTGTTCTATACGAATCCTTTGCTCAACTGTGCAGAACTCTAATTTTTCTCCACAAGGATTGCTTACGCCTTTTTGATGTTTGTGTGTGTTTGGATTTTTTTTAAAGTGTATTCAAAAACTTTGGGATTATTCTTAGAAGAAATTAAAATTCCATTCAGACTTGAATGACTTGATGTTATTTTACAACCTAAAAATTGTCTCTTTTGGAAATATAGACTATCTAAAAATATTTTTTAGTATCTGAAATAAATTCTTAAATCATAAGAGCAAGACAGCTTGCTATTTTTAATCAATTGTCATATATACAAATAATGATTTTTACATATGTAGGCTATGAGGACTAAGGAATAGTCTTCACAATTTTTGATGGTTTATTAGACTGAAAATAAAATTAGCTGCTGGGTGATACAGAAGTGTATTTTGTTTTTATTATGTGGCTCTTTCAGTACTGTCCATAAAACAAGGTAACTGCTGAGGCAATGTATTGTCACTTCAAGTCTAACCTGCAGTTTTGTTTCCTTGCTGATAATTCCTGTATGTACATTAAAAGCACAAAAAACCTGTTTCTAGCTAGATTAGGGGGATGTATAAAAAGATGAGGAAGTGCACAATGTGGAATGTCCTTGGGATGGTTACTGAATGTCTCCTATAGAATCTTGACTTTTCTCAAATTCCAAGTTAATGAAGCTAAACTTGTAGTAATTGCTTTCATAACATGATTAATGGTGGCACGTTTGGCCAGTTGGGCTGTGACCCGGCAAAACACTTAAGCACATGCTTATCTTTAAACATGTGAGTAGTTTTGAGGAAATCAATAGTTATTTCACTGCTAGGCTCCATTTTTGCCTTGTAGCATTTTGTTGTATTGGGATTTTGAGAAACAAAGAAGTTAAATTCTTGAAAATGTTCTAGTCTTAATTAAAATATGTTTTAGTCATGCATTTGACAAGTTTTAATTAAAGTAGTTTTATATAAATTATGTGACACTTGATATATGTACCCAGTATACATTTATGCACTTCGAATTTATCACAATGTCTTCTCAGTATATGAATGGTTTTGTATTTATGTTCCATAAAAGCAATGAAGTCATAATATTATGCCATAATAACATTTCATTTTGATGTTAAGTCTTTGGTAAAAAGTGTAGAGAAGTATTCAGGGCTCTTGCTGAAGTACCTCAAAACTAGAAATCAGGTTTATGTTTTCTGCATACGTAATGGCAGTCTGGGCATTTCGCCTGGGTTAATACCCTAGAGAATTAGTTCCTCATTCTGATGTAGAAGTAAATGAATGCTCAGTATTAGAAATATAATAGGAATCAATATGGGGAAAGTGAATTACTACCAAGCTGTGCTGAACCAGAAAGTACTGTTTCATGAATGGGTTTGTGCTGCATTGTTGAAAAAGTGCTACGTTCCTGCAGGAAATGCTGTTTATTTTTCCTGAAACCTGAGTATCTGGTGTGTGTGTATTCCAATGAAAAACCAAACACAGAGAAATTGGTGTTTTAGGCTGTGAAAATACTTCATGAATTTGATAATGAAGAATTATTTAGAGTTAAGCTGACTACTGGAAGGAATATTTTAAAGAGCTAGAACTGTAGAAACAGGTGAATGTTGTTCCCTTAGCATGGAGTGTATTTGCATCAGGCACTTCTTTGGAAATATGGATATTTGGATCAGCAGTGAGAACCATTCAGGGAGTCTAAACTTCTGGATACTTATATTTTTGAAAGGAAATTTCACCTCTGATTTTCTTCAGCATAATGTAACAAGGAAAATTATTCACATAATTCATTCAAAAAG
The DNA here is from genome assembly GCA_003676055.1 of Chloebia gouldiae. Classification (NCBI taxonomy): domain Eukaryota; kingdom Metazoa; phylum Chordata; class Aves; order Passeriformes; family Passeridae; genus Chloebia; species Chloebia gouldiae. The sequence continues at coordinate 609,330 of QUSF01000025.1, forward strand.
CCAACGTCTGTATATATAAACTCTCATGTGCAATGTAACAGAGTTTTGTATTGTATGTATGCTATTTTATACTAGGATTTAAGGGATAATAATTAATAATTAGGAAAATTAGAGAAACAATAGGAAATTAAAGGATTTGTAAGAATTATGAACTTATCTGTCCTACTGAAGTGCACTTATAAGTCAGGCAGCTGTAGAAATGTCCATGACCAAAAATACACTTGGAGAATGTGCTATAAACTAAAAACTCATAATAGATGAGTGTTTTATGCATTAAAAAAGATGTAGATGCCCACTTTTTATATGCCAGAGTAATTTCTTTGGTTAAAAATGGGGCTGGTTTTGTGTGATTTTCAATTTTTAGTCAGATTCTATTTAGAAAGTCTTGATGAGGTTTTGATTGGAACTGAAACTATATTGTGCATGCGATACTCCCATTTCCAGGGGATCACTGAATTTGTGGTTTAGAATGATGGCATTTGTGTTTTCATGTACACAACACACTGGCCTTCAGACTCTTTCCTAAATTCCAGAAAGAAGTGCTAGTTGATCTGCTGTTTGGTTTCTGGAAATTACAAGAGAAAAGGTACAGAAGAATAGAAACCATTTTTTTTTTTCATTAGCTGGGTATTTTTGCATGCATTTTTCCTTGTAGAGATATTCAAATCACTTAAAAAATTTCCTGCCAGAATTGCATTGAAAGCATTTCAGCATGTGTATACTTAAACTGCTTGCATTGATATTAATTGTGCTGATGAAAGAAGTTTCAAATTGTTATAGTTAATAGGGGTAGTCAAAGAATTTTTTTTTAGAGATGGAGTGCAACAATGAACCAGCTATAAATGAAATTATAACAATATGGCTTGAACTTCAGGATGACCTGATACTTTTTTAGCACAATTTGCCTGAAACACAGAGAAAAACTTCAGCTTTTACATTCAGGAAAAGTTATAATAGACTTTCCCCACTGACTTCTTAATGTTCAAATTATCTGTACTTACATAATAGAAGAATAAGATTTTTTAAATTCTATGCTTGAACATAATTACGACTAGGGGAAACAACTAATGTTGATACAGTTTAGACACCAAGTAGTCTACACCATAAAATTTTAAGAAGGCTAAACTGCTTCAGTTACCTTATAAGAGATACACTAGTTATGAATTTGACATTATGTAGTTGATAAAATTAGTATTTGGTATTTTTGGTATTGGTTTTTGGTATTTGGCATTGGTATTTCTACACCATTGGTGTCATGGAAAAGATAATAAGTTGCAGCTGTCTCCAATGCTTTCTAATAGACTATAGAATTTGGTCTTATATTTGACAGTACTTGTCTAAGAGAGGTTTTGCAATAATATGCTCCTTATAAGAGGTAAAACTCCAAATAATTTGTCCTTAGAATTATGAAGCCCAAAACCTCTGTCTGTGATTAAAACAGCTGGTAGTGTATTTCCAAAAATAAGAATATTTCTTCCCTGGTTACCTTTGACTAAATGCTTCCCTCCAACACATATTAATTTTTAAATCAGTGAGATTTGAAAATAAATATCTTGTCCTGGTTCCATGTGATGTGATTTTGCACTGTATTTCGATAAAAACTCTTTCAGTTGCAGGAGTTGAAGGTTACAAATTTAACAACGTGCAGGTCAGAAGCTGTTGGAGACATTCCTCAGCTCACTGGAAATATCCGTGCCTGAGGTTTTCCAGTATGCGGTCTGAGAAGTCTGTAGATAGTCTGTAGACTCCAGGAGTTTTGAACCAGGACAACCTGCTGAGAACACCATAGGAAAGGAATTTAGGACACAGCAGACTTGAGGCATCCATCATCTTCTAGAGTTGTATTTGTGCCTCTTTGCTGCAGCCCGTACAGTTTGACATTTGGGCATGCAGTAGATGCCAGATTTTTTAATCTATATTTTATATTATGTAATCTACCCGAGCTTTAACAACTCAGCAAAATTTGACCCTTAGGCATCTTAAAGTGTTGAAGGAGACTTTGACTCTTGGAAGGACTATATTGTACATGCGGGAAATATTATTTTTTATTAGAGAGAAATAGCCATAATTAGTGCTTTAGCTATCTTGTTAATTCCCTTTTAAAACTTGGAGCTATTAATGTGGCAATTTCTAGATATTTAAAATGTAAATGAAAGTGTTTTAATGCATATTTTATAAGAGTTTTTTAAAAAATCAGTATAAAAATTAATGGCCAAAGTAAAAGCAAAATCATTCAGGAAAAAAATGCATGCAGATAAACCCAAAAACTGCATGCCAATTTTATCTCGAGTTTGTAAAAATAAGTTGCAATGTCAAACTCATTTTCACAAAGTTGCTTTCCTTGCTATTTTTTTTGTTAAATGTGTTTTTACCTCAAAATTTTGCACACTTTCCATGCTGTTGCTCCCTTACTAAATGTGCTATCATAAAATTTGTTCTCATTCATACACAGTAAAACATATCAAGTATTACATTTATTTTAACCGTTGACTGTCTTTTTAAGATCTTGAGTTTTTAAGTTTTAATTTGATATCATGTTCAATATTGGGTGCATCAGACATCTTGGATGGAACATCCTGTAATGGCTACTTTATATTTTCACCTTCAGCAGTTAGAAGTGTAATATAGGGAGGAACAATGATGTAATTTGACTTTTGTTGTGTAAAGATTTTATATAAAATATTTCATGGATTGGTACTGATATCACTAATTGCTATAGCAACATAAAGTTGTATTAGTCACACTTATTATTTTCCTGTATTTCTACAAAGGTGCTACTTAAGGAAGCTAGGAATGACTAAGCTGCTTTCAGCAGCTCCACTGTTTTTTGACATAAATCCCACATAAAATCTCACGTGACTTTGGTGTGTATGTTCTCTGCTGTATCACACTGCTGGAATTCTTGCCGTGTGTAATCAGGGATGTATTTGTTATAGCTGCACACTTAGGACACTTTATTTTCATTCCACAGTTTTTGTACAAGTTCTCCAAATCCCTGGAGAGATTTAACAGTTATATGAGATCCAGATCCTATGTAACAGAGAGGAAATCTAACTGTGGAATTGTTAATCTTGCTATCCAGGAAAATGTGAAATCTGCAGTATCTCTTTGTTATCTTTGTTGCCCAGCATAATGTGATTTAGTAACTGAGTTTTTTTTCCTAAACAGGGCTTAGTTTAGGAAGAAAAAGAAGTTCAGTGGCCTCTATTTTCTCCTGACCTGATATATAGAATTATGTTAGGCAATTTTGCCTTGTTCTTTTTGGTACCAACATTTACTAGAGAGTTCTGCAAATCCCTATCATACCTGTTTCTTTTGCTGAGATATAGCTACTTCAGTGTTTTTCAATTTTTCAGACATTCCAAAGATCTTTAGGGGCATAGAAAGAGGGAAAATAGTAATTGCTGTGTAAGTAAATGTTATAAGAGTTATCTGTAACAAATTTCAGATTCATAGTCTGAGGTATTAATTAGCAATTTGGCTCCACTGCATTTTGACAAATACTGTCAGATAAAAACAAAACCCACACAATTTAATAAATTTGCTTTCTGGAACTTCTACAGTTAAAAAAGTGTGATGACTGTAACAGATTGTTATTAGCATGGTAGCTTATGTTGATATGACCTTAGTTCCTGTTGCTGTATAGAGTAGATTCTGAATTGATCATTTATTTGAAGTTTTTATAGCTAAACTTGTCCATTGTCACATTTAACAAGTTAAACCCCACAAATTTTATGCTGCAAAAACAAGGGAAGAGAAAAATATGATAAAATAATGAAATAATTTATTATTGCTAATGCAATTAATAAAAATGTACTTTTTTCTAAAGCAATTAATAGAAGAAAAAACTTCATTTTGCTATTTGTGTAATCCTTACATTCCTGGAAATATCTTTTCCCCCCTCCATGATAATTGAACAAAAACTCTTTCTTGGCCTTAAGAAAAAGAATATAGATTTAAGATAGAAAGCCTGTAAATTAGACACTACAGATCACAGGTTTATGTCAAATGTAAATCATAAGCCTTCTGAATTTTTCATTTCTTGACCTTAGAACAAAGTTTACCTTTTAGTAGTTTAAATATCTTAAAGACTGTTTGGATTGTGTAAAAATATTCACGGTGAGTTCTGTATTAATAAATTATTTTTTAAAATTGAGTAATTACTTTTGTACAGAATAAAAAGATCTTAGTAGAAGCTTATTTGATAGATCTCCAAAGACTGTCTTCTGGAAAAAAAATAGGTTTTTTTGAAGGTTTTACCAATTTTTTTTTTACTGCATCTGCTTGAATATCTGAAAAGTATATATTGATATAAATATTCTTTAGTATTTTGGAGTGGATGGTAGTTGACTCAATCACATTTGAGGCTTATCATGAAACCATCAGAAATGCTAATGATATCTCCGAATGTTGATTCACACAAATGTTCTGCTTTTGAAAAAATCGACCTCATTTTGTTGTGCCAGTCTTTTGTTTGCTTTGGAAATAAACCAAACCAAAGTGGAAGGTGAGTCTCCCCTCTCAGATGCCAAAGTGTGAGGATAAACCAAAAACATTGTCTTCCTCATGCAGATTTAGAGGGACTTAACACATTTTTTCAGTTCAATTCACGGAGTATTGTTTCTGGTTCTCTGCTTTACTAAGGCCCTTTACCACTTAGAGAGAATCAAAGTAATGCAGATTGTGTGAATTCAGGTGCGGAGATTTTTTAAATAGCCTGCAAATCATAAAATGCAATTTTCTCATTTAGTTCCTAGTTCATAATAGTAAATGGTTTAGAAAATGGTATTAGGTAATTTTCTCTAGTGCATTTGATGTAAATTGCCCTGATTTTGTGAAGCACTTTTGTTTAATAAATTCTTTGTAAGCTAGATCAATTAAGGTTTCTGAAGAATGGAATTAGATGAAGTTCATTAGGATGAACAAGATCTCATTCAATATGGTTAATTTTTTTTGTCCTTGTGGCACTAAGCCATGTAACTTCACCATTCCTTATTCCAACACCTAACATGTTTATTCCTTGAACCTCCCTAAATCGTTATCACTAGTCAGTGATAGTTTCTCCCTGAGCATAATGATGCTCTTGACTGTTTTGTAGTTTTGAAAAATAAGAGAGACCAGAGAACAGGGTCCTAAAGGAAAACATACACAGGCTTTGTGACGTGTACATTAATGATCCCTAGCTGTGGGCACTGAACTTGCCATGTGGTCCGAAGTGCAGCCCATGTCCACCTTTTGCCCACTTTGAGTAAGGAAAAAAAAAAAGTACTTTTTTGATTGCCAGTCCTTCTGAACAGTAAATGATAATGGAACCACAATTCATTGGTGGCTTAATTTATTGGTGGGTGAAGGCATTACCAGTTCCAATGCTTACAGCATCTGAAGGCACAGAAAGAAAGGCAAGAAATTGGCTTTTAAAATATTTAACTTCCTCACTCTTTTTTTTAACTGAGTGGATTCAGTAGATATTAAGCACACTGAGAATATACACAGAAACTGTTCATAGTAATGAGTTTCCTTTAATGATGAACTTGAAATTTAGTATTCCCACAGTTACCAAAGCAGTCATTCATTTATAAAAAATTCCTGTTCTCTTTGTGTGATCCCTGCAGTAAAGGATTGCTGTAATTTAATGAGAATATAGATTATTAGAACAAGGCAGATCACATAATTTGCTGCACTTGATAAGTGTTTGAAGTCCACCACTACTTGCAAATTGGTAACTGTGACCAGAGTAACAAACAATAAGTTTCTGGTTTTTTTTAATCTTTCTGTAAGTAAAACATCCAGAGAGGAGAGGACAAAAAAAAAAAAAAACCAAACAAAAAAACTAAAACAAAATAACCAAACAAAACATAGGTACAAGTGATATAAATTAATGGAGTTTTTTAGAATTGGACTGAAATAGTGTATTACAAAAGTCTTTGCTAGGAGAATTCTTTAGTCGCATATGAACAGTGGTATTTCACTCTAACAAACACAGATTTTTGTCATAGGAGTATGCAGTTAAAGTTGGGTCTGAATAAAAGAAAATTGCATACTTTTTTTTTTTTTTACTATGGTCTTGTATTTTTTCATATTTTTTTACCCAGTAGGTATATGAGACCACCGATACTACTTGCTGTAGAACCTTAATTTTTCTTTTGAGAATGAATCCTACTTTGTTTAGAGAAGGTGCTCTACAAGAAACTTCTAGCGAGGGAAGAATTTGTTTGGAAAATAGATCTATTTTCCTTTATGACTTCCTGGTATATTTACAAAGAACTCTTTCACTCCATCTAATAATGCCATACCAAAATTTAGCTCTCTGTGAATTACGGATGCTGCCTTCCCAGGCAGCAGGGCAGTACCCCCATCTGGGGCAAATCATTCACCAGACAGAGTTTACAATAGACCTGAAGAGGCCATGGCCTCCTTTTTATGAGCTAATTGTGCAGCTGAATGGCCACAATAACATAATGCTGGATAAACGGAGTGACAATGGTAATAGAGGACATACTGTTGAGTGGTCAGGGAGTCTATCTGCGAAAGGATGACCATCATTCAGTGCATGGCATAACGTTTAGGTTTCTGTCACTCAAAGAATTTCTTCCTTATGCTTATTCTTTGCTCACTGGAGCCAAAATAGACACTTCTATTCAAAATGACTGTGTAAATGAATTGAACAATTATTCACCAAGGGAAGAACATCCCCCTAATTCAGAAATGGGTGTATGAACGCACATCAAATCGTGTTTAGAAGGAGGCCACTGTGGAAGGTTCAGTGCAGCCTTCAGTGCCAAGCCCCCGGGGATGTGAGGATGAGGAAGGACAGGGTGTGTGCCCTTTATCATCGTCACCTTGCGCAGATTTGTTAAGTGCCACCATTTTGATATGAGATTTTAATGAATCATCATCTTGTTCTGTTCCTGCTCTTTGTCCCTTTGACCTGGTAGATTGATTTTAGGCTCAGAGTGAATTTTGATCATTGTTGCCCTGCAGTTTTTCTTTCCTCTGGCTCTTATGCTACTAGACTCAGTAATTTAATTGGATCTTGTGACTTTTTGATGTCTTAGGATTTAGTAATTTCCTACAATGTGATTTTATTGTGGTTCATTAACTGCATGGTAATTCATAAATTATTCCCTCTGTTTTATAAATTAGGGATGTATGTGTTCATAAGAGACTACAACAAACAAGTAGTTAAATGTAAAATAAGAAATCAGTAATCTTCAAGAACAAACAATTCATGCAAACCTGCAGTGTCCCTACATCTGTAATTCATTATGTTTCCAAATTATCACAAGACAAGCTCTTAAAAAATAGGCTTACAAAATATATTATTCTACATCAATAGGTACAACCTGAATACCAAGGAGTGATAGGGAATGCACTTCTGTCCCTGCCCACCCCCGCCAAAAACACAGAATAAAATTTACAGGAAAGATAATTGCAGATTCAAACACACGTTTTTTTTTTTTTTTTTTTTTTTTTTTTTTTTTTTTTTTCTCTAATAATAATTTGAGATGGTCTGTGGTTGCCCTATTTTAAATACTAATGTTAAGCCTTCTCTGAGTTCATGAAGCATTTGCTGAAGGCTGCTGATGATTTATGCATGTCTGGTTTGCTTCATTAAGCATTTTTTATGCATATTTCTGAAGAAAAAATGCTGAATTAGATGCACCACTGATATGCTATATTAAGGCAATTACAGTCTCCATTTTCCTTCCTATATATCATATTTTTTGACAAAATTCCCACTTATACAAAAAATACCTATCCATTTGATAAAAGCTATTAAGTTTTATTCTTTTACTTTACTGGTGTACTAACTTGTACTCTTTCTTAGAGCAAAGAAAAATTTTCCTGGAGAGTAGGATTAAATTCTGAAAAGAAAACCTCTCAAATTCTTTGCTTATTATCTATAGCTGAATTTCCATATGAAATTTGGACAGATTGGTAACAAGTCTGACAAAATTTGATATTGTTTTCTGGATCATGGTTATCTGTGCAAATATCAGCTCCTAATTGCTACTAGATCTTAGTTTTATGGGGCTGACTAACTTTTTTGAATATGTCTAATTAATTTCCTCTAATTATTTTTATTATTTCCTCTAGTTAATTATTATAATAGAACAAATATTAATATTTTTTATTTTTTAATCTCTTGGATATTTTTGTATTTTGACTTGCTTGAGGTTTGTGCCATTGCTACATGAAGCATTTCTAATGTTAGCCAGCTCATTACAAAAAAATATAGCTCATGAGAGTAGAAAATATGGGTAGATTTGGGGGGGGTTTCCTTTGCTATATTTTGGGTTTATAAAATTTTTGTCATCAATTTCAGGAGAATGATGTGCATTTTAAATGAATGCTTTTCAAGCAAATACTTAAGAAACATAGTTATTGAACTCAAGTTTGTCTCTGTCAGATTTTTGTGTGCTTTTTTAAACTGTCCTTCAACTTCTATAGATAGATTTGATGTTTAATTAGCATGATTGCTTGGCTTTATCAGGTAGTGTCTTTAGGTGTTATGATACTTCTTCTTGTTACTCAGAGCACTCCTTTGTAGAATTATTATGTTCATGGGGCAGCTTGACACACAGGTCACAATTTTACATGAAGAAAATAAATCAGTTAAGAGGATGGTATTTTATAATAGCTTCCCCTGTGCTTGACTGGTATTTAATCTGTCAGAGAAAATGCACTTTTTCTATTCACATATTTACCAAATTACTAAACTTTCGTGACCAATAGCATTATTTAAAATTCTTAAAAATTAGAGGATGAAGCAAGTATGAATCTATATTTCAGTCCTTTCACTGTTCCTCCCAAAATATTTCTCTGACATACGAAACTTAATGTGACTTGGCATATTGGAATACATAAATTATACAGTGGCATTTATGATGTAGTGATGAAGATGAGGCTGATGACTTAGGCATTACAATATGCATTCCATAGGATTTTGGCAAAACAACTAGACTTCCTAACAGCCTATAATTCTTTTACATCTGTAAGTAGGCACTGGCTTCTATAGAGATTTATGATGTCATAAATATTAATGTTTTTTTTTCAGGAATATAAATAGCAGTTTTCTTCTTAAAAGCTAGTCATACAGATTTTAGTAGGATTGTAGCTTCTATAAAATAATGCTGTCATGCCTTCAATTTACCATACGCCTAATGATATCTCCAATATCAGAAATGGCAATTAGCTTCATGTAAATAGCAAACAGGGAGTGACATGTGAATCTCCCTGAGTTTGTGAGCATCCCTGTGCCATTGTGCACATCCACATGCAGAGAAGTGTGTGTTCTTCATCTGTGCTTTGCCAGCTGACTTAGATACAGTACAAAACAGTCTTGATAATGTGACAGAAGCTTTTAATGCTTCCTAACTGGTAACAATATTTTTCTATTAATGTTTCCTAATTGGTAACAGACATTCTTTTTCAGACTATTTCAGTATTTTATAGAGACTCCCAAAAGTTTTTAGACATTTTCACCAGGTGAGAAATGCAGTGAACATGGAACTTACATTCTTTGCATGCTGGCCCATACATTTATATAAGTGTCTGTAGAAAGGGCCTATGCATTTCTGAAGATGCTTTGTACTGCACTCTGTTCCACAGCTATGGGTATTCGAAATTCTCAGCTAAATGTGGTGTATTATATGGAAAAGGAAAATGTTTCAGGGAGGAAATTAAAGTAGTTATCTATGTTATTTAGTTTATAAAACATATAGGCCAATGGGAGCATTTTCTATTTTGAATATAGTGTTGCTTATTTGTGGTCTAAAGCTGTTGTTTAAATATTTTCCTGTGTATACTTGTCTTCTTGAGTCAAAAGCTGGGGTTTTTTTTGCTCCCCAGAACTGACTAAAAGCACACTTTTAATAAGAGTACTACTGTAATGCGAATATGTGGAATTTTCACACAATTTGTGGAATATAAAATTGAAGAAGCTTCAGTTTCATTAAATCCAGAGATATTTTCTTCCACCTAGAGTTTCTTAATTCCACATTTAGAAATCTCATTAATCATATTAAGAATTTTTTAAATGAAGAACCACTTCTTGCAGTGTTTACTCAGAAATTCCCATTATACTAAAGAGATTTTTATCCAAATAGAAATAAGAAATGTCAAAAATTGAATGTTTTTATCTGAATCTTTTGGGTTTCTCCAAATAAAGTATCTTTTATAAAAAATAAGTTCAAACACAGGTCTTTTATGAACATACAGGAAAACCTTTCCCATAGCTTTGGCAACAGTTTGATACTAGAAGAGACATTTTATTTTGCATCTACTCAGGGGATTAATCTACAACTTCCATTTTATATATCCATTAATATTTTGTTAGGAAAAACCCCATAAGAATACCTAGATCTCCTGAAATGCTAGGAAATAAAACCTGTTCTGATTTCAAATAAAGTGTAAACAATTGCTAGTAGAAATAATGCTTTAAAGTAACATTTCTAAGAAGCACACTTACATAAGAATTCAAAATGAATGAACTTTATTTTTATGAAAGGACCCAACTGAAGAGTTTCAACTCACTTAAAGCTTAATTAAACTCTGTTATGAAAGTCTATGTGGAATTATATGTGAATTTTATTATTACTACTTTACACTGTTTGATTAACTATTGAAATAGTCTTTCTAATTGGCATGTCCAATACTGAGAAAATATGTTAATGATTTTTGTTATTCTCAAAAAAACCCTTAAAATAATTAGGACTTGAGTTAACTTCATTTCTTTCTTTTAATCAAAGGCAGGATAATATTAGCAGACCTCACATGCACCTCTAAGAGCTGCTGCACGATTAAGGTATCTAAAGATAGCCTGTCTGAAAAGAAAGCAGCTAATATCATAATCACAGTCCTGCAAAACCTTTGCTCAGGGTTAATTTGGAATATTCCTAAATTCAATGTGAGTTTCTTCTGTCTGTGGGTGGCAATTTTTTTAGAGTACTGTGCCTTCTCCATGTGCCCTGATCTCACGCTGTGGAGCCCGGTGCTCAGCATAGCCTGTCTGCTCTCACAGGCTTGTCACTTCTCCATCCTGACCTCCACAGAGACCCAGTCATGGGCATGCAGGGCTTAGGAATTATCCTCTCCTATGCAGGAGTTCTATTCTTGTGTATGAGCACATGACACCTGGGATCAAAGGCACCTTCAGCATAACAAGGAGGTCTAGCAAACATGAAATATTTAGGGTTTTCTGGAAAACCTTGACTACGTGGTGTTGTGTCACATGTGCCCTCATTGATGGTGGCGGGCCTAATCCCAGGACTGGGTTGGCTGGGAGTGTGGCAGTAAATAAAATAGGGAGGGGTATGATGGGAGTGCTCAAAATTGGAGTTTAATAAAGGAAAATAAAAGATGCGCTAACAGTAAACTCACAATGAAAACATAGGCTGTACACTGTAGGGAGCTACTCCAGAAGACCATGAAATGAGGCAAACACAAACTTATATAAAAGGCATGGAACCAATGAACAAAGGGAAGCAGAAACCATACCTTATATAGAACAAAAGACTAACCAATTAGAAAGCAGAGTTCATAGCATAACTTTATATGGAATAACTTAATTTGCATAACTGCTCCCATCATTCCTTTCTTCTCACCCTAACTTGTGGGGAATGCCCAGAACCTATGGTGAGCCCTTCCAGGGAATGGCCCTGGTAGCCTCACAGGCCTCCACAATGTCGCAATTAACAGATACATTTGGCACATAAAGTGACAGGTAACTTTCATTTCATTTACAACTCTCAGAAGTTATTTTCCTCCAAAAGAAATAAAACATTTCTCTCCTTGACAAATAGTAAATAGAAAAATTGTTCAGGACAATAATTTATGTGTTTATTGTTTTCATGTGGTTTTCAGAATCTCTTGGAATGCAATTACATGAAATATTTAAATATTTCAAATACAGTCTCAGGTTATGTTGTCCATGCTCAGTCACATAACACCATTTTTTGTGACCTAGAGAAGTAAGGTAAATGGATTTTTGTCTGAACAGACAGAGTTTTCGTCCCAAAGATGTAATTTGCATCTGTGTTGAATTTAAGTTAGCTTCATTGTTTCCATTAACAGTTGACACACATCATTTAATGCTTGTCACTGTACATGTATTCAGGTGCATGAGAAAAAAAAGCATATGTATATGTCCTTAGGTTTTTGCAAGTGACTTCAATACTTGGTGTTTCATTTCTATATAGAGATACTTGTTTTGTGTTTTATATCATAATCACATATCTGTAACTTACTTAGTTGTGTGCTGCTATTTCATATCTGAAATCACAGACAGGTTGATTGGAACACAGGTTTTGTTTTTTTTGTTGCTTCTTAAGCATACAGGTGAGTTACAGCTTACAGTGAGGAAAATGTTTTGCAGTTCTCTGCATGCCTGTTTATGCATCTTTGATTTTATCTTCATTTTGAATGTATTTCCTACTCTTAGGAAACTCTAGCTTTTATATAAACTGATTCTTTACATAGAGCTGATAAATGTGCCTTTGTAATCAAGAATGTGCAAAGATAAAAGTAAGAAAACTTTATTGAATAGCTGAAGTTAAATGTAGAAATATAGTCTGGGTATTCTGGAGCCTTTGTTTAGGAATCTTTGTTTTAATTTATTCCATCTATTGGGCTATAATGATAAAGGTTGTTATCACAGATCAGTAAAGTCCAATGTAGCTCTGCAAGCTGCTTTGCAAAATCAGATGAATTTTGAGTGTCTAAAATCATCCATTTTTATTTACTTTAAAGTATAAGCTACTGGAGCTAGCGCAGAAGCTAAACTACTGATGCCTTGGGATATTTTAGTACCACACGAAAACGGCCACTAATTCTACTTAAGACTCAGGATTCTCAGAGGCTGGGGACAGGTTGCTGTGGCCATCCTGTGCTTAGGAATGGGTAAAGGTAGAAATGGATGGTCACAAACACATGGGCAGATTGCCAAGTCTGAGCTCTTTCAGTGGTTGCCTCAATAGCAGTTATACCACAGTCAGACATTAATATTTGGTTCCTATGGTGGCACTTCAACTAAAGAAGCTATGGTTTGAGATTATGAATCTTGCAATTGCTTCATATATCCATAAAAAAGATAATACTATGATTTATTATTTTAAATATGATATAAACACCAATGTATTTGAAAGAAATTGTGCATCATGCTTGTCCCTTAGTCCAAATGATGTCCTTTCTTTCTCTGGCCACTTTCATATTTGTTTCAAGTTAAATCAGGAATGTGAATCCTGAAAGATGTATTTTTAAATTACATAGAGTTGCTTTTTCTAAAGATATAGTTAATTAATTTGTTCAACTGCTTTTAGACATAAGGCAAAAGTCTATTATCCAGCTCAAGTTTGGTGGAAAACCTCTTCTTCCTCATTTTCTAATATCAAAAACTATCTGTTGCTGTAGCTACTGTTCTGAACATTAAATTTGCATGGGAACAACAATGAATCAAATATGAGGACTGAGATAACATTGTCTTCCTTGTAGGTATGGGGTAAAATTTAGGCATGGGAGGAGTGTGGCAGAAAATCTGTGTATATAACTTGGATTTCCACAGCAATAAAATGATTTGCTCTTGCCGGAAATGTGAAACAAATCCTCCCCTGTTCTGAAATCCTGCTGAGGTGTATTTCAGTACAATGATCCTATGGATAAGTGCAGATATGTGAATTTTTTAAACTATAACTTGAGACTGTATTCAGCACAGCCATTTTCAAAGTTATTTTTGTTATTTTGTTGGCTTTTGGTGCCAGAAACTCTTTTACTAGTTGTATTGGTTGAGAAAGCAGGGAGTCTTGGGGACCATTCCCATTATTCTGTACCACAGCAACGCCCATGGGCAGCAAGAAAATACTGTGGGGAAGACCAGGGTGCTGTGGCACTTGCTTTGCACTTCCAGAGTAAAATGAAAATCTAGAGGAGTGTCAGAAAACATTCCAGTCCCTGGTGTGGACTGCTCACCTGAAACACACAGTGTTATTTAAGTTTCTGTTATGAACCATCTGTTGTTTGTTATTAGAACTGCAGTAACTGATCTTTCCTCATTATTGTTTTTGCATATGAAATGAGCTCTATTTGCTTGTTTCCCCAAGGCCGTTGCTTCACTCATTCTGTTTACTTTTCTGTGGACTTATGAAATCTTTATGAAAGAGGGATGCAGTACATTAGGCACTGTATAAATGTCTTCTTGCTCCTGCAAAGATTTCCAGACAGACAACGTATTGCTCAAGATTTTTGTGTTTACTTATAGAAAGAAACTGTGAAGTACATCCTCCCCTTATTTTTTCCTGGGGATTCTTTACTAGTGGCTTTAGATTTTCCTAGTAGTTTGTACTGATTTGAGATTTATTCTTGTGAAATAAAATTACTAGAAATGGAGTGGACCATTCCTTCTACTGTCTTATGTCTAATTTTAGATTAGATCCTTATAGATGGATTTTTGTGTCAAAGGTTTATGTTCTGTGATGTCAGAATTCATAATTTAAAAATTAAAAAACATGTTTATCTGTTTGTAGTTCATAAATCTTAGCCTCCACTAGTCGGGAGCCCAGAACACATCCTGGCTGCTATGAAGATTAATGATGTGCTATAGAAAAAAGCACATTAAAATACTGTTCCTAAATTGCATTAAAAAGAAATTGCTATTGTTGAAAGAGACAAAACTCTACAAAAGTATTTGTAGTGACTTCAGAAGTGATGCATCTGAATCTTTCTTAAATATGTAGGATTGAAACTCTTTTTTATTCACATGGAACAAGGTAAGTCATCTAGTAACACTTTTTACATTACGTTTTCTAAAGGAGTTTTCAACGTTATCCACCTCTATGTCATGTTGTTTGTTACATTTTAACATATGTGAAAAAGCTCACTATAGAAGTAAAGTATTTGTGGTTATCTGTTCTCTAACGTTGCACTCTTTGGGTATAATCTACAGCATAAAATGCATGTGTAAATTTTTAATAGCTGTTTCTATATTTGTTTATTCTCATCTGACATGCTGGAATCACTTTCTGTGTTTAATTGAACACAACGTGTATAGTTTCTAGGGATGCTTCTGTTCATTTTAATGTATTGCAGTGGTGTATAATTCAAAGGTTTTTGTTTTATTTTGGATTGTCTAACTTGAAGTCATTCAACTGAACTTGGATATAACATCTACATTTCTGATGGATTTCCTTATCTTCTTCCCAATCTTAAAAAAAAAAAAATCAAAACCTATTAACATGACACTTCATAGCTACCTTTCCACCACAATTTGGATGTTTTAACATAAATCTTCATATTAGAGGGATCCATGTTAAGAAACTAGTTAATTCTTCTGTGTGTTGTACAGAGATATGCATAATTTTCCTTTTATATATTTTCTTATACAGAGGGAAGTTTCAATTTCTTAATAAAATGGTGTAATTAAGTAACTTTAAGATCTCCTTCAATTGTGACTCTTGAGAAAGCAAGTTAATTTGGGGTAACCAAGTGTTGTCTTGTTTTGGGTACTCGTTTTTCACTTGTCCTGAAAATACACTTTCTTCCCGAAGGAACTTTGGTTTGTTTTGAGGAGCAACTATTGAGCTGCTATTGATGTACATAAATATAATTACTAAATCTGTATTATATGAGTCTTTGTCATCACAGCATGATGTCATCTGAAGAATTTTATTTTAAATACTTTTAATGATGTTGGAAAGAGTACTTTGCAGGCCCTTACTCCTGCTGGTTTAGTTCTGGGGAACAGTAGGGCTGTGAAAAGAGTATGTTTAAGATATTTAGTTATTAAATTTGTTGAAAGCAGCTTTATTTTTGGGTCTACTGATGGGATTACAAGTTGATTATTGCACAGAGGTGAAGATAGCATGTTCAGTGAGTGAAGAGCCAGAATAATTGTTTTGTGTATAAAGTTAGTTTACATTTAAACCTAAGACTTTGGTATGCTGTAGGAAGAACAGAGCAGAGAAAACTTCTTTCCCTACCAAAAGTCCTCCTGGGAATTTTTTTTTCAAGAAGTTTATTGAGTATTATATATTTATTATTTAAGTTCAAATGTTCTTGCCTGGGAAGAATAAAATAATTATTGATGTCAAATCAGCTTTGTATTTATGACAACAGTGAAAAACTTGAGACATATGAAGAACCATATATCCAACTGGCAAGCTGAAAACTAGAATTTCTGAATAGGAGCAACAGAAATACAGGTTTATCTTGCTTTTGAAATATATTAGTACTTTTTAGGTAATAAATCATGCTAAGGAACTTCCTAGTCTTAAAGATTTTCTGTTGTTTTTGGTTTTTTTTTTCCTAGTAGAATGAGAATTGTGCTATTTTGCTGAAAATAGCCTGTCACTAAGTTGAGTATTTATGAAAAACAGATTGAAGAAAGATATGATTGAAAATCAGCAGACTTTTAAATATTTATGAATCAGTTAAAATATCACCCATATTCTTGCTGTTCATTTCATATTATAAAATAAACTGCAGTGATTTAAAATGTGTCTTTGTCTAAATATAGAAATAGTTTATGGTTGTAGAAAATTAACATCCAAATGTTGATGTCCTTAATCAGCTCTTGTTCTTGCAAAACACTGATTTAGCTTTAGGTACAGTGATTTGAAAATATGTTTTCCTAGAAGAGTTAACTCTTTACATGCTAACATGGTTATAATACAAGTATCAAATATGGGTTTAAGGAGGGCTGTTTCTTGACCTGACATTTGCAGACTGGATGTGAAGGAAATAATAGTCTGTTCAAGCTGGGTTTTTGGCAGAAAAGGAGCTTCAAAAAATCAAATAAACCTTGTGAAAATATAATTCCACTCTTCACCTCTTTATAGGCAAGCAAGAAAATCCCAGTCCCCTTCAGTAGCCTCAAATGTATTGAACGGCCTTTAGAAGGTTTAATTTTCTTGAGTTCACATTGCATGGTTGTATATTTCTTGTCACAAATCTACCAAAAGACCTACAGAAATTTTATGAGGCCACGTCTCTCTAAGAATAGTGATTTCATCATCTTAGGTGTGATGTTTAAATGTGCAATAAAGCCTTCAGGATCCCAAGGATGCCAGTGCAGCCTCGAGCCAGAAGCTGGTGTTTGCTCAAAGTAATCCCATCTGTAGCACAACATCACAAAGAGTTTCCAAGGAATTACTCCTGTAGAGCACTTCAGTCAACAGACCATGAGGCAATGAATTGTCAAATAATGATGGTCCCTAGCTGCAAGTGAAAGGACAGCTGAGAACTTTTGATATTAAACTTTTGATATTTTGATATTGATCTACTGAACCAGTTTGTGAAACAAGACATGTGGGAGATGAAAGAGAGGTTTTTAGATGGAAGGAGGTAATTTTCAGCGTTCTTAATTTGTATTTCAGAGTAATGCTTATCTTAGGAAAAATAAACCTGATTGAGAAAGAATACAGTAAAATGATTTGTAATGGCAAAGACCTCTTCCAGATAATGTTCCATCATCTCACTAATTTACTTTAGGCCACATCTGTGGTAATTTAAGAAATCCAGAAATGCATTTTGTTCCAAGTTTCAAAGGTTCTAAACACAGACTCAGGTTTCATTACTACCATCTGCTCCTAAACAGCTCCTAAATGGCTTTGCAAATTTGCATCATTTTACAAAGCACTAATGAGATTTTAACATTTTTCTGTATGAAAAAACTGAAGTGAGCCAACTGAGTACTTTTTACCCTGATTATCTTAACCTCTTTTCACTGAAATGCAATTGTTTGATAGCACCAGCCATGATTTTCACATAATTGCCTTTTTCATTCACGCTTGTTTTCTCTGACACTGTACATAGCAGACAGTCCTTGCCTCAATGTTTTTGTAGTTCTTTAATTACAAGCTGTCAGTGTTGAATGAATGCTTTAAGAGTGTATGAGTATCTACATACAGTTTTGTCACCTTTCTTAACTTTGTATGTCATATCTAAGACTCCTGGTAATTACTGTAATAGTACTCCAGAGAAGTTATGTCAGCCTGCACTTAGCATTAATGCATTAACGTGTCAAAGCAGCAGTGAATGGCAGCTCCAGGCAGTCTTAAAAGCTCCTAATGGTGGCCCAACTCAGAGGAATTGATTTGTAAGCAACACTAAAGCCATAAAAACGTTCATCCTGAAATATGGCTTCACAAAATCTTTTTCTCTCATGCACCTTCTACTTAGTGCAGGAGGAACAGCTGTTTGAATAAAGCAACAGTCTGTAAGGATGAGTGTTTGGTGCCATCCATGCTGGGGTATTACTGCCAGAAGAGAGGTGGCAAAATGACAGAATAGTTAAACTGATTCTGTTGGTAACATTGCAAAAGAAAAATCCAAAAACTGCACTGTTTCACTAGCAGGAGCCTAGAGTAGATCAAATGTTGAGGGAAGTATGTTTTGACTTAAATTTTATTGAGTGAGATTGGACTCTAATGTGAAATGTATTTATACACTCATAAAGAAAAGTATTTAGTAATGAAAATGATTGATACTTGATAGCTAACTATAAAAAGGCAAAGAAAAAATGACAAAAATATCTGGGGCTGTGGGATGATGGTACAGGTCTAGAGAAAACTGTTTTCTAATGGCTCTTGGGTTATGACCTCTCTGTAGCATCTCCTTCAGCAGCCTGGAATTAGGGCTGGAGTTTGTTGTTTCCAAACTGGATGCAGGGGAAGGAAGAGAGCACATGAGAGAGGAGGTCCCTTTCAGAGAAGGACAAAAGTAGTTGCAGCTCTAAAATTTTGAAGAATGTAATTTCTAAAGGATAGTGCATTCAGAAATGTGTCATATTATGTGTGGGTATCAGGTAATTTTTATCATTGTGAACAGGAGAAGTAATTTAACTTTTCTGAAGTAATTTATTTATCAAAAATCCACGTGAAAAATGAATAAGGGGGAAAACTGTTTGGAAGAGTCTTATCAAATATCAGGATACAACTAAAATCCTGTCTCTGCTGATGTCAGTGAGAGCTGCACTATCAACTTAAATGTAACCAAAATTTTTCTATATATATTCATATATCTATTATCTCCCTGCAGAAGTGAGGGCTGGGGAAGGAAAATGAAATAAACATAAAGCAGAAAATGAAAAATAAAAAACAATAGCAGAAAATAGTAGATGATGAGAGGCCATTATAAATGAAGAGACAGAGAAATAAGAAAAAGATAGAAACAAGGTTAGTCAGAGGAAGGCTGTGTGAAGAAGGATTGAAAAAGAAAACTATGGAATTGTTCCACAATATTCCTAATAGTTAAAAAGCTTAGGATTTTTGACAAAATGGGCAAATATTGTTTTTCTTCAGTTGACAGCTGTGAAATCACATTGTGGGGCCAGGAGTATTTTCTGGTACTTAACTGAAGTACCAGCTGCCAAGTAAAAAACCTGTAATAAGAATTTTTAATTAGTGAAAAGAAAGGGAAAGAATTAGTTGCTTAAAGTTTGAAAAGAATTTTTTCAGTCTGTGTTCATTTCTTTCCTCTTCAAATATTTTTACTGTAGGAGGGTTTGTAGGCACCATTAGAGTGATTAGTACTTGGGAGAAAAGAGAACACTTTTGAGGCAGCCTAGGGAAAAAAGTCCTTATGTGTGTGAAAACTTGTCTAAATTTTTTGTCTAGAAATGTTCATTCTATGTTTAGAATCCTGATGTCCTGTTTCCCTTACCTGCTTTTCATGGCAATTTAGGGGGGAAAAAATTATAAAAAAAAATTCCAGACAGTTCATCTTTCCTAGCTGGGCAATATTCACTGTGGTTTTTTGGTGCCAGAACTAATCTGTGTCTCTGCAAAGCTAATAGTGACCAGCAAGATACACACACTGTGTTTTATAGCTAAGAAAGTTTATTTTTGTTATTATTCTTAAGATTCTTAACAGAACTCACAATAAAGCCAGGCTTGTCATATTTTTGTTCATACCTAGATTTTTAAAGTAGGATTGGGCCATGAAAAGTTTGTAGAAAGTAAAACAGAAGTAAACTTGATTAAATGTTGACTTGTAAAGCACAGCTTACTTTAATTGTTAATCATGCTATATTTAGAAAATTGCTGTCATATTACTTTTACTGGTAACCACTGAACATCAAAACCAAAACTATTTATAATTCACAGGTTCAAGTTTAAGATCTCCTACATGTTGCACCCACCCTGTAGATTTGGAATTTTTATGGATATTTTCTATTAAGGGGACAATATGGTAGTGTTAAGTGTTACATCTCTCTAAAAAAAAAATCACAAATTTTGTCTTTGAATTCAGGGTAGCTTTAGTTAAATCTTAAATTTTTGGAAAGAGAGAAAAAACCCAAAAAGATAATTTGTGTTTCTTTTATAAGCATCATGGGAAATCTTCAGTCTAAGATCTAACAAATTTCTTTGTCAGCTTTTGAAGACTTATTCTTTTTTCTAAAGTATTCTGTGTGTCTTAAAACTTTCTTACATGGGGTAATGCTATTTTATAGGATTAATTTTTAAAAATGCACTGAGTGCCATGATAGAGCAGGAACACACAATGGATGTGTTTGAAAATGGCAGAAAGAAACCTTAAATAATCTTTTGGATTTGCAAGGATAAAGTGACTGAAATGAACTCTTGGAGGATTATTGAGTAACGCTAAGTATCTTAACGGAAATAACTCTCTTTTATATGTAGAGTTTAAATGATTTTTGGTCAATTAATATGGATTATCTTGTGGTTTAGATGGGTGCCAGAATTACCAGTGTATAGGAACTTAACATGTAACATGAATCAAGCTTGTAATATGAATCAAGAATATTTTGTCATCTAGAGTTTTAACATAGAGAAGTGCTGGGTAGCTATCCCACATTGCTAATTGCTCTTATTAATGAATTGCACTTGCCTTAAATCACTGTTTCCTTGCCTAATAATTGAGATTTTTGTTTCACATCCCTTTTTCACCAAAAGTTATCCTAGTCTTTCCACTCTGTCCTTGGTATGCTTGTTAATGTTTGTCATTGTAACAGGCATATAGGTCAAATGAAAAACATTGAGCTTTGCACTGAAATGCATTCCTTCACAGTGGAGAAATATATTTCTTTCAATACTTCTTGCCACCAGAACTAGTGTAGACACTGATGTACCAGTACTTAGGCTTTTTTCCCTTTTTCTGGCCAAATGTCAGGACACAATATATAGCCTAAAAATGGTTTTGGTTTTAAACAGAAAGTACTTTGATTGACTGGCATAACTTCACAACCATAAATTTGGGGAAGATTTAGATCCTGATTGTAGTTGAAAGCCATTTCCATCAGAAAGGTTTGAGAAAGGCAGGCATCAAAGGTCAAAAACCTAGATCTAAACTTTATGACCAGCTGTAGACTTGGAAATGTGATATGATTTATGGAGTTTACCAAGGCAATTTGTTTATCAAAAATTCATAACAGCATGCTTCTAGCTGTCAAATGATGTTCTGAACCTATGACAGCCTTACATTTGCCTGTGGTCAAAACGGAATCCACATCAGCTCCAAGGAGTAGCATCATACCCTCATGGTACAGCTTGCTATGAATTGTGCATCAGCTTCGGAACAGGGCCACCCTGGGGGATGTTTTCCACACCCTGATCAATATTAGACTTTTTTATTCTTCTTGCCTTTTAGTCACTTTCATATTCTGACTTCATTTAGGTAATTAATATTTTCATCTAAAGAACTGTAAGGAGATGCTGTTACAACAAATAGCTTGAACAAAGCCTTCATTTCTTATTGCCATTAAACCCAAATGTTAATGGCAAAAAGGTACTTTAGGAAGTACAAATCCAAGGTTTGAAACTTTTATTACATTTATGTAAATTTGCCTCTGAAACACTTAAAATTTTCCTTGCAAGGTTAGAGAGACCTAGAGACAGCAAATTATTTTAAATGACCATTCATGTCGATGTGGTAGGCTTTTTGCCAGAAAACTGGGTTTTATCCCTTTCCAGAAAAATGTCCTGCTAACCTTAATCTGTTGAAATGAGGCATTGCTTAGATGTTGAATTATTAGAACAATATTGTAAATGAGTGCAAGTTGATGTGGAAAATAAACCTGCACTGAGCAGACTATAAAATGTTTAATAGAGTTACTGTCACAGTTGTACTTAATGGTTCTTAAATAATAGTGCAAATATTACAGTAGCTCTGAGTCTTCAAAAATATGCATTTCATTAAATAGGCTTTTGTAATCAGTTGTGACATAATGTTTTCTTCTATGCAGTTTTTACTATGAATGAATTGAGTTGTAGTTTACTGCTTTAATCCTTCCTTTTCAGAAAGACAGGCAAGGCACCAGCTCCACACTACATGTAATATACACATCCTTCCATTTGCTTAAATTCCATCCTCGTCTAAAACGTGTCACTCAAAGAAGCAGCATAATATTATAGAAATACTGCAGTGCCATAAATGTAATACACTGGGAGCTAGTGCTTTAAAGTACTCCAGTATTTTAAAGTACAATCTGAGATAATAAAAAAATAGTTTAACTGTGATATATTAAAGTGGTGTAGTCATCACCTGAAATACTTTCATACTTGTAAGAATTCTTTGAACATCTAGAATGATAACATGCTGCTATATCTTCTTAAAATTACATTTTCTCTATGTAATTTCTGAATTTTATGAAATTATTTGGAAGATAAGAAATGCTGCACATATAAGCTGATGTGCCTAATATAGAGACTAAACATTTTGTTTACTTCATCTTTTCCTTCCCTTCTATTTACAAAATCATGGAATGGGTAAGGTTGGCCCCAGTGGGTCATCTGCTCCTACCTCCCTGGTCAAGCAGGGTCATTCTAGAGCACCTGGCACAGGATTGCATCCACATGGTTCTTGGCTGTCTCCAGTGAGGGAGGCTCCAAATCCTCTCTGGGCAATCTATTTCAGGCACAGTAAAGAAGTTCTTCCTCATGTTCAGGTGGAACTTCCTGTGCAGTAGTTTTTGCCTGTTACCTCCTGTCCTATTGCTTGGCACTACTGAGAAAAGCCTGGCTCCATCCTCTTGGCACCCTCCTTCCAGACAATGCTAATAAAGGCGTGGTCCTGCTCTGTAACTCCATTGGTCCTTTAGCCCCTAGACAAGCACAGTGGTGCCACGATTTGCCAAAGTCCAAGGAGTTGTGTGCAGTGGCTGAACACTGGGTTGGCCTACTTGGACCTAGGGTAGTCCTATGTGTGCAAGTAATGCTTGATGCCTCAGGTTTTAGCTTTTATATTGCTCAGAATATGTAGTGCTTTAGTGTGTACTTCTGAGCTTTATATTAGGGGATAGTAAGCTCTCTTCACACAGTAGGTAGACAAAGCAATTCCTTCTCTAGCTGGGGACCAAGGACAAATGATCCAAATCTCAGGCCCAAGCGCATAAACAACTGGACTGCAGAGAGAAAAACAGAAATGATGCGACTTCATAACCTAAAGCTATAATTGGACTATTAACTCAATACGCTAATGAACCAGAACTTATAAAAGTGAGAGACCTCGTGACCAGTTGTCCATTTTGTGACCATTTTGGTTCATCTTGGGTGCAGCCTGGCTGGGCTCTTGTACTACCCAAGGTGTATCCATTGAAGCCTTTTAATAAATACCTGCTTTATTCTTTAACTCTGTCTAGCCTCTGCTCTAGGTCAGCCTTCACAAGGCATCGTGCTAGTGCCAAGAAGGTGCTGCTGGCTGAATGGTCTCTTTGTCCCCCAGCTGAATCTCAGGTCAGGCTATTTGACTTCACAGAACAGACTTTATTTGAGAGAGAGTTTCTGCTGCAGAGCGTGCAGGCTCTTCTGCTGCCATATGGGATATGGTGAACTGCTCATTCTTGGAAATCATCCAGCATCTTCTTACCTTTGCAGAAGTTTTGCCCAATCTCTGAGCATACCAGTTGTGATTGCTTCTGGGTGAAATGCAGCACTCCCATGAAGTATTCCTCCATTAACTTACCATTAAGACTAAAAATTTTTTAACTGCTTTTTAAGGAAAGTATCTTTTATTGCTCAGGCTTGTAATTTGGCTAATTACCAATTTCCAGGAGTGCTGTTTTGTCTCACTGGATCTTGTATTGAATATATACACACACACACATATACATTTATATATATATATATACACACATATGTATATATAAAGAGGATAAAAGTTACACTATGCTTAAAATGGATTCGGATTTCTGCACATGAAACTAGTTTATCTGCACTTTCCATGTTCTTGCTAATTAAAGACATCTTAAAGTGATACAGTACACTGAATTACAGGTTGTGTACTAACCCGTAATTAATCTGTGTACTAACCTATATATGATCATATATTCCTAAATTACTTGTATTGTCAAGAATACATGAACTTTTGCTCTGCATAAGACCTTCATCTATTGTATCAATTAGTATATAAAGGTGTAAAAAAATGTATTTAGCTATAAAGAAGATCTGATACTTTCTATAACATTCTTCAATCTTAGAAAGAATGGCTATGATAAAATCTCTATTGTCTAATCAGTTTAAAGAATTTTTCTCTGAAACTGTTGCAACCATAAATTTATTTTTTAATCAAGAAGGGAGAATATGATTGCTTTTCTGATTACAACCCTAGAGTTTCAGTTTTCCTTTGAAGAGAAGCACTCTTGGAAAGACATTTCAAAGTTCATTTTAATTTCTTAACATTTAAAAAATTCTTAGCATGTATAATACAGCATGACTTTATTAGTCTGTTTTCTAAATCAGTAAGATATTTAAATTGTATGTTAAAATATATTCTATTTTTATTATAACTTTTCTTTTGCAAATATGAGGAAACATCATAGAAAATTAAAAAAAAAATCTGAATCTATATACTCTTCAGTTTCTGTTACTTTTGGTATCTTATCCCTACCAATTCTGGCAGAGCGCAATAACTAAAAATAGAGACCTTTTAGAAAGAGTCCTGTAGTTAACAGTAGGTTAAAAAACACTCTACTATATTTTGCCCTGCCTGATATTTTGCCTCAATCTTTTGAACTACTCAATCTATGCTTTAAATAAAAAAACAAGAGGCTATAAATAGAGAGAATCAAAAAGTGTAGCTGAGCCAGAAAATTTTTGGCTAAAACAGTTAATAACTGATATTCATAACAGATCTGGTGGAAGAAATGGTGGAAGAGATGAATAAGTGTAATTGCAGAATGTCAGCAGAGATGTGTCTGGGAGGATCATTCAGAAAGGGCACTAGACAAGCAAAGTGTGTCTACTGTTCTCTACAGCAAAATACCCGAAGCCTGAATGGAAGCTATATATTAAATACATGATGGTATTTTTCTATGACAATGTGTGTACTTGGATAAGAAAAAATTATTAGACATTCTGTACCATATAAAAATATATTTTGGATTGGGATAGCCTGAAAAAAATCTTGTTAATTTCTATCAACTGTGGAAGTGAAACCTCTGCGACGAGAGACTGTGAGCTATGGATTATCTCCTCCAGGAATAGCTTTCTGTCTTAGTTTTCATGTTAACAGCAATTTTCTGACTGTTACTTTTGTAGCCATTGGAAAAAGACTGTATGTTTGCTCTTTTGGATGCTCAATTGCATGCATTCTTATAGCTGAGGATATTGCATGGTATTCTGAGTATTTCCTTCCAGAGTTAGGGGAAGTGGCTCTAAGCTGCTGATTGATAGTAATCCCAGTGTTGTACTTACCCATTCAAGGAGGGGATGGGTGATGTCTGCATTAATACTTTGTACCTACCCTGTTTGTCCCTCCTTAAGTAACCTCAGCATATTCCTAAAAATGGCACAGGGGGCCCAGCCCTGCGATGTACATTATTACACAGTACAGGAGTGGAGAGCTTTCTCTTCTCTCATTAGAAAGAACATTGTGGTTTCTATTAAAAAGTTGCTCCTTAATCCTTTTGTGCCTACATTTGAAGAAAATCCAGGTGGGTGCTCTATTCAGTTGTAGATTTTAAAATAGCTCTCAGCTCTTCTGTTGTATTGGAGGCATTGACAGTGTCTCAGGAGGCTGTTAATGGCATATCATTGCAAGAGTTATAATAAATGAAAGTTTTCTGTTAGACATTCAAATTTCACCTGAGAAAGACACAATTTCTTCTTTATTTTTTTTTTTAAGAAAAAGAGTTACTATACTAAGGAATTGATGTCTGGAAAAAAATCTTGTAATGCCTTTGGTAGATAACACTAAGGTGTTGCAAACTGCTGAACCACATTCAGTGCTCTGCAGGTGAATTAAGTCTCTATTATGATGTTTATGAGATGCTCAGTTAAAATGTGGGGATATGTAGCATGCAAAAATCCAAAAGGTCTCATATATATATGTATATATAATTCCAAATTGAGAGGTGATTTTTCTTGATTTTTCTTCTCTTTCAACCTGAGCCCTCTGAGCCTACCATATATTTCACTTCATAGCCAAGGCAGTGCAATAATTCTCAAGCTGAACCTTTTCAGGGAATGCAGCTTAAGTTTCACCAGCAGCAGGAAGCATCTGACTGAAAGGCAAATCATGATCTTCTGGAGATGGGATTCATGCTGGGGATTCATGCTGCCTAATTCTGAGATCACTGTGGGTCTTTGAGGGGACAGACAAGTTTAATAAATTTCCTCCCAGAGGCAGCTTATTTTCTGCTGCCTGGAGTTACAGCAGGCGATTTGTTCAACTGCTAAACTTCAGTCTTTAGAAAATGCACAGAACTTAACTGCTAAAATCAAATTTAAAAAGCTAGTAATTTTTCTCTTGCTCTCCTGGTAGACCATACTGATTAAAAAGTTTACATCATTGTGATAAAAAAAGGTGATGTTACTTCAATGTTTTTACTAACTTTTAAAAACTGTGATATGCAAACAGAAAATTAAGATGATAATAAGTGAAAGAGAAATGTTATCTTTATATTTAAAACACATTTTGGTGGGTTGTAGACCCATCTTGCTGCAGCTCACCCAGCCCCTAATTGACTGTACTCCATTCATCATGTTCTATCTATTCAGTAGGAATTGTAGAGGGATGACACGATAACCCTCATGAGTTGTGCTATTCTATGCACTCTGCATCTATTCATTTTGCCTATTCAATGCTTATAATATCACAGAGGGTTTTTTATAATGCTTCAGCTACTTTGTCTCAGAACACTGAAAGACCATACAAGCATAGAGAGAAACTCTTGTGTACAAGAGGCAATTACTCTTCTTTACTGGAACTGTTTCGATATAGTGAGTTACAGAGCTGTGCACACATCAGCTGCTCTCCCATGGAAGTATCTCCTATTTAAAATGCAGCAAGAGGAAACAACCTCAAAACATATTTTATTCTTCCATCCTGCTCTGCATTTGGCTTTGATTCAGCTTATATATAAATTAAATTGGTTGTTTTCAAGTAATTTATTTTTGATCATATTTGTGTGTCTGACTGACAATAAGTGTTTGCCTGCCTGATAATAACAGTAACTTGCTTGTGCTCACTGCTGTCTTAAAAGATAAAGTTGTGGCTGGACTTGATTTATACATGAACAGTTCTACCTTCCTGAACTATGGGAAAATGAATGCTTGGCTCATATATTACTGGTATATTAGTGTTAAAAATATATATATATAATGCTCAGAACTAGAATCTTTTGAAATATTTAACAGCAAAATAGGAGGGCATCCATCACCGTCATGATTCCTGTGGGAATAAATGTTTTGTGATACCATAACTTTGAGACTGTAGCCTTGTAGATTTTGCATGTCTTAAGAGTTTTTATGTATTGGAGTAATGTTCTGAAGCTGAGTTTAAACACAGATGTTAGAGTGCTGTTGGCAACAAAGATCTTGCTTTTCCAAGGAAAGTGAAAAATGCTTTTTGCAGTGACTTTATTTGCAGTGAATGTTTGCAGTGAAGCTTGATGGCAGGTAGAATGATGAGTTTCATGTTTGGGTTTTTTTACCCCTTTCTTTGGTTGTAATAGGCATAGCTGTTAAAGAATTATTTTATTACCAAATTATTACATTATTATTACATGGAAAAACTAGGCAAGTTTCTAAAAGATAATACAAGTACAGAAATTTACTCAAACTGTTTGTTGCTCTAGAGGGCAAAATAAATTCTAAAATTTTATGGACTTACAAAAAATATTAGTAAGGATTCCCTTCATAGCTTTTTAGTGTAGTGTTACTCATCAGTTATGGTCAGCAATTACTGTATGAAAGTGTTTGAGGATTTGCAAATTGTATGGCAAGGCAAGCTCTGTACCAAAGAATACTTCCATTTAAACTCTTTCCATCCTATTTGCATTGAAGTGCTGTATGTCCAGTCTGAGATGTTTCTAAGGCTAGCATAATTTTTTCATCAATGTAAATATTTTGAGACAAAATATGAGATGCATTTTGAGCTGAAATTTCTAGAAATCAGAGATTTTTTTTTTTTAATTGGAACAATTGGTACAATTTCTTTTTTGTTGAGGCAGTTTCCTAGAATAGATTATTCCTTAGAGCACCAGATTTTCACAAATTAAGAATTAAAAAAGTTTTCCTTAATATACATAGTAAGTAACTGCATCATTTAGAAGTATTGTAGCTTTAATTGCTTTCCCTACTTAATAATAGATTGTTTGTACCTAGAGGAAACACAAGATGTGGACAATGTGGTTTAATTGCACTGTAACATCATTAACTTATTTGGGAACACTGCTGGGAAATTAATCATGCAGTAGAGGTCATTGTTCTTGCATTGATTACTTGTGGTTCCTCAGGGGTTGTGCTGTCAGTCCTCTTCCTCTTAACTTTGCTCAACTTTTCCTGAGATCCTGCTGTGTTTATGGTTAAACTGTTACTGGTGAAAAGAAATTGTCTTCCTGTTGTAATAAATACTGAAGGTTTTGGCTTCTTTGCTATTCAAAAGGCATTTCCAGTTCCAGTTTACAAGACAGCTCAACCCTCTTATGAAATGAAAATTTGACTGCACCTTTGTTGCCAGGATACAATTTAGGTTGTACATTCTCTATCTTCTTATTCTGCAAACAGGGTAAAGTCAGTTATGAAAATAATATTTCCAGTAGTCACTTTGGAGTCTTAAAAGAGAATTAGTACCCACACCAGATATGATGATTGTTTTGAAATCTTGAATATTTTAAAAATATCAATTTGTAGTTTTTTAGATGTGCAACATGGATATCATTGAACTTATTCTAGAAGGGGGAGATATCAAGTAAAGGTTCTCAATATGTTTTGTGAAACGGGCATGACTGGAATGCCAGATGAAACAAGTTCAGAAATATCCTGTATTCCCATAGGAACAGAGTGGGTTTTGTGGGTCAGCATGTCTAATACTGCATATGCCAGTCTCTTATTATTTCTCTAGAGAATTAGATACTTAATGTGATTTTTCTTATCTGCATATATATGTTAGAGAAAACAATTTCAAGAAGCATATCCAGGCAGCTCTTCAGTCAGGAAGTAGTGAACTTTACAATGCTTCTTCATTTGTTTGCATAGCTTTTTTTTTTCATATTTTTGGACCAGAGGAGCATGTTTTTTTTCTTTTTCCCAGATGACTTTTGCCTTGAAGAAAATGACATGCTGAGACTTAAGAGCTGTGCCATTTCAGGAGGAATTTCATGCAAAACCCAGGCTCTGACTGTTCTGGAGTTAAAAACTGAGTATTTATTACAAGCTGTTGTCTTTGAAGGGTCCTAAAAAAGTGTTCTCATCTGTAGAGATGTCACATTACTTATAGAGCTCTGTTTTTTAATGTATAAGGCCCAGCCTTTCCAGAACTGGTACTGGGATGTGGTTTTTGTTCTGAAAAGAGCAAAGTCTGTTTATACAAAGTTTATAAAAACAGAAGTTTATAATACACATGTTTATAAATACACCTGCACCCTCGGTTAGAAAGTAGAATTTCCTAGCTCCTCAAAATTGTTGTGTGTGTGTGCTGGAAATATATTTGGTATCTCAGAAATGCAGTATTTTTTGAAAATAAAAGCAGAGTTTTGGCCTGCAGGATGTACTAGTTCCACGTGGCTGTTTCCAAGGAATTAATTATGCTGTTGTACCTTTTCTTCTGAAGTGTTGGATTTTTGTTGTGTTTCTGGACAGCTGATTTGCGCTTGTAATTATTATGGATTGGGAAATGCATCTGCTTATGCCTTTTCTATAGAGAGTTCTTGAGCAAAATGGCCAGTGTGAGATCACATGCTTCCAGCATATTTGCAGAAAAGCAAAGTTGATATCTATGTTCTCCCAAATGATGATGCTAAGAATCAAAAAAAGACAAGTTTTACACTTTCTGTGAAGAGAAATGACTGGCTGAAATGGGTTGAGACATGGATGTGCTTATGAAGCATTCCTTCTCTTTTATCTGATGAAAGAAGGCTAGTTGTGCATGAAGGTATGGAATTCAAGGTACCTATGTGCGAAATTTAATAGACTTAAATGAATGTCAGTTTGCACTCTTTCAGGACAAAAATCAGAATTCCACTAAATCCAGACCAGATGTTCATTTCAGGAGACTGGAGTTTCTGTTTCTTTTAATTAATGCTCCTCAACTTCTCCTTTTGAAACCTGGAGTCTTGCTAGTCTTCTCAAGAGAATCTTCTAGGCTTGTACCATGAAGGAGAGATATAGTTATTTTCTGGCTCTTGTTTTGTGAATGCGCTGCATCTGCAGAATTCTGGCTCTTCACATCTTGAATTTTTATGAGCATCTCTCTAATCCTTCCTGTCTCCTATTTAAGAGACAAGTTCCTTTAGACTTAGTTTCAGAAAGTTGTAATATGCTGA
Source organism: Chloebia gouldiae (assembly GCA_003676055.1). NCBI lineage: Eukaryota > Metazoa > Chordata > Aves > Passeriformes > Passeridae > Chloebia > Chloebia gouldiae. The sequence continues at coordinate 640,045 of QUSF01000025.1, forward strand.
GAAGCATATTTACCTACCCTGGAAAAGATTCATTCACTTCCAGCAGTGCAACAGAATATGGTAATTGAGGGGAAAGTGAAACTGGTAATGCAGAAGCAAGTGGCAATACTTCCTCCTGTAAGTAAAAATCCCACATATTTACAATAAAACTGCAATATATGTGGCCAATACTGGTTAGGTATTTCTGTTTCCAGGTAAACATTTTCTTTAAAAGATGTGTCCATTTTCAAGATAAAACAGAATACCTAAGTAATCTAGAGGTATTTATAGATGCTCATTTATTGAACAGAAGGAGAAAGCAGTTAGGAAAAATCTACTGTGTTGAGTTCAAAACACACAGATTCAGATTTAACTTTCTGTTTATATAAATGGAGGTTGATGAGGAATACACTCACCTTTTCCTGAAGGTCAGATTCAGATTGGTTTTAACTGCAAAGGCAGTGGGGTAATAAATATTAACTAAATGCAGCCTTTGCTTGCATTGTTAAAAATTTCACAGAGGAAAATGTTTTACATGGTTAAAATGTTAAATATCAAAGCATTGCACTTTTTTGGGTCCCTTTAAAGACTGCAAACCTTAGGGCTTAATTTCAGAAAGGTAACCGGTTACATATTTCTAAATTTTCATGCTGTGATTTTTTTTATTGGGCTCATTTTAACAAGAATGTAGAAAGAAAACCTGGAGGACAAAAGAAAGATCTTATTGTAGATTTACAGTTCACAGACAGTCAGTCTGGAAAATTAACTTCTTGAACTTAAGGTAGCTCAAGTTAGAGGAAGTACTTTCCTGTATATAATCTCTTCAGATATGAAAAAAAATCATTAAAATGCTGCCTCTGATTAATATTAAAACACTTTAATAAACTCCTATCAGTAATTTTCTGTTGCATACTGCTATTTGCTGTTCTTTCCACATTGGATCAGTATTTATGACAAAATATAAAAATTAGGCTTTGATCAGAGAGAGGAATTATAATTGCTTTTCCCACTTTCCTAAGAAAGTGTCCCATATTTCTCAGCCAGACTCTGAATTAATAAAATTTGTTGTCTTTGAATTTAATTATACTCCAAACTGATTTTATGCAGGAAGCTGTAAAGGACAGTTTGTAAAGAACAGCTTTCAGAGTCTGAAGTGACACATTTGAGTCTCAGCAGATTAAAAGTATGTGAGTGTTTGTACACAGTAATTATATACTGGTTGAATATGATTGAAAATAATAAAAAATAGTAATATAAAGAAGCAAGCAAGATCTTTTTCAAGATATACTTAATGCATAATAAATGCCATTTCAGTAAAGTGGATTTTCTTTTGCACAGAAAAGCAGTTAGCCTCTGTTTTTATTAAATCTTCTAGAAATACTCAAAATGAGAATACCTCCATGAATTTTCATTGGGCTATGTTCTTCCTCTGGAGTTTTAAGTAAAATGCAATGTTTGCTAAACCATGGTTGTCTACAGAAACACTGCCATTTCTTTTGATTTTGTATTCACAAACTGCACTTTGCACATGATTCCAATGCAAATCAATGTCAAAAAAAATCTCATATTTGATGCAATTGTAGTTGAGAAGTGATCAACATGCAGTCACACAGCTCAGCCCAAATTCAGCAACATGGCTGTGAATGAAACTCGGTGTAAAAAGTTGCTGATAGGCAGGTTACAGGAGTTCAAAGCTTAAAGTCATTCCAATGAACATGTTGAAATCACAGGTGTTTCTAGACCAGATTTGCAAGCTATTTTATCTTTCTCCAAAACTTAAAAAATTTTAAGTGACCTGTAAGGATGTGTCTGCCACAGTTTCAAACTCCTGTCTAGGTTCTGGAAAGTTTTCAAAGGGCTTTCTTCTGCCAAAGTAGTATAAAGTACTTTAAAAATAACATACAGAATTAAAGCATATAAAAGTAAAAAAAGACTCAAAATTTCTTTTCTGCATCCTCTGAATGTCTTCTGTAAAGAATGTAGTAGTGCCATTTGATTTACCTGTAATCATGTATTTATCTTTTTTAGTGCACCTCTTACATGACTGTAGAACTGACTGTTTAAGTGCTAATTTGCTCTAATGGTCTCCAGGATGTCCCACTGTACCCCCTCAAACTCACTACAACCAGCCCCTTTTTCACTCAAAATCCTCTATTTTTTTTTTTTTTTTTAAGAACATGACAGTAATTCCCAATGCCAAATTTGGAACACCTATTGAACCTATTGTAACTGTGGCTTTTACCCTTTAGGAGTTTTTCCCTGGAGTCGCAGTCATCAAATGGGTCAGGCTGGAAGGGACCACAGTGTGTCATCTGGTCGAACCCCCCTGCTCAAGCAGGGTCATCCTAGAGCACATTGCACAGGATTGCATCCAGATGACTTTTGGATATCCCTGGAGAAGGAGACTCCACAATTTCTCTGAGCAACATGTTCCAGTGCTTTGTCACCCTCATGGTAAAGTTCTTCCTCATGTTCAGGCAGAATTTTTTGTTTCTGTTCGTGCCTGTTGCCTCTTATCCTATTGCCCGGTATCATCAAGAGCTGACTCCATCCCCTTGGCACCCTCCCTTCAGATACTTATGTACACTGATAATTGCTTTGAAATATTTACAGAGATTTTAATTTAACTTCACAAAAATGAGAGTGCCTAATGTAAATGTCTGTTAGCAGAAGTATTCATTATACATTGTTTCTTTAAGCACTTGTGGAAGTAAAATGTACACTTAGGAGTAAATGTTGAAGAACTGAGCCCTTAAAGAGTTTTGTATCTAAAGCCATTGTCAATTCTATATTAATGTAACATGTGTAATCCTTTTATTGTATGCACGCAGTAAATAATCTTGGCAGTATTTTATAGTAAAAATAGATCTTGAATAGTGGAGTCAGTATCTGCTTACAGGACTGTGTGTATTTAGTAGCTCTATATATGCCTGTATTTATTAATCCATAAAGATGTGAGTATGTGTTAAGCTTGTATGTGTCCATGTAGTGTATATTTGCATTAGCAGACTGATAATTCAGTGGATGAACTCTCTGGAATATTGTCTTTATCCTGGGTTTACAGTTGTGTTACCTCCAATTAAAGATGAGATTTGGTGTTTTCACCAATTCTTTTATCAAAAGGACCTTCAGGCTACCAGTATAAAACATTGGAGGACCAGCAGCATCCTCTGAGGATAACCAGTTAGAGTGGCTAGAGGGAAAGAGTGGAGAGTGTCACGAGTGGTTGTTGGTACTACCAGCTGTACTATGCTATCAGCAACAGGTAGAGAAAAAGCTCTGCTTTCTGTTGTATTTCTTAAGAGGCCCAGTCAAAAAAATGGAAGTTTGATTACAGATAGACACTTCAATGTGAAGAAATTAAATCTGTAAAACTGATTGCTGGAAACTAGGCTTGAAAATGGCAAAATGGTATCAGCTAAAGCAGTGAAATATCTTTAAAGGGCGTATTATTAAGGAAAACATCTTCAAATAAATTAAAATCCCTCAGACACTGCTATATATTTGTGGCTGAGAAATACAAGGAAAAATTCTGTTTTCATTTGTCCAGAAAAAAATTATGTTTTTAAGCAGGAGTCTGAAGCAAAACATAAACTAAATCTTTTCCTCACACTCCTGAGATATTTTTCATCTCTTATCTTTGGAGATTCAAAGATGTAATTAAGATTGTTCTCTCTTTTCTGCTGCTTCCCCCTTTTTATTTAATATAGATGTTTTTCTTCATTATAAATTCCTTTTTTTATAAGCATTTTGCCTGCAGACAAATTGTTGTATAGCAGGAAATAAAAAATTCTAATAATGCTTTAGCGTGCAAGGGGGTTCAATTTCTTCAAAGAATTATTGCATTTAATATAATCAATGGCAAGAGCTAAGTAAACCTGATCCAAATACATGGTGATTGCCCATTGAATGTTATTTCATCCTGTGTGTCTGCAGTGGTTGATCCTCTGTATGTTACAGAAATTATGCAGACCAGCCTCTGTGGCAGGGTTCGACTGCAGGCTTCTGCTGAGTCTGTAAACTAAAGAGAGATTCTTCTGTAAAGTCATTTTTCTATTAGTGCTACAGCTCAAGCTGGGACCTTGAACAAAGAATTCCCTGGGCACTTAGACCCTTACAATTTGAATTTCCCACCCCTTGAGCAGGAGTTCACACCAGTAGTAGTGTAAGCCTTGGGTTCTTCCTCTTCCTCATTGGGTCCTTTCATTTTCTCTAAGTGGGCTGTTTCTTTTCTTAACTTTAAGGTTGCAGCTTCTGTTGATGAGTGTAGTTTCTATGGCTGGAAGTTTTACTTCAGTCAGTGAAAGTTTAACAGATCTAGGTGAACACTCCCAGCTTGTGGACTAAGGTTTGGCAAACTGAACTGCCAACACTAAGCAAGTTAGGCTGAACAAGATGTTTATAGGTAGTAGACCAAATTGCACAGCATGTAAAAGTAGAAATGGAACTAGATATTCAAGGGACAGGGTGGATCAGAGGACTGGTAATGTAATCCTGCAATTTTTGCCTCCAGGTCACTGGGTCATATCTGTTTCAGGTTGGTAGTGACTAAAATTCATTGCTATCTAAAGCTTGGTCAGTGACGTATGTAAAATGAGTTGCTGCTCTTAGTCAACTTTCTATTGGAAAGGTGTTTGTATCACAAGAAACTCCAAAACTGGCATCTTTCCTGATTGATAACCCCTTTAATGGGGCCAAGCACTCAATTGTCAGAGAGATGAGGCTTTGTTCCTAGTGGGCTGTAAAGGTTTGTTGTTTCACCTTAACAGTGTAGGAATTTCCATTTCACAGCAAATGAGGAAACCCCTGTATTTAGTATTTTAGTGTTGTGTGTGACCTCTAGACTAGGCTGCTACTGTCTTGGCTATTTCAGGATTAGAGGAAAATGTGCATGTTTAGAGTTTACAGCCTCTAATCCCTTAGGGAAAAAACTCCTTAAGGAGGTAGAAAGATGCTTAGGACCAAATCCTACAGTACTTTGCTACTTCATATTATCCAGATCCTTTGTGCTCCTACACAATCCTGCAATGACTATACAAATCTTCTTCTCAGTTTCTTCAAGTTTTCTCATGTTTTCTTCAGAAATATTTACCATTTTGAGTATTCTCCCAAAGCATTTTCAGTGGAAGCTCTCTCCTTTTCTTCTTCCCCTTTCCCTTCCCTCCCCATCTGTAAAATTTTATGGTGATTTACCGAAGCCATTTGTAACGGAATTAAATATTCCCACTTTCTATTACAGCAATGCACACAGAGAGACACAGACAAGGTAGGGAAAAAAACTGAGAAACTGTATAGAGACAGCAAGGCAGCACACTGGTGTACTCAGGTCTGAGATAATTTCACAGGAAAATCTGAATATAGGAGGACTGTGGGGGACTTCAGGAATGCTGCAAAGGCAGTGGATTTTCCTCTGTTCTGTAGGAAAGCATCACACAGCATTTTTCACTATTCCCCAGAATTTTGTTGGCAGATTATATTTTACATCCCCTTCTCAGGGAGAAAGTCACCATGAGGGCAGCATCTTTCTGGAAGGTGGTATCTTCCAGTGTTTGTAAGAAAGTGCTATTTTATCTGCCTCTTTTTACTTTTCTGTGGATGTGACAGCCTGGTCAGAGAGTAAGAAAACTAGATAAACTTTCCCAAATTGGCTTTTGAGACTTTAGGGAGTTGAAGATAAACAATGATTGCTTGTTATTATAAACAACCTGCAGGTGTTGTTTTCTTACACTCTGTTTCTCTGTTTTTCCCAAAGATTGTTTCTAAGAAAAGCCTTTTGTTAATTAGCCAATCAGGTGAAATGTATTAATTAAACTGACCAATCTGGTCTGTCTGTGTCAGAACAGTGGATAAAAGAGATAATTTCAAAGTAAAGCGAGATGCTGTGCAAATCAGCCTTCTGGTGAGTCTGTGTTGTTTTTTATTCAGCAGCGACACTTTTCCTTTGAGAAAACCATTATTCTTCCTTATCATTCTCCCATATGTCCACTAACTCATGCCTGAAGCATGACCTCTAAGGTTTTCAGGGTCTTCACAGAGGATCTATGTGATAAGGTCCTGAATACTTATTTAGGTACATAAAGAATAGTATCTGAATTTCAGAAATAAAAAGCTTCTGCATTTTCCAACATTATTTAAAAATATGGCTATTTAAAATCTAGAGCAGCACAGTACAGTAAGTAAAAACAAGAATAGTAAGCAATTTTTGACATTTCTCTTTACAGAAGCATTGGGAATGTGTGTGAGCAATGGATATATGTGTTGCCTTCTGCACAGTAGTTTGTCAAGGAATGATAAAATCAAGATTATTGTAGAGTTTTCTACTGTGTGTATCACATCCTGATACATCTACTGCATTTAGAATATGGTACTTTTACATTTGTATATTGACAGCTCATTGCTCAATAACGCCAGCCTCGAGAGAATGTTTAATGTTAATTTACAGAATCCTGATGCCACTCAGAGGAAGAGTTCTTTGCAAAAAACTGAGGCAGTCTGTCATGATCCTCTCTGTGCCAATTGTGAATACTACCATATAGCTAGAAACTGTAGAATTTCAAAATAAATTACTATATTTGCTAGCATGCTGTCCAAAAAATAGAAATATTGTCACTCTGATTTCAGTTGTCTGACTAGGCAGTGAATGCCTTTATTCTGTACGGTGCAGAAACAAGTAATGTGCTCACAGTTCCTCACCTCTGTGCATTCATATCTGCACACAGAAGGGATGAGATTTGGTTAGATACATTTTAGAATAGTTTTCAAATTAGAATTCTTAGCTTTTCCCTAAAAACTAGTTGTTTCAGAGATGGGTAAAAGCGTCTGTTTAATTTCAGATAGATGTTTTCTTTCTGTGGATGCTTGTTAGAGAAACTGAAAAGTTATGTATGTATGAAATAGGGCAGACAGGCTTTTCCATGTTGACTTTAGTACTTGCTTCACAGACAAGAAATGTTTCTATTGGAACTGCCTGTTATGCAGTGTACTGCTAAATTTCTTGAGCTGCTTTAGATTTCTGTTCTATTAGAATCCTATGGGAAAGTTTTCTACTTCTCTTTCCATAAAAGGTTTGGATATATTGATACTGGTTATGTCTCCGCTCCACCCATATTAATGAGAAGTATTTCTTTACCAATTTACACATTTTTTTTTTCTTAATGTAGCATGATTATGCCATCCTGTCTTTGTTATTGGTAAAACTCCACATTGCATTTTAAGGAAGAGAATTTGTTGAATTATTGTTGAACTTTTCCTTTAATTTTTCATCTAACATTTGCAAATTTCAGTGGCTATGAGATTTATTTGGCATCATTGGCCTGTCAGCTGCACCTCAGATTGATGTCACTTGCTTTTCTGGAACCAAACATGCCACTCTGCAGGTTGAGGAATCACGAGGTGAGCACTTGAGGTTTGTTGAAGGATGTAAATGGGGTATGAAGTGGAAAGGATGACCAAGAGCTCATCCTTTGATGAATGGAATATAAAGATGATTCCTCTGGCCTCAATGGTATAACATTCCTATTCCCACACTTGTAAAGAAAGTGCTCACCCAAACCGTGGCTGGGGTGAAACATGGTTATGACTGAAGCCCACTCTTTTGTGACCCTATCAACAGGGGTCCACGATGGGGCCCTTTGAGCTCCCCTGGACCACAGTGGGTGTGAGACCTCTGTGAGCCTCTGAGGGGGATGCCTCTTGGAACCAGCCACGCCTCAGGTTTGCTATACCTGTTTCAGTAGTATTTATAACCTGTTAAGTGTTATTCCTCTGTTATATTGTTAAGGTTAAGCTATAAATGAAGGTATAAGTTAAGTTAAGGTACTGTTAAGTGTTGTTAAGCTTTAGGCCATGTTCCTTTTCATTCTTGCTTATACTGTCCTTACACACAGACACACACACACTCCCAGGAAGTTTCAATTAATTTCTGGTTTGATTGCCTGGATTTTGTTTGGTGGTGTTGTTGCTTGTCTTCCCTGTTGTGTCTTAGTTGCCTTTTGTAAATAGAGGGAATATTGCCAAAGAATCTGTTGTGCTTTGTAGTTTAATATGAAATCTGACTTGCTCATAGCCTTGCTGGTGATTTTTTGAGTGATCTCAAGCACATTCATATGGGACAGCCAATTACCCTTAAACATTTTAAACCACAAAAAAGATTTTGTTATGAATTTCTTTGAATTCTCAAAATTGCTTCAGCAGTATTAGGTCTTCTCAAAACTGTTGGCTACACACATGTTCAAGTTAACATCTCTGTTTTGTGGTCCACCAGATATATTCTGCTAATTTTGGGATGGCTAGTAATTGCAAAGAAAGATGTACAGTGAAACCTAATACATCAAGATCTTGATGCAGTTCACTAATTACCTAGAGTAGCTGGAAAAATCTCTTGGATGCAACCTGACATTAAAAGAATTTTCTTTTTAATGAGCTAGAAGGGATTTGAAATAATTTCTTCAATTCAGGTTAAGTTATATTTAGTGAATAATTTTCTTTTTTCACACAGAATTTAATCCGGCATTAATGTATTACTGACAGAAACAAGCTGAAAGCTGCTTCCAAGGGATAAATCCCTTTCATGGTGATCTTCCCCAGCTGCTCAAAATATCTTTTCTTATAGTTTCCTGATAAAGAAAGACTCTTGCAATAGTTTTTTTCTGTTCTAAACTTTTTCATTCCTACCAGACATCTGCTCTTCCTTGTTGGGTGCCATACTCCTGTATTCTCACAGGACAAACAAAATTACAAGGATTAGAGTTTTCTCCTGATTCCTTTCTATGTAACCAAGAAATTGTGTAGCTTTATAATTCTGCACAATGTGGAAGCATTTGCTCTCTGTCTTCAATATGGGGGATTAATTTACAGCCAGATTGACCCAACAGAGCTGAAAAGTCTGTCATAGGCATAGAAAAAAGAAGGGAAAACCTGTATTGTTCTTTCTACATTGAAATCTGTAGAGCATCTAAGCAGAGGAAATACTTGCTTTGTCCCTTTCTTTTGGGGGTGGTCCCCAGCATCCCTAGAGCCCTTGTGAAGGATGCACATCTTGGAGAGCAGAATCACAGAACCGTGGAATGGGTTGGAAGTGACCTTAACCACCATTTAATTCCCACCCCCCAGCCATGGGCAGGGATGCAATTCACTAGATCAGTTTGCTCAGAGCTCCATCTAACCTGGCCTGGCTCAGCTCCAGGGAATGAATGCAGCAGAATGAGGTACAAGAGTTTTCCATATCCTTGTACTTCTGAAATTTATGCAGCTGCTCACCTTTCATTGGAATGATGTTGATAACCACACTCATAAACAGATTTTACTCTGCTAAACAATGACATCTCCCATCACCCTGGTGAATCCAACAGCTCCCACATGTTGGGTTCCCCCACACCTCCCGGGAGAGCCCCCAGCCAACCGAGGGAGCTCCTGCTGTTGTGGGAACCAGGGGTCTAAATCACCGTGGTTGGAAGGTGTGATCCACAAATACCATTCCTTGGCCATAGTCAAAGACTTCCTTGCTGTTAAAAACAGGTTCATCCATGGTGGCAAATATAATCCTGGAGAAGGGAAGGATATTTCCAAAGAGATCTGTAGGTATTGTCCTTCTAAACCAAGCAAACTGGGTAAAACTGGATAAAGGGAAGAATGGGGGAGTCATTACCAATACTCATTTTCCCCCCTGTGTTTCTTAAAGAGAGTAGAGCACTGAAAAAGCAAAAATTTTTTTCATTTTGTTGGTGGATAATGACACTGACAGACTGTGCTATTGTGGAATGCAAAATAATGGCATGTTATTGCTCTCCACTTTGCTTTCATCATAGTTTTCCTTGTGTTTTCCAAACTTAAAGTGCGGCATTGTGATACTATACCAAGAAAAAAAAACATCAGGCTTTAGATAGATTGTGTTTATACAATTCTCAGGATACTGGCAAATCAAATATTGAAACTTAAATAATTAAAAAGTAAAATAAACCACAATAATTTGGAAATCCAGACACTGTCTTTTTGGGATTTGTTATATCACAAATTTCCCCTATTGGAAAAATCTCAAAATGGGATTGCTGGAATAAGAGAATTTTCAGACTGCCAAAGCTATAGTACACATATCTCTGACTTATAATACTAATTATTTACACTCAAAACAATATCCCACACCCTGTAAAAGTAAGGGAGAATATTTTTCATGGAATATGCTGAGGAGTTGACCTACATAATGTATCTTAAAGCAATGGAGCTTGAGTAGCTTTTCTCTATCTTTATTGTCACTGATGCCACTTCTTAGAAGTGCTTGAGACATTTGGATGAACAATTGAAAAGAAGAACAAAGAGGCTTAACCATTTAGCTATGGAAAATGCCTGACTTTGAGTCTTCTGGAATGGGCTACCCACAAGATAGATGGTAAGTTCTTAAATGTTGTTCCATAACTTTTCATACTTTTGATATTTTATATGGGATAGAGCTAAGAAGAAAAGAAACCTTTAATAAATAAGAACTTTGGAAAAAGGATAAAATTATTTATTAATTCTGACTACTGATTTTGAAAGCAGAGGTAGAAACCTTTAATAAATAAGAACTTTGGAAAAAGGATAAAATTATGTATTAATTCTGACTACTGATTTTGAGAGCAGATGTAGAACTTATTTTCTGTGTGTGCTGAATAGATGCAAACTGCAGGTCTTAGCAAAACACTGAAAGCTAACTACCAATTAAAAAGAATTCTGCAATCTACCATTGCACTTTGCAGCAATAAAGTGTCTTAAATTCACAGTTGTCAGTTAGTTTCTTTTTATTGCACCTTAATAAGGTCAGTACTTAGCTACTATGACTCTTCCTACTACAAAATCATTCTCAACATTCATAGCACAAAATTATTTGTGAAGTCCCTTCATTTAATCAGCCCACTCAAATGGGAAACAAAGCTCTGCAGCCATGAAAAGAAGGTTTTGAAGCCTTCATTGTTGAAAGCAGAAGTCTGATGAAAACCATTGATCTTTTGTTTCCAAAATAAAAAAAAAACTTTGTGAAGATAAATGCAGGTAATTTATAAAGTATTTATAGGGTAACTAAATAACATCCAGGACAGGACTTCTCTTGGGTGAAAAGTATTCTAACCAGGCATTGGTTTGGAATAACTCATTTTGGGTCTGTCCTGCTCCACTAATCTGGAATAGGTTTCTTTGAAGTTCTGAGCGTACCCAACTTCATTGTAAAGACTTCTAGTACATTAAGCATCACAAAAAAAAAAAAAAAAAAGCACACAAATTTCTCAGCAAAACAACTCCCAAAAGTGTTAATGATAGGTTCTGGTGTTCTGAGGTTGGAAGAAAGATATTTTGACACAAAATTGATGCCTCAGGATTTTCCTTTTCATATTTTCCATATATTTGTAGTCCTGCAATTGCAGGATTCAGTGGATAACTCTAACTCCATATAGAGTGTTAGCTACCGCTTTCCCATTTTAGTCAGACAAAGCAATTCTGATCCAGGCCTGGAAATCAAGGATATCTCACTGTCTCAGGCTCTGAGAATTGTAAACAAAAGTGAGTTGAGGAAAAACAAACTTGGGTAAATTACTTGATTAACTGAATCTATAATTGGAAGATTAACCCCCAATTTGGTCCAAATGGACCAAACTTATAAAAGTGTAAACACCTGTGACTTGGTGTAGCCCCTGGGTGGGCTTTGTCTGCCCTAAATGTACCTGAAGGCCCTTCAATAAATATAACTGATTTTTATTATCTTAATTTTGTTTGGCCTCTGTTTTTAGATAGCCTAAAAAGGCATCGACATCTGTGCTAAGACTTAATGGGCTGGTGTCATCATCCCTTTTATTTTAGTAAGAGCTGGTATAATTATATAAAATATTAGAATAATTAATTGTCATGCAGAATTAATAACTCCTTGTAAAATTTAAGTGTCTGAGAGATTTCTTCCTTTTTTTATTTCCTGAAAAGCATCTTGACTGACAGTACTACAAAGGAGCTGTTGTTGTGACCATCAGTGACCGTCTGTCAGTGACTGTCTTTGCTCTTGCTGTTGTGACTAGGTTTGAAAATTGAGAATGGAGCAGTTCAGGACACATGTTGCAAAGGATCAGGTAAAAAAAAAACAACAAAACAAACAAACCAAAACAATTATATATAATATTTGCAATTGCTCATTTGCTCGCACATTTGTCTTTTGTGGCTGAAGTTATAGAAACCCCAATGTGGGCACTGATGGTGTATGTGCAGTAGTGGCAGGAGAGGGAACAGCCTGAGATGTTTTCATGCATGTGTGTGGTAGATGCAGCCATAAAACCTGTAAGAATCAGTGAGTGCTGCCCCATTGCAAACTTGCTCCCCAGTGACAGAACTGAGTAAGCACTTCCCAGTTTAGAGGTGGCATTTAGGGTGGATGAGTTTTTGCCCCTTAAGCCGGAGAGCTCTTGCAGTGTAAGAAATACAACAGGGCATTGAGGAGACCTTGCAGCCTTTCAAGACGGTAAGGCACAGTTTGATTTTCTTTGCAGAACTGGTACGTGGTCTGTCAGTGCCTTCTCCCTGCAGTTTTGAGTCTGTGCAGGCCAATTTTGAGTCTGCAGGGCAAGCCAAAGTGGTTGAACTGAAAATCTGTGAGTTCAGAGTTGAAGCCCAGATGTGCTGGTTGTTGTCTCAGCAGATGTAGCTCTTTTTGGTTAAGTTTTAAGCAAGTAGAAATTATGTCACTAAGAGTTCCTAAGGAGCTTCTCACTCCATGGTGGTATGCTAAATACTGTGTATTTGACTGGATGCTTTCCTTTAAATTCCTCTCTGGTTGTCTTTTCTTGTTTGTTTTTTGTTTGGGATTTTTCATTGAGTTTTTTTGTTTGTTCTTCTCACATCCTCTTTGGTGTTTCAAGAACACAGCTGGGTTCCTAGAATGAATGTGCTTGAGGAATTTTCAGGTAATCCAACAGGAGACGAGGAAAATTTTTGTTTGTTCTGTATTTCTTTCATCTGGACTTTAAACAATTGTATTTTTTCTTTTTTTCTTCAGAGTTTTAAAACTAAAAGCAAGCACAAGTTATAGCTAATATTTGCTAATACCTTGGAATAAATTGCAAGGTAAAATAATAATTTGGCTGACCAAGCATTGCAACAGGCTGTCCAGGGAAGTGGTGGAGTCACCATCACTGGATGTATTTAAAAGATATGTAGGTGTGGTGCATATGAATGGTTTAGTGGTGAACTTGGCAATGCTGGTTTAATCATTGGACTATATGATCTCAGAGGTCTTTTCCAACCTTGATGAGTCTTTGATTTCATTATTCGACTTGAACATTATGGCAACAGTCAGGACTGAAGGTTTGTAATAAATTTATTTCTTTATTTAAGCAAACAAACTTATAGTCTGAGCAGGACTAAAATAGCCAAAAAGGTTATTTGAGGGAGAGGGGATGGAGTTGAACTAGACTTCTGACGCTGTTAGAGGCACACCCCTTTGCCTGAGCTTTGATACTGATTTTCAAGGGCTTTTTCCTGAATCTTCAATTTCTAAAAATTGGTTACTCCAGAAAAACAAGGATTACAGTTCCAATTTTTCTGACTTTCTTATCTTAGTGACAAAAGAACTAGTGGATTGTTTTAAAGGTAATCCCTGAGCACTTATCTTTGGCCTCCAGACAGCACAAGCTGCTGCTGAGCAAGCACCCAGCTACGATGTGTAAACCATATTCATTAGGAGCTCAGACAGGCTGCAGTTCAGCTCTGACCTCGTCATTAACAGGAGAATGGAAAGGGTTTGTGTGAAGTTTTAATCTCCACCCAGGAGTTGCCTAAGTAAATCCTATTAGAAAGAAGAGGATCTGAGCACATGGGTTTCGCATGTGATTTTGACCATATCCCTATTAAATTCTTTGTGTGAATTACATCAAACCCTAAGGCAGGAAAATTTAAAACAAAATACTGTGTCATGCTACAGTTCAGAAAAAAATTGAGTTCAGATATTTTAGTTTACTTTGAAATTGCTTAGATATAATTTTAGAGGGATCTAGGTGTATTAATAATTCAAATCCTTCTCTCCTATATTTAACCTTCTTTACCACTGGATTAAAAAAAAAAATGTGGCAAAATGCACTGTCACCAGTTGTGAGGCAAATGAAACTGCTACCATTGATGTGTATTTAGCCTCTAATAAAAATGGATTTTTTTCATTTTTTTTTGTTTTGGAAGGGAAAAGTTAAGATGACACAGGAAATTGTACAAGTGAAAAAGTCAATAAACTATCAGAGCAGTGCAGGATGCTGTTGCTTTTTTCCTCAAGAGATGACTAAACTTCAAGAGTGTTTCAATTCCATAGCTAAGATCAAAAGCCTGATTCCTCTTCTGATATCTACATATTTGCCAGATATTTTCCCATTAGTAACAGTAGCAGTTTAATACTAGGAAATCAGCTGCGTAATTACCCTATGACCTTAATTTTGAACAGTTAATTATGAAATATGGGCTTTTTTTGTTTGTTTGTTTTGGGTTTTTCCCCTGTATGTAGTAAAGTGTTGTTATAATGAGTTTAATTAAGCAACAATGCATGTTGGCCTGCAATGTTACAAGAGGTTGCTATGTGCCAATAAATCATAATTAAATGTATTTAGTGTAATTGAAGGTGTCATTCACAATCTTGTTGCTTGTAAAAAATGTTAATTGTTTCCTTAAATGGCAAGCCCTTCCAATTATAAAGAAAATTAACCAAAAGCTCAGTTTTGCTAACCAACAGCAATGTAATGTTTACTTTACAAAGAATATCTGTGTTTTATTCATGATCATTCATTTAATATAGTAAAGTAAGTGATAATATCTGGGATTCCTGAAGAGATTTTAATGGGCATTTTTTTAAAATATTTGCTGATTTGCTGGTTGTTTTGGTGAAGTGTAGTTATGGTGAGGGCGGTGCCATCTGCTGAAACATGGAGAAGAATCCCCAAAGAAAGCTTTGTGGCTTAACTGGACAAGACAAAGCAATTTAAATACAGACTACATGAACTTTACTCATTATGAGTGAAGAACTAGGACTCCTAGGGCTCAAATGTGTAGTTTAGAAGTATTCAGTGAGCACATGAGCTTACAACTCTGGGATTATTCAGGTGAGTAACTACCGCACTGTTGTAGCTTCCTTCATTGAACCATTAT
Organism: Chloebia gouldiae; assembly: GCA_003676055.1. Classification (NCBI taxonomy): domain Eukaryota; kingdom Metazoa; phylum Chordata; class Aves; order Passeriformes; family Passeridae; genus Chloebia; species Chloebia gouldiae. The sequence continues at coordinate 655,156 of QUSF01000025.1, forward strand.
TTAAAAAGGAATATTTTGTTGTGGGCCATTTTTGTGACAGTCTGTGCTCACACATCTGCATTTAAATAAGGTTTTTGTATATAAAAAAAATGTGTGCCTGTCCTACCTGTAAATATGAAGAAGTTTTTAGGTGGAGAATGAACTTTTCATGTGTTTGGAGAACATGTAACATTTTAGTGCAATGAAGGACAATAGCCCCTGCATACCAGATTTTCATTTTCTGTGGAACTCACTATGCCACAGTTCTTTCTTCCTCACCACCACTCTTATGAGCTTTTCTGAATCCCAAATGGATTCTTGTTAAAGCCAAAAGGAGGGGCTCAGTTCTGCTTTCCTGGCAGTGTCAGCATCTCTGATGGCATTGATTTAAATTTAAACTTTCCAAGCCTGTATTAACAGAGGAGAAATGCTGCATGTGCAAATGTGCAGGGGAAGAAAAGAAAGATATGAAAGTTTGATGTTTTAACTTCTGGATTCTTTTGAGTCCTATTTACATACAAGGTAGAAGAAAGTTTTCTTTTCCCATGTGGAATACTGTCATTATTGAATTAAACTAGTAAAAATAGAATTATTTTATTTATTTCTTCATTTGTGGGTCTCAGTTCCTCCAGTCTTCACAATAGACAGGTCTGGGAGACAGGGATTAGCAGCTGCAGCCCTTCATGTGATCTGAAGGGCACAGTAGGATTATAAAGAATTTAAATATCATTCATTTTCTTTTCCTTTCCTCCTTTTCTCCCCGCCTTCCCCATGCCATTCCACATGGGAATCAATCGGTCATTCAGAGCCATGGACAATGACCCCCTACCTTTCACAGCTCATATCCAAAAATCCTTCGGCAAAGCAGACCTGGACTCCAGCTATCTCAGCACTGCTGGAAGTCACATTCTGCACTGTTGGACATTGGGATTCATGAATCACAGCCTTGCACTGTACACCAAGTACCTTCAATCATTTGTCAGAAACATTGGCTGATCGCTGTCTGAGCACTGTATACTTCCACTTTTGTTTTAATGCCTTTTCAGTTTTCACAATGAGTCTGGGAAACCTCACTGGAATGAAATTCCTTTCTGATTAAAATGTCTTGTCTTTAAATCCAGCTTTGCAGCAGGGATGCCAGCCTGGAGGGGACAGCATGGCCAGGGTACACTTCTGGTGATTGATACAACCTCACTTCCTCAATGATCATGCCGAATAAATCTCTTCAGTATTTTCAGACATGATGTAGATGCCCTTTACATCCATATAAATCTTCAGCCAGGAGAAAATTAGCCAAGTCCAGACATTGATCTTGTGAGGTAAATTGTACCTAGGCAGCAGGGGATCCATTGATAAACAATGAAGAAATGCAGATAACTTACCAGCTTACTTTTAATCAATGCAGCTTCTCACAATGTATTATTCCAGCAATGGGTCTAAATCACTGTGAACTGTAAGAGTTGTTTTCAAAACCTTTTAATCTAATTGGAAAATCTTCCTTTCTACTGGTAATAAACACTCAGTAAACTGTCTGCACCTAATTGAGCTGCAGTAATTTATGTGAGCTCCCCACTGCTTTTTCTCCCTTTAATCAGACAGACTGCTTTACATCTTTAACTAATGAAACCTACGACTTCGCCAAGAAGATTTGATCAAATGTCACTACTGAATAAATCTTCATTAACACTGACATGTCCCACAGCCTCTCCATGTCCCTTTTCATCATTAACTCAACAGCAACATCATCATAGAAAGGTGATGGCCACTACTTTATTTACATATATAATTAAGCAGTAGTCAACAATGTCACACCAAATAAGAACTTGAAAAGAAAATTTATTGTAGCTTTTTGTCAGGACATAATGATAGTAACTGCAGTGAAGCATTTTTTCCTAGAAAGGAGATCTCAACCCTAAACATCTGCTAGAAATGCCACCAGCTACATGTACTTTCCTAAAAGCCTTCCTGGTAGTAAAGCTGTTCAGATCTGTCCTTATCCTTGATAAATAAGAAATCCTGCCCACCCAGCAGTGCTTTGCAGAGATTCTCAAGTCAGCTTAGGTAGAGAGAGCTGTACGACTGCTTCCCACAGGAGAATCAGGCATCCACGTGTGTGGTGCCTAGCACAAGCCCTTTGATGGTATTGCTGGATATAACATAAGCAGCACCTGTCCCCACTAAATAGAACAGTAAAAGGTGGTGCTCCCATGCCTGTGTGGGAGAGAATGAGAGAATTTTCCAGAATAGACCAGTATTGACCAGAATTAAAGCTGCAGGTGAAAGGGAAGCAAACCAGTACTCTATAAGGCAAAACAAAACTGCTTTCTGGATTTTCACTAATGGAATATGTAACTTTTTTTATGCATAAAAAATCAGAGTTGTCAAAGGAAATGTTCAGAATACTAGCTTTAGGTATTTAAGTGTGCTCAGCATTAATTCCACATATAGAGTTGATTCTGTACTGTCTTTGACTATAAAGTCAGCTGAATGAATGCTTTGGAAAGTCTTTGTGTTGCTCATCAAACATTTAGTAAGTGGTAAAAGACAAAAAAAAAGTTAGGAATGTGAATGCTGGTACTTTAATGGGAATTAGGATGAGTGTTGAAGCATGAATTGGGAAATGCCTGTTGAAATGGAGTTGGGGGCAGGGACCATGATGGCAAAGACATTAATTGCTGAACTGGACAAAAAAGAGCAGCTCATAGTGCTAAGGTCAGATAGGCTGAAAAAGAAGATGATTTTGAAAGCAGAGTTTGTCAAAAGTTTTGTGTCTGGCAGGTAATGCAGGCAGACAGGTTGAACAGAGCCACAGCTGACCTGGCTTGGCATTTTCCTTGGAAAGCTTCCTGAGCTATGGTTTTGCAGAGTGCATGCATTGATTGAATTGGACCTGCTAATCTCAGTGAACACTTTATGTCTGCAACATCTACTGCTAATATATGTGTGTGTCTGTATATACACACACACACACATTCATATAGGTATATGATTGATATATATATATATGTATGTACATGTGGGAGCATGTAGTGTGTCTGGCTCTTTCACAAACATCATGTGTGCCTGTTCTTCTAAGAAACCCTCTGGTTCCTTCTATAATCAGCATCTTTTTAATGGCATGGAATGACAACAATTTTGTCAAGGTGAGGACACAGGAGGCAGGACTAGGATGGACAAAATAAAACTTTTATACTTATTTTTTACACCATATCATGTAGACCAAAGGAAAATTTTATATTTATGAGAGAGTGCATTTGGATTTTCTTTAGGCCTTAGTTTGCTGTTAGCAACCCTTAAAACTATTCATCCATAAATAATTTTTTGTGAAGGTTAATCATACTTTCCAAAATGTGTTTAATAATCATTGTCTGGCCTTCCATCTTAGACAAACCACTTAAATTAAATGTCAGTCATAGATGATTTTGGAGCATAGCTGGAGCATGAACAAAATTTTATTTTTCAAGGGCAGGCTTTAGCTAAAGATAGCTCCGTTCCCCTACATTCCTGAGGGATTTATATTGGGATGCTCTAGTACTTGGAAATAAAAGGAACATTCACAGTAGATGATTCATATTATGTGAATTAGATTCTGTATTTCTTTAATCATAAGAAACAATATCATTTCTGTTGTACAAAAATAATCTGACAGTGGAACGAATATTTTTTGAAAGGTGAAGATGGAAGTGCAATTGCTGAGTACAGTTGGGAAGACAGGAACAGGTGGGAATTTTAGGAATACTTGCTAGCCTGTGGTTGCACTGAATATGACACATGTATCATGGATATTTCAGAAGGGCTTGGTATCTCTCATACAAATCCTAAAACCGGATGATTTTATTAATGAAATATTTTTGTTGCAGATACAATGTCTTAGTGTTATATTTTAGCCTAATATGCAGGATCTCTCATTGGCTAATGTTTCATGTTGGCAATAAAGGCTAGGGGTGGATCTTGTCATCAGTATTGAAAAGGAATAGATACATGATCTATCAAAGCAAAAATATTGCTTCCAGAACTGCTGAGCTCTTCTGTAGCAACTGTAGAAATCCTAAAGCTTTGGAAGGCCTGTGAGTGAAAAAAATCCATGGTACACATGAAAAAAAAAAATCCATATACACATACTTCTTGTGTGCAAGTGTCTTTCAGAGAGGACACACAACTTGGTGGAATAACTCATGTTGTAGCCCTGTGTTGCACCTATTCTGCTTTAAGAAATGATGTTAAGTTGCCTTTGGATACCTGATATACACATGGAAGTAAAAAAAAAAGTGTTTATGTACTTTCTGAGAAAGAGACATCACAGGATTTTATTCAGGCATAATTTATCTTTCTGGGCTATTATATCAGCATATCCAGCACATCCAACAAAAGTGTATGTGATCCATTTGGACCAATTGCCTGCCAGGCACTGTGTTCTCTGTTTCCTTTTTTTACTGCTTTAGCCTAGTGAATGTGAAAGCCTACTCAACCTGGGTATTCACACAAACAGAAGCAGCAGATAGGAGCATGTCTTACAGCTTATGTTGTACTACTGGAAACCTGAAACTTGTAGGTCAATGATGCTGTTTTATTTCTTTTCCAATGATGGAAGAGAGAAAAAGATGAACTACAAGATGATCAAAAAGCATTTTTCCACTGCTGCTCTTTGATATACTATTCTCTGTAATATAAATGCTGTAATAAATCATACTTTCTGTTTGTTCCATGTCTTGGGGTCAGTGTTCAGCACACTCAGTGGAACCGGCAGGTTTTTTTATTGTTCCAATGAAAGTCTGTGAATATGCTCCAGCCAGCTTATCTGATTGTTTGTTCTGCTCAGCTAAGCAAACCATGCAAGTGTGCCTAAACTAAATTACCTGCTGCAAGTCTATACTGGTGTCATTCTAGTAGACTCTTCCATGTGTTTCCATTTATTCCCTTTCCTGTGTCTTTTTCCCAGTCATTGTTCATTAAAAGCCACTGAAAGTAAAAACAGCCATAAAAAGACATACAGCTGCTTCTAGCAAGCATCTCTGATCTAAATGCCAAAATATTTTAAATTCAAAGAATTATGTTTTGTGACCTAAAGTGAATTTAGTAAAACAGGCATTATTCTTGGTATTCAAATTGATAGAATGAAAAAATTACTAATTTCAGACATAGATATATGTCAGATTTTTTTCCTAGTTTTTATGACATGAAATGTTACCAAAGCTATGGTTTTCTACAAGAATAATTGTAGAAAAAAGTTGACTGCCTTAATTAGGTTTGAACCTCATTCACTAGAAATAAAGTGTAGGCACACTTCTTGGAAATAAGAGTTGAACAATAGACTGGGAAAGCTGCAAAGAAGGAGCAACAAATTTCCAAAAGCATTATACAGCTTGTAAGGACTTAAAATATATTTTTCTTTGGAATTTCTGAACCTATGCTAAATCTTTTGTGGGAGTGAATATGTGAAGGGAGATTGAGGGCTTAAGGAGATTCAAATAAGCTGTCATCAGACAGCCCTCTTGAAGACCAGAGCTGAGAAAGAAGTATTCTGAAAAGTATGAAAGAACAATTCTCGTTGATAAGGCATATCATCAACCCAACAATGTACAGATAGCCAAACAATAACTGGGAGAATGTTTTTGCAAGGTTTTATGCACATTAATTTTTTCTATTGTTCCATCATGCTCTCAGCTCAACATTTTGTACTTTGCTTTCCATGAATGTCGGAAAAAAAAATGAAACTCGGTTTCAAAGAATTCAATATTATGAGATTCCTGTTTTCTCAGGCAAAACAGTCTCATTTGGTTAAGAGACTTCCTTACCAGTGAATGTCTAAAACAAATGTTGCTGAACTAGGGATCAGTGTTATTTAAAAGCTTCCGTGAATTGGAAAAAGCACTAGTGAAATCTGTGGATGAGATGGTGCCTGCTTGAAGTCATTGATATGTCTGTCTGATTAGGAAAAAATATTAATCCCATTTCATGAAATTGTCATTTCTCAAGAAAAAATACAGGTGCACGAGCATAGCCTGCATCTAAACAACTTGTGGTTTAACCCCAGCTGGTAACTAAGTACCAGACACTCACTCACTCACTCACTACCCCCAAACCTCCCTCCTGCCTCTGCTGTGATTTGGAGGAGAATTAGAAAAAGGTAAAACCCATGAGTTGAGATAAGTACAGTTTAATAATGGAAATAAATTAAAATAAAGCAATAATGTAAAAGAGAGATGAATAAAACACAAGAAAAATAAGTGATGCACAATGCAATTACTCACCACACTCTGAATGATGCCCAGCCTGTCCCTGAGCAGTGATCAACAGCTCCTGGCCAGCTCCCCACAGTTTACATACTGAGAATGATTTCCTATGATATGGAATATCCCTTTGGACAGTTTGGATCTGCTGTCCTAGCTGTGCTCTCTCCCAGCTCCCTGTGCACCTCTTCACTGCCACAGCAAGAAAAAGTGAAAAATTCTTGATTTAAACACTACTAAAGCAACAGCTAGCTACAATATTTCTGTTCTCATCATTATGCTCATGCTAAACCTAAACCACAACACAGTACAAGCTACCAGGAATAAAATTAACTCTATCCCAGCTGAAACCAGGACACAGCTGCATGAAGGTAATTTGCCTCTTAACTTTTTTCTGAAAAACTTCAATTTCTGGAATTGCAGGATTACTTCTTTTACATGGGAATGAACTCAGTAATGTTATCATGTCTCAAATTTGAAGCCAAATCCTTAATATATATATAAAATACTTATTTTCCAAAGTAAATTTTTTGTAGGACTTTAGAAAAAATGTAATGTTTGTATTAACCAATGTTACGCTGGTCTGTTTTGCAAACTCAGAGATAACATTCAAAATTTTTCATAGTCATAAGGTCTCACAGGCAATGTTGGCTTTGTTATAAAGCAGAGAGAGTAATTAACTGGTAATCTTTGATCCAAATCTGAACTGATTTGAAGATCTTGGTCATACCAGTTGGGGAAATGGTTTGGTACAATATTGAGACAGATATATGTTGTGAACATCTAAACACTGATAGCAAATTATTTGTGTTGTACACAGTGCTTTGAGATTCATTTGAGGTAAGACAAAATTATCATAATCAGTAGTACATTCAAAATAAATTTTTATATAGTCCTATTTTTATATTTTTATATAGTACAATTTGTATGGTTGAGTGACCTCTGAAAAAGTTAGGAAGTTGGTCTTAGTTCAGGTATCAAAGCCTAACCACATTTTATAAGCTTTTTCCTAAATAAGCTCAATCTTTTACTAATGTCAAATGTCCTCAGATAATAGGCTTTTTGAGAATATTTTTGGCAAGTGTATTTCATAGTTGAACAGATGGTTAAGAGGTTTCCTTTTCCACTGATTTGGTGTTTCTTATTTTATTACCTAATCCAAATCTACTGAAATGTATGGGCTCCTGCCCCTCAAAATATGAGTTTTCTTCTGAGAGTCTCATGAATGATGAAATAATGAAGTCTTTTTTTAAGGACTTTTTAAAATTTTGAATTAAAAATTCTAACAGCTAGAACCACTAGTGTTTTAGAAGGAGCTTTGTATTATTTTAGGATGCTGTGCTCTGTGCTTACTGTCTTATCCCTAACTGTTAAACTTCTGCAAGGAAGACATTTGTCATAGTGAATTTTCTATTTCTTATTAGAATAGGAAGAAGTTATCTCTTTTCACTTTGCTTTCCTCAGTAAAGTGTATGTTATGCCCAAAACAATGTCATTAAGCTCAGAGTAGAAAATATGAGTAACTGTTTCACATGTTTCACACTAATGTAATTACAGAGGACATCTAGGACATCTCCCTGCAAAATCTAACTTTTTAAAAATCAATATTTCTTTATTTTTCTCTTAGATCAATTAACTTACTGTACCATTTTACAATTAAACTTATAAATACTATTTGACATCTAAAATGAATTTTTGTTTCTATTTTAAAGCTGATTGATTTTCTTGTAATGTGGTTTTCTCCCTACTGCATCAAGCTTATACACTTCTGCTGCTGAAAGACCACCTGTAAATAGTAAGCATTAGCAATATCTTTCAGCAGGAGGAAGAAACCTAGCTTCCAACTTTTCTGGGGGATAGCAGCACTTCAGAAGTCAGTCCATAACCAAGGTGTGTTGTCTAAGGAAATTTCATCTGCATAGGTAAATATGAAATCAAAATTTAAATGGAGGGAAAGATTGAACAGAAGATAGAGTGATGCTATAATTGACAGATATAAGTGCATTTTCATTGGGAAAATTATTGGTGTTCCATTTGCCAGAAAAAATTCATAATAAGCTGGAAATTGCCCGGTGAGCCTGTGTGATTGAGAGGTAGCACCACTCTCTTGCAGTGCGAGTGGCACAGTCTATGAAAAGGGTGTAAGCAAGGCCTTCTCTGTCCTTGGTTTTTAGGTGAAGGCTCAAGGTGCAAAATGTCTCAAATACCTTTATATGTCCAAATAACAAACATCCTCCCTCTGGTTGATTGCCTTCGTGGTCAATGGGCAGAAACGGGTGCTTCCAGACAGGGATTCACTGGACAGATTATCCTTGAATGAGACAAATCATGCCTCAGATGTGCCTCTCTAAGTGTCAAAATTTGTCTGAGATGAAGCTTGCCCAAAATATCTTCTGTGAAATATAATTCAGTCCTGCTCAAGTGACTACAGCCGGAGCTGGGCTGGTGGACAAGTTCTCCAGCCTAACAGAGGCTTTAAGGCTACTTCTGAATGAAAACCATTGGGCCCACATGATCTTGACTTCTGTGAGGTGCCAGAGCTTGAGATCCTGTGCCCTAAACATCTCTGCTTTTTTTATAAAGTATGGAAGAAAATTAGTGTCTTTTGTATCTACAAGTCGAGACTTGACATACTTGTGGATATTGATATCCTCTGTATATAGGTATACTTTAAAAGAAAAAAAAACGTAGTACCAAAATGAATCATATGTATAATAAAATTATATATGAGAACATAAATATAAAACTGAAAAATTTTACTAGGTAAGTGGAAGGCTTCAATTTTTATGCTCCTACATTATATATCATTACAATTGTTCATTCCTGAAACTTGGTTAAAGTGTTATATTTAAACATTTATGGGCAAGTTTTCATACAAATATATCATATAATTATCTGTGACTTAAAGGCAGACTATGGCAAGACTTAATCACTGTCATTTATGCCCTGGAAGTAAAAGGTCATATTATATTTATATCTGCTTGAGTTTATGGTATCATCAACACATGAATTTGATAAAAAGTGGTGCAATATTGTTTTGTGAAAATCACAGAATACCCTGAAGCCAAATGTCAGTGATCCCCTCTTCTCTGGCAATTGCAAGAATTTGCAATCAGTTATAATTTTTTCCCACAGGACCCCGTGTGTCAATTTTGTTTCAGTTCCTGGGGATACTCAGGTGTCATAAAGGGATAGATCTGTATTAGTATTTACAAACTTCCCAAAGTATAGTAGTGGTTGGGAATTCTTTTCCCCTATGTAACAGGTAACTGAGTTGTAAAACATGGAGCGAAGGTGACATTTTTGTTCCACATGAATTCCCACAGCAAGTAAGCATAATGGATTCTGATCCACAACTCAGATTAATAAAATGACAGCATGGGAAATGTACTGGCTGATCCTTCCATGTGCTGGGTTTCTGCCTTCTGACTTATTTTCTTTTTCCTCAGGGTTTTATATTTTTTTTTACAATGGCAGTTTTCTCTTTAGTTACTCTTATGCCACCAATGCTTGCCTAGACATCTTAACTACATGTTAAAGCAATAACAGGTCTACTACTTACAGCAAATGTGGGTTAGGCAGTGGATCTTAATAGAACTGGGCCCTGGATACTGAGCAGCTAAACAGCAAAAGATTGAGCAAATCCCACATTACAACCAGTGCTGAAGAAGATGCCCATAATGCTGAAAATAACTGGGCAGTCATATAAGTCATATAAGTCTTCTGTGGGGACTCAGATTATTTGTGATTTGGCTGAGTGATCTCTTCTGGACAAACTGCCAAAGAGAAAACCATACGTTGGACACAGACATGGTCGTGTCATCTTTTGAAATGTTGAACAATTTTCAGCTGATCAATTTTTATCTCAAACTGAATTCATGTCATAAAGTACATCCAGACAGTTATCATTCCCTTGCTACTTTTTTTCCCCCCAACTTCAGCCTCAAGATATCCTCAACTGCTGATTCTCAGGTTTTGCATTAGGGCCTGAAATACTGAACTGTATCTCTCAGATAAAAATAGCAATACTCTGTCATTTACCAGCTTGGGAGGTTTCCTGGCCAGACTTGCACAGATTGCTCTTCTTGCCTGGGCTTTGAGTGTGTCTCCTGCAGGAATGACATCAGGGCACTCTTGGCATGGCTTCACTTGGCTGCTCTGAAGAAATGCTTTTACTGACAGCGTGTGATGTGAATCAGAAACACTGTCCTACATAAGGAATGCCATGGATGGCCACCATTTCACTGATCCTCTGCTCTAATCATCCCTCTGCATGCTTTCTTTTTACTCTTACCATGGTTTCTTGTTCCTTAGCATCAGAGGACGGGCCAGCTGCTCCTAGCCACCCCCAATCATAGGTTTGCCTTCTTGCCAGGAATCTCTAGGCACATGAACATGGCAGTCTTCTGGCATCTTAAGACACAGTGGCACACACACCGTCATCATCTTCTTTATCATTATCTTCCTTATCTTTATCAAAGTGATCACTTCCACTTTCCTCCCTGAAATTTGCACTCTCTTGGCATTTCCCCTTTCTTTGTTCATGACTCCCTGCCACCAGTCATTTATGCTGTCACAGCAGGAGCCTAAACCTTCACATCTTTGTTATTACAGATGATATCTAGCAACAGCACCAGCTGCAGAAAGCTATAGCTCCTTCGCTGCTTTTGGAGGCATACCCACTGCTCTGGAAACAACAGGAAACAAGTTTTCCACTTCAGAAAGAATGTGCAGCTGCATTCTTACTTATGGGGCCATTGCCAGGTTCCAGCCTGTGCTGTCTCTAAGTGCACTTTGCTCACAGTGGCTCAGGAGGTTGGCACACACACAAGCACACAGAGATGAGAGGCACACAATCCTTGCAGTACACAAATACCATTCCAGTGGTAGTGTAGGGAGGGTTCTGAAGTTTCATCCAAGCTGCTGCTGACCACTGAAGGCTGGTCCATAAACATTGCTGCCAAGGAGCTTCCTAGAAATACAACTTCAGTCCAGCATCACATGTTGTGGATGGCGAGATGCAGTACACTAGAGCATGTGACTTAATCATCATGTCCCATGTGAGTATGTAAACCTGCTTCATTTGCAACAAAACAGTAACCTAGCATTGTTCATGTCCTGTATTAATCACAGAAAAATAGAAATATATAGTCATCAAGGTTGGACAAGACCTCCAAGGACATCAGGTCCAACCTTTGAGTGAACACAACCATGCCAACTAAAGCATGGCACTAAGTGCCACATCCAATTATTAAACACTTCTAGGGATGCTAACTCCACCACCTTCCTGGGCAGACTTTTCCAGTGCTTAACTACCCTTTCAGTGAAAAAGAGTTCTACCTGAACTTCCTTTTGGTGCAGCTTTAGATTATGTCCACTTGTCATACTGTTAATTACCTGAGAAAAGAGGTACCCCCATCTTGCTACAACACACCTTCCTTTTCTTTTGTTTGCTATCAAAACAGTGTGGTACTTTTGATTATCTAACAGGAATTTAATGAACTTTATAGAATTAATGGGTGGAATCCTGAGCTACTGTAAATTTGGATAATTCAGCTGAAGTGAAAAATCTACTTTGCTTATCTGCATCTAATCTAAACCATGTTAAGACACTGTATTTTCTTTAGAGGAAAACACATAGCACTTACCAGACTTATGAATGACCTCTTCATGTAAGGATACTTTAAAGAGATATTATAAGAAAGCAAGGCACTGTTCTTAGTCCTTGTAATTATTAATTTTTAAGTGTAGAATCTCAGGAATGGTGAAATTTTGCTATGACAGATACATACATGAAAGCATGATTGCTTAGTGCACACTGCCATGGAGACATTCCTCCTGTTACAGCAGATTATGGTGATGTGAGTGTAATGAGGGGATGACTGATGTGGAAGAGGAATGGATGTATCTTGGCCAGAAAGCTTTGGTTCTTTTAAAAAATTGTCAGCTGGGTTGACTTTTTCGTGAATAATGGCTTCAGCACCTTGGCTGTCTTCCTAAAACCATTCAGCAGGCATCCCTGGGAAGTGCCTCTTTAATCCAAGTCTTTTCTTTTCATCTACAAACTGCCTCGGGGTAAGTCTCAGTTGGTTGTGGTTTGGGGGCCCTGGTAAAAGTGTTCAGTGTAGGGAGGCATTGTGCAAGACAGATGGCTCTTATTACAGATCTTTGCATTACAAATCGAGGGTAACCAATCACCTGACAGGGGGTCTTGCTCTTGCTTTCTCCTTCCACGCAGGTGTCCTTCATATGAAGGTGGGATTTTGGGCTCTTTCCACAGCCAAAAAGACAGAAACGTTACAGGAAATGAGCTGCCCATTTGAAGTATGTGCGATACTGTCTGACTCAGTTTGGTTATGAGCACAGGATAGTAGCTTAGCCTAAAGGACTTCAATGGAAAATGAAGCAAAGAAAGTCTCTAAGAGAACAAAAACTCCACATCTCTCCATCCATGCTGAGTTTGATTAATTCCTGACAGTAATTTAATGGGGAGAAGAGATGTACTTTCTAACAAAGAGAGAGGCTTTATCACAATATACTGTATTTTTGGTCAATTGCATTTTATCCTGATTCCACAAGAGGGTTTTTATGTGAAGATATGTGGAATGCTGTTTAGCAAACACCATTCACATGAATGGCAGTACTTAGCAAACAATTAATCATCTTTACTAGAGTCTGTTTTACTCCATTTTATTGCATGTCCTTTTTTTTTTTTTTTTTTTTTTACTACTGTTTATTTGATTAATGTTAGAGAGATAAAATTATGGTTTGGAGCCAATGTGTCATGGTTCAGCTCATGACTGTGGAACTGCAACATGAAATGTTGCTGATATCCTCACAATCAGTACATCCCTTGGATAAAACAGCTTTCCAGTTTTTAATCCAGTTGGACACAGTCTCAGTGTCTCTCTGTCTCTTCTTTCTGGTACTGATCACAGCACATTTAGCCCCAGCAGATGGGAAATATGCTCACCACTTGTGGTTGATGCATGGTTATAAAACATTATGGAGAAAAGCTAGGAGGCATAATGATAAAAGACCAAATTGGCTTTTGGTCCTGTTTTCCTTTTTCTGCATGAACAAAGCACACAGAATGACTTTTGAAGCAACATGTGTCTGTTGCCAGGTATGTCTTAAGGCTCAGGTGATACACTGGGAGCTGCCATAATGCATATATGCACTATATGATACAACCAGTCTTTTTTTGTTGGTTGTGAACATTTCTGACGCTTGTTTGTATGCAAGTTCAAACTAGGACACCAGCTCTGGCCCTTAAACCTTTAAAATATCTCAGAGCTGAATTGAAATGTTACTTATTGAGCCTGTCTGTATCTGGTAATTGTGCCTGCATCAGAGGGTATCAAGTTCTCTCCTTTACACTATTAATTTTAAACCCTGGGCAATATATGCAACAGCATAAGCTTTAGAAAGTCATTCTCCTGTTTTGCCAGTCCCCTAATTACTCCAACCTGCAGTAAAATGTCAGTCTACCTAATTATGTGGTTACTTCTCTCCTGGGTCCAATGTAGCCTGCAGGTGTGCACAGTAATGTGGATAGCAGGTCTGACTGACCTAGCACCTTCCAGTTATTACATTGGCCTTTTGCAAAGTTGGCCAAACCTCTCGTGTCTTTAAGACACTGTTATTAATTTGAACTTCATCAGACAAGGCTAGATCTGAAACTTTAGCAGAGTACAGGGAATTGTGAGAGTAAGGCTAGAGAATCTTATCTACACCTAGAATGTGTCCAATTAGCTAGGCAAATCTTAAGCTTTTGGACTTTTTCAAAATATCTTGGCAATCTGACTCTGAATTATCTGTTTTAATTAATTCTGTGGATCCAGTGTATGAAAGAGAACGTACTGCTTTGTTAGTTCTGTAAGGAGTTTTGTAGTATAATTGGCTATTATTCTTTTGTTCTTTTAGAGTTTTCTTTAAGAAAAGAAACAATCAAACCACCAACAAAATGTGGCCCTAGAACAACAGCTCTACACAGCCACTATTTACTTCCTCTCAGTGATAGAGAAGCTCTATTTAAACCAGCTAAAACTGCTAAAAATGCATCAGGCTCTAACAGGAGCCTAAGCCTGTTCAGATTATATTTGAGATGCAGTCCTCTATACTGAATCAAATTAATAGGGAAGTCATGCTTCCAAATATCTCTCCAGTTTTGTATTTGGCCAGTGAATTCCTAGCTTCCTTTTCCCTATGGGAAGAGGTGTGCTGTGTAGGTCCAATATCTGATACATACCTCCTGTACTAAAAAAATCAGTTTGCATGCTGAAAAGCCATGAACACAGCTCAAGCCTGTTGACTTGTTTGAGGATTCAAAAGTGCTATGTTAAACTTGAAAGCGTGGGAAAAATATCTGTGCACTTCCTAATTTTGACCAGAAGAGGAAGTACCATCATGTGAAATATCATTCCTACAACAGTTTTTATCTGACTGTTGCACAATACAGATTGTGCAACTCTACATCCCCAGAATTAAGTGAAGCTTTGTGTAGAAAGCTTTTCTAGGCTCCGAAGCAGAGATAATTTATTATATAAATTAATACATAGACAAAAACTGAAAAAAAAAGAAGACCACAAACAAATGGTTGAAGAAGATCATGAAAGCTAATAATTTTGTGTCCTTTGCAGAATCTTTTGTTGTGGGAGCTTGATCAGTTCAAATGAGTATGCTTAACATTTAATACTTCAGTTTAAGCAATCAGGGAATGAAGTGTTCAGTACTCAGAGAATGTCTGTATGATTTTTTGATCCGTATAGAGACTTCTGAAATTCTCAGTCCCAATCAGATAGTTGATATCTAACACATTACTCTTCCAGACTGCATCCAAAATACTTTGTTTGTCTAAAAAATGCTACAATCCCTAGATTTTTAAACATAACATCATACAACTCAGATTTTTAATGGAAAAAGCATTTTTTATCTATTAAATCAGCATTTGATGAAATAGAGATTTTAGGGCTCTTTTCCCCATATATTAATGTAGTCTCCCATCCAATTTTCTGATCAGCCCTACTTATTTTGGAAAGGAAAAGAATGTGGGAAAGCTACAAACATAAAATCAGAGGCTTTCTGGATATTAGTATTTATTGTCTTGTACTGAGAGTGCATCATGCAGCAGCATAATGCTGGAAATTGTATAATCGGGTAGTGTTTTGGGCAGCTCTGGGCAGAGATGTTTTATAAGAGGTGAATCCCCTATGACAAGGCTAACCATTTCACTTTAAGTATTTTTTGGTGCATTTGAAATGAATAGCTACTTACTTAGGGAAAGGAACAATACATTATTTATTCTTTAACATCATACCACTGCCTGTGCAATGAAAACCTCTAACCAAACTGAGAAGGGGAGCTGGAACTGTAGGCTGGGCATAGGCTGAGAGCATCATATTCATTACAAATTTAGATGGTAGGATAACACCTTGCCAATGAGAAAAGCTGCTGGAAAACCCTGCCCTTTATTAATGGGCCTCATGAGTCAATCTGCAGCAATGATGTATCATCCTCATTTAAGGAAATGATATGCTGTGAAAATGCATAATTTTAAAGAGCAAGAGAGTGGATTGAAACAAGTATACACCATAAGGGAGCTCAAATCTCTCATGATGTATGCTGATTTTCGGGTGGTCCCCATTTGCACGGCTGTTTAAGCAAGCACTCTAAATGGAAATGCACTTGACATTTTTGTGACTAGCTGTAATCAAACAGCATTAGAATTCAGCTGATTTCACAGAAGAGGATTAAACAAATTTCTTGTTTGTTCCTGTTTCTTTCTAATGGGAAAATGGAGGGAAAAGACAAGCTGATGAAAATGATCCCAGATGGAAAATGGTGTCTTAAAAGGAGCTTGGAGAGGAATGACAACTTCCAGCCCCTTTTCCTAAAGCAAGAATCCCATCACTCTATTATGCCCATAACCACAGGAGCCAGCATTCCCTTAAGATTGTCAGGCACTCTGACAGAATGAACATTCAGTGAAAAGCCTTAGGATTTAGCCTTACTCTGACACTGTTTGGTTCTAGAGGAGGGAAAAGTAACCCCTCAGGTTTTCAGAGCAGTTCTGTGCATGCTTTTCACACAATGAGAATAAACTCTGCTACCTGGTAGCACAGCTGCTTGCTCTCTCAGATATTTGAAGCAGTGTGTCTTTCAGCAGCTGTGAAACTTGCTACTGCAGTATATTAATAAATTTTATATTGAGTTCAGCATCCAGTATAAAACACTAACTGGTCTTCATAACCCCTCTGGACTTCCTAAAGGTTTAAAATCCTGGCCTTGGGCTACAGCAGTGTTTGGGTGTCTTGTACAGTACTTTGGGAGATCAGTTTACTTTCCTGGGCTTTCTTTTACCTCAGTGAGTGTTTTTTTCCTGTGGTTAATACCACTGGGATACGAGAGGATGAATGTCATCCTTGTTATGCTGGGAAAGCAGTTTGACAGCAGGAGGTTTTGCAGGGTTTTCTGAAGGCAGAGTTGGTGTGCAGCAAGTCTCCTCTGGGGCTGTGGCTGTAGCATTCCTGCAGCTGGCAACACTTGGCTCCCCGCTCTGCTGCCACTGCAGCACTGCCACTTGCCTTGTCCCAGAGGGTGGCAGCTGTGCTGGCAGCTCAGAGGGCAAAATTCCATCCACAGCTTATAGAGACAGGCCTGGTCACTGTCATGATGTATAGGATTAAAACTTAATTCCATGTGGGTTTGATGCTGGGAGCTGTATTTGTGTGTGTGTTTGGGGAGTTGGAGCAGGTGACATGTGCATAGACATCAAACTCCAGAGAAGCTGCCCAGAGGGAATGGAAAATATTAGTGGTAGTGGGGCAGAAGTGCTGCCCATGTGGGCCCCTGGCAGCATCTCCATTGCTCTGTTTTAGCTAGAAATGCCTGAAAAATCACTTTTCTCTGGCCGAACACCTAAGCTGGTTAATCACAAAGAGCATTCAAGGGTGAGAAATGAGTCTTTCACCTGCTGTCTCCAGAGCAGGGCTCTTACAGACCTTTAGGAGATCTTTGAGGTAAGTAAATAAATCCCTGTCCCTGGCAAACATTCACACAGAAAGAAAAGAGCTCAGTGGCCAGGTAGATGGGTAGTTGGCACAGCTGTTTTCAGTGCTTGCAGTGAGGGGAAAAGTGTTTTGGGAGGATAGAACTACTTTGAACTACAGACAGAAACTGCTTCTCACAAAAATGGCAAAGCAACCTATTAGCCAGTTAGAGATCTGCCAAGATTGGGGTTTGTGAAGTTTAATTCTAGTCAGTGCTAGACAAAACCAGTTTCCTCTCACAAACTAGACACCTTCATGAGAGACAGGCTCTCTGCCCCTCAGACACAGAGTCATCTTGCTGCCTTGGCTGGGGGACTGTGCCTGGGGAGAGGATGGATTGTAGGGTTGGAAGTGGAAGCTGAAGGAGAGGGGCAGCAGTTTTACAAAACCCAAAGATACGTGCCAGGGTGTTCCAGCTCAGGGAAAGTTCAGAGGCAGGAGATCCTGCCTTCATCAAAGGCAGATCACCATCAGTCAGATTCCCTGTAGTGTTTTGCTGGGGTTACCTCACTGAGAAACTGCAGAGCACCTTGCAGTTCCCTGAAGGATGGAGTGACAATTATTTATTCCTGCCATAGATGCAGCTGTACCTTTCTAAACAACATTTATATAACTATCCTAAATTCTTTTTAAAATGGTATTTCTGCTTACTACCTATTACCAGCACTGGTTACTCCATCAAATCTTGCTGTTCAGTTGCCACCTCCAGTTGTTAGCTGATTTGGTTGGGACTAGTTTGGTTTCTAACAGTTTTTTCCAGTTCACAGAAAAATACGCTGTACTTTTATTTCCTTTTTATCCCCAGCATTGCATTTTCTTGTTGCAGTTCTTCAAAGATAAATGAATATCTTATGGTAAATTATGAAAAGTCTATTATTCACCTCAGCTCCCAGAACAGCTCCAGGAATGTCACTCTGTTCTCTCAGGATAGATATTATGTAGCAGTAATCATTTGTATTTTTATTTATGTAGCACTTGTCATCTCAGAAACTCTAAGCACGCAGCAAGGTTTCACTAATTTTATATGTATTCATTGCAGTTCTAGAATTTATTCAGGAAAATCCTAGTCAAAAGTTCCACTAAAATTAACTGAGTACAAGAATCAGATCAGATTACAGTTTTGGGGGCCCTGTGTGTATGTCCCATGTGAAGACAACTACTGAATATCTCATCACAATTCATTTTGCTTTTCGGATAACTGAAATCTAAATGTTCATAGAGCAAATCTCAGCTTACAGAGTGTCTTTAGAAGTACCAGGGTCAGAACATTTCATTGTTACTCTTCAGACAGTTGCTCCAGGTGCTTAACTCCTTTGTGCTTTATTTGGGTAAGGCATTTAGAAAAACATGCATTTACTTAATCTGATCTCTGTACGCTGTCCATGTTTGGAGGATCAGATCTTAGTGTCTTTTTCCACTATTCTTCTGATGGGACTGCACAGGTCTTCTCAGATTTGTTTGGACAGAATGAATGTCTCTGATGGCAGACGGTGGCTCTTTGTGGCAGTTAGTAAAAAACTTACCTTCCAAAAAAGCTAGAAGTTCATCAGGCAATTACATGCCTGGGCAAGTTTGTGTTATATCCTTGGCACAAAACAATCCTTCCATTGAAGCTGTTCAGGTCCAGACTGTGTGGGCTCTGTATTGATTAAAGCAGATCTGATGGAGAAACTTGCAATGTATGCAATACAGATTTTGACTTGTCTGACTTCATTTTCTAAAGGAACCAACTGCTAAATGAAGTTGGCATGAAAGAAAATGAGTGTGTGTCTTATATCAAAAGTTTTAGCAGAGGCAGAGATAATTTCCATATTGTCAGACCCCCAATAATCTTCTTTTTATTGAGTATGATTGAAGTTGATGTATATTTGAAAAAACGCGTTTAAGAAAATATTTGAAAAAATTACATATTATGTCAATGTTGACTGATCCATATTTATCAAGTCAATTTAGTCCTATTACCACCCTGAGAAGAAGTGAGAAAGTTTCTTTATTTTATCTTCTATGTTTTTTTATACTTGCTGTGTTTAATTATATTATCTGTCCTTACCTGCTCTGCACTTCTCTCTTTTTCATTACAGAACTATTGTTTCTAAAGTTTTTTTAAATGAAAAATTACTTTCCTATTGAAGAAATGCCACTTGATATAACATCCAACAGAGAACAGAACAATGCCCTCAGTAACAGCCCCTTTTTTTGGTTATGATAGATGGGTAACTAGGCTGTACACTGTAATGTGCAAAGTCTCTTTCCTACATTTCAGTATCTGCTCTTTGCAATCTTTGTGAAGAAACCAGTAGTGAACATATCTTCTTCATCAATGAAAAAGTTGAACTTGTTAGTTCAATCTGTGACCTATCCTGGTTTATTCTTTTCCTTTTCTTTTTTTCTGTGATTTTATGCAGAAGAATACATGAAATCTTACCAATAAACTTATTGTTCCAAAATATGTTGTGGTCCCTCAAAGTGGTGCAGTTACTGCAGCACCGTGTACTTATTTGCTTTTGAGGTTCAGTGTATGCATTAGTATTAGAAAACCTGAGTTGCTTTGGCAAACAGTCACAGAGGCTAGAGATTTTGAGAGAGAAGTGTTACCATGCCTTGCAGAAGCTGTGTTTTTATTGCTTAGTGTGCCATGGAAGTTAGAGTTCCCTCAGTGAGAGAGGGCTGAGCACCCTCTGACAGGAGGCAGCGGGGTGGTAACATCCATTTGGAAAGTTACCACAAAGAAACTGAGGCAAAGTAAATTCTTTCCATGTAGTGCTATTTTGCATATCAAAGCTTTCAAAAAAACTGTAAAAAGGCAAAGAACACTCATAGACAATTATGACAGCTGTTAGACCAGCCTCCTCTAAAAAACATCTTTCGAACTGAAAATAGATCAAATATTTTCTTCCAAAATTCATTGTTTAATTCATCTCCAAAGTGATTGTCTGCTTTTCCTAACTAAACCCCTGTTCTTCTATGTAAACATGCAAAATTTTTTCTCTCTTGGGGCTGGAAATTTCAAGGAAGTATGGCTTCATTTAAGTGTGGGACAAAACCCCAATTTGCATGCTTCAGTGCAGAATGCATTTTCACAGCATTTCATTTGCATCATAAATTAATCTGCATATCTGAAAACACACTTGACAATGTTCTCCATAACTCTTTTGTGTTATTTTTATCTTGTGTCTCAACTAAGACTAGATACAACAGTAGTAAATATTTTGGGGTGAGCTTTTTCTGGCCTCTTTACTCAAAGCACACCGCAGAACTCTCCCTTTTCGTAGCCCTGCTAACTTTGCCTCCAGTGCTTCCCTGAAGATGCAACTGCAATTTTTTTTCAGCAAGGTTTCTTGAACTTGAATGACACCTATCAGAGTTTTGAGAAATTTGATAATAATAAAAGTAAAATAAGAATGTTCCACCCTTGAGGTTCCTCTGAGGAGAGAAGGGTGTACTTGGCCGCCTTCTGGGGATACCTGAGGGGGGAAGAAGAATCAAATAAGATGATTTTCAAAAGCTGTGTTGACACCTGTACACACATAGATGCCTGAAGGGATTGGTAATCCTCATGGATGAGTAGTTATGCTACATTATGCCCTTTCATTTAGTGCATTGTGAAAAACGTGATTTAGATAATTTTCAGGTGGATATTTCATGACTGTGTAAAGCCATTGTGAAGGATAAGGTACACATCCACAGAGGGTGCTGGAAAAGTCATCAATATGTCCAGTTGTTTAGATCACTGATGCTCTAAAAAAGCCAGTGGCATTGGCCTAGTTGGCACAAGCTGGAAGAATGGCTATGAAGCCTTTATCCTTGAGATTTCTTCTTGATATCTGGCATAATTATGTAGTGACTGGAAGCTGATGTTATTCAATTGTTTAGATGCAAGGAATGCTAAACACATTGTACTGAAGAGGATTTGTTTCTCTAGTGGATGAGGATTTTGGTGAGGATGATAGGAAAATATGTCCTGCTGTTGATTCTGTGGAACCTATTAGGAAAGAGTGGATGTTGAACATCCCGGCATCCTTTCTGAACCTCTGCTATAGTCCTTTCCATAAAAAAAGGGGTTGCAAGGGGTCAAGATGAATGTAATTACCCTTCCTGTGAAGAGGATCAGTGTGAGGAGCAGCAGGTTGTGTTACAAAGGTCATAAGTGTCCTGTGAAGCAGTTTTTCTGGTGTCATCACACTCCATTGTGGGAACCCAAAAAGGACTGTTTTCAGAAGTGTTGAACTTGCAAAAAAGTTTCCCAGATTGTTAGTGTTTGCCAACAAATCTGTCTTGTTTTTGTAATTTAGTAACAGCTGCTGTCTTCATTATCGCTTCCCTTATTGCAGGCCTTTATCTGAGTGATACTGCATAACAATTTGCTCTACAGCTCTGAAAAATATCTGTGCAAAGCAGAGCTCTGGATGGTAGTAGTTCATGTCAATTTTAAAATAGAAATAGAACTTTTAATTAAAGCAGACTTACGAAGATTGCAGTACATACTAAATATCTACTGAAGGCATATTTTCTACTCAGGATAAATCACTGTTCTGTTGCCAGTGTTTGAAATATCCTGATAGAGGGTGCTGGTGCTTTATTTTAATATCCAAAAATGGGTCAGCTTCATTTGCCTTTGTTTTTAAATCTCACTGTGTTTTTTGTGTTGATAATAAGCCCTTAGGAAAAGGCTGGATTTTGTCCTTGTTTTGTAATGAAGTGTGTTAGGATCAAGTCCTGCACCAATGTCTTAAAAAATAAATAGCTCTTCTGGAGAGTTTGGCTAGTTTATATATGCTGAGCATAGCCAAATGCTGAAGTCAGTAGGAAGATAATAATCGTTCCTCATTCCAGTTCTCTCTTTCCTGTTTCCCCTCCATATTTTCCTGTGGTGACATAACACCAGAGGCTATACATCCCTTTTCTACAAGAAAAGAAAGAGTTTGATCAGAGACCTGCAGGTGGCTCCTGTGACCAGTCACTCCAACAGGATATAAAGCACCATAAAGACTTTCTTGGACATGGTTTAAGAGTGTGGATTGAACTCCACAAGGACCAGTACAAACCAAAGCAACTTCTGTGCTGAGTAAAAAAAGTATGTGTTTTAACTTGTTTTCCTTAGCACAACATATACAAGTCTGTGTATATGTCTAATTAAAAAAAAAAGAAAAGAAAAAGAAAGGGCAAAACCCTCCAAAATTTTGCTGCACACACTGCTACACCTGAGGAGTGTATATGGATGGATGAGAGCATGACCACAGGATAGATGTCAGTCATGTCACTTCACAAACTACTGGAAAGCATTCAGTTGCTCCAGTGAGGATGTGGGCATTGGACCTTAATGGAAGAGAATGGAATAGAAAATTGAAAGCCAGTCCACTCACTCCTGGACTTAAAATATACACAAGTATATGAAAGTACACTCCTGAGGAAATGCACAAACCATCTCCCAACAGTATGACAAAACAGCTTTTTCCACTCTCTTCCTAGGACTGAACATTTGCTTGTCACTGTCCCTGCTGCAATGAGTTTTGGCATAGATGCATCCACTGGGAAGTGTGATTACGAGGGTAACGTCTCCTATCAGCTTGTATAATCTTGTTGATGTGCCCCACCAGAATGCATGTGAAGCTAGTTCATTTTCACACCTGAATCCCCTAAGGTCATAACAGCCTGCATTTAGACTGCAATGTGAGGAAGGCTATTAAGATTTGGGACTTGTAAGTGCAGAAATGCAAAGGCCTCTGCTGCTAGAGAGGATTTTTCTTTAGTTGTCAGTAGCACTGTCTTGTGTCTTTGTTGTAAAAGACTGAGGACAAAGGGACCTATTCAACATAGAAGGAGTTGTGATGCCTTGTGGCACAGATGATCAGCATTATTATGAAATTACATTATCTTGGAGCTGGTCATAAGTGAATAAAAATGTAAAACTAAAAGTGTTTTCCTCCAAGAGAAACCTTTGAAAAATGTAGTTTCCAGCTGATTCAAAACGACTTGTTTGTTCCTGGATCGGTGACGGATTCCTGTTCATCTTAGCAGGGAACTACAGAACATTTTGCTCCTTAGGCTACAATCAGAAGATCAGTTTCTTCTCCCTTATCTGTAATGTCAAAGATCTGGAATGGGTACTTTGGCTTATCACTGGTGGTTAGGCAGTTCTAAACAGAACTCAATTTCCTCTGCCAAATGAAGTGGTGTAAGTAATAACGGGTTTGGATGCAAAGACTAGTTCTGGGATAATTCACAATTTATATGAGCTGTTTAAAATACACCTGAACTGCAGAAACTAAGTGCAAGCTCCTTGCCTGCATTGATAGGATATTTGCTCATGTTTGATACTTTTGGAGAAATATTTTTTATGTTAATTGTTTGGATTTACTTGCACTTCTGTTATCACCTTTCAGCTAAGATGTCTCTCATGCAGTTTTAGTATCTAAGCTGTTTAATGCAACATTCTGACTGTATTTTAATAGGTACTTTTAAAAGTAAGAGATTATACTAGTCTCTACCTGCTCCAAAATACTCTTTCTTGTAAATGAACATCTCTTGCAGCTACTGATTAATGAAAGCTAGAGCCTCAACTAAATAAAAGTAATCCTGAAATTAGAAAGATAAATCCTAGCTTTAGAGAGTCTTAACAAGTGCAGCAAGATATAGAAACCATGGCCAGAAGCTTTACAAAGGAAATCACTAATAGCATTCTTTTCTATATCTAAATAATATGTGGAACTTCAGGAAATGTATAAAACGTACCTTTGTAAAAATCAGATGTGCTTCAAAAAACTGAATAAATTTCTTGAGTAGGAATGGTTTTTAGATCATCAAAAGTACAGAGCTTTCTGGTTTCTGTCTTTTTATTTTTTTTTTTAACAACAAAACAAACCCTCAAATACTTTATCAGCAACACTTTCTGTTTTGGGAAATGGAAATTTTTCATGGACTTGGAACTATTGTCATCTCTTCAAATGCTTAGTGTTCCAAAAAGGTCATTTCAATAATTGCAAATGGTGACTAGTGGTTATTATTGTCTTACTCCTTTTAGAAATGGCTAGGATGTGCTTTTGTGTGTGCTATTTGCAATTCATCTGATCTGATTATAGTGTGATAACTGCTCCTCCAAAATGCACTGTGCAAACTTGTAAATTCCAGGAAAACCTTTTACGTAGGCACAGACTATCTAACAAATGGTGCTGAGGTGCTTTGTATGCCAAATTCTTTTGCCAGTGCATAACGAAGGGATAGAGATTAGCTCCTGTTTTTAATGTAGGTTTTAGACACAGGGAAGGATGTGGATTAATACAGTGAAAGCACATATTGACATACAGAATAGATGGAAATGAAATCACAAAAAACATTTATTCCTTTCTCCTAGTGGGTCCTGGCTCGGATTCAGGCAAGTGGACAACAAAAGAGGAAACAGACTGCACATCTTGACTTTCCTCCAGCACTCAGGTACTGAGTCAACAAAGTCTCCAACTGTAATATTGTGGACAATATTTATGCAAATGCTTGTATGTTTGTTTTGGGAATTAAGAGAAAGCCACAAAATGTTTTTCGTGACTTCACAGGGAGCTTGTATTAAAGCACTTTGTTGGATAGCACTAGACACATTGAAATATCACAACCCAGCCTGTGCAAACCAAAGACTTTATCTTCAGCAAAGCCAACAGAAGGGATGACATTCCCTGAGGTAGCCAATATACCTCAGCTGGCTCAACAGTATTTATTTGTGGTTGGAGCAAGGGGATTCACTGTCCTTGGATGGAAATCTTTGTTGTGGAGAACCCTGCCAGATACACTGAGCACTTTAAATATCTGAACAGATGCTTCCTGGAAGGAAGCACTGCCACCAGTGTCAGTAAGCAACCTTGTTCTTTACCATATAATCTAGATTAAGCTACTGAATTGCTGAATTTCCTAAAGTTTTGATTTTTATCTTCATTAGTTTAACTTCAGGGTAATGTCATTTCCCCTAATATTGATACAGCTCTGCCTTCCTTATCCTTCTGCTCTTTTCTCTGTCAAACATTCCCATTCTCTCCTTTAAGACTCTCCTAATGTCCCAGCTTTTTCCATATTTCTGGAAATATTTGCCTTTGTCATTATGTATCCCTCACCCTTTGCACTTTTCAGGCCACCATTACTCACTTCAAAGACATTATTGAGTCCTGAGAAATGTATAATTGTCAGAAATTTATAGAGAAGGAGAGGGAAATAGGACCTTTACCTGGTGCTTTGCTTTTTATTAACAAATGCCCTTTGGTAATGAAGATTTCAAGGGAGCTTCATTAGGGTTTAAGAAGAGAACAGTGTGAAACTTAATTACCTGGAGCCAAGATTCTGTATTTTCCCTTCAGCAGTCCAGTACTATGCTTTGAAAGCAATCAATGGAGAGTTGTCTGGCAAACATTCAATCTTTCCTTGAAATGTTCAGTATAATTAGACCCTCTCCTGTCTGTCATGAGAAGACAAATTGTTTGTGGACTGTTAACAGTAGAGTACTGTAGTATGTCTTCAACCTTTATAATAATTATATTACCAATATTAATGGAAATTTCCCAAAGTGAGAAACAGGAACTTATTACTAAGCTAATTGCTTGATAATGCATTGCTGTTTTTCATGGTGAAATACTCTATTTATTTTTTCTCCTTCATTATTCTTAGGGTCCTCAGTATTGACAATGCATGTACAAACCCACTTGGAAGCTTTCTGTAAAGATTCATCTATCCCATTTCTGTGGGCTCATTTTTGTTTCTAACTGGGGTGATGAACCACCAAACTAAGAAAAAAAAAAAAAACTAGTCCAGCTCTGTCTAAAATTAACTGGTTGAAGAGACAAAAAGTAGTCATTAGTTTCACAGAAGCTACTGTCAGCTGCTTATGCAAATAATAATATTGGAGTTTTTCTTTGTTGATACTCTGTTATGCTTTAAAGCCACTGTGCCTTTGTGTGTCGCTCTTGGCTGATAACTGTAAGTGATAATGTGGTTGCTATGATGCAAAGGCATGCTGTAGCCTCAGCCCAGAAAAAATGATAGCAGACATGCATGTGCCTGGGTTGGAGATGTGGTGGAAGAGTTGATTTGGGTTTAGGGAACAATAATAATAAACACTTAATCATTTCTGGAGTGTTTTGATGATAATCCTTATGACTCCTTAATCCTTATGATAAACCTTTGAAAAAGATAAAGAAATTTGACTCAAACAGTTAATTGTATTAACAGGAAAGTCAGGGGATGGGTGAGTCAGTTTGTTTGCTTTGTCACTTTTAAAGTAGTTGCTGTTTTATAACATTCAGTCATTACAGAGTGCATGTGTGGGGGAAGTTAGAAGATTTTTAATGTAATTTTCTGACTAGGTTCGGAGTCAGCTACAGATTAAGTAATTTGTCTGTAAAACAGGATATATAGCATGCTAAGAGAAAAAGAAAGCATATCTCTAGGCCAAGATGACCATGAAGTTTAGGTGGAGGTGCCAAACAAGCACACTGAAATTCAGCTGCCTCCTTCCAAAGGAAGCAAAGTGAAGGGGGAATATTTGAAAATTACAGGTTTCAGTGAGGCTGCAGCTCTTTATGCAGCTGAGGGTCTAACCTAAAATATACAGGTGCATTGGGATATTTCATTCTGTGAAAGCATTAAACAGGGAGTGATAGGAATGCTTTCCCATTTAGCACATTGGACCAAACAGGCTGGGAATAGGACTTAGGATATCTGGTTTTTCATTACCTTCTGTGGTGCAGCCTTGTATGCTAAATTTCACAATGGTGGTATGCAAAACTTTATAGAATGGAACAGAACATGCCAATTGACTGCCTTAAAAAAGCTGCATGTTTCTCTGCATTGCTCTGAAGTAACTGATCTGCATCACATGGTTCTTATAATAACATATAATAACTTATTATTTATCTCTTGTTCCTGCATGGAGCATGCCTCTTAAACAGTTCTTCCCAGTTTGGGTTAAGACCCATTCACTGCCCAGGTCCATGTGCTGTTTTACATCCAGTCCATCATGTTCTGTGTGTGCCAAGTACTGTTCAGACCAGCCATGTTTAAGCTTTGTTGTATTGACATGGACTCTTTTCATTGCTTCCCCAGTCACGGCAACTTCTCTTTTCATGAAGCTTTCCACATAAATGTGCTCTCTTACCCTGTTCTGTGTCCTGTCCCTGTATGTTGTCCATGGCTTCTCTTCCATTGTTCCCCTGAGTGGGCAGAGTTCCTTCATGAAAACATCTTTTGTTATCTTTCCTGCTGTTTTTGACCATTTATTTTCTATTATATTCTCCAGTGCTATGATTGGGTTTTTTTAGGGTTTTTTTTGTTTTGTTTTGTTTTCTGTCTGTCTAGTCTATATTGACTTTTTGAAGATGCTTGAAAGCAGTTTGAGAAACACATTACGAACTCTTAATTTCCTAAATGGTGTTGTCAGCTTTCTTTTCTGCACTCAGACAATTTTTATTCTCTGTGGAGGTTGAAAGCATGGGACTGCCTGCCCTTTTTAGATTTTATTTTTTTTCAAATGTGACTCGCAAACTGATTAGCTATTATTGCAGAGCAAACCATGCATAAGGTGAAGCCTTGACAGATCCTCATGCAAGGGGTACACAAAATGATGGACACTGCTCAGGAACATTTTACAGGGTCTATGGCAATAAACTGAACACTTTCCAGTCTCTATTTGGAGTCCTCAGCCAGTTTCCATGTCACAATCTGCTTCAGGGTAGGATTTCTGTTGCAGGGATGTGGTGTTGGGGTACATGTTGTTTTTCTGGGCTTTCTCAGTCAATGTGATCCAGAAGACCCAAGGTGAAAATGGTGTGTTAACCATGAGGAGAGACAAAAACTGTTAGAGCTGTCAGGAGAGCACAGTGACCCTCACAGATTTGTGGCTGGCCTGCCAAAACTGCTATTTCCCATGTCATCAAACTGTCCTTTGCTGTAACTCAAGGCAGCTTATTGGTATTTCAAGTGTGCATTTTACACCTGTTGAGACAGCATCCAGAGAAAAGGAGGGATTCACAGATCCAAGCCATCTGCAATCCTTACCAGGAAAGGTTAAGAATAATTTTATATTTTAAAGAAAAATCTGGAGGATTAAGGCTATATCCTTAATGGGAAAGCAGCCTAAGGAATTAGCATTTACAAAGGAGAGCAGGCATGACTGACCTTGATATAAAACACATTCCCCACACCAGGGGTTGGGTTTGGATTTGCACAATGGCTCTCTCTGTATAGTGGAGTACATGCCAGACACTCATTGCCAGGAGGTATAGATGATGCATATCTTGCCTACATCGTGGAGGAATATCAGACAGACTGACCTAGGCAGTTGGAAAAACACAGGCAAAGTGTGTGACAGCTCTGTTCCCATTCCAGCTACAGCAGGAGCTGGTACAGGCAAGTGAGTTGTTCTGGGTCATACCAGCCATATCAGCATGTGAGGGTGTTCTACAAAAGGAGCAAAACTAAGCTGCACATCAACAGTCCAGATGCTTCAAATTGATTTTGTGAAGTAATCTGGATGACAGTGAGATTTTTAGACACCAGTACAATGAAAAGGGTTAGACATTGTCCCTGTTTGTTTTCAAAGGTTTGATCTTTTCATGAATAATATGTAGTCATCTCCTTCCTATTTTGCTCTGTTCTGTGTACTCAAATTATCTGGGATATTTCTTTTGCCTGTAAAAAATAGTGTGACATTGAATAATGACTGATCTGCACAGGATTGCTTCCATAGCTTGTTCCCAGATTATGCTTTGCTGGTCTGTAGTTGTTCTCCTTTTTACACGTAAGTCTGCCTTTTTTGAGAATTGCCACCCACTGATACCAAAAAGGAATGCTCAGACTGACCTGTCGTTTTGCTAAGTGCTAAGGAAAGGGGTAAGTGTAAGATTACTTTTGTAGCTCCAAGCAGGAACTAACACATGCACCACTGCATGCTCTTTTTATTTCCTGGAGTGTCTGCTTGATAAAGGTCTTCCAACAGCATGAGCTTTTCTAAGACCTGTCTGGGTCTATATAAAGAACAATACTGGAGCTCAACAGAAAATATTTGAGGATTTTATAAAATAGTGTGGATGACTCTGTTCAGGAGAAATGTTTGAAATATTAGGATCACAAAGCATTGTTTAGAAAGGGACAGCTATTATGATAATAACTCTTTTGTGCTTGAACTATCTGTAGGCCGGATGAGGTTTGACAGCAGTGCCATATGAAAAAATGTTTGTCTAGGGACTACTGTAAGGCATAAGTTCTTCTGATTATATATTTGATCCCCTCCACATCTATTTGTGAAGATTTTTAGGAAATATTTCCTTTGACTAAAACCTTCTACACCCTTCTTTCAGAAGTCAATAAAAAAACATTTGATGATCTATGCAGAATGACAATCACAGACCACAAATAAATGACACAAGCATGGTGTCATTTTTCTCAGTCTGAACCAGATTACATCAATCACAGAAAAATGGAGCTACACAGAAGAATTTGGGGCTGAAGGAAGTCTGTGGGTTGTTCTGAAAGAGATCCCTCATTTATTTCCTTATTCCTGGAACAACAGATAGTGATTTTCAGAAATCTCCAGGAAAGCCTGTAACTGCATTTACAGTAACTGCAATGGGTGCTCATGTCCAAAACATGATGATTGCTCAGATATTTTCCACTTCTCTAGCCCTAACTCTCAAACAAAACTTGTGGATTTTGGAGGTTTCATAAATGCCACCAAAGTGACAGATAACAATTTGCATTCCTGTAACAGTTCTGCTACTCTTTGCTGTGCTGTATCTGCCTCATTCCCAGAATTTCCAACTTGTTCATTTGTTTTCTGCCTCTCACCCAGATATCTGAACTCTGGTGCAGTTTCAAAATTTAAAAAGCATCTGTGATATTTGGAACTTGTGGAATGGTTTGAATAGTTTAATGCTTTTTCTACAGATTTTTGTGTCAATAAAACTGTCATAGACTTTTAGAGGACAAATTTATCTTCATGAAAGATCTGCAGGCATTGGCAGCAAAGATAGCAAGAGAATTGGCTTATCCAAAATTAGTCAGATTTTATTTTGACATTTTGAATGCAACACATTAATACCAAGTACAGACATCCTAAGGTAGACTTTTAAAAAAAAAATTTGGTATGCAACTGTATTTGGTCCATCAGTTGTAACTTATGATTCATATTGTCCTGTGATCACGCTATTCAGAAGTTTTTGCATGATTTTATCTTAAAACCTGTCCTGTTTTTTGCTAAACAAGGCTTTCAGGATATTAGTGGCATTGCCTTTTTTATGTTTTTTATTTTCCTTGATAAGGTTATGTCTGGTGAGAGAAAGTGCCTTGCTGTTTGAAACCTCATAATCAGCAAATTGCCTAATTACCTATCAAGCAATTAATGACATGTAAGCATGTTTGGTGTGGGTTTTTTTGGCTGGTTTTTTTTTTTTTTTGTGGTAAGGGTTAAAGGCTTAACTTTTTATTCTCTTTAGAATGACCTACTCAAAAGTAAGGCATACTGACCATGTGAATTGTGACATGATTGTCCAACATCTGCTACCAGCGTTGAGGAGTAACTTAATAGCTTTTATGACTAGCTCCTCATCAGCAAACATCAATTTTTATGGGGAAAGCATACAATCTCTAGGTAAAATTTAGCCTTTAATATTACATTTACAGGGGCAGATTCTTTTCATGGGAAGTTAGGAGTCAGGTAAAATGGCTGGATTATCTGTTGGTTCCATCACTAAAATGCAGCAGCAAATACATTTCCACATTTCACCTGTATGAAAGTTGATTGATGGATCTTTCCCTCCTGTGCACAATTGATTTGGAGATACAGATGGTTCTTCTCTATAACCTCCCATGTTTCTTGCTAGGCTGTAAATTCTTCAAGAGAAATCTTTATCTTGTCTGTCTAGCTTCAGTTATGATTGTTTCTGTTTCTAAAGAGGATGCTTTTTTTTTTTTAATATTGTATTCTGAGAGTCTGAATGTACCTAAGAGACATAATTAAAATATTTATCTACAGTATGGCTTGGTTTAGATTAACAAGTTTTTTGCATGCAATATACTACTGATGAAGAACCATACTTTTTGGATGCTCTGTTCTCCTTTTTTCTCTCCTTCATCCCCCCATTAGAAAGGAAAATTTGCACTCTGTGGCTTAAGTATCTCTTGTGGCACCTTTGTAGGGAGCATATTAAAGGTTACTCCTAGAGCCTGGCTAAATGTCACCTGGTCTTTAGGGGCAGTGACAAATATTCCCATTCATGTAGAGCTGCAATCTTTCACATTTTTTAAGTCTGGTAAACCCTATGATAATAAGTAAGAAATACTTTACCACTAACATTTCATTTTATGCCTTCAAGTACACATGTTCACCTGTGCTCTACAATCAATGTTAAATATTATCAGCTTCTCATTGGTATCATAGGACTTCTAGGAACATCAGGTTTCAGGGAAAATTATTTAGGTTGGTCTGTGGATGAGTTTGGGTGGCTGAATGTCTCAGGACATGGTGTGGAACAGTGCACCTTTGGCTTCTTGGTTTGAATTGGGAGCAGCTGAAATTTTCTAATTTTAAATGGTACCTTAAGTTACAAGGTAAATTTAGAAACTTGCAGCTGTAGAATTGCTCTGAGTGGTGTTGCCTTATAAAATACTCTCTTTGCCTAATGGCTTTAATGTCTGGCTAGTTGGGAGAACTTCATTTACAACATATACAGTTATAAATACTAGAAATTTTAAATTACTGTAGTCATGATTTTCTGAAGATGCAAGGGCTAGCACTATATTTCTGGCTATGAAATTCTGCTGCTGTTCAGATATTTAAGCACATAAATGCCATCTCATTTGTTTTATTTCAATACAATGACAAAGAAGCATCCCTAGCAAGAGAAACAATCTTTAAAGACCAGGCACAAATGCATCACAAATGCTAAAACAGTGTAACTTAAAGTATGCTTATTAGATTTATTATCTTAAAATTGAGTTTTCAATATGTCTGTGGGTAATTATTGCAATTTTGTTGCCACAACTGGCAAATCATCCCATGATTTCCCACCTGTGTAAATAAGATGTCTTAACTCATGTTGAGTAATTTTTGTCCTGAAATACAACGGTTTACCAGGGCTCATTAGCTGGATACCTGGATACATTTGGATAGAGACACTGAAAAGTGCTTGAAAATTGTTTGTTGTGTTCATATGTGTATAAATACCTCTGTTTATAACTGTGCTTTGAATTTTTTGTCCGTCTGGATAATTGTTTATATTAGCTGTAACCCCTGAACAACCACACTGGGTGTTTTCTTTTTAGTGATAAATAATGTTTTAGAGATAAATACTTTTTTTTTCATAGGTGAGACATAATTTGTGGGGTAATAACAGAATTTGCCAATAGTGGTGCATGGATTTAGATGATGAGAAAAGGCTGTGCATGGCTGTGCATTCTGAAAGGAAAGGAGCATTTATGGTATCACTGGATGGCACTTGGGAGAATTGAAGCATGCAGATATTATTGTTGAGCTCTTTTGGGCCCTTCTCAGAGTGTTGACCATACCTAATTCTCACTAATGGGATGTAAGTAAACACCTTGACAGTAGACTTAAAATGTCAGCTTTCCATTTCCTAGGTAAAAAAATTTAGGAGCCTTGAGTTGTCCCTCTGATTTTTTTGATTGGATAACCTATGTCCTTTCATATATAGATGAGTTTTTAGGGAGTATAGCAGAGTCTGCAATGGTTTTGTTGAGAACAGATCAGTTTTTTCAGTCAGCTCAGTCAGTCTCCACACGTGCATACCCAATATCTTTGGAGCATATCTGGCACACACAAATCTGTTTTCCAATGTGAAAAGTGCACAGAGCCTATTTTTTATATTTTTTATGCATGAGCCTATTTTTCTGAAAATAAAGGACATTGGACAGAACAAAAAGGTTGTGCCATTTAAATTTGTGTCCTCTCTTCAGAGAATATTCTGGATTTTTCCCAACATGGAAGACCTTGCCTGGAGTTCAAATTAAATTGCACCAAAATGCAGCAAAAATGTAAAGTTTTTTTTCTGTTACAGCCATGGGAATCACAGAATCAACCTCCTTCAACACAAACCATTTCAAAAGCTGAGTGCCAAATTCATCTCTGACACAAACTTTCTGAATATGTGTAAGATATCTCACATATTTCACTGGTAAAGCAAAGTAATTTAAATAAATCCAGGGTGTGTCAGATCTGCAGGTTTATAACATGAGAGGCTAAAAAATTTAGGTAATTTTTTCCGTCTGTATGGAAGTTGGGGTTTTTTGATGACTGTGTAATAATCTCTGTATTTGTCTTACTCTCTTTTCCCTTGCTAATATTTTAAAAATACTTGAATACTCAACAGGAAAATTATTTCTTCTAGGCTTTGAAACACTGTACATGTTTCAGTGGAAATATGTTGACTCTAAAATAGCTGGTGTTTTTATTGTTTAGGAATTATGTAGGAAATATTTTAAGAAACTCTTTATGTATAGATTAAAATATAAATGTAACACTAAAAATGTTTTATATTTTTTCCTCTGGCTATACATGTCTGATACTTGCATTTGATCAAATATTGTACAGAACTCTACATTAAAAGTTCCAGAGGGAATGTTTTAGATATGTGAAAAGCCACAGAAGGCTTGTCCCAATATGGGATAGCAATCTTATTTCTAAATGGCTTTTGTTGTATTTTCCTTTAAAACTAAAAAGGGAAGAAAACATCTTAGAAATGTCTTAGAAAAATTTCTGGTGTTTTGAAGGCAAGCAATATCTATGGGACTTTGCTGAAACTCTCAGCAGTTTGACTTTGCTCTGCCCTGATTAACTGGTCCATCCAGGGATTTAGTGTGATGGTTTTTCCCCAAATCAAATATACTGTGGTCATGTCTTAAAAATCCTACATGCTGCAATAACATTTAGTAATGGAGTGATTTCTCTGATCATTCTGGGGAGCTGGTAACACTTCCCTCTGGGGCAGAAAGCTTTTCCACCAGACTCAACTGCAAGAGTCAACTCTTCTTTCTCCATATCTCTGTAGAAAATTTCTGTGGAATTCCATTACAGGGATTTGAATGCCTGTTACTTCAAAGGCATTTCCAGCATCTAAGTATGGTCTCCCAATCAATAAAGTGAGTGGCTGTTTTTATTTTTTTTGTTTGTTTGTTTGTTTTCACCCTTGAAAATCTTACACTTTAAATTCAATGGAATTCTTTGTATTTCTGTTTTATGGCTGCTGGATGTTTCCATAGAATACCAGGGAGCAGTAGAGGATAGAACTCTGCTGCCCCATCGTTTTGAAAGCACACTGGCTGTGTGTAAATTGTTCTGATTTGCTGTCCAAAGGCAGTAATCCTTTACCAATTAGGTTTCATAGAAATGAGATGAGAGTTTGTGGTCAGGTATATAAATTAAAATGATGGTGCCTGGTAAAGGTCAGAGTCATAGAAAGCTCAAGGGAGTGTTGTTTATGGCGCAAAAGCAGTTTAAATACTGTAATTTAGCTTAACAGCTATGATTCACAGAGGGTCATCAGAAGGAAAGATAAAGCAAGAAGTGTTAAATTAAATGAGGTGTGACCATCTGTTTCAATACTTGTGCAGAGAGTGGGATTAAGTTTACAGATACGTTGGTGTGACTGGTAAAGAGAGAATTTCAAATATGGCATTGGAAATTAAGTTGGAGCTGCTGTAAAAAAGGAAAAAAAATGAGATAAAAAGGCTACTCACACAGTCAGTCTAATCACACATCCTGGCACTTGAAGCTTCTCTGATTTCCTTTTGAGAGTTACTGTTGGTAGTTTTATTTAAAATATGGGAGAAAAAGTGCCTGTTGTCAACTCTGGTTTTGGGCCTACAAATGCATTTCATCTTTTGAAACAGTTTGGTAAACCTGGTGTGGAAGGTTGTGCACTAGCTTGTTTTGTATAGCATTTGGCATTGTCCCTTCATAGCAGTACACATGTCAAGGAAGGAAAATAATCCTTTCATTGTAGCATACTGCAGATCAGCGTGTGAAAAATATGGCAAGATGTGCCTTATTTCTTTAGCTATATTTTGAGAATTAATGCAAATAGAGAAAACTGCATACTTGTTATTTGCAAAAATGAGCCACTTGGCATGAATATTACTATAAATGTACTACTTTAGTGAGTGGAAATGATCAAAGAATGCTATTCTGTGGTTTGGTGCATTTGTTAATTTAGATTCAGACCAGAATGCCATCCTGGGAAGATGCTCCATGTTGACTAAGATGCTCCATGATTTGTACAAGGGGAATAAGATTATTAATAATGACACCCCAAACTAACCACAAAAATACTCACCTGAAAAAATTAAAAGTAAATTGCACTATATAATTTCTTTTTACACTGCCACTCAAACACTGTTTTCCAGGGATGTTTCCTCAGTTCACAAGTTGTCCACGGGGGTGATGAAGAGAGGGGATAGTAGGAGAAAAGATAGAAGCAGCATAAGCAATAACACGATTAATCATGCAGTGAACAATAACTATCCTAGTCTTTAAAATGCCAATCCAATTGCAATTATAAACCCCATTCCCATTAGCCACTGCCTTCATCTTGGGAGTCCCAAGGGTTGGAATGTTCTTTAATGCTTGGTGGGGGTGAGGGATTCCTCAATACTATGTCTGTTGGATGTGGGCCCAATAAGTCTTGAAATTCGCCACGGAATTACGCAGCGGGCCTTGATTTTTAGATCCCATGGAGGGGGATCCCCAACACATCGCTTATTAAAACACATCAGAGTGTCTACACCAAGTCTCAAGGGGACCTCCAGGTCCCATAGTACAGCTGATTTCCTTTGTACACTGACACAAGTGTGAATGGGTTTGTTGAGGAGGTGTGTTCACATACTTCAAAGGCTTTAAAACACAGTTCCCTCTTGATCACACCCTCTTATAGTTGAAAGAATTTTATAGCAAATGCTCCTGCCTCGCTGGTTAGTTCATAAACCACGAAAAATTAACTGTTAGAGCTCCCCCAGTTCCTTTTTTCAATCTTCAGTGGAGGAGTGCTGCTATAACCTAGAAAAAGAAAACACCACAAACTTTCCTGTGAGTTACCCCATAGTAATTAAACTTGTTTAACTGCTTCAATTTGGTCTTTCTCAGGTGGAGTTTTAACTTCTCTCTCATTAAGTGCATGCTGCACTGTTCTTGTATCTTCCCCAGTGTTACAGGGGGGTCTCCTCCACTCAATGTCATGTCTGGTGGAAGTGATGTTGTTTGTGAGAAGCTGACAAGCACCTCTGCTTGTGATTTAGGGAGTGCCTAAACTGGATTTCTTTTAGGTTCAAGATTACCATTCTTTTGCTTCTTACCCAGAAGCCATGATTGAAGTTTCTCATTTTGGCAAATAACACTTGCTCGTTTTACCCCAGTGATTTTAACTCTGCTGTCCAGCTTCTTAGTATTCCACTGCATTTCAAATTGAATGGATTTGAATCTCACCTGATTTATGGCCAGTCTTGGATGTCTTGGTAGGTGTTTTAGTAGCTGTTTGCTGGCCCTGGCAATAGTTAGTAGTTTCACTTTTAATTAAGGGTTATTAGCATGCTACCTCTTCATCATCAGATGTCAATACAAAAGTTACATTTTGCTCTTTATTAGAACTGACTCGTTCACTGTCTCTCAACACCTCCACTGAACATGAAAGGTGTGAGTTACAAGACCTTGTTTCAGAGAACATTACATCCTGCAATTCCTCCTGTGAGATTCTCTATGTCCAAAGTTCCACCTGAAGATTTTGGACATGATCATGCTTGGCTGCAAGCAGTGCAATGCCTCTTTTTTGAGCTCAGCAGCAAGCAGTGCCTATGCCTGCAGCTTTTTTTTTTTCATTTTCCTCAATTTACTGAAAGTACAATTCTTTCACCAAATCTTGTAAAGATAGTATTATTTCATGTTCAGATTTTTTGAGTAACTGATTGCTTATTTTCCCAATGTTTTGCTCGTACTTTCTGGGAGTGTGACAGCATGGAGGGAGGGACATTTGACATTCCCTATTCTTTCCCTCCCGCTGACAGCACAGGCAGGGGTCAGGCTTAAATTAAATGCCACAGGTCTCTCCAAATATACAACAGTTCTTTGAATGAAGCCCCACTTTCAAACAAACCAGACTGTCATGACTGCATTCAATGCTTTCTCCTGTCGGTGTTTTGACTTGGAGTTGGGCTTGCCTTCTGTTTCTTACAGTCAGAACTGCTGCAGCTGGCAGAAGTAAAGTCTTGGATTCATCCTCCCAGAGGTATAGGGAAAAGAGATGAAAAACTACTATATCAGTGCTTTGTACTACTGATACAACTACCTGCAAGAAAAATATCAATAAATTTAGTGCTGTCTAGTCTAAAACTGTCACCTCTGTAAAGAAAGGGTGGGAAAACCAAAAGCCTACAATCTCAAGAAATTACCTTTATTCTAGGGTGGCTTGTTGGTTTGAGTGATCCTATTAACAGTGGGCACAAAAAGGAGTGTTTGGATGTGTATTGTCTTTTATTGTACAAAGAAGATTGTGCTGGATGAAATAGCCAGTTGCCCTTTATCTTAGACCTAGGTTAGTAGAGAAAATTAAGCCCAAATTTCATAACAATGTAAGGAGATGTTCAGGTCCTCTGGGGGTAGAAGTGAGAGAGACTGAACTTTACTATCTTTATAAGCCAAATAATGAATTTCTGGGGATGTGAGGCTGTGTGCAAGCTCATGGTGTCTGGGATTCTATCATATATTCAGTTAGTGTTTCAGAGACCCAAAACTCTTTCAAACCTTATTTTGGAGGACAGAAACTGCACACATTGGCCCACCTTCCACCTCTGGCTATGGAAGAGGCAAAAGAGGAGAGCTTTATTTGGTTACCTCTACAGTTCCATATTAGGTCTCCCTCTGCAGACATAGCTCTTCTCTAATTTGTGATTTGACCTGCCTGGTGCTGAGTGATCTCAGAGGTGGGAGAAGTGGCCAAATATTTTGAGACTCCTTTTATAACACCTTTAATTTCAGAGTTATACCAAATATATTGAATGATCTTGTGATCTGGATCAAGCTGTCTTGTCAAGATCCAGTAACTCATTTTAGTATATGCAAACATAATTTCTTTCAGTTGCCAGGGGAAATCCCCACCATAAATCAAAATTCTGTGGTGGCAGAGATTTCAAACCCATCTGTGGAAATACTAGGGGTTTGTTTATGTGTTTTTATTTCCTGAGAGTGAGTCGATATTCCTTGAGATACAGAAAAAAGGCAAAAAATAGCTTTGCTTGGAAGCTGCAACACACTCCTGTTTGCAGATGTGCTGCATTTGAGAAAGGACTTGTTAAGCTGTAGGAAATAATGCTCCCTGTTCTTATCCCTTGGCAAAAACGGTTAAGAGCACTGGAGATATTAGACATGGTTAATGAAAAAGGTTTGTGCTTGAAATTTATTAACTGTCTAAACTTTTTTTTTAATAATTTTTTTCATTAACTTTGTTTCAGACTCTGAAGAGACCAGCCACAATGTATGTAAGGAAATGCAGTTAAAACCAAATTGCTTTGCACAGGGAAAAAGCCAGATTCTTGTTTTTCATTGATGACTTTTTTCCCCCCCCAATTTTCTAGTACAAGTTCTTATATTGACTTTCTCACGTGGCTTCATAAGCTAGCGACTTTTTAATATAT
This sequence comes from Chloebia gouldiae, assembly GCA_003676055.1. Lineage (NCBI taxonomy): Eukaryota > Metazoa > Chordata > Aves > Passeriformes > Passeridae > Chloebia > Chloebia gouldiae. The sequence continues at coordinate 694,079 of QUSF01000025.1, forward strand.
GTATTCAATTCAGTATTTATAAAAACTTCATGATAGTTGCTACTTTCCTGTTTTTATAGAACTCCAACAGTGGATATACCCAAATTTCCAATTTCGCTGCTAACTGTTTTTGGAAGGTTAAATAATTTTAATATCAGAAGAAAAGAAGGGTTAGCACTGGAACAAAATAAGTGAAAAAAATTTCCTCAGAAGGAGCTGTAGTAACATAAAACTGTTTCAGTGGTGTAGCTAAGATGATGCTGTCACAGCCTGGAGTATGAACATTCCAGTCTGTCAAAGTTTCCTGGGAACCAGCAAAGCTTCCTGTGCTAGAAATTCAGTACAGCCAGAACAACTGCAGGTATTTCTTTTTCTCAATATTATCCACTTCTTGATACCAGCCTCTAGCAGATATAGAATTGTCATTAAATTAATAGTATCTTTGAGTTTTATGCTAATTTCCTTTCGTCTTTTGCTCAGAGCCATGCATAACATATATTAAGAAATATGCACTTTATTTCTGTCTCTTCATCAAGGGGATGAGATGCTGGTTTTGAGGAATGGAACAGAGACTTCTCTGGTTGGAAACAACCTGCTTGCTTTTCCTCAGTGTGTGAGATGCACTCTAAGGATAGACAGAAAGGCAGGAGCCATCTCTGAAGAGGGGAGAGATGGGAAGTATTTTTGGCAGGGGCTACATAAGGCAGATAAACTGATCAAAAATTCTGTTTTCTTGCTATGTTTAAGGGCCTTTCTATGGGTCCTTGCTTGCAAGAGTTTGTAATACCTTTCTCTCCAGGCTTGCTAAGGTGATAGTTTATTCCTACAATTTTCGACTGTATAGGGTGTAACTACGGTCCTGGTATGAAATCTACATTTTGCATATTATTGCTTAAACTGACTATCTGAAACAAGAACAGAGTAACTAGAACAGATAAAGAAAGAAAATGCATGTCTTTCATCCTCCCTGTCTGTTCTTCCCAATCTTTTTGGATAAGCAGTGCAGATTAATGACAGGCCATAATATAGTGCATTACTGGCTTTTATGGTTTTCATTTGCTTTTCACTTACATTTGGTACATCCCAACCCTTTAAATAATGATTTGTCTGGTTTTAAAATACTAACCTTTTAAACATTTTGACTTCTTTTTAAATGCTTCTTGGTTGTTATAGTTCTTGGATCTTTCCAGTGGACAGAGAAAGCTATGAGCTCATGGAAAACGCTGTGGTTCCCTGCTATGTGATTCCAGAGTTTCATACTGCAGATTGTTTCCTTTTTTTTTAAGGTATACACACACATATGAATACACATAAAAGTTATAGGAGCTGGCCTAATGAGGTAGAGAATTATGTTTCAAATTTAGATACTAGTGAATTATATCTCTAATTAGGAAATAAGACTAACTGGGGTGGGTGAATCTATGTTTAAAGTAACATACTGCACTTCAGTGTGATCTCTTTGTGTGTATACTCATTGCACTATTTTAAAACAAATATATACAGAAAGCACATTTTATAATCACAAAAGCTGGTTGAACTTTTTTTCCTCCATTTTCTTCTCTGTAAGAATAACATGCATTAACTTCTTGGCATCATATTTCTCAGGCAATTTCTACTTCCAGAAAATGATTTATTAACTAGAGTTCAGCTGCTTTTTGCTTTTGTTGCTGTTGACAAAAGGCATGTTTAAGCATGTTAAATGGGCTTAATGCAGTGGACAAAAATAATGGCTAAGAGTAGCAGAACTTGCTGCCAACACATATTTTTTTCTTTGTAACATTTATAAGGAATAGTTAATCTGACCTCAAAGAAAAGAAACATATGCTCCACCAGATAAGGTGCTAGAGATGAATGAATCTGTCTGCTATGGAGCATTTGTTGGAATAAGAGAGGGAATAAAATAAAAGTGGAGCATGAGGGAAAGAAGACTAAGACAGCCAAATCCCAGAAGGAAAAAGTGAAGTAAATCTGGGAAGTGACAAAAATAGTGGATTGAAAGAAGAAAAGGTAGATTAATGAGAGAGAAGGTAAAGAAGGTAAAGGGCTGTTGGCAGTCAGCTCTCCCATTATGGCTTCACTTCTTATTTTGTCCTAGGTACTATTTCAGGACTGTGGCTTGCACACAGTGGGTCTTCTAAAGATTTGGGCTACAACAAAGTAGAGCTTCTTAAAGGGAATAAATTTCTAATTGCATAATAATAATAAACTGCTCTGTCTTTAGAATCTCCTGGCCTCAGCATTATATACTGATATGTGCACATTTTCTGAAGGGATTATTAATTTTCATTTCAATCCAGTGGCAAATATACAGAAAAAGAGAAAAATTAGCTGACTGGCTAGGAGCTTGAGATGAAGTGTAGGGTTTTAAAAGGAAGGAAATTAAAAATAAGAGAAGAAAACCAGAAAAGAAAGAGGAGAAAATGAATCTGAAGCACAAATCAGTGATGGCTGTGTAGAGGCGGCATTTCATATCCAGGCTGCTGACGTCAGTCTCCTTCAAAGGCAGTGGTAAAGATAACAGAGTGAGATGATAGTGTTGATGGACCTGATATCTGGATGTTTGGACCTGACTGGAATTTCAGCTTCTTTTAAGCAAATGGCTTAGAGATTTAATCTCTCTCATGTATTTTTGGTATTTCTCCTTGTCCCATGTATGTAACCTGAGGAAGTGGTAATATATATGACCAAGATTTTACCTTTTGTCTCTGAATTTTAACTGTTTTCCCCTCTTCCTTCTATAACTGTGAACTTTCAGTATTTTTAATGCATTCTATTCTGATTGGTTATGTTTTCTCTCCAAATGCTAAATGTTTTTTTACCATTAACTTGTAAATATGATTTGTCAGGTCATTTAAAAATATCACAGCTACAGACTGAGTTTCAATGATTGATCTTGTTAATGAATTCATTTGCAAAAATTGTTACTCAAAAATAACTTAAAATTAATGTAGAGCTGAAATTGAATATGCAAACTTGCATTTGTACTTTAAAAATCCTGCTGAGTGTTTGTATCTTCACCATGTTGTTCAGCTTCTGAGTGAAAGCTGTGGCCACACGTGATCCCTCAGTCACCTGTATAAGAAATATGAACGTAACAGTGCATGTAAGTGACTTTTGCTCTGTATCACAACACATGGTGTTGTCACCAAGAGTGGCAGTGCATGTCTCCTCAGAGTGAGGACAGATGGGTGGCCACTCGTTCTCCATGGTAGGACTGATTCCTGGTGCACTGGGAAGGGACTTTGAAGTACTTCGACAGTGGTAGAAAGTAAAGCAAATAAAATGGGCGTTTAGTTTACCTATAAAGAGAGCTGGGTAATTTCCATGAAATGGAATCAAGACCTTGCTTTTGAAGCAGGCTAGTGAATGTTTCTTGGGCAGGAATCTGTTAGTGATGAGAAGGGAGCTGCACCGTAACTGAAGTAGCCCACCCTGGCTGGCTGTGAGTCATCCGCAAATTACGGTCACTGTGGTGATAATAAGAAAATCAATTAAAGCAAAAAAGTAACAGGACAATAGAAAGAATTTGTTGATATCATCACTGAGCTTGGGTCAGCCCCTGAGGATGGTGCAGCCTAAGGCCAAGCCAGAATTAAATGTTTTCATGTTTAATAGATTTTCTCTTTCCTTGTTTTCTATTAGAAATGCCTCCATGGTGCATAGTTGGCAGTTGTGACTGGACTGTGGTTAAACACACTGACATTCAAGGAGAAGAAAAATTGCCCTGGAAAGTAGACACAAGCAGTCAGAGTCACTGACAGGCAAATGTCACTATAAAACCTCTCACTCAGTGATTGGCATTGGCAGCTGAACTGCTCAAAGCCAATTGACAAGTGAGAAGGACTAGATAGCAATGTCCATCTGCCAGTACGGAGCTGCCTGGGCAGGGCAATTCCAACTGACTGCATGTTTCAGCACCATGTAGGCAGGAAAAAAAGAGAGGGATCTGCTGACACTAACATTTAGCTTTCATCTATTTTTTAATGAAAAAATTAATGTCAGTAATTAAGACATTAGAAGATTAGGAAGCTGCCATTGTTAAGATTGGTACTTTAAATATTGTGAATTTGAAGATTAGATAATGTCACACAAATGGTATATCTTGCAAGTTCAGAATGGCAAGTTCAAATTCAAATTTGCATTCAGTTGTGAAAGCAGCAGCAAATACTACAACATGTAACATGCCATAATTTCAGGCTGATCTTGCATATTTAAATGAAACTTTTTCTATTTGAGATTATTGGCAGGTATGATGCTTTTAAAATTGCAAATATATGCACCAAATTGTGTCTGCAGACAATTACTCTGGCATCCCAGTGACAGCATTTTCTGTGTCAAAAAGCTTTGTGTTCAAAAACATGGTCTAAATTTAGTAAAATCTGTGTTAATTTGTAAAATATAGCTTAGCTCCAGTTGGAGGGGAAACTGATGTGAGTCTTCCACTATTTGACTTTTCATTTATGTGGTTGCGTGGTGCCACAACATTTTTATATGAGACCAGTTGTTGCTATTTGAGATATGGGATAGTTGGAAATAGGAAGAAGAAAATAAAAGCAGTAATTTGCTCTAAATTGACTTGGCACTGTTAGCTCAAAGTGTTTATGCCTTTTCTTTTCTAAATTGTCTATATAGACAACTCAGTTTAAGTAGTGAAGCAAATAATGCACTTTAGGCAGAAGTGGCATTGGCTGAGACATCATTAACTGAAGCTGCTGTGACTCCCAAGTTCTGTAGTTACAGAGTCTGATTGTGGGAGGACACTTTTTACACTTTTTTTTTTGAGGAAAATCATCCAGCTTCTTCGCTGTTTTGAGGTGAATAAATAATGGGTTTGTCTCCAACTCTCTCCAGCAATGGGAGAGCTTCATCCCAAGTTCTCTCTGCTCTCCTAGCCAGCATTAATATAATGCAGAAATTGATGAGTTTATACTTATTTTCATAATTATGCATAGACTTGAATAAAAATTATTTTATTGTTTTTAAGGGAAATTTAAAATGAGTGTCTCATCTTCTGCTTTCCCACTTTGGAAAGTGGAAAGATGTCTGATGCAAATGTCTTGCACCAGTCCTTAGGGACCTGAATCTTCCCTCTGAGGAAAAGCTTGGTTTCCTTGCACAGTTTTTCAGTAGGGGTAAAAGATAGGTGGATTTCTAAAACAACGCAGTGACACATTGGCCTTTCTGTGACCCTTCCTATTTATAAAAGGTCTTCCTAAACCTTTAGTAGATTTCAGTAGACACTGAATTGTTCAATTACACTGATTTGCTCCCAGTCTGTTTGGGTTATTTCCTCTATCTTTGGTGTTTTGGCTTTTGTGGCAATAGGACCTTTCTTAAAAGAAAAACAACCCCCTTCAACATGGGAACTATGAGGAATGCCTTTTCCAAAGCCTTTTAATAAATACCTACTTTATTCCTTTAGCAGTGTTCAGCCTCTGTTCTAGGTAGCCTCTCAAGGCATCATTCTCTTCCTGACTCCCTCCTTTCTCCTTCCTTCCAGTTTCCCAGCTGGCAGATCTGGCATGGTGACTTGTTGTGTCAGGTTCCATCAGTCATGTTGTCTTCTGTGACATTCTGGCTCAGAAAGAGATGCAACTGATGAGAGGTGATAGTGTCACATCACAACCAAGGCCTCAGCTGGAGAAGTCTGAGCAATTTTCTCATCCATCATTAAAAGAGACATGGGATGGAGCAGCCAAGCTCTGCCTTACATCCCTCCCTTGCTCTCCAGTCCGTTTCACACAACGTGTTTTGTGTGCTGTCCAAGTTAGCTTGGATCAAGAGTTCTTGCTGAAGAAGTTTTGAAGGCATGTAAAAACGAGTTCTATGACATCTGTGCTGGTGGCATAAATTTATCCACCAGCTGTGGGCAGCTGTAGTTGCTCTGTGTCTGATGAACCTTGTCAGCATGTCCTCAGTACTGTCCTGACTAATCACAGCCATCATGTTGTGAACTATTCCTTGCAATCAGGGAAATGAATTAAAAAGCTCACAAGCTTCCCTCAGGCACTGTCAGAGGTCCACAGCTCGCTAATGCTGCTAAATAACAACAGGCAGTTCCTGCTTGTTCCTGTGTAAAAGGAGCAGTGGTACGTGTTGCAAGGCTGGAAAAGGGAATGTCTGAAACAATGATAGCCCTTGTTAACCTTCCAATTATGTCTTGAACAAATCGCAGTCGTTCTCTCCCTGTCTGTAGTATCACTGTGTGCTCACCTGCAGCAGCTGTAGGAAGTGCTCTCCCTACTATATCACATATACATTTTCTGTAAGAGGGTGTCAGCAGGACTCTGAGCCAGACTGGGCAGGATAAGTTTCTCTGTGTGGATGAGATCCACTTTTTCAGATGAGTAGTTGCTTTTCAAACTATGTTTTTCAGCTGCTTTTCAGATTGACAGCAATACAGCGTTCGCTGGTGAACTGTCAGGGTTGTAAAAAAATTATTCTGTAGATCACCTAATAATGCTGTGGGGCTTTTTTCCTAATTTGTGACTGGTAAATAAGGCAATTTTGAGAAAATGAAGGCAGAATACTGCTTGTTACTGCTAGGAGAAACTAGATGAATCATTATTTATCTTTTCCTGAATCATGACCCTGGCTGAAAATTCTCACCACTCTCAACTTGAAACACAGCTATTTTTCCTTCTCTTTTCAGCCCATTTGTTTATGCCAATAAAATAAAATACTTCCAATTTTCTACCACTTTCTATATTTTGATGCTTTTCTGGAACATGATTTTGGATTTGGTACTTATGTTTTTTCAGTATAAAATGTCTTAATTTTTTTCCTCTTTTCACATACCTTTTTGTTTGACCATCTTGGAATAGGTTCTTCCTCTCTTTGACCACTGTATCCTTCCTTAAATTAATCTCTCTTTTTCTGTCTCCAATTCTGCTTCTTCAACTCTCCCCCTGCCAGTTATTGTTTATCTCTATATTGTAGAAAGAGTCAAGCTTTTTTTTTTTGCCCCTATTTTCCATATTTAACTTCCTATTTATGAAAAGAAAGCCTTCACTTCTGCCTCTCTGCCTTAGGTTGTACTGACTATCCACAGTCTGGAGACACAGAGAAAGGTGTTTCCTAATGGAAACACTGGTAGGAGCTGGTGGATGTGTGTGACACCCACTATGCCAGCTAAACTACTGTGAGGATGGATTTATTGAATTATACTGTCAAATTGCTACAGCAGGCTCAGCTGACAAAGACTTCATCGTTCAGAAGCTCTTCTAAACATTATCTGCTGTAATGGGTGTTGCTGGTCTTGATGTTTTCTCTTAGACTAGCCCTGGGATACATTTTGGCATTGGCAGCTCTCATGTAGGAATCTGCCTAGTATAAGTGGGTTTGCTGTGCTTGCATGGGCAAGCAAGCTGAAATAAGAACAAGTCTTTTAAGAAAATGAAAAGAAAGGCCCCTATGTTTTTGATATTGCTCTTTCCTCATCTCCTCCCTAAGTGTTGTTTTTAATTTTTCCAGGACTTGGAAATTATTTTCCTGGGGAAACATGCTTTGTATCTTCTGGGGGACTGCAGAGTCTCAGGGCTTATAGAGCGGAACACTGGAAGATGTGCCAGTATTCTCCAGTGCTAGTTTTTTATTTTGCCCTGTTTTTTCATGTCCTCACACATTCATGAGCCTGTATTACAGATACTGGCAAGCTCTACTGTTGAGAGCTGGATTGTCTTTGCTCTCTTCTCTGGGAAGTATACCAGGAATATAGGCAAGGATGGGGTGTGAGGCAGTGCTGAGGCTTGCCGGGCAGGCGACCTGGCTGGGCTGTAGAGTTGGCAGGCAGGATGGAGAGTGAGGGTCCATACACAGGATATCAGTCTCTCTCTCCAGTCTGCAGCTTCTGCTTTCTGCTTGGCTGCACTCACTGCCTTCCTACTGTCCCTCTGGGAATTGCCCTCTTATTACCACAATTACAATCTGTACACATTTCATTAAACTAATATCGCTTCGCGCAGACTTTCTCCACCAAAGTGCACAGCTGGAGGCCCATTTCTTTTCCTCAGCTTAAACACTTTGACAGGTTAAGAAAGCTATTATGGCTGAATAACAGGTGTTGCAAAACAATGTGCATTTGATGTTTAAATGAGAGAGCTTCTTTATTGACTGCCTTTATTGCAGCAAAGACTCTCCTTTTTCAAGATGACTGGATTTTTATTGGTTTTACTGCTTTTTAAAGTGTATTCTGTTGTTTCAGAATAGGTCCAGAGTGACTGTCTGCTGTTATTTGTTATTCTGATGTCTTTTGTTATTTGCACATCTTTGCTGCCTTTTCCAGGTGTGGGATACTGGTGCTAAGTAGAAAAATTTTATTTTGCCTCTAATACCAGTCCTAAGTGCTTCTTGTTCTGGGGCAGCTCCCAATGGACCTATAAGCCATTCTGCACCATTACTTTGCTTATCATTTCTAACCAGACTTGATTCACATCCCACCTATTGCATATAGCACCATCTATATACATATATATATATATATATGTACAATACATGTAGTAGTTTACATGTTTAAGTTAAAGGTGGGTTTTAGAATGCTTTGCAGAGATTTTCAGAATGTTGTGGAAGACCTGGGCATGCAGTGGCCCAAGTAAATCCCATTGTTTGGGAATCTCATAATTTGTTATTACTCTGTGATGCTGTGCAACAGGATTAATAGAGTGTGTTCATAGATGATCTAAGAATAGCATGGCCCTGAAAAAGGAGTGTGTGAGAATCAGGTATTCAATGCAATATGGTGTTTAATTAAACACAACCAATATTTTGTAACTGAAAGAAATAATAAAATTATAAAAAAGAGGGGGAAAAGCAATATTTGTAATGTTGGCATTAAAATTAGAAGTACTCTCTTAGAAAAATAAATTCCTTCCTAAGTGATATCACCATCTTTCTCTCCATGCCTCCCACCCGGTACTTGGGCTGAATTTTAGTAAAGCTTTCTGTAAAGCAGGAGGGGCATTTTCTTTCCTACTCTCACGAGTAGATTTTGCCTAATGCAAGCAGTTTGGAGAAAGTTCAGGACAGAAGAAAATATAACTATGTGTAATAGTAGAATAAGGACATCATGGCTCTGGTGTCATCTTTCTTTTCTGTCCTACTAAATATTTTGTACTCCAAAATTGTAAAAGAATAAATTAATAATGTGACATTTTAGCAGCCAAAAGTTCAGAGGAGATTAAGTCTTGTATTGAAAATGAAGACAAAATCTGTTCAAGTCAGCTTCATTAATATGAAATCTTTACCCTGCCTGCAACTCCTGCTACAAATCAGGCACTGATGCAAGGTCTGGCAGACTGAGAAGGGAGAGAAAGTGTCTGTCTGTTTTGAGGAAACCACAGCAGTACTGGGGAAATCTCACGGGAGGTCTTGCTGGCTGGGCTTATTACACCATTTTTTCTTGCATGACTGATGTGAATGCCACATGAATTATGTGCAACACCAAACTGAAAGTAGAAGAAAAATTGTGTGCAGATGAAGAAGAAGGTGGGAATGCAACTAGCTTTCACCACCACCATATATTTTTTCCAGTAGGCAATAAATTAATTCTGTGAGCCTTGGAAAAATTACTTCTGATAGAGGAATTAGCCATTTCTCATTATTATATTGATATTTGGTATATTTAAATTTCTCACAATGCTGAAAAAAGTAAAATGCTAATTGCTACATGTATTTTTTTTCCATAGATGACACTGTTCATAACTGCAGAAGTCTGTCAGGATGTTGTCAAGAGAAAATTGGGCTGTTTCTTTTGTCGCCTCTTTTATTTTCCCATGTTTCAAAACTCAGCCTATGAATATTAAGTTGCTGTTGTCAGCTTGCATGTTCAAAAGCTTGTATCTCAATGCATGTGTAGCTGTCTTCGGTACACCTAATATATAACCCAGTCCCTACAGTGCAGTGTATGTTAACAAAAAGGAAAATTTTTGGATATGTAGTGGAATTGTGCTCCATTTAGAGTAACTGAACACACTACAGCTTATCTACATAATGATGTTAGTGAGTCTTGGCTGTGTTTCTTCTTCTCCTCTTGTAACAAAACAAAAAAAATATTTTCTAAGCTAAAGTCATATTTACAGTTTAGCTATTCTTACCTTCTGAAAATACAACCTCCCTCTGCAGTTGTTGGTTGTTCCTTCCACTCATTCTGCATTTGAAAGGGCAAGAGTTGGGATCGAGGCACAGTCAGGAGGCCAGTGAGTTTCCATCTACTCCCTCCTCTCTCACCTTGTCTGGTTTGTGCAGCATAACTTCAAGATAATCAGGGGAGAGGCCACAGGAAAAGGACATGGTTCTTCAAAGGAGGGATGCCTGGACTCATCTGAGAAGGAGAACTGGATGGAGAGGGGACTGTGAGAGTGGGGAAGGTGCCTGTAGGGTGGTGGAGACAGCAATGTAAGGGAGAGATGGCAGGGCTTTGTCTGTGTGGTTGTATTGCACACAGCTAAGAGAAACAAGGGCAGAGTGACCAAAAATTAAGAGACAGGCTCTGACTATGGAAAAAGGCAAAGAAATAGAATTAAAGTAGCATCTAATATATTAAAAAAAATAGGAAAGGGAAGCATATGTTTATCTATATGAGGAAAAAAAGGAAAGACTGAAGGAGAGGAATAGAACAAATTGAATGAAGATAATGAATTACAAAACGAATGTTGTTACTCTGCTTTCATTTGCATTTATTTCTCTCATGACTGACTGGAAAGAACGAATTACAGTAGAAGAGGTGATTGGAATGGTAGAAACAAAATGTGGATAAGAAAACCTACATACTATAAAAGTACTTGTAACAAAATAAAAAGGATCAAAGTGTCTCAGTATGAGCTTGGGGAAGAGTTAACAGTGGGAAGAAAAGAAATAGTAATTCCCAGCTTGTGAAAAGTACTTTTTTTTTTTTCTTAATACTTATGGCACTCATTTTCTCCAACTTCTCCCCTTCCCCATCAGCAGTTTTTGTTCTGCCACAGGTTTTGGACATCTCTTGATCACTAGTAATTTTTCTCTTCAAAACACTTCTCAACTTGGATTACTGCCACCTGCACTTTGAGGACATATCCATCAGCTTCCAGCAGGTCTGGAAATTGCTCTTTTTGTGGTCATGCATGTAACAGAACCTTTTCTGTTGTTTACACACACTTATTCCCTTTTTAAAATGCCTTGTCTCTAACCACGCCACTCCCATAAATCTCATCAGCTGCCTTTTGGCTTTAGCCATTTCCTGTGAGAAAGCAAATTGTGGTCAGGCCATGCACACCTGCACCCCTGACTCTTTAAAGAGCTGTTCCCATGAGTTAGCTGCACCTGTGGGGGCCCACAGGAACTGCCCTGGTGTTTGGTTTGGTTTGGTTTCGTTTCGTTTCGTTTCTATCCTAGAGTGTGCCCTCGGTGATTTGGGAAGTTCTAGGGGCAGGTTGCTTGTCTTGTGGCTGACAGGATAACAGGAGTGTGATGGCAATTGGGCTTCAGGCTATGAGCAGTTGATGCAGGCAGGGGGTGGGTGCAATGAATCAAGGAACATCTCTGTGCCAGGAGCCAGAGCTCCAGAATTTTCTCCACTTGTACCTACGAGCAGCACCAGGCTATTTGTGGGTACAGGCAGAGCTCCAGGTAACACACACACACGGGGGATGAAGCTGTGGTTTTGAGCTGGCCTGGTTGACTTGACAGCATGTAGTGTCTTCTGTCCAGGCTGATGCATAAATTGTTAAAAGTAGCAACAACCACATGCAGGTGGCGTGACTCTGAACTCTCTATCCTTGTATAAATAAGGTGCACAGCTAATGTAGTGGAAAGAAGAATCAGACCTTGAACTCATGGAGCTGAGAAAAGAAAATCCATTGATTCATCAATGGGAATTTTTGTGTCAGCACTCCATGATAGGTGTCCCCAGAAGCACTGTTTTTTGTCATTAGAATTCTGTCCAAAAGAAGGATATGCTGATAGCCTCAGTTGCTACCATGTAGGAATTAAATGTCTTGGGATATTTCATAATCATTCCAGTCAAGGCTTGGAAAAAAAAATCGTTTTTCATAAAAAATATCTCCTATGGACCTTCAACCTTAATAAGCTTGTTTATGGAATTATAAATTCATAAGCATCATAAAATTATAATGGAAAATCAGGAAAAATACTGCTTAGAACTGTTTCTCACCTTGTTTGCAAATTTCTCCTATAAAAGAGAGAAAACATGATTCTGTGGGGCTTTGGTAGGTTTGTAGATCCCACATATATCCTGTAGGCTCAGATGGGGATAATTGAGGGGCAGAGAAGTGAATACTGACTGAGAAATTTGGTAAAGGGTTGATGTGTTATTTACACTTTAATTTCAAAGACAGTTTAGTAGCAGTTGCATACAGTTGGGGACACTGATGTTTAAAATAGCTTCTTAAATGGTAGAAGATCAAGTACTGTGGAACACATGTGTTTCTCAAATCAGGCTGTAAAACCTTTAATGGTGAATGAAATGTATCAATATAATGTGCTGACAGGTTTAGTTTTATTTCTTAGAACACACTTATTATGCAGATGTTTCTTGCTGTAATATAAGGGTACGTACAGGCATGTCTCGGTGTACTTTTGTGTAAACAAGCAAAATCCAACTTCAGGGGTTTTTTGAAACTAATCTTGGGCATACTGTCTTTTTTGTTTTACATGGGGCTTGCTGCTCAGAAGCTTTAAGGGAAGATGCTCTTAGACCACAGGTAGTTTGTGTAAGTTTGGAAAATTCCTGCTCAAAAGCCTTTAAATTAAGCATGCTGGGAAATGAACAATACTCAGAACTGTAGTCACTGACTCTGATCTTCCCTTGTGAATCTCCATCCCAGCAGTGCATAGTGATTCTTTTGGATTCATTATTGTCTTTTGCCTCTGTCTGATTTAAAAATGTGCATTATCCCACATACTAAGAATCCTTCTGGGTTAAAAGAGAAGAATTGCTACTGACAGAACATGAGAAAAAGTATTTTAAGTTTCAGGTAATGGTTCTAAAGAAGTTCTGGAGAATGGAAATCCTTTAAATTGTCTAAAATATTCACTGAGATAGAATTTAGGATTTTGGCTGTGGATGATTGTCAGGAAGAAATAAAAGTACTATGAAAGTCACCTGCTTTTCTTAAGACTGTTTGACATTTATGAAAGGACAAATGAGTTTTGTCATGAAAGTACAGAACTGTTACCAAGTTTTTGGTTCTTCTACAAACTTCCAGTAGAACTTTATAAATGGCTTTAATCTATTATTTTCCTCCTTTATTAATCTCCTGGCTTCTATTATCACACTAAAATGGAGAAAACGTTATTTTTATGACACTTGCACACCTCTTTTGATCTACAAACTTTTAAAATGGACATTTTGCTCCAATTTGTTTATGTGGTCATTGTGGACTAGATACAAGTTGGATTTTTGGCAATGAAACAGTGATAAAATATTTGCTCAGGTTTGTTTAGTTAAACAGACCAATGACATCATCTGAACACCACCAAATGCCAAAACATGGCACTTCAAAAAAGGAATATATTAAAGAAATCTTCAGTTTTAATACAAGTTTAATTAAAAATAGAAAGGGCTATACATTAAAATGTGTGGAAAACACCAAGCTCTGCCTTTTATTATAGTGAGGTTGAACACCAGTCATGGTAAATTGTGCATGATAAATTTGTCAGGAAATTAAAACACTGAATAGTGGGCATCAAAGTACTATCAAAAAGAATCTTCTGTCCAGTGGGAGCATTGGCACTAGTGAAAGGATGCCTGTGATGTTATATAATTTTAATTGGACTGTGTCATGACAGGCTGACCAGATGCCAAAGAAAAAAGACTAGGAAAAAAGTAATATAAAAGAAAGGCAAGGTAATTACTTTATTTATATATCTTCCTATTTCCTTTAAAATAGCTGACAGTTTTAAATCACTTTGAAATGTTTTCTGTTCTAGATGTGGTTGTTTGGGGTTTTTCATGTGGTTTTTTTTTTCCTTTTGGTTTTGTTTTCAGTGTCTTTTGTGATCAGTACAGGGTTCTCTGATGAGGAGCTGGGTAGAAGTGGACAATGAGTGCAGTGCTCCCATTGAAGAGGAGGTAGGAAGGGTCTGCTGTAGGATTTCCTTGCAAAATCTCCTGTTAAAACTTCAGTGTCATGGGCAGCTGTGCAAAGGGATACATAAAATATTGACGCAAAGACTTGAGTTAAAATCCCCTTGTGAAATCACAGACTTAGGCCAACAAAACAATCTCTTGTGTAATTGTTTCTGGTCTCTGATGGTCTTTAGAGCGATGACAGGAGACCTGGGATGTAAGCACCAGCCTCAGCTGTTATTTCAAATCTGCATAAGGAACCCTCTGGGGCTGAATCCCACACCTCAAGGACTAGGGAGCTAAGCCCAACCTAATCTTGTAGAAAGGTTGTGAGAAAATTTTTCAGAGCTTTTCCTGGTTTTTTCTATTGCCATGACAAAACCACAAACAACTTCCACCTTATTTCTGTTTTATGGGCCATTCAGCCAACTTAGAGATGAGACCCAAAATCTAACTGGTGCATCAAATCTGAGTTCAGAATAGACTTTCGCCTGTTCTTCTTTGTGTGAGCTCGCATCTCTCCTGATGCACATCATTTGGTCAGAAACTGCATTAAGAAAAAGAAGAGCAATTTTGTTATCTTCTGCTTTCACAGAGTGTAGACTAATATCTCCAGCAAAAAGCTGTGTCTATGGTGTACTCTGAATATAATCACTTTATCAAATGCTCTGCACTGAAAAGTGCTGCAGCTCATATCCTTTTCACCAAAATGTGTACTCCTGTGGATTCAAAAATTTGTGTTTAATTGTTTGTTATGTTGGCTCAGGATCAAGTTTTGTATCTGTAGGATGAGCATAACATATTTAAAAAGGAGCTCTGCTTTATCAGTTATTGGTGAGTGTTGTTTGTCCTTTCTAGTGAGGGGACTTAGTTCTGTTCCAGGCTAGGGGAGTGAACGTGTGCATTACTGTATTGGGAGCTTGTTGAACTAAAATAATTTTAAAAACCTGACCAAAACAGATGTACTGGGCTGTCAAGAAATAAATGTAATATGGTATAAAGAAAGTTTCTACCATATGAGCCTTTTCCAAAATAAAATCTGTCATTTTGGTAGTTATGATATTTTTCATTGTTGCTTTTATTTTGTTTTGATCCTCAACATTTAGCAAAAATAATTTGAGCCACTTAATGCATCATACTACAGTGAGGAGTAATTGAAACAAAGAAAGTCAAACAGCAGCAGCAACAATAATAAAGCTTATTTTATTGATGGAAACTCATAAAAAGAAAATTACAGATAAATTTCTGTGATGATTAGCACCACACCTTTTTTGAAAGAACACGAAGTAAATTTGCCAATTTGGCCCTAGGGCTTGAAAATGTATCTGTAACAGGGTCAGCTTCCTCCTATGTGCATTATTTAGAAAAAAAATCAGTGCTAAAGACAAGGGAAAAGAAATTTAAAAGAAATTTGGACTTCTGCAGATCATGGTGTGGCCTGAGATGGGGGGATGCACCACCACACACAGAGAGCAGAGACAGGAGGTGTGGGTGTTTACTGTCCTGTACTCTGGCAAAATGGATCTTTGTCTGTAAGAGAATATCTAGTCTTTCTCATCAAGCCCCCACTGCTTGGGGGTGTCTTCTCTTGGCTCTTTATAAATTTCCTTTGGTGAGGGTGCCATCACCTTTGAGATCACTTGTGTCTCACAGTCAAGCTCTGTATGACTATATAGATGTGTATACCTATGTATATACACTTGTGTACCTATTTTAGTTTTTCAAAGTTGCATCAGGGGCTCTTTCCCCTTTATGCTAATTTCTCCCTGCCAGTCTCTAACATTAATCTTTGAATTTGTGACAATCCTGCCCATTCTGTGCTGCTAGCCATGTTTGGTGCCAACATTGGCACTGTTGACTGTTCTGTTGCACTTCCCAGGATGCACTCTGCGGTCTGATCTCTTCAAAAATTCATGAGGAAAGAACAAATGTAGCAGTTGGCCCAATGGAAATCTGGAGAATCTGGAAAAGCTTATAGGGTGCCTATGCTCACCTATAGCCATTTCACATTTGTCTGTGGGTTGTGGGTTGCTGTGGGCAAACACTTCAGATGTGGCCCAATGCTTTGTACTTGCACACAATTAATCTAATTATGAATCACCCAAGCTTAATTTCACAAACTCTTTTAGAACCGGAAAGGTATCTCTTTCACTTAATATAGAACACTGCAAAACCCATCCTTAGAATCATTCAGTGGAATGGAAAAAGCAAACCAGAGCTGCACGGCAGCAATTGCTCATGGTGAAGCAGGTGGGAGCAGTGCAGAGGGTGAAGCGTTCCCCGCCTTCCCCTCAAACGGCACGTGGCAGATTACCCTCAGTGGCCATGAGCCCTCTGCCACAGCAATTATTTTAAAATGATGGTTTCTCTCAGACCAAATACTGTGGCACCCTTGTTGGTGCCACATTCAATTAAAAGGACACAGCTGAGGCTCTCAGGGGGCCTGAGTGCCCTGTCTGATCTCATCACTCAGGAGAGCGGCCACGGGGGCTGGCTCTGCTGCCAGGTGGCCCAAGCGTGTTGCCCATCGCAGGGTGGCTCGGTGGGTGATGTCTGTGCCAGGGCAGCGTATGGCAGCGAGGGGTGCCCGTGGTGGGGCTGGCAGGTGGCTGGAGTGTGGGGGGCTCAGCCCGGGTGTGGCTGGGGTAGCAGGGAGCTCTGATCGCCGCGATGGACGCACAGATGTCATTTCCACACCACTGGTCACAGCGTGTGACAGACACCCAGCACTGCTGCACAGCCAGGCACGCCTTTAGGAGCAGGGGAAACAGCCTGAGAGCTCGTCTGAAACTGGTCCTTCTGCAGAAAATCATGTGCTGGGGATGATGCACCTGTGGACTTACAGGGAATAAGCTATCTGATTTCTCTGCTTATTGTTTCTCATTTCTTGCCTTGGATTTGGTTGTTTAATTTTGTTGGGCTTTTTTCCCACACCAATTAGATCCCACTTGTTCAAAACTCACCTCAGAAAGTGGCTCATGTGAGCCAAAATGCCTCCTTGCTGATACACACAGTGGGCTAACACTGATGAGATGAGCTCTCTCCTCTGATTATTTTTTCATAGTGGGGTAGAAATTTTGAAAGCAAATGGTTAACATTGTGTCAAGTTAGGGGCAATTATGATGTCTTAGTTGGGTTGAACATGACTGTTATTTTAGAAATTAGTTTGTCAACAAACTGGAAATCAAACCAGAACTAGATTCATGAGTAATTCTTTAAAAGTTTTTCATGAGGTGTGGGAGGAAAAAACTGATAGAAAACATTCACAGAATCACAGAATTGTTGAGAAGAAGTAGTTTCTTAGTTTCTTAAGCTTTAAAAACTTGAAAATTGGGTTTGGGTGTGAATTTTTGACTATACCTCAAGTTATTGGGTTGAATAGCACGAGTGCCATGACATCTATTACATAGCAAATTCATTGGACTATCTCAGGAAAATCTTGCTTGAAAAGTTTTGGAATTTTTTTTTCAAAACTACAAAAAGACCCCAAAAAACCCCAAAAACAACAAACCCCCCCCCAAAAAAAACAAGCCAAAATTAAAAAAAACCAAACCAACCCACCAAACAAGAAAAAAAATCAAAACCCAAAAACTCCATAAGTGTAAAAATAAAACAAAAAATCACAGCTTTCTGAATTTAGCATAAATAATAGGCCATTTCCAGAATAGTAGAATAGAGATATGATTTTTTTTTTTTTTGTGTAACCTTTGATTTACAATGGTATTTGTGGTTACTGTTGGAAAGGTAAAATGAACACTGCTATTTATTACTAGGGCTGGCAACTGAGATTTAGGTTGTATTTCAGATGTCTAATCTGTGTCAGTAACTTGTCAGTATTAAAACTGTTGGTAGAGCTGATCATTGTGCCTATCAAAAGTGCATATTTTGTTGTCTTTACCTCACTTTTGAATACTCTCAGCTTTGATTGTCATCTTATAAAATTGATGTCTACAAAGGAAAAATATTATGGAAGCATTTCAAAAAACTATGCAGCACCAGGAAACCTACATAAAATAAATGTCCGTGAAGGGACAATTCTTCTGGATTAAGGCAGTGTTCAGCAGAATTTATTGAGCTCCTTTAAAAATTATTTTTAATTAAATGATCTTGCAATTTCCCATATATATATAGTGTAGAATTAGAGCAGTGATATATTGTGGATGTGACAGCGTGGTCAGACAGCAAGAAAACTAAATAAGTTTTCCCAGAATTGGCTTGTGAGACCTTAGGGACTTGAAGATAAACAATGATAGCTTGTTATTATAAACAACCTGTGGGTGTTTTTCTGTTTTTCTCAAAGATAGTTTATAAGAAAGGCATTTTGTTAATTAGCCAATCAGGTGAAATGTATTGATTAATTGACCAATCTGGTCTGTCTGTATCAGAACAGCGTATAGAAGAGAGAATTCTGAAGTAAAATGAGATGCTGTGCAAACCAGCCTTTTGGTGAGTCTGTGCCATTTCTTACTCAACAGTGACAATACATTTTTAGAATTAACTCTTGTTGGGAAATTGCATAACATAATGTATGATGAACTATTCTTCAACAGAAAAATACAGAGAATTCATCTTGCTTGGATATACCTTTATAAGAATATTTAAAATGTTTTGTAACATGAAAACATAAGGCACTTACTAGTAAATAAATAAAAAAAAATAAATTAAAGGGACCATGACCCCCAGCAGAACATGAAAAGCATCTTTGGCCCCAGTCATTAAAAATAAGGAATTCCAGATTGGATAGAAATGAATGTATGTTTGAATCACTTTGTGCTCCTGAAACATTGTTGCTCTCTCTGTAGATACCCTTTACTGCATTTCAAATGAGGTGTTTTTTTTTTTTCTTTCAACTGGTAAAAATGAGCAGTCCTAGAAGGAAGAATATGAAAACAAATTCTTCTTTGGGCAAAAAAGACTAAGAACAGTTATAGTGTGCTGAAGTCCTGTTTGGGTAACTTATGAATAAGTCAGTTGCACAGGAAAATATTTAACTAGAAGTGGTGATGATACAGTACAGCACTGAGTCAAAATGAGAGCTCTGGTTTAGCTGCCATTATGGTATTTTTTAAATAGGGTAATCTTTAATAATGTGACATTATTCACATTGTATTCTTCCATACTATCCAGTTCAAAAGATGTTTAACACTACATCATTTAACAGGGATGATGCAGAGCATTTCTCTTGGTGCCTTATCAAGGCTGACGTAGAACAGAGGCTAGACAGAGTTAAAGAATAAAGTAGGTGTTTATTAAAAGGTCTCAATGGATTCACCTTGGGCAGCACAAGAGCCCAGCCAGGGCTGCACCCAAGATGAACCAAAATGGTCACAAAATGGACAACTGGTCACAAGGTCTCTCTCATATAAGTTCTGGTCCATTGGCATATTGGAGTTAATTGTCCACTTACAGCTTTATCTTATGAAATCCCATTCTCCTTGTTTTTCTCTCTTCAGTCCAGTGTTGTTTATGCTCTTGGGCCTGAAATTTGGATGGTTGTCCTGGGTTCCAAGCTAGGAAACGAATTATTTTTGTCTAGCTACTCTGTGAGGGAGCTTGCCATCCTCTAATGTGAAGCTCAGAATTACACACTAAAGCAGTACAGAACCTGAAAAATATAAAAGCTAAAACCTAAGGCATCAGTGTTATAAAATTGACAGTGCATTTCACTTAAGGACATTTTTCATTATGAATACCCTGAGTTCCACAATGTGGTGTTACCACCACTGTGGAAACCACTGGCTGCTCTGCTTACTTCTGTGAGGAGCAGAGAAACCTCCTTCTTGGGTAACATGACTGCAAATATGGAAAAAGAGTGGGGAAATCCAAACAAAACATCCCCAAAATCCAACATTCCTTTTCAGTGATTCTAATTTGGGAATGGGCATAAGCACACTTCATATTTTAACTGACTGTAGTTGTGTTGGTTGCCTGTAACTGTTGCTTCTTCAGTAGAAAACTGAAATGATTCAGAAGTGTAAACCCGAATCCCAGAGTCAGCCATTCTTGACTTTGAGACTGTGGAACCTGAAGCTCTGTGACTTATTTCTCTTCCTGTTGGTAGGATTGTGTTATTTGGGAGAAAAACAGGGGTGGCCAAAATGTATCCCAGGACCAAAAAGTCCAGTCTTAAGTGATACTGAATCTTTGCAACTTCCAGCAGAACCTGCAGTGCTTTCTCCAGTGTATTCACCATTTAACAGCATCAGGCAGCAAATGTGGGTGTATTTGCTGATGTCTACAATGAGAACTTGTTCTTGGGTGATGGACACAAGGCTGCAGACTCTGCTGTCTGCCTGCCCTCTGCAAAGAAATCCCCTGTATTGGTCAGCAGTCAAAGAAAAACAAATGGCAGGCTTCCAAAGTACTGAAGTAATAAGACAACCTACATAATACAAGTGAGTGCAATACAGATGTTTTTTTATCTCTCTGGTAAATGTCAAAATGCTAGTTTCAGTCTTTCAGTGCTCAAAGTGTTGAAGAAAATCACAGCATCAGTTTTGTCTCCATTCTTTACAAACTCATGTGCTTCTCTTCTCTCCACCTCCTGACTGGACACTCCTCCATCCACATACACATGATTCCCATTGCACCTCTCCCAGTTACACATCATTCAGTGCTCTATTTGAACCCATCACACAGCTAATAAGAAGAGTATTTAAAAAAATATGTAGAACAGAGGCATTTTAGATATCCCACACTACCTCAGAGTATATGAATTTTTCATGCATTTTCAAAGTTTTCTTCTCAGCTGTCAAGATGAGTTATATGGGTTTGTTGTACTCCCAGTTGTAGCCGGGGGAGTGGTAGGTGAGTAGCTCTGGTTAATAATCTGTGTTGTTGTCTTAGATTGAAGACAGATTCACAAAAGATTTTGATACTCTTTTTCCAGATGAGGGAGTTGAATATAACAAAGTGAAAAGCACAGCCTGTATTGCAATGATACCGTATTCCACCACTGAAATTCCAAGGAGATTCTTCCCACCAGTCCAACACATGGAAGAATTGTGAAATAGAAAAGTACAGTGGCATTTTGTCCCTCTGAGGAGGTGAAGGTCAAGTAATAGTTCCCCCACAAAATGAGAATATTATTATATAATGTAAAAAATAGTGTGTAGTAGTCAGATGGGGTGCACTAAGGAGAATTTTGGCTTTTTTTTATTCTCTGTTTTTCTGGAGAAAATAATTCTTTAAATAGTGGGACTATGTTAAAAACTCACCACAGACATTGGTAGAATTTGATAGCACACAGAAGAGTAGAGTATGCAAAATACTTTATCACTGCAATATACATTACTAGAACAGACTGGCAAATGGAAAGTTGATATTCTGACAGTTTCATACCCAGAAATAAGAAACAGCATATTTGACCCCTTGCTATCTTGTCCGAGGGAACGAGGCATTCCAGGCACAAAACTCAGTATTTTCAGTAGCTGTATGATAGATAACCTATAGCTAATTTTCTCCTTATGTGGGCAAACACAAAGGTGCAAATTCCCAGAACAGTGTAGCCATGCATACCCCTTAGCAAAACACTGCAGGAAGCAAAGGGAGTAAGAAGTACCAAAGGCAGATTACTGTGAGCTCAGCAAATACAATGCTGTTTCTAGTCAAGACATAAATATTCAGGAAGTGGCAGAAATTATCAATATGGATGACTGGAAAACTACAGGAGGCAATAAAGACCAGGAGAAATGCAGCTGAGATGTTTACAATCTAAAAAAAAAAAAAAAAGTTTCACAAAAAAAAACATTCCACTGAGAGTTAATATTTCATTTTCAAGAAATCCCTTAGGATAAATCAGAAGTTTTAGCTCGGAAAGTGTAGGAGGCACAAGAAAAAATACAAGGAAGTTATCACACAAACTGAGATCAAAAGTGGAAGGAAAATTACATAGAATGTAAATATGAATAATAAATGGCTATACAAATCTAAATTATAAGCAAGAGGTTGAGAGAGACTGCAGGTGCTGTGGGGGTCATAAGGCTATAAGGAAACTTTCCACAGAAGACATGATATTTATGTGAAACAATGACATCTTAGAGCCAATGTTCACTAGGTTGATTGGCAAGGAGGCTTGGAGGCTTTGTGCTTTGAATTATTAACATGATTTTATTTTTGACATGATCTGGCTGTCTTATCCTTGGAGGCGTTCAATGCCATGCTGGATGGGGCCCAGAACAGCATGGTCTAGTGAAAGTCATCCCTGCCTATGGCAGGGTGGTTGGAATTCCATGATCTTTAAAGTCCCTTCCAACCCAAACTATTCTGTGACTCTATGATTTTATGTGGGTTGCTGGGACAATAACCTCCTCTACACAGGTTTATATGTTCAAGTATCAGTTGATGAAAACAGAGGACATAATGGAATTTACTGAAAGACTTTTGTCTTCGTCTTGCTTCTAAGTAGAAATAGTAATGAGCAAAACTCCACTTCTGGAAACACCTTTGCTCCAGAAGGATTTAAAAGCCTGGCAGAGAACAGGGTAAGGGTATTATAATTTTAATTCAAATGCATAACTTAGGACTAGTTGGGTTTTGTTTTGGTGTTTTCTTGTTAATTTTAAAAACAGTTTTGGAGCCTGGCTTGAGGAATACTGGATCTGTAGAGCACTGGCTTTGAAAATAGAGATTTGATAGAGTCCTTGTACCAAAGCTTTCAGTACTTGCAATGTTTCTTCTACAGCCAGAGTAGCCCAGGACTACAGATATCTTCCTATTAATCCTATAGGATAGATAAAACTTTAGTAAATCTTCTGGAAATGTCAGCTGGATCTCAAGATATGAAAAGACAGTGAAAGCAAATAAAATTGTAAAATTGAGATGACTTTTAAATATAATCCAAGTCTACAAACCTTGGATCAGGATACAGAAAGCTGAAGGTAGAAGCTTATATATTTAAGCTGGTGATTTCAGCACTGAAGTTAACTAAATTTCAGATTTGTGTTCCACAAGTACAATATCCAGAAGATAATTAGACTTGCTAGTTGTACAGCATTAAAGTAAATGAAGCTGTATTATTAAAGTACTTCAATATAGATACAGGAGTCAACTTCTAGGCAAATGTAATATCAGACTTCTGTAGAATGTGATTTAATCAAAATATGCTCACTTGGTCCTAACAGTTTCTCTTTAATTCCTGAAGCTTTGACCCTCCAGTGTGACACACTGCTGAATTTGCTATAGAACCTGAACCCTTGAAAACCTTAGAGAGATATTGGCCAAGCAGGTAATTTAACTGCCAGCATTGTAACATAATGTGGACCTGCTGAGAATAATAGATTGATTATCTGCTAATTCAAGACAAACAAGATTTCTTTTAGCTTAAGTGGTGATACCAGAGTTTAAAGAGAAAGTGTCTTTTTTTTTTCCTATTTATTTTCTTTGCAGAGTATGTGTGTGTTTATGCATAGGAATAGGAAAAGGGAGATTCCTCAAGATGTGACCAGTTGTGAATTCACCATGATGTAATGCTTTTAGCTGGAAAAGAACTACAGGATAAATGAGAAAATGGCATATATGCACACGTAACCTTTGAATTAGGAAAGATTCAAGCCTCTAATTAAAATAAAGTTGAGGAAAAGCTGGACAGATACCGGGAGTCAGTACAGGTTAATAAAAGGAAGGTCATGCTTCACATATCCAATTAACTTCTCTGAGAAGGAGAGGTGGTCAATGGGACTTCACAGGGGTAAAGAAAAAGATATAAAGTGTTATGATTTCAGGAAGGCTTTGTGACACAGTACCACCAAAAAGGCAAGTGCGTTTCATTAGCCAGTACGGGATTGATGGTGGAATTAGTCACTGGATAGAAAGGGGCTTGGAGCTTGGATCACAATGAGCAGCAAACTGCTGTTCACTGGTTACCAAGAAGTGATGAATGAGCCACTGCAGAACTGGTGCCCAGACTGGGTCAGCTTTCAGCACAAGGGAGAACTCGAAGCAGAGCAGAAAATGAAACATTAACACTTGTAGTAAACAATAATCTTGGCCTAGACAATTCTCATCAGTGTGCAAAAGAGATTTGGCTAGAACTTAATTAAAAGGTAGTTTCCTTTTCTAACATATTAAATTATAACCTAATGGAAATTTTACGTTAAAAACAAGAGAAAAATAAAAAATAATTTTATTTCAATTGCTTCAAGCTACAAGTCCTGCTGCATCTGAAAGTTGTGTCAAAAGAAGATAACATAGTTGCTGGAATATTAGGGTTTTCAGGCCCAATGCATAACAGCTGCTAATGATTATATACCTTGAAATATTGAGAGCAGATTTAAAAGATTTTACAGCACATGGATTCCTGAGCTCTAGGAAATACTGAGTAACCGGAAAATATGAAGTGTGAAACAGAGTCATTGCTTTATTTTGAGATTCCCTTGGAGTGTGTGGAGACACAGCAATTATGCTTGTCGTTGGACACTTTTTTACTTTTGGGAAGGTATGAGGTGTTTCTCTCTGCATGGGTTAGTGCTGACCCCTTCTTTGATAAAAATAAAGGATATTGAAAAATATGGTGCAGAGTTGTGTTCCTCTGAAAGATTACATAAGTTGTCAGCTATGGTGCATTGGAAAATCTGTATGAGACAAGAATTTTGTGCCGGATGCCTGTGTTCAACCTGCTGGCTTTCTTTACTGGTGCTGTAGCTTTCTGTAGAAGTTGTATCCTGGACAGGCAACAGGCCCAAGACTTTTATCTGTTTACCCTGTTGTGATATTGATATTATGCTGCCAGCAACACATGCAAATTAGGAATGAGACTTTTCTAAGCATTTGTATTTCATTTTTCTGTGCTCCTTGCTGAAAGTCAATGCTAAATTTCTCTTTGTCTTCAATGGGACAAAAGTACATCTAAGAATTCAGCACTAATGCCTTTTTTCTTGCCTTTGGTGATATGTATAGATGCAAAATCTGTTGATTGATTTCAGTGATAGTTATCCATAAGTAATCAAGGGCAAAATTGGCTCCAAAACCTATAGAAGTAAGTGATACCATGGCTCTGTGGGAATTAGAAACCTCAGTCAGTTATTCATAACCCATCAATACATGTCCAGCCAGTTCCTGAGCAGTGCTCCTCAGGCATCTTTCTCCCTGCTTTATATACTGAGCAAGGCATGATATGGTATGGAATATCCTTTTGATCAGTTTGGGTCAGTTATCCAGGTTGTGTCTCCTCCCAGCATCATGTGCCCTCCCCTGACTATTCTCTCTGAGGGAAGCATGAGAAGCTGAAGAGTCCTTAATCACTGCTTAGCAGCAATCACATCAGTGTGTTACACACCTCGTTGCCTCTCATCCCAAATACAAACGACTCTATACCAATATCAATAAAAGTATTAACTTTATCCTGCCTGAAACCAGGAAACAGGGGTGTATTTCTGCACTCTGTTCTGTTGTGAAAGATGTGATCCTAAATGAAACTCTTCAGCCTAATAAAGTTTTCTTTTTCTTTTTGCAGAGTAGTAACATTCCAGTGAATTGTGCTTGGCTTGGCTGGAGGGTTGGCACATTAGTATTGAGCTTTGTATAGCCAGAGAAGACTGTTTTGAGGCTTTGCAAAGTACTTAAGATGATTATCTCTTCTACTGTGGTGTAAGCTGACCTTCAGTATAACCTCTCAGTCTGAGAAACTTCTGTTGTGTCTTAATTGACTTGTGCTCTGGAGCTGTGAGAAAATTAAATAAAAGAAAACATTCTCTTTAGAAAAGGTATCATGTCTTTTCATGGCTTGGTTGAAGAATTTCCAGATGTAGTCCAACAAGATCCTGCTACCAGCAGGCATCTCACAGTCTCTGAAAGCAAAACCTGAATCACTTTAATTGAATCCTACAGAGACCAGCAGCTTCTGTTTCTCAGTTCAGTGACAACATCTCTTTTCTTAAGTGATGTTTTCCCATTCAGTAACCAAGTAATTATTAGGCTAGTTGTTATCTCTCTTTTTGTCTCAGTTCCTGAGTGCTCTGTTTTCTCATTCAGATCAGTGCTGGTGATTGGTAAGCAGTGGCTACTGCTTTGGATAGCTGCAGGTTCTGGAGTTCCCATTTCCTTCCAGGCTGGCTATTTCCCCCATCTGTGCCTTCTTGCCTTGTGCTCACAGATGGTTCTCTAGGAAGATCTAAATCATGTCCAAAGCCCTGAATATTCAACTTGGCCTCCATTTTAGAAAGCAGAATTTCATGCTTACAGGAACACAAACATTAATACCTGGGGTAAAAGTATAAGCATTATTAATCTGTTCACTTGGACAGTCAGACAGAGATGCTTTTATTCAAAACTTGAATCATCTTCAGAGTGTCTGTAAATATTTCCTAAGAGCTTGATTATAGGAGGCAAGCACCAAAGGTTATGTCCATACTAATAATACATGCAACCCCCTAAAACTGTTGAAAACTATTCAGAAATTGGCCTGACTGTAAGATTAGAATAATTAGCTTTTTGTTCTGTAAAATTACATGCATCAGCTGGACTACAAAATTTTGAATGGTGTTGATGGTTGTTTTATCATAAATAATACTTTGGCCAAATAAACTAATATACAATAAAAACTATTTTGTCTACAGTATTTTTGATGTTAAAATCCACCAATATGAAATGTTGTTTATTTCAGAATCAGATTTCAATCCTCAATTGCAGTACCCTATGGCAAAGAGGGCTTCTGTCTTCTGTGGTCATAATTGGCTGCAAATAAATTCAAATAGATAAGAAAATAAAACTCTCAGTATTGGAATATCTTTTGGTTTAGGTACAGTGTGTTAAGTGAGCAAAGCTAAACATAACTTCACAAGTATCACCATTAAAAATATCTTATAGTGATCGTTCCCCTTCCCCCCCCCCCCGCCCCGCCACCCCTTGCACGCTAATGATTTTAAAATTTATTAGGGAAGAGGAAAAATGCCCCAAATAAATGCTTCTGCTCCTGGTTAGACTGATACAGTGTGAGACCTGAAAAATCTCTTAATGCGCTATCTACCAAAACCACATTTATTTAATTTAAAGGAAATATGAAGGTATTTAAACTAATTTTGAAGAACAAATTTACCGAATTGCAGTCATACAGTCATAAGACTGAATTTTTAAAAGCAAGGAAAATAAGATAACTGATTGAATCCTTCACTTGCCCACATAGGCAAGAATGAGTTGGCTGCTGTGGGTTTTGAAGATACCCAGAACACTGCATTAAACTCTGAAAGAAATCTTGTTCAAGTGGAAGAAAGAAAGGACATAATTTCCTGTGCCTGGTGAACTGTCGTAAGGTTGAATTTTAAATCTGCTTTGTAATTCTAGATTAGATTTAGGATTCTTAAATATTTAGTAAAAAATATTAGAACTAGTGCATCTCTAAAACAAGTTTTTGCAGCACCAGTTTGCTATCAGAGTTCAGTAAAATCCAAACATACCATTGGATTTCCAGGACAGTTTTGGGAGAAGGCAGTGGTGTAACCTTGGTGAGGATTTCTTAGAGAATACAAGTTTTTGTTGACAAATAGAGGCAAAGTTCAGACTTTTGGTGGAACAATTTGAACTGATTAAATTTTACTTTGGAATGGCATTTTTAGATCCAGGATTAATTTTCATCAGTCAAATACATGCCTCCCCCCACACCTCCTCTCTAAATTTTTCCAGTTGATAACTGGATTATATTTTTGAGTAAAATATATGGCATACATCCAGTTCCAGGGCAGAAAGGAATAATGAATGTGAATATGTATCCTGTAGGCAAGTCAAGTGTCCTACATCTGCAGCTGGAGGAGGATACAGAACCTCGCCTACAGAAGGAGGTGTGGGCTTTTGTTTTGATTTGCTTTCTGAAAAACTTCAAAGTGTCCTACATTCTTTCAGAAATCTCTAGCTGAATTGTTTCCTGTATAGAGGAAGAATATTTATCATGAATTACTTGTTTGGCCCGAACCTTCTGTCAGGACAGCTTTTGAATCTTCTGGAAATTTCCAGAGGTTGACACATAGTCTTAGAGAAGAGTAGAACTTGGATGGGACATGAAAGTACAAATAAAAATGTACATGCTACTTTCTATTTTAAGTAATTCACTAGAGTAAAGAAAGATGATTAATTAGCACTTCTGATTTTTGCTGACTATGCTATCCCTAATGACTATTGCTGTCATCAGAGATACTGCTAAAAATTCCTAATTATAGCTTCTATTTGCTTTTGTAATATATATTTTGCTATAGACATATCTTGTATTTCTCCCCTCCCTTCCCTTCCTTTTTTTCTTTAGTTAAGGATGTATGGGATACATTGGGTCAGGCAAGACACCTGCTGAGATAGCTGACCTTGTATGCTATGATTTTGGTTTGAATTTTGTCTCAGCCAGGATGCTCTTTGCCTACAGAACTGCACCTTAGCATCTGCCCATTTTCTGGGAGAAATTTATGGTTTGTATTTTGGATCGACTCAACTCCTCCAGAGGAGGAGTGCTAATAATAAATGAACCTTTAGCACCAAAACAAAGCAAGAAAACCTTAAAAACTCAGCATCCTTTATGGAAGAGAAAAATTTTTCCATCAGCACCAAGTCAGATGTTCTGAATCCCTTTGAACTGGACATTGGTAGTGTATTTTCTGTTACTGGTTGGAGAACAAAAGCTAGGTAGCTTAGGTAGCTACAACTTAGGACCTTCTCAGTAGTAACAGTGTCACAGGATGCTGGAATGGTTGAAGTGTTTTGCTGAATACCAGAGTTTGCCAATGAAAGCTGATTAACATAGTAGAAATCTATATCAGTTTATTCTTTTATCCAACTGAAATGCCACTTCATTGTCCATATTCTAGGAGCCTTCTGTAAACAGTTCTACTCCAAATCGTCTGTTTCACTCGCTCAGATTGATATCCTTGTGCTATTTACAGAGAGGATCTAAAGGGTGTTATTATCTTGGTTTATTCTACCTCATTATTTTAGTAGTCATCCTTCTATACCACTGACTATCAGTAAGAAAACCACACTGTTTTTTTAGAGTTTCTGTGCATATCACAGCGTGTTTGTGTTCACATTTTTTCCTATTCAGGAGCAGTGTCTGCTTGCTGTACATCTGCTGCAAAACAAAAGATGACAAAGTGGTTTATGGTTTGGTTTGATTTATAGATAAAGACTTAAATGGAAAAACAGACAAAACCTGCAAGAAAACCTGGCAGATGAGATGCATTAAATGAAAGAATGGCTATA
Organism: Chloebia gouldiae; assembly: GCA_003676055.1. Taxonomy (NCBI): domain Eukaryota; kingdom Metazoa; phylum Chordata; class Aves; order Passeriformes; family Passeridae; genus Chloebia; species Chloebia gouldiae. Next base: position 723,294 of record QUSF01000025.1, read on the forward strand.
AACAGCTCAGATGACATGTGTGTGTACTAGCGTTGTCATCAGCATGCATGAATTTCACTGCAGAGGCTGCTATAATAAGATGTGTGCAAAGCTGATGACTTGAAGAATATTTCTTCTTCCTTTTTTCCCCTCCAACAGAGGAGACATTTGCCGGGAGCTTATGAAGTAAAATCTCTGTACGAAATCATAAGAATTTGTTTCTTTTCATGTCTGTATGATACAAGCAGGAATATGACAAGGCACACAAGCACACAGAGCTCCTTAAGAAGACAGTCTGTCTTTGGTCTTGATGTTATGGGTACGAGACTGAGGTTTGGTGAGAGGCCCTGTTTTGTTCTCTGCTTAAACTTCTCTTTGATGTTGTGAACCACTGATCAAGACTGGCACCTCCAGCTCCCCCATCACACATGAAGATGTGGGATCTTTTCTTATCACACAGTAAGGGAGGCTGATGTGGAGCAGTACCCCACTACTCCTCTGTGAAGTGCTGTCTCTGGGCATTAGCTGAGCATTGAATCTCAGCTAATAGGGTTGGAAAGGCTATTGAAAGGTGTCACAGTGCAGTGCAGGGGCTGTGAGGCTGCTGCTACATTCCATCAAAGCCCTTGCTTCTCCATCCTGGACAAGTCCGCTTTCCTCAGCCTTTCCTTGCATGTGGAACCACCTCACTGGTATTCTACTGAACATGTTCCAGCTGTAAATTCTCTGTCTTCTGGAAACTTGGTTAAGGTGTCCACAACAGGGAGTGTTCTGTGTGCAGTTGGGTGAATTAGCTGCACAGATCTGTCTCAGGTGGACATCATTTAAATAACGCCACACCAGTTCTTCACAGCTCCTTAGTTTTTGCACATGCATTGTGTTGTCACAACTTCACATGAGACCCACAATGGTGTGTGCTTTGGGGAAAAATCAAGTGGTCCATTTGCACCAGAAACTTTACAAACATGGAGTACTGATTTTCCTGCACCTTTACAGAGCAGGTACTACCTACCCTTTACAGATAAAGAAATTGGAGGTACACAAATGATAAATAAGAAATATCTGCAGAGGCAGTGTGAATCAGAGCTAGCCTAAGAGCTTGGCCATTCAGTAACCCTACTGCTGTGACTATACTTAATAGACTCCTTTCTCTTAAAAGTTAGTTATGTATTTACAGCAGTCTTAATTGCTGAAGCCTAACTATACAGTAGAATTCCATGACTAAAGAACCAGGGTGGGCAGAGGTGTCTTGTATCCATAGTTCTGACACTTTGAATTTTTTGCCTTTACCACATTGCCAGTAAATCCTGTAGGCATGCAGTTTCCTAGCCACTTTCTCCTGTTCTCATGGTGACAAGCAGCTTTGTGCTTGTATCTGAAAGGTCTCAAAACATAGCTTTTCTTTTTACTGCATCATCCATAGTGTAGTCTGGGAGATATTATCCAGCTGTGCCTGTCAAGAGGCATACTTGTGTGTTGTGTTTGGACTATCTAACCACTGGGATAACTGCTGTCTTCTGCTGGAACACATCTAGGGCACTCATTTAGGATGTGAAAGACTGACTGTAAAAGTGTTGGTCACCCAGTCTTAGAGAGGTAGTTTGAACCAAACTTTCCCAATCATAAGAAAATCTTAGTTCCTATAAGAAAAGAAATTTTCAGGATGGGTTTTCTTTATTCTGGAGAAGATTTTTCACTGTGTATGAGAGGCAAATATTGTTAATGTTTGGAAACCTAGAGGGCAAAAATAACCTAGAGAATCATAGGTTATTCAGGCACTCCTGAGTGTACTGGTACTTTATTCTGCCAAGCTGTCTCTGCAATGCATGGCACAGGTCCAGCAAGAATTATTTTAGCTTCATCTGAAGGGCAAACAGCCCAGATCTGGCCTTGCTCTATGTAGAATTTCTCTGCTTCATCCTGTGTATGATGATGATCTGTTTCCTGTAGGGCAATGCAGATGTACTTGAGCTGCCTCTGTCATACCTCGAGTGAGGTGAAGAGCTCTGACTGCCTTGGGTCACTGCCTACCAGCAGTTCAGCCATGCTCACACAGTGCCTGTAGGAGCTGATAAATCTGCACATCTAGTGGAGCTGTGCCTGGCCTCTCTGCCTTCATCACCTGCTCAATAACCTGGAGGGAGAGGCCTTGATGAAGGTCAGTTGCCTGTATAATAATTAGGCCAGAGGGAAAGAGAGGGAATCACCCCATAATGCTGCTGTTAAGAGCACTTGTCTTAAAGAAAACAGATCTCTCCTGTCCAATGAATGTGGAAGTATTCCCTACAAGGATGTGTAGGAAGTAATGATCACTTTTTTTTTCTTTGAGAAATCACTTTTGGTGCAAAGGGCTGAAATATGCAAATATTCACAGAATCACTAGGTTGGAAGAGACCTTCAAAATCATCCAGTCCAACCCATGCCTTAACATCTCAACTAAGCCATGGCACCAAGTGCCATATCCAGTCTTTTTTAAGCACATCCAGGGATAGTGACTTCACCACCTCCCCAGGCAGATCATTCCAGTATTTTATCAGTCTTTCTGTGAAAATTTTGTTCCTAATATCCACCTATATTTCCCTTGGCACAGCTTGAGATTCTGTTCTCTGGTTCTCTCAGTTGCTGCCTGGAGAATGAGACCAACCCTCACCTGACTACAACCACCCTTCAGGAAGCTGTAGAGAGTGATAAGGTCACCTCTGAGTCTCCTTTCCTCCAGGTTAAACATCCCCAGCTCCCTCAGCCATTCCTCACAGGGCTTGTGTTCCAAGCCCCTCACCAGCCTTGTTGCCTCCTCTGGATGTGCTCCAGCGTCTCAACATCCTTCCCAAACTGAGGGGCCCAGACCTGGACACAAGAAGGCACAGAGCTGGGAATTTCTCAGGGAAGTCAACCTAAAATCTGCATGAGGCATCATCCCTCTCCTTAGCACTTTCTAGTGTTGGTTTAAAATGATTTACCAAATACCTGAATCCTGCTCTCAGGTATTTCTCCTTTTTCCCACTCCTTCTCCTGTGTGTTGTAATAAGTAGCCTTAGGATGTAGCATCTAAAGCCATCATAATCTTTGCCATTGTACTGCCTGTCTCTTATGTGGTTCATAAAGTTTCACTGAAGCAAAGTTTGTTTACAGTACTTGTGAGGCCTCATCAAATTTGGTCATTTCTTCTGTGAGATTCTGAGAAGAGCATCTAAAAATGACAAAGTGCAGGAAATCCTCTTTTTCAGCAGTCTAGTGAAACAAGGGGAAAATGACCCATGGTTTGATAGAAATTTCTTTATTTACTATTGCAAAATCACCTCTATGGTGAGAAAGCTTCTGTTTTGCCTGTCTATATTTTCCTCTATAGCTGATTTTTTAATTTTTATTTTTAATTTTTTTTTTTGGTCTAGATGTGGCAGGTATATGTCCCAAATAGGATTCAAGTCCCAGTGTTCTGTGCTCTGTGCTACTGAATAATATGAGAAAGCCTTTGGTATAGACAGCTTAGTTTAGCGACAAGACAGACACGTGGTGAATGAGAGGAAATGAGTTCCCCTGCCCTCTCCTCTTGCAGGCACACTGTTTATAGACAGATGGAGATTATTTGAAGAGAATGTCCTCATTGGGGGTTTTGGCCCTGGTATATCAGCTGAGAGATTGTGTTCTTGCATCTCTGAACTGATCATGCAATGCTGGGAATAGAAGCAGTGGTACTGATGGCAGCTCTCGTGCTGAAATTTTAAGGGAGAATATTTGAAGTGCAAATAATATTTTATTTTTCAAGGGAAGAGTAAACATGAAAATTCTTTCTTTTTAGTGTTTTATGATCTTCAGCAGAGAGAGGAAATTTAATTGCTTCTCTAGTCTTTGGTAGTTTTCCCTAAATGGCACATTTCATTGTATTTCTCAGAATTACCACAAAAAGAAACTTCTATTATGTGAAAATATCTTTATTACCTGTTATTTCATACAGAATGCTTTTTAAGAGTAGGTAGAATATGTGACTGTTGAATACATTAAGAAAAGAGACAGGAAAAACAGGTGTTATTCAGTGATTTTAAGGAGATAGTATACTATTATTTTTTCCTTTTCCTTTTCTCTGTGGAGCATGCTATAATCTTAAACAGAGTGAAGAACTGTCTTTTAGCTTTTATATGGATCCATTTGAGTAGTTTTTTTGGGGGGGGGTTATTGGTTGTTTTGGTTTCTGATTAGTCATCATTACTTCTACAGAGCAAGTATTGCTTCTTAAGTATGAGTGCTCAGGACTGCTGCCTCACAAACTAACAGAAATTCACACATAAAAATGTGCAGAAACTACCCTCAGTAGCAACCACCAGCAGACAGAAGATTTGTACAGAGCACAACAGTTTTTCCAGTGTTGGAAAATGTAAAATAATTGTCTCAAAAATTCTTTAATCTTCATCTTCACCCAATAGACTTCTGTGACTGTCCTCTGAGCACAGGGGTTAGAGGATAACTTACATTGGAAAAGGCCTCAGAATATCTCCAGTGTAACCTCAGGGTCAGCTGTGGAGTCAGTCCAGGTTGCTCAGATTTATTATCCTGGGTTCTGAAAACCTGCAATGATAGCACAACCTTCTTGGGAACCTGTGCTGCTGCTTGAGTGTTCTCACAAAGAAAATGTTTCTTTTCTAACCAGTCCAAATCTCTCTTTGCTCACTTCTGATACTGTTGCCTGGTGTGACAAATAGTTTTGGTGGCAGAGAGACTGGGAATTCACTAGCCTACTATGTATTTTTCCCTGTTTTCCCCGTTTTCCTTTTTTTCGTTTTTTCCTTTTTCCCCCCTTTTTTTTTTCTTTTTTCTTTTTTTTTCCTTTTTCCATTTTGTCCTTTTTCCCCCTTTTTTTCTTTTTTCCCCTTTTTTTTTCTTTTCCCCTTTTTCCCCTTTTTTCCTTTGTTTCTTCTTTTTTTTTCTTTTTATTTCCCTTTTCCCCCTTTTCTCTCTTCCTCCTTTTCCCCCTTTTCCCCCTTTTTCCCCTTTTCCCCCTTTTCCCCCTTTTTCCTCCTTTTTCCTCTTTTCCCCCTTTCCCCCTCTTTCCCCCTCTTTCCCCCTTTTTCCCCTTTTCCCTTTTCCCCTCATTTTCCCCTTCCCCCCCCCTTTTTTCCCCTGTTTTCCCCTTCCTCTCCCCCCGTTTTCCCCTTTCCCCCCCTTTTTTCCCTTTTTGCTTTTCCATTTTCTCTTTCCATCTTTTGCTTTCCTAAAATAGGAGTAACAAACGCATTGGTCTCAGTAAAAAGTAATTGAAAACCTCCCAGACAAGCAGCAGGAAAAGCAGCAGCTTTAGGCTGAGTTTGATTTTCTGTCTATAGCTATCCTGAGAGAATTTGGATTGTTCAGAGAGGAAAGGGGAGGACAAGAAAGTGTGATGTATATAAAGCTCTCTTGCTTTATTTGGAAAACAGTCAATGGAGTACTAATTAGTGTCTATGGTTATTGCATATTGCCTGTCAGATATACCATCACTGTACTTTTAGTAATTGCAGCCTGCAAAGGATGATATTGATTCAATGTCCCTTCTCTTGCAGGACCACCCTGACTTGTTAATCAAGTGACTGGAGTCACATTTCTCAAAGGTGAGAAATTTTGGAAGTGCTTTAATTTGGCACAAATCCAGTGCAGTTGTACAACATAGGCAGGACTAGAAGGAAATATTAAATTAAGGAAATGACCAAAAAAAAAATCTGTTTATTTTGGTTGGGTTTTGAGAAAATTATAAGGACTAGCATTTTTGTGTTTCAGATCTCTATGAATTTTGAATCTCAGTGCTGTAAATTAATTTTACAGCCAAGACTGATTTTCTAATGGTTTGAAAATGACATAATATAAAGGAAAAGATGGGACTAATATCAACATAACAGATCTGTCACTCTACAGGCAGATACACTTATTTGCATCTGTATATTACAAATATATCTTTAATGAAACACTGCAAGGTAATTATTATGAACTATCCAGTGTTACAGATAGCTATGAAACCTGCTCATGAGTATTTAATTTCCTATGCCCTAGAGAAATCAGCAGATCTAATCCAAGCAGGTAGAATTAGGCTCATGGATGGGACTTTTCTCAATCAGGGCCTGTAAGGCAACAGTGAAGCTGCCTCCAGAGCTGACAGCTCTGGAGTACCTTAGTGCTGAACCTCCACTTCCTTTTCTTTTTACTTTTTTTTGGTCTCTTGAGGGTGGTGAGATGCTGGTACAGATTGTTCTGTGGATGCCCCATGCCTGGAAGTGCTCATGGCCTAGTGGAAGGTGTCCCTGCCCATGGCAGGGCGAGCTGCAACCAGATGATCTTTAAGATCTCTTCCAATACAAACCATTCTATGATTCAAAGAAATATCTTCTTCCCAACAACTTACTGCACTTTATGGCCTATTTTCTTGTACCAGAAATGTTATAATGACCCACAGTGCCAAAAGTGTAAAGGTGTGTGACTTCTGTGGTAGCTATTTCCAGTGCAGAGAGGAGGAGGGGGGATTCTCTCCAGCTTGGGTAGCACTGGCTTCATGTAAGTCAAATATTTGCCATCTCAGAAAGTTTTTACCAATTAATTCTTTTTTTCCAGCTGACTCATAGTTTAGAATTAGAGACAGTAAACAGGAGGCTGTGTTTATAACAGAGAAAATTTCTTTACATGCTGGCAGTATTTCTGCATTTAAAATGTGTGTGTACTGTATTTATTGCTAATACTAAAATGCTTCCAGAGAATAACAGTTCTCTTTTATGGCTGCCTGTTTATTTGAAGCATGCTCTAATATGGTAGGTATAGAATAGAATAAAGCTATAGTAGAATAAAGTCATATCCTTGGTCATTGAGCTTTAGAATATTTATTTTTCTCTTCTTTTTTTCCAAGTGAAGCATTGAGTATGATATCTTAGTGTTTTAGGATTTACAGACAGAAGTGTTTTATATGCATTTAAAGTGTAAATTATAATTTCCGAGCTCCAAATTTTCATTGATATTTTTGTTTCAGATTGCAGGGTGTAAGATAGAATTGTGGTTTTTTTTTTTTTCCCTGTTTAAGATAATTCAACCTTATTGCACTTTTCTGGCTTTGACTACATATTACATAAGCATCCAGAAGGGCAGTTGCCAAAATTCCACCTGTGAAAAGATAATAGAGGTTACAGAAGTACTAATGGAGAGTTAGAATGCTTCAATGTGTTTCTCCTGTTTGCATGACTCTGGGCAAAGTCCCTTATAGGGTACAATCAGTTCAGGTATTAGTTCTGCAGTAAAGAGAACAAAAAGGCAAAACATCTTTGAGAGATTAGAAATACTGAATCAGCCCCATTTCAGATTCTTGTGCCTGGATAAGGAGATGTATATGGTGAGGAGACAAAAGGAAACATTTGAAGGTGATCATGATGAAGGCTAGGCAATTATCTGCAACTTTTTCATAGCCAAGATGTTACAAAATTACCCTGTCAAAGAGCTGTAGGGCAGAAGAAAAATTTTTTGCAAGTGAGGCAATGGGAAAAAATAAAGGTGTGAAGAACTTGGGGAGAGACATCTATGGAAGCAATAGTCTCCTATAATCAGCTTTCCTTCACTTCTGGAGTGGAGAATGTTCAGCATCCTTGTTCCATGTACCTGAGAACACCACGGCCGTGGCTTTTTAGCACCTTCAAATTCAATGTTCATTATAAATGTTAGCCACCTTTGAGTTTTAGTTTGTGCTGCCAAGACATTTTCCACCGTGAAGATATGTTCTGGATTCATTATTATGTGGTCATTTTTTAGTGAGTTTTTCAGCTTGTCTCCCTTGAAAGTCTCTTAACAGGAAGTTGCTCAATTATTTTTAGCTGCGTTATTTTTTTGCTAATTTTCAGCTTTTCTTACTTGTCCCTCTAAGATGTAATTATTCTGCTTCTTTCTTTAAATAGTTTGAAACATTTTAAAACTCTTGGCCACTTCTCATATGCAAGTTTGGGGCTGTCTTGTTGCATCTCTTTGAAATAGTGCTTGGAAGTGAGAATGATATGAACGTAATATCTGTGACATGGAATCTGCAAAATCTGACTCTAAACCAGTAATGTTGTTATTAATGGGCTGTATTATGATATAGATGCTCTTAAATCCAGAGCATGAAATAAATGCTTCTTCCATTCCAGTTCCTTTTTTACTCTTCAACCATATAGTGATTCCCTGTGTTTCAGCTTGCACAGAGATGTGGTCCATGTTTGGATTGTTCATTAGCTGAAAGAAACATGAATATTCATTGTTTCCTCATTTGTTTGACAGAAGAGAAATGGAAGCAGTCCCTGTAGCAGCATTTCTGCTTAATACAAATGAAGTCTATGAGGAAATATTATTAGTAAAAATGTACTGAGGCTGTAGTTTGTCAGGTCTGTTCTCCCTGAAAATTTTGATATCAAAAGTGGACTGATGAAACATCTCTGCCAGTTATTCAAAATTGACTAAAGAAATAGTTCAGCTTTTTCTGAAGAACAAGAAATGAATGGTACTAGAAAGCAATGACATTTTTTATTTTCCTGATATACTTATGGCAAATCATCAGAAAAGAGAAAGTCAAGTTATATTTGCATTTTTGGTAATGGAAAGCCAACTACTTTGCATAAAAAGTGGGAAAAAAGTCTAAAAAATTGAAATGTTGCCTTTCATTTGTATAATGAGCAAAATTAAAAAAGCAAAGCACACTTTTACTGATAGTATTTGGCTTATCAATCTCATGAAAAGATAAATATGTCAGAGGAAAATTAACAAGCAATTCAAACAAGACATTTGGATAACAATGTGTGAAGCATTTGAAAGAAATCTGGAAGTCCTAAGGACAGGCTGTCCCTGAATCTCCACTGAAAACAGACCCAAACTTTTTGTAATTGATGTTACACTTGTGGATTCTACTGGGATGTGAATAAGAGGTGTTAATAATACAATAGCATCTGCTGCTTTTCCTTACAATTCCATCCAGTTATGCAGCTCTAAGGAGTGGTAAATTGTCTGCAGGAAGTTAATGTCTGGCGAGATGCTTGGTGAGGATATGAGAGAAGTTGAAACTTCCTAGTTTTCAACTGAAAAAAGAGAAACCAAATATTTTTTAATCTTCTGCCCGAGAAATAATACTTTTGCTTCCATGTGTTCTTGTTAACTTGATTGAGAATCTGACATGACTGAGGCAGGGCAGAGGGCCAAATTCCCATACCAGTAAGGAGGGGTGTATCCTAAGGTTACAGCTCTGGATTGGTGAAGGTGATATAAATTTCTACTGGCAGAGGAAAGAATTTGTTCTGAATTTATCTGTTCTGACATATAAAGCCTGAATTTTAAATAAAAATTATTTGCATCCTTGAAGGTATTGACTAAAAGGAATGTGGTATTTATTTAAATTTCAGTAGGTCTGAACCTGGAATTATTTGCACTGTAGAAATGCACACCCTGTTACATGTGTGCTCTGATTCTTACAGGACTTTCAGTTTTTCCTTCTTTCCATGTATTCTTTTTGGTTAATGTGGTTTTGCTGAGAAAAAAATCAATTTACAAATTATTTTACTGTTTTTCTTGGAGGATTTATGCAGTATTGTATATAGCTATAGCATACAGTAAAGTCTATAGAAATAAAACTAAGTACTTCTTGTTTCCTAGGCATGATTACATCTCCCAAATAAATGAATAATATGGCAGGGCAGAGTCTTGCTAATCAGGAGATAAACAGCAGGTTTGATTAGTGTGATTTAAAGACTGCCCACTTTGCAAAGGATTTTGATGTGCAGGAGCAGGGAATTTATAAACTTGGAAGCTTTTTCTGTTGCAAAATGACCTTTTCTTCATGCTACCAGCCTTTTACTGGACTTCTCTCCTGGAAGCCTGTTAGTGCTTTCACACTAATTATGAAACTGCCAGGGTCTCCTGCCTGCTGCTCCAGCACAGGCCATGTAGATTTGCCATGTAGATGGTTATCATCACTGACCCCACAATGAAAAAAAAGAAAAACATCTTCCTTCCCAAAGACATACAGGTGCCTAGGTACAGATGAGAAAGGATTGTGAAATATTGTGTTACCAGTTGAGGAAGGTTGTAGACTTCCTGGAAAACTGGCAACGCAGCTGGGAAATCGATGTGTGACCAAATGCCTGTGCTTGGAGCAGAAGTCAGTTTGCAGAAGCTCAGTTTGTCAGTTATTGACCTCAATTTTAACACATTTTCCAAACTGACTTTAGAAAGGAGATAGGCAGGGGAAAATGATAGGTGTCAGTAAGAGATTACTGGGATTATTATGAAAGGAATGAAATTATCATTGCTTATCTAACCATTGCTGAACCCTTTACTATGGTTTTCACCCATATAATAAACTTTGTGCTTTTATAAAGAGGAAACATGAACCTTCCATTTGACTGGGGGGAAAAAAAAATCCTGCCAGCACTTAGATCAGTTGCATATCACTGGTTTGGGGGTTTGTTAGTGATTATGAAATGTAACAAAGACAACAAAGAGAAAATAGCTTTCTCAGTTATAAAAGGACTTTTCCTTCTTACCACGTACTTATATACTGATATACATGCAGCTATGATAAGTTGTGCAAAATTGCCACAGTTTCCAAGAAACATAGGAAAATGAATAATATACTTAGATACTGCAATGCTGAGAATCAACAAAACATTCCTTGTGAAGGCTGTGCCTAGGATGGGATTTAATTCTTTTTCTAGCAGCGGCATTTGAAGAGCTCTTCCCACTGAATGGGAATTGCAATTCAGTTAAACTGAGGTGTTGTGCTGTGATCTCCATTGTTATGAGCAGTTTTCCCATGCTGTCTTGCCCTGTGTGGGTTGAATTTCTAACAGATGGGTTGTAAACCTCTTGGGGCAAGCACCATAATTTCTGTGTGCCTGTAACATGTCTTACAGGAGTCCTGGTGCTGTGTTACAGTATATTGGTTATAACCTATAATTTGAGTAGCATTACCAATGTTGAGTTATGGCAGTTGTAAAGCAACAGTTTTTGTGCAACATACTTCCCTCCTACCTGTAGTGAAAGCTAGGTAAAATTACTTTTAATTAAACTTAACAGATGTTTTCTAGTTAGGCTGCTAGTCAGTAATAGTCTTACAGTAGAATGCACACATCTACAGAAGAATATATGGTAGTTCTTCCTAAGTCACATATATCACACACCAGCAAGTTTCAAATGATTTAATGGGAGCTGCACACAATAACATTGATGCAGTCAGTAAGCTTTAGGAAAAAAATGGTGAATTTTCAGGAAGAGTGGGCAGAGATCTAATGATTTATCCCAGAGGACATCAACTGGGCCCTTTTTTTCTTATGAAAAATATTCATTAGGATACAACAGCAGAAGTAAGTTCTAGATGATATTACTCTTTCAATAGTGATTTTTAAATTCTTTGTCAACAAAAAAGGAATTGTCTTTTTTTGTTTGTTTTTTTTTTTGTTGTCATTTCATTATCAAAATATCTTGAAAGAGACACACCTGTGAAACGCAACAAAAGTGTTGGGAGACTGAATCATATCCTCTGTTTTTTGGGGCTGTTTTGTGAGGAAGATGTAGGAGTTTCTAATCTAATGCTGTAGGATTTGGTGTTCCTAACCTAATGTCCAGTCCAGCCAACATGCTGCCCTGAACTGGAACTTTCTCATTTTTGTTAGAAATTGTCATGTCCAAGAATACTACTTTAGTATAGTAAAAACATCTAAGATGGAAGACCAGATTTTTAGGAGTTTCATCTGATTCTTGCCATATGTTTATGTTTTTCTCCATTTTTCAGTTACAAATACATCTGTGTAACCAGCCATGCATACTTCTACTTCTTAATGTAAATAAAAAATATAATTGTTCCCAGTCCATGAGCTTTTGAAGAGATAGATATTAACACAACTCAGGCATACATTGAACTTGCAGCTGCAAAATAAAGAAAATTTGTGCTGTCCCAGGATTTTGTGGGCACAGCTAAAAGCTGAGTAGAAACCTTACTTAAATTGAGTTAAAATATTTTATTGCTCTATGAATTTCTTCTTTTTAATGTGGAGTTGCATGCCATTGCTTAAAAGAAAGGCTTTTACAGTCAAATTTGTGGTTTGTGTACATCAATCTGTCTTAATAGTTTGAAAAACAATCCTTTAAAATAACTGTGTAATTAGACTTTTACAACTGTAAGAACTAGTGATTATCAGCAAATAACATTGATTTCAACTGGCTGTCAGATCAAATAATTGTTTTCAATGGAAACAAAATGTTTAAGATCTCTAATTTTTTTTGTTTGATTTTCCAATTTGTTAGAATTATCCCAGATGAAAAAACAAACCAGCCTGATCTCAGAAATTAGATTGACAGAAAGTTGTCCAGTCAGTCTGGAGTATCCCTTCTTGTAGGCACAAAGTTTGTGGTAATTGGGAGTGGGGCTGTGGCCATCCTCATCCCCAGCGGGCACAGCTGTGAGCAGCAGGTGAGCAGCACTGACAGCAATGAGCCATGGAGTGCCCAGGGGCACTGAGCATCACCGAAGGGAACAGAGGGCACACAGTGCTGTGCATGAACAGGAGGGTATAAAAGGTTGGGCTGAAGAGCAAGGAGGGCAGATGCTTGCAGCCTTCTGCAGTGGTGTGCTGTTACTCTGTATGGGTTGAAGCCTTCTGGAATTGTCTGGTGATACCCTGTGTATCATGGCCATCGCAACTGCAACGTGTGCTGTGAGACCTTCTCATGCTACATTGGTCCGGTTAGTTAGGTACTACTTAAGCTTCTTTTTTGTTTTAATTTTTGCAAGAAACTGTATTTTGGAGAAGCTTTCTGCCTTGGATATTCAGTAGAAGTCATTAGAATCCCACTGTGAATACTTTTGAAGATGAGAGTAGGGTGTCAACTGAGAGAATAAGTACCCCAAGCCTTGTCCTGCAGACCCGGCCTGAGGTTGGGTCACCTGAGCTCAGCAGGTATTTGTACATCATCAAGAGGTTGTTGACAGGAGTAGGAAATTTACAGCTGTGTGAGAGACTGGATTGACCCTCTGATGGAAACAAAACTTGTAAACTACTGGTTTACCTTGGCCAGAAGGCAGATACACGGCCCATCTGCCAAGTAGCATCACTGCATTTGAAAAAAGATGAGCCCATACAGGAAATTCAGAGGCACAGCTGTGCTTGGGGTGGCAGAAAGAGCTGAGTGATAACACTGTTTTCTAACCTGGGTGGTGCTTGTTCAGAATAGCAGTCTGACAAGGAAAGGCTGAGCATTCCAGCAGGCAACTCGCTCTGCTCTGATTACTTTATATTCTCTCTTGAGAGTTTAAACTTGCAGCAACTTTGTACTTGAATTAGTTTCTCCTTTTGGCATTTTGTGTTTTCTACCACTGCAGCTTTGAGTGTCTTGAGATTTCTTGGCCCCTTTTATCAGAGCTCTGCACTCAGGCTGACACTTGGCTGCTCTACATGCTATTCTGAAGGCTGTGGATAGGAAAGCTAGTAAGTGCTGAAAGTTCTAGAGTAGCAGTCTACATAAATTATTCTGGATAGATGTTATCTAAAATTATTATTTTGAAATGGTATTGAATCTTTTTTTGAGCTATCAGCTTTTTATAGACTGCAGATAGCTTAAGTATCCAAGTAAAAAATTGTGTTGAATAGAAAAAAAAATTAAAAATGAATGTTTTAAGCCAAACACAGTATATAATGCAAGACATCCCACACTCATGAACTCATTTAGTTTTCATGAGTAGCAGTTTTAGAGTGAAAAATAGTTATTCATGAAAACTGTCAGAGTAGCTGTAGAACCAAACTGATTTACAATAATTTAAGCTGAACTTCTAGACTGAAATCCCTTTGCTTGTGGTAAAAGTGGGGATCCTCTCTTTGCCTAAACAGAACACCAAATATTTTTATTTCTTTGCAAATAAAACCAAGAATAAGTTTTTCATAATTTACACCTGGGCTCTACTAAGTTTTATACTAGAATTATACTTTTTATACTTTTATATTAGAAGTAGACAGATGATGTTGCTGAGGAGTTGGTGTTATTCCTTATTAGCTGGTAAACCCAAATTTTCTTGGACAAGTAAGTACTCCTGCCTTCTGATATTAGCTGTCACTTGTTATCCACTGTATCTTTCTGGAGTTTCCCTGTTGTTTACAGCTTTTATTTTCTTCTGTCATTTTTTTTCTGTCAGTTTTTTTGGGGTTTTTTTTGAGCAACATTTTCTTCCAATTTCTCTTGCTGCATCTAGTGCCTGTCATAAAGGTGAACATGAATGCTCAGTCTCTTAATGATGGCATTGAGCTGTAAGTGTTTAATAATAAAAAGATGTATGTGTTATTAGTGCTCCTGTAGTATGGAGTTGGGAATGGCATAGGTTAGAGAAGATATATTCCCAGAACAGATGTCTTGCAACAATCAGTCATGTCCTGTCAGTATTCACAACTTTCTTCCAGTATAAAGACTTGGTATTCTCATAAAAAAAAAAAAAAACAATCTGGGCCTTTTGGAAGGTTTGGCTACATTACAAGTAGAAATATGCAAGATTCCATTACTTTTTTTTTTTTTTTAATTAGTGGTCATATGATGCAAAATGCCCTTAGAATGGTTTTTACTCTAATGGAATCAGTTGATATTGTTTTTAAGAATAAGTTGCTATTCTATATTACACCTGGAAAAAAGTTACTGCCTATTCTCTGCAATTCTGCATCAAAGGATTTAGTTAACATTAGCTTGTAAAGATCTGCTTCTGCAATGGTGTATGAAACTATGATTCAAGCTTTTATATCTCTAGATTAATTTCTTATTGTCTTCCACAGAGGAGGAAAAATCCCTTCTTTTTTTTATAGCTCATTCATTTTTACATTTCCTTCTGTGTCATACTCCTTTCTATTAACACAAAGGCTCCTTTTATTTTATATGCCTGTAAAAAGCAGCAGGCTTCTCTCTTAATCAGTGTTGTCTAGGTTCATTGCTGGAGGGCCTAGGTCATTAGTAATAAAGGTCATTACTTGATGTTTCCAACACACAGACTTTCAGATAATCTCTCCCTCATTTAATCTCCTAGTGACTGGAAAACAGGGGAAAGCAGGCCTGGCTTTGTGTTATTAAAGTTGTTTTATTTTGTAAATAATAAAATGGCGAGCTCCTGGAAATAAAAGCTTTGTAATTGTGCTGGTGTGTTCACAATAAATGCAAAGATATGACAGAGCATGCAAGACCTGAAAGCTGAAGCATGGGGAAAGAGAAGGAAGCTCTCAGATTCACTGCAGATTCAGCTGCAAGGGGCTGAAGCCAGTGTTGAAGGAAAATCCCACGGAGCCCTAAGGCTGCCGTGTCATGCCTGCCCTCATTAGCTTACATCTTATCCTCCTCTGATTCCTAGCATTCTAATTGAAAAGACACTTTGTACTAAAAAGCCATGTTTGAATCACTTTGAAAGACAAGCTCTTCTGGTATTTTTCCCAGCAAATGTTTTTCTCGGATCTTTGAGCTTATTAAACAAAATGATCTTCTGAAGCTTCTTGAAGTGCAGGCCTAACTCTGCTGCCCCTGAGAAAGGGCAAACATTGCAAATTCTAAATACAGTGTTTTCTCCAGAGTTTTTATCAGCTTGGTTTCTGAATGTTAACTCATCTCTCATATTTTTCTTTCCCTTCTTATTTCATCATCTATTTCCATTCCCTTTTTCTCCCCAGTTAAGGAAATGATATGTATTTAGTGGAGTATTTCATTTGAGTTTTAGTTACTTGTTTGTTTTTGCTTGTTTGGATGTTTTCATTTGGGACCTTTTTACACTAAGAAGAATGTATTAAAAAAAAAACCCAAAACAACTGCTATTTATGTGTTTTGTTTGTAAAGAAGCAGCAATTTTGGAAAACACTGTTCTGTCAAAGAGCTTTCAGATGCCCTCTCTGGAGGGATAAAGGTACTTGTAGTAGATCAGGATGAAACCCTTTTCTTCAAGTTTTCATTTGGTAAGAGCAAGATGAGAGAATATAATGCAAACCTAATTCTTGTTTTAATTCTTCTCCCCTCGCTTCTTCCGCTTGTGTGTCTGTAGATCACTGGTAAATTGTACATTCTCTACTGCAGTGTGTACCATCAGAGGTTATCCTGAGAGTTCTTAGAATACTTGTGAGGAGCAGTTTTGGGAGGTGGCAATTCAAATGTGCTTAACTTGAGCAAAGGGTCAGATTTAAAGGCCAAAAGATAACTTAAGGCAAGCACTACTAGCTCCTTAAGTCTGCATGAAATTTTGGAAAAAAATTAAATTTGTTTGCCCACCTGTGTCACTGCTGTGAATTCGCCAGCTTTTTAAATGTCCTCCTTTCCCAAGAGAAGCACAGCTACAGAGGAGTCTTGCACAAGCTAATCTTATTCCCTTTTTCTCCAACCAATACTTTCCTCAGTGCTACTCTGTGCCAGGCAGCCCGTGGTACTTTGCTCCTGAGCCAACAGGACAGACCCCATTACCCACTCTTATAATCCAGGTTTTTAAAAAACATTGTAACTGGACAATGCTTGATGGAAAATAACAAAAGGAATTGTCAGACACATGAAGGCATATAAATATCTAACTCTAATGACTTCCAAGAAAATAGATGTTTTGTCAGTTTAAAGCCTCCTTGCTGCTCCCATGGCTGCCTTTTAAAGTATTGCTTCTTAAATTGAATTTCTGGACACACAGGCAGTTTCTAAAAATGAGTGATAAATCATAAACAGTCACATTTTGAAGAAAGCTTTCTTTATTAAAAAACATGGCAGTATTCTCAATTGCTCTGTTATTGCATGGTATGTTTAGAGGTTGGCCTCTTAAAGACTTAGAAGTGAAGTTTTCCTTATCAGTGTATACTTAGAGACCTTGAAAAGACTTATAAATGGAAAGCCTTGCAGAGCTGTGCTGAAGTAGTGTGGTGTCCTCACTGTGCAGATGGGTCACCTGTGGCAGACAGATAATAAATGACCTTCTCTGTTTAATATAACAATCCAGTTTGCCAGTTTACATCCTTTGCTCATTCCAGATTTCAGTATTTATTTCAATTTTTTAATATTCCAGTGTTGTGGGTGAGAGATGTTAAGTGCTCGGTGGAATGTGAGTCTTGGTAAACTCCATATCAGTCCAACAAAAACCCCAATGCTACTTTTAAATGGTTTGATCCACATAATGTGCAAATATTCAGTACTGACTTGAAGATAGAGGAATAAAGTGAAGTAAATTAAGTTCTTCTTTTGTGCATATTTTTTTGCATGCCTGAGCTTGATGTGGGAGATTAACCATTCTCAGTGGGAGTTGCAGAGGATATGAATTTTAACGAGTAGATTTCTAAAGGCACTACAAAACTAAGCATGAAGTCAGTTTCTTTGTCCCAAAACACAGAAGTGCTCATTCACTGCAATGTTACTCTGTACTGAGATATGTAATTTCTTTGAATGGAAACACAGTGTAGAACACTGTGGTATTTATTCTTTAAAATCATTGGTGGAATTAGTTTAATTTGAATGATTTCTTATTGTCTTATGTTACCACTTATTTTTCTGTGCAATTAGGTTTTGTCTTGTTTTATAGAATGCTTTATTTACTTTATATACTTGGGTTCATTAATGAGTAATAAATTCAAAATGAAGTGCAAAACGATGTGGATATTAAAAAAAGAATGCATTTTTATCGTCAGCGTGCATCCAACTGCCACCAAGCCAGGAAAATTAATAAAATATCAATCTTAAAAATGTAGTTCCTAAACAAGCAATCAAGAGTTCTTTGCAGTTCTTTTAAGCAGAGAAATCCTGATTTTATTTTAAAATTGTTAATTAATGCACATTTTCTCCAGAAATAAGGGACTAATAAAAAATGCTATGTATATTGAAAGTAGAAATATTTCTAGTTATACATGGCTTGAAAGAGTCAGTAAATGCATATTTTAGAAAATACTATTTGAAGGTTATTAGTCCTGATTAAAACAAAGCTGACTTTAACACTCCCATGAAAATCTAGATCTGTTGGAAGAAAAATAAATCACTTAAGCAGAGCACGAGCTGCTGCCCTTAGGTGAATTTATAAGTGTTCAGAGAGAAGTTCAGAAGAGGAAGATGAAGAGGATGGAAAGCTGTGGATTAAGGAAGAAAAGTTCCCTTTGACAGGAGCAGCCTCTGTGCACAGGGGCCAATGAGAAACCCACCACCCTTGGTGCTGGATACAGCAAAGCTATAGCAAACCATATGATGGGGAAAAATCCCACACCAGAGGGGTGATCTAAGTCTAATGTTTTGGGTTTTTTTCTTTTTAAAACTGCATGATGCTCACAGAAAGGTAATTAAGTCAAAAACAGGGAATTTACAGTAAGCAATCCATGGAAAAATGAATATTTAGAAAAGTGCAGGATGTGCTTGCTGTGGGTGTAAAACTGGCTGCTCAGGCAAAGCTTTTAACAAGCACTTGCACCTATTAAATCACATAATGATTTACCTCCAGCGGGTTAGGTCAAACGGGATCCTTCCAGAAGAACTTAAAAGCCAGATGATACATGTCAGGCCGTAGTACTGCTGAGAATGGGATGAGGGTGTTGTTTTTCAGAAACCTGCTGTATTTTTTTGCTTTTGAAAGACACAGGCTGGTGTTGCAATACCTCATTAAAGCTGGCTGCTGCAGGAGAGTTTCCAGCATTTACCTAGAGGCTCATGGGGTTTCTTCTGATATGGCTTCTGATTTTTGTGGCTGAAAAGGACAGCAAATATAAAAAATGTGCCCAAATCACACTAGTGTTGTCGGACCCAGGTGAAAAATACCATGAATGCGCTACAGTTGTATTTATCTTCATGAGACTGGTTGCATGCAAAGTGTTCTGTATTGTAGGAAAGACAGAAATTCTTGACCTAAGAGATATTAAAGGATTTAACCCTGCACCATTTTCTTGACTGATAACTGCTTGTTGTATGTATCAGAAAAATATGCTAATGTACACTGTTGTGGACCATTATCATCATATCTGCAGTGTTATTATAATGAAGCTTAGCAGACACTGTGATGCAGGCTGTCAGATGATTTGGCACATGTAATTCCCACTGGAATCGTAAAAAAAAAAAGTCCTTTCATCCAAGTTCCTCAGCAGAAAAGATTCTTTGTGGAAAGAGTTGGTACTCAACAAGGGTCTTATAGTATGTAACACTTCATCATTGATCATGGCCTTAAACCAGATTTTTATGGGAGCCTGTATTTATCCAGCCTTGGAAACCACCAGGATTGCTGCCAGCTGCTGAGCAGGATCAGAATGAACACCAGGATTTAGAACTGAAATAATCATCTAATCCAACTGGATTTGTGTGTAGGCTTTAGGACCTGATCCAGAGCTCCCTGTTCACATTGCTGGAATTTGATTCACATCTGTTACCAGGGGAGGAACAAATGTAAATTTGGAAATGTTTTTCTCCTCCTTTCTCTACTCTCCCCCTGCACTTATAGTTTTGCCCTTATTATGTTATTGATCTGCCACACAACTGCTGTGCCATTAACAAGCCCTGGCTCTCAGAGCTAATGAGCAGGGAGGACTTAGAAGAAGTGAAGTAATGAAGATGACATTAATGAAATCCATCTCAATAGCTGTTATAGACTTCAACCAGAATGTGAATAATGGAAAATCAGGACTTTGGAGTGCGAGAATCTGTAAAAAAATGTATTATTTCTGTTTTGTGTGGGATGTACCATTATATTCTTAATTGCTCTGTCTGAATACACAGTTAAGGAAGCCCTTTTTTGTTCTTTATATAGGTTAGGGAATAATCTATATAATTCCTCACAAACTCTTATTGTGACTGGAGTGTTTTGCTTTTTTCCTTCTAAACCATGTGGCCTTTTGGTAGACTTTCAGCAAATATTGGAAAATACTAAATTTCACTCAAATGTAGGTGGTGATTTTTTTGGTTTTCAAATTCCTCCAGATTGAAACAGGGAAGATTATGTAATGTAATAAAGCTGAGATGCAGCTTAGATTCCACATTATAAAAACCAGGGATTTTAAAATATTAAATGTGCATAAAATTATTTTTGAAAACATTAATGTCTTCAAATTTCACCAGTTGAACATGTGACTGTATTATCCTGCAGAATACATCATCTATTGAAATATCTTGATACTAGTGCCTGGCAACTGAGGATGGATGGGCATAATTAAAGCCAAAGTTTAATTGGGAAAACTCTGAACATCCACACACAAACAAAACCCTAGGTCATCAACCATTTGTCCCCTTACTCATGGACTATTCCTCTTATTGCTATAGCCAGATGAAAGATGATTTAAAAAAAAACTTGTGAAGAAAAGACCATAAGGTTTTAATTCTACTTTTAAACTTCTTTGAATCTTTTGAAGGGGCATAGAATGGAGCAAGATTGGTGGGAGCATCTCATGGACTCAAGTGTCACTCATGGCAGGTGGCAGCTGAGCAGGGTTTGGTGGATTGTGGGAGATGGATTTGTAAGGAATTCTCAAAACCTGACAGAAAGCTTATAGTCTTGTACATGTGTATGTAAACACTGAGATAAAGTGTGTTGACTTAGGAAGATTTTGGAATAGAGATTGCATTCTTGAGAGAGAGATTGAACTAGAAACAAGTTTTAACAAGTTTCAAAATATGACCTTACAAAAACATATTTTAGGGAATTAGAACTGTGAAAGATGCATTGTAGCAGAACCACATGGAGAAAAAAAATATAGGTGATTGGTGTTAGAAGTGATAGCAATGTGATGTGACAAAAGCTAATAAGCTGAGAAACATTTATTAAGTATTGTAACCAGGAAATAAGTTAGCTTCTGATAGAATGGTGTTGAATTTTATACCTCTTGTGTCTCACTATTCAACGAGACTGATAACAGAAAAAATATCTTTTAAAATGCCTCTCAGTTGCCCCTTCTCTGTAAAAGCTGAGAAAATCAACAGTGGATCACATTTCTAGATGTGAGTGCTTCCAGGAATATTTGGGCTGAATGGGTCAAACTGGCATTGCTGTACCTGTTAATATTGCACATGTCAGCACTCCAGTAAATAATTGTAGGTGTAAATTGAGAATCCATTGATTAAAAAGCAGGATCTTAATCCAGGTGAATTACCCTAAATGGGCCTTTTGAAAACATTTGATTTAACATAGAATTTTATAATGTATTGAAGCTTTGTATTTCTATGTGGGTGTATCAAGGCAAAATGAACTCTGTGGCCAAGACATTAGCATTCTAACAGCTTTCTCTTAGGGCTATCTGGCCAGCTTTGGCTGAAAACAGCAGAGATGATCTAAATTTAATTAGAGCTATAGAAACTTGATGCTCCAGTAAAATGTCATTCTCTCTGACACAGACTGCCTCTCAATTTAAAATAAAGAAAACATTTGCTGACAGGAGGCAGAAGCCAGCTCTGTGTTAAAGATATCATTTGGAAAATAGAAACACATGTATTTTGAAGTAGCGGATGCATTCATTCCCAGTAGGCTTCGTAGCTGGTTTTCATCTCTGCTCTTTTTTTTTGTGCCTACAGGGTTTAGGACTAGGTACAGGGAAAAGCATTTTCCTGGTGAATTTCAGACTATGTTGTGGTTGCTTGCCATCTCAGTAGCCACCAACCCAAGGTTTGTACTCTAATTGAATGATATATGAACTTTCTCTTGGTCCATTTAGTGTTTCCAGGTTATCTCTCCTGCACTTTTCAAGGTTTATTTACATTACATTTCCCTAACATGGCAGTAATATAGGATTTAACAACAGAATTTTCCTAAAATATTTTGAGGCAGGTACAGAAAGGCAGCTTACACTGTTTTAAGTTTCAGGAATTGTATTTGCAATCAATGAAAAGTATAATTTGAAACAAGATTTTATCCACTTTGAATTTCTGGAGGAACAGTAAATGTTACTCTTATCCAGACCACAGTAAGAAACTGGCATTAGTGTTTAGCTCAGGTTCCAGTAGGGGAAGAGTTTAGCATAAACCATACTACAAGAAATAGTATTTCTTTCATAGCACGTTTAGATTTTCTGAAATAGTTTGTGGAATCGGTAAAATTCAAATGGCTGTATCAGAATGACATCAGTTAGAAGAGTGTTAATGTGGTTTTGATTTTTGGCAGAGGGAAGAAACAAGCACTTTGTTTGCTTATTCAATCAAGGAGTTAGAGTGGTTTTAGAAGAGTTTTGAATGGCAGCCAGCACCTTCCAAATTATTATTATTATTGTTATCATTATTATTATTATTATTATTCTAAAATTAGTTACTTCTGAAGTGAATGCTACCATGCTGGTATTATACAAGATGTAGAATAGATGTTTTATTTCAGATCACAACAGTGCACTACTTGAGAATATAATCTTTTGAGAGATGTGTTTGCTTTGAGAGTAAAGCTGCATATAGCTACAACATTTATTTTATACCATAAGTGTTTGTGTGTCTGTGTTGTGCACAATGGTTTTCCATGTTAAAATGACAGATTTGACCCTCTAAGTTTATGCTATAAAAAAAAGCAAATCTGATATGAAAACCATTATTTGTCTAGTTAAACCTAAAACAGCTTCTCTGTAGCTTAACTTTTGGTCAGATCATTGCTGCATATCCTGTAACAAGGATATTTTCTTATTTTGTCTGCAAACTGGTGGCATCAAAAGGAAGAACAGATGAGTAAGAAGCCATTCTAGGATGCTGAGAGAGATTTTAATGTCTTTCTATTTTTCAATGCATTCTACTTGGCTCTGGCTGCTTGTAGAAGTGGACAGCAGCTCCCAGGGTTCATATGTCAGTCTTGTCAAGCCCTGCTGGCATGAGGACTTTACATGCCATGAAGGAGAGAGCTGGAAATGGTAGAAAGAGGTTTGAAAAGGAATCAACGGAAAGAAAGGAAACAAAAATTAAAAAAATAAAAAAAAGAACATGAAGTAATTGAAAAGAAGCATTATGTGGAATATATCCTGATTTTACATGCTGTCTACTGGGACTAGACATGTGACTTCCCATGAGAAATGTGTAACAAAACTGAGTGAATCCAGTGATGGGCAAAGTAAATTAGTAGCGACATAAAGCTCCTCTCTTAAATGTTGTAGTTCCTTGCATTAGTCAAATACCTGGATGAATTGGGAAGAAATAGAGATGATATGTGAGTATGAAGTAAAAAAGGAATATTCAATGCCAGAACGAAGTGTACTTTGTGTTAAATGTCTGTAAAGGATATGAAATACATTATTCAGCTGCCAACTGTCCTGTATCAGAGCAGGAAGTCTTGAAATAGCACACTTTTCAGAGTCATAAATATGACTGAGATATGCTTAAAGTACCTTTTATAACACTTGTCTGCCTCTTTTTTTTCTTAACAAAACATTATTCCTTTTGAAGAGATGAAAATGTTCATGAGACAGTTCCATTTCCCTCAAGACTATAGCTTTACAAGCACAAAGCATCTCTCTTGTTCCTGGGAGTTTTTTCCCTTTCCTCTTATGAGAGTCAAGCTGACTGGGACTAGGAAAAAAACTTTAAAAATACAAAAGCAATGGAATTTTTTGTTTACTCAAAATCCACCTGGGAAGAATATATGTGAAATTAAGTTTTGGTTTAGTTAGTGTTTTGGTTTGGTTTCAAATTTGAAAGTAGCTTGTTTCAGTCTTCCTTTGAGTAGGTTTGTTTTTTTTTTTTTTGGTTTCTTTGTCTAGGAAAAGAAAAGGTAATGATAAATTTTTCTCTTAGTTATATAGTATACCTGTTGCAAAACATGTATTAGTGTTCTTGGCAGGAAAAAAAAACAAACTACTGAAGTAAGGAACAATTATATCTTTAATTACCCATATAGGCCAGACTAGGCATTCGGTACCAAAAAGAATCTCTGAAGTCAGAAAGACCAAGAGAGACACAGTTTTGATACGTGAATATGTATATAAGTTTGCATTTATGAAGTCTTAGATTTTTAGATGTTAAATATTAGACTGTGCTCCATCCTTCATTACATTTCCCAGCTGCTTAGAGGAATCATCACTTATTTATACAGTAGTTTGGTAGGTAGTGGTTTGTGGGAGCATGAGTCATGGACTCTCAGTCAGACAGTGCTGGATGAATTATGGGTAGAAAAAAAAATGTCTTGAGCATTGTTCTTAGATTTTAAAATTATTTATGTACATTGGAAGATTTTACTTAGAGAGCTGGAAATTTAATATGATAATTTCTGGGATCATTTTGCTAGAAATGAACCCACACAGGCAGATTGCTGTGCCTTTGACTGAAAAGGACTGAACTCAGCAGGTATAAGCGCTGGCAAGGGTGTAGCTTTTCAGCTAGGACTAACGACATCTAGTCTGACTAATACTGAGATTATTTTTAATCCTCTTATGAACGAGTATTTGGAGATGCTTACAGCATTAGAAAGGGAGAATTACTTCATAGAACTGTAAAACTGCAGAATTTCTCAATGGAAACAGGCTAGTTCTTGGAATTTAAATTAGGATGCAAACTTATTTTTAAACATTCTAAGCTGTGTGACTGCAGTAAGAGTTGCCACACCAAGTGCACGAAGATGCTGTCATGACAGGAGGGCCTGGATTGACCACAGTCTCTAAATAACAAATGTATGCTTTAATTTTCCAGTGCCTTCAGTGCTCTGCTTTCACTCAGTATCACAAAGAGTTTCTTCCAATGCAACCAATGGTTCCAGAGTTAAAAACCAGGGACATCATCAGGCAACCTCTATATTTTCCTAAACGAGAAAATAAAGGTCAGTAGCAGCAGTCGCTGAAAAAATAGCAGGAAAGATTTGGCAGTGCTCGCTGATGTGTGAACTGTTTGGAGAGGTTGGTAAAAATGGAATAAGAAGATGTGAAAAGGGTTTAAGTATTTATAACAGCTTTTCCCAAGCTACATTCTCAGTAGCACAAGGATGGCCTCTGTTTCTAGATGATAAGTGTGTGGGCAATGAGGGTGAGGAGCAGCACAGAGGCAGCCAGCTGGCTAGTACAGGGTTTTCCCTCATGGAGAGAGTGACCCAGAATCATCTGTGGGAAAACAAGCTTCTCAATCCAGCTTGTCCTCCCAGAACTATGTGGCAGCTCAGAGGGATTATCAGTTCCTCTTGTGGCTCCCAAAACTGTTGGCTTGTCACTATGGTCCCATTGCTTTAGTGCCAGGCTGACAAAATTTTCCTCAATAATGTCCTACTAATAGAACTGAAAAATTGCCATCTATGAATGACTGATAATACAAGAGATATCTGTAAAAGTCGAGTTTCCATTGTCTTCCTGGAAGGCTTTTCAGGGTGCCTGATTCACTCAAACCTGACTTTCTCCTGTGTGAAGAGCTGGCTTGAAAGGGGCTCTCCATCAATAATTGTTAGATATTAGTGTGCTCAATTTGCAGAACTGTTCCTGTTCCATCTGTGAGGTCTTCTCTGCACCCATAATGTACAGCAGACCTATCACCCCAAATTCAACATATGTTTCCTCTAATTGTCAGAAGACAATTCCCCCTCCCCCACTATATCTTGGAAGACTAAAGACAGAGAAGAATCTTGGTGTTTGGTAATGAAGCACAAGGTAGATGCTTCTCTTTACTGCTTGCAGAAGGAGTTCAAGGACTGAGGGTTGCAAAGACTGATAGATATGGTATAAACACAGATGACAAGCAAGGAGAAAGCATCAGTTACAAAGGACTGTACTTTTTTTCATAACATTTGTCACTAAATGCAAGAGACTTCATATTATTTATTAGCTTCCCTCCTCCCCTTTTTGTATTCTCCTTCTGAGGGGGGGAAAAACCCTGTGATCTGATTATTTTCAGAAGCTGCTGCTTTGAAAAGGATGCTAAGTCCCATGGGCCACATTCTCATAGCATGGGAGCTGTGTGTGCTAGGTGAAAGCCTGACACTAAAATCAAGGATTATTTCATTTTCTTAAGTCTAAAAAATATTTTTCCATTGGAAGTTGACAGACTCAAAATGGAATAAATTAGTTACCTCTGGCAGTCTTGCAGTTCACCTTGGATACATATGTGCACTCAGTAGTGTTTGCCATTCTCTCTCCTTGCCTTTCTTCCTCTCTCCTGAGCGCCTCTCCAGCTCTTTGTTGATGACTTCAGGCCTTGCAGTTCACTAGGTTTGTTCCCTTTCAAGGACACTCTGACACAATAAAGATATTGGACAATGTTTCTGTAGAGTACACATTTCTGTCTGGCATCTTAGAAAGAGGAAGGCTTATAGGAAATGGGTGGAAGTAATTGTTAAATTCAGAGAAAGCTGACCTGACTAATTTTATCAGGACTGAAATGTTTAAATGCTGCAGAGGAAACAATGAAACATAGTGGGTACTGTGCCAGCAGGACTTTGCCAGCTCTGGTACCCAGGTGCAGGTGCCTGTTTCCAAGCTCCTCACCATTAGAGGCTGAATCACCAGAGTGGTGAGAGAGACAGTCGGCAGTCATTGGAGCTACAGCTGCGACACCAACAAAGCTACACTGCCAGCCAACGCAGGAAACTGCTTGGTTTTCATAAAAGTAAACCTTTTCCAGGTATTTCCTTAAAAAAAAAACTGGCTTGGAGAAAATAAAGTAGTATGTACAGTGAAAAAAAACCCCAGTACTTAGAACACTAATGAAATAAAAATAATAATAAAAGAGGAGATGTTCTTCTCCAGTGTGTTTTAGTTCTGCAAAAGCTGAGATATTCTACTTCACTGTTTTGCTCAAGCTAGAGGCTGTATAGGAAGCTTCCTAAAAACTATGTGTGAGGAGTAAAGACCACAAAGGGACAGGCTTTTGTTTTAATTTATTTTCATTCCTCAAGGGTTTTTTATTTATTTGTTTGTTTATTTACGTAACACTCCCAACTGAAGATCCTTGAGGAAAAAGGGCTCACCAGCTATGCTTATGTCTTCTGGCTTGCCTAAACTGCTTGGCTTTCAATTTTTTTTTTTTATAGAAAATGGACTTATTAAAAAATATAGCTCAAATTGCCTTTAGCAATTAAGTTCCTTATCATTGGCATAATTGACTTTATGTTTAATGGTGATGATCATGATGGAGGAAGATGTGGATGGCACTGGATTCTGTGGCAGAAGGGAAGAGTGCAGGTGATTGCTCCCTAGTTCACTTGATTTTTACATGATGATTTACAAGGTATGTAAATGAGCAGACAACCACAGAAGGTACATTTAATGGCATCTTAATGCATCATGGAATTTACGACAGGGCATGAATAGCTTGTGCACTCAACTGTTGAAAGCAGATGCTGTTATAATTCTACTTAATACTTAGAAGAAAAATAAAGCATATTGTTTCCTGTACAAATGTTTATGAAACATTAATAAGAATAGCATGCACCATTCAATGCTGAACACATAATGGGAAATTCTGTCTTATAAATATTTATAAGTGTGATATTTTGGTTCACTCTATATGTTGATTTCAAGTAGCACTTTGGTGATTCTCTGTTTTTCCCATCTTAGTCGCACGGGTACCCTAAAGATAAAGTGGAAATAAGTAATTCACATAAATATCTAATATAAAAGCTTATTTCAGTTAGGAAAAGACTTACACTTACTTCTGTAGTAGAACAGAGTATTCATCCATTTGAAACCAAGACTTTTTACTTGTAATGCAAGTTTCTGTTATAAGAGGAATTAGTGAGCTTCATTAAATCTGATGACATGTATATAGACATTCGAGATTGTTTTGTGATGGTGCAGTTTTCTACAGGTAATTGAAATGTTTGAGTAAGTTGTTGGCTGTTAAAGGTTCTGGGTATTTCAAAGGGTAAAGAATATTAACAAGTAAAATCTTTATCCCCTTTTCTGTATAAATTTGATTTACTGGTTGCAAAAATTATAGCCTTTCTTTGCCTTTTCACTAGGATGACAAGGCTTTCAGTCACTCAGTCAAATTATTTTCATTCTGGTGACAGCCTCTGAATCTGCACCTCTGACATTTTTGACAATGATACCTAGCAGCCAACAAAATGTTTTTATAACTTTTTCAGTCTAAAAGGAAGAGTCAAGTCTTAATTTTTCCAATTTTATATCTTTCTTAGTCACTAAGCATACCTTTCTATTTAGGGTCTGGTATTTCTTAATATCTTGAAATGGAGAAAAATATATTAAGCTTCTGATAGAAAGTGCAGCCAGACCTTTATTTTATATTTAAAATTTACTATTGGAAAGCTGTTAGTCTAAATATTAAACTTCAGAAACATCAAAGTGCTTCAGTGAAGTTGATGCAGCAGAAATTGTGGTATTTATGGACTTCAAATGAATCATAACAAAAATATCTGAGGATTGAAGGAACACTTTGCTATAAAGCCTTGGAGAGACATCTCCAGTGATCCTTAAGGCATTTGGGCAAGATAAAAATTCTAGTGGAGTGTCTTGGACTAAGATCTGCTGGTATCCATTCTAGATGTTATAAATTTTGATTATTTGAACTGTTTGAAAGCTGGGGTATCTCCTTGGAAATGACTGAACTTGTGGTGAAAAACCAAACCTCAGTATTTTGGGATTAATCTTTAGTATTTGTTTTTGGTATTGATGTTA
Organism: Chloebia gouldiae; assembly: GCA_003676055.1. Taxonomy (NCBI): domain Eukaryota; kingdom Metazoa; phylum Chordata; class Aves; order Passeriformes; family Passeridae; genus Chloebia; species Chloebia gouldiae. The sequence goes on from QUSF01000025.1 coordinate 751,748, forward strand.
TGGTATCTCAAAGGATTCTTACTTTAGTGCCTAATGACTCAATTTATCTGTATCATTTATGCCCCTCAATTTACATGTTCCAGAAGACATCATTGTCTTTCCTTAGATGACTGAAGGCATAGGGTAATTTGTCCATAACTGCTGTGGAACACTGCAGTGACATGTCGAAATAATAATTTAAAAAAATCCCAGATATTTTTGATGGAAAATGTGTAAAACAGACATTTGAATTTAGTTGAACTGGTACTTTCCTGTGAAGCAGCTTTTTTTTGGTGGAAAAGTCTATAGGTGCTGCTTCTGGTGGCATCCCTGCCAAGCTCCTGCTTGGAAAGGGGAAGGCTCAGACTGCATAAGTAGTGTTAGTAAATAATCTCTTTTTTTATGCAAAGAATTAACCCAGGAAGGAAATCAAGCCTATGTTTACTTCATGGCAGTGTAGAGGTGAAACTACAAACATACAAAATTTTCCTTGTCTGCTTAGTGGAAAGTGGAAATGCCACTAAAATTGAAACTCTTAACTCAGCACTACAATACATATCTCTGCCTTTAGACGTAATTTCGTTAGGCAATCTACACAGTTTTAGCAAAAGTGAATATTGATTTCATGATATTTTATAAGAGGATTTTATTTCAGAACAAGCAGACTTTTGCACTTTCAACTATAATTTCTAACTTGGGGGGTTTGTTGTGGATTTTTCAAAGGTAATATTAGACCCATTTCCAACACACAGTGAGGAAACCCTTAAAAAACAAAAGTAGCTGGGTAATATTTTATACACCTGTCCAGACAGTATTTTTTACTAGTTTCTTCACTGATTTAATGTTAAGTGCTTTGTTTACCACAAGGAGTGTGAATATGCCTTAAACAAGAATTCCATGTTAGTGACAAAACAGCATATAACAGAAATTAGGATTTAGCTCTCCCTGGTCATTCAGGAGTCTAGGAAAATTGTCCTAAGATGTTTCCTTCTTTGCTTGTAAAGATTCCATTCTATGATTTCATGAGGCCCAGCCTCATGATTGATATGAGGGTCTTTTGAACCACATTTTGAATCAGCTTACTTCTGATAAAATCTGACTTTATTTTCTTTCTCTTTTTTGCATTATTCTCCTCTTTTATACCCTTTGCATCTTTTTTCCTGGTGAGGGATTAAAGGAGGGACAAGGCAATGTGGGTTGTGAGTTTTCTGTAGCCATAATAATGCAAGAGCTCGATTAAATTTAATTAAATAAGTTTAATGACCAAAATGTTAATGCTGCACCAGTTTATTAGTAAGTTCAATACTTAATGGGATTATTTTTTCTAGTTAATTCTATAAGCCTTTACTCTGCTTAAATATGGTCAATGGGGCAAATAATGTTGATTACAGAACCCCCATGAAAAGAAAAATATCTACCAGTATTTGTGGACATTGTACTGAGTTTCAGCAGAGTTCTTGAAAGTAGAATCTGACTTATTCCCACAAAGAGTTTGAATGATTTAGCAAGGAGGAGGAAAACATTATATCACATGCTATTTGTGGGGACTGTGTGTATGTGGAATAAGAGAAATTCAATTACTTGGTGAGAAAGTCAGTTTAGCATTATGCAGAGTCCAAAACAAAGAAATCCATATTACAAGAAAGGAATAATAAAGCCCAAAGCAACATTCACTCTCAAATAATTATTGTTCTCATTAACTCTTATTGAATTGTGCAAATGGTATTAACATGCTGATATGGTAATGCTGTGAAAATATTCCATTAGTGGGATATACCTGCTAAGAAAATTAACATATTCTTGCTGCTAGGTAGACTATTATAATTTCTGTAACTTTCCTGTTAAATTTTTTTTTAAGTGCAATTAAATATTAAAATATTTATTAATTATTAAATAAGGAATAATTTGAAAAGGTACACATTTTTTATAGCACTGTGTGTGCTTTTTTTTCTAGTTGACTTGTGTGGTTAAAAACAGGCTGCATTTCTTCATTCAGAAGATATTTAGAAACCGAATCTCTAAATTTACTGTGAGAGTCCCAACAGATACAGAAATGCTGAGAGAGAGAGAGAGAGATGTTCAGGGTGTTCTGTCACACTCCTCAGAGTATTTTTGTATGGATGTCCAAGAACCAGAGGAGAAGGGTGACACTGAATCAGGAAGCTGTGGGACAGGAGAGGTACCTGGCAGACAGGTCATGCTGTAAAAAGAAATACAAACAGCTCCCCCGTCTCTGATGGCTCTGGGTTGGGTTTGGTTCTAGTCCCTTAGCTTCTGTATTCTTCTATCTCATCAGTGTCAGTAAAGTACATCTCACACTTCTGACACTCTTATTTGCCTGCTAGCACTGTCATTTTTCTTTTACTATTATACTTTCTACTTTATTTGACATATGTGCACATTACATAGTGTGAGCAGCAACTGACTCAAACCACTTTTCTATGTATGGAGTATATGCTAGTTTAGAACTGGTCTAATTGAAAAGTCATAATTCAAGCAACACAGCCTTGTAGTGTGGAGTTCAACTTGCTCATTCTTATATTGTTGTATTAGTCTAGGCTGCATAAGTGTCTTAATTCTTCCCAAGAAGAAAACAAATGGCTTGTAACATTTGTTATGCCAGTTTGATTTTTAAATAAGCATTTAAGTTTTGGAAAATTATCTAATATTTAGCTAGGTCTAGGAGCCTTTTCCTTGTCTTTCAAATACCTCTAGGGGCCAGAAAAAATATACTTGAGTGTTATCAGGACACCTCTCTTCCTCCCCAGTCACTCAAGGTCTTAAAGGGACTAGAGGTTTCCTTCTGTCTGCCATACAGAGTTGAGTATGATCTTATAATATGTTAGAGCTACAAAATTGGGTTAGAAATCTTCACAGGACAGGCTGGAAGCTTTTTTGTAAATCTGAAGATTTTCTTCTTCTGTTCAGATAAAGACAGCTAATGTGGCAACAACCCCTGAGGTGAAATATTACAGCTTTGACTTCCAAAACTATGCTTTTAACTGCAGCATTTAGATTCAAAAGGTTCTGGATATATGGGGCTGCTGTAGCCCTAACTTAAACCAGAAAGTTGTGCATCTGCTTATGCACATATACTGACAGAATGCTGGAAACAGGAAAATTCTTCAACCCACATGGTAGCTTCAGAGAAATTTCTGATCCAGCTGGATCTTATTTTGGGCAAGATTTTTTAACTAGTTATTTATCAGATTACATTTCATTTCTAACCAGCTATTTATCAGATTACATTTTATTTTTAATCACAATGCAAGTGGACTGAAAAAAAGGTGAAGTATGAAAATATGTTCAGGATGCGGATATGCGCCTTGGGTAACAGAACTTTGATCACCTTGGCCTCTTGGTTGAAATGAGAAAAAATTTTTGAATTAATCTTTGTATTGAGAGCACTAGATTATTTTCAAGTAACCCAGCAAGTAGAATTTAGGAGACTGAAGTTTTTATCAGGCTCCTCCCTATTCACTGCTTTCTGTAACTGGTAGACAAAATGAATAACGTAGTTATTTCTGTGATTTTTTTTTTGTTCTAATTTTTCTGAATATTTATGCGTACCTTGAATAGAATTTAGTAACATTTCTCAAGTTTTTTTCTGTTATAGTATAAGACAGCATTCAAGTAAGATGTGCATTGTACTGTAAAGTTAAAGAAAAGTGTAAGAAAGAAATGAAAAAGAGGAGAAGGCTCTTTTACTCTTGAATTCTTATCTGCATCACCAAAATGCCAGCATATCCCTTTTCAGCTATTTCAAGTCAAATCCAAATGCTTAGGACAACAACGGCATCCAAACTCTTCAAGGGCTATGAATTCCAGTGCAAATGGGAAATTTACGTAATGGAGTTGGCTCCAAGGGAGCTGTAAAAATCTCTTTTATGAGGCAAAGCTGGTGTTGATCTGTCTTTGACTGTAAATCAATAGCAGACTACAGTCTATGGGCTTCAGTCAAATAGCTGTCGTATATCTGGGGAAGCAAGGCATATTGTCAGCTTGAGGGAAGAGGTTTTGGCTGTTTGCTTGCTCTTAGGAGGAGATATGTAGCTAAACCAGAAGCACCTCCAGTTTAAATGAACCTGTGAAAATAATCTCAGAATATTGGAAATATGGCACTTTTTTCTGATGCCTTTCTCTGATCAGTTGGTATTTCCATTTGTAATGTCACACACGGAAGAGGGAAGTTGGCCGTGCCATTTGTAAGGGAGCAGGCAGATTACAAATGTTCAGCTTTCATCTATCTTTAGAAAAATCCTCATAAGCATAAAAAAATGTCTTTGGCAAATAAAAAGAAGAGCCAGTGCATGAAATTTTAATCCAAAGGGGACCTGTGAGATCATCTGGTTTGATTAACTGCATGACACAGTCCAGAAAAACTCATCCAATTCTTTGGGTTTTTGAAAGAGTTTTGCAATAAAGATAGAAAGTGATCTTAGAAACAACACAAATTTGACTGCATCTAGGTAAACACATGTTCTACCTGCTAAAGGTCATACAGGTTAAGAGCAAAAGGTACACCTGGGGCTGTGTGGGTCAGTTTTGCTTCTCTCAGGTAGCCAGTTATGTTTTTCATGCAGATAACTTGAGTCTGTCTGAAATCTACTGGGGTTTTTTGCTTAAGATTCGTACAGAAAGATGTTGGATCTTGATCTGAATTTTTCATTTTGTCATCACTACCTCTGGTAATTTGCTTCTTTGCTCGATCTTCTCTCATTAAAAGTCTTTGCATAATTTCCAGTAGGGTATTGGGATGGGGGTAGGCATGGGAAAGATGCCAATTTTGGTTTGAATCTACTCCCTTCAATTCAGCATAAATAAGGCAAAGAAGGATAATGTCTACAACCTATTTTATAATCCTGGTCTGTAACCTTTGAAGCATGTGAGAAAAAGACTTTTATACCCATTCTAATATCTGAGTGATTTTTATTTTTTTTATATGTATCAACACTTAGAGGGGAGTCTTGAATCAAGTAGCCTCCAAATTAATGTATAATTTAGGCTAAATAGTTGTATGGAGTCTTGCACACTGTCTTGAAATTAAATTTTATTATATATATATATATATATATATATATATATATATATATATATATGTATAAAAGTATATATGCACATGTGGTAGATATATGCCCACATACCCACATGTATGTGTTTTTGAGGAATAGTAGTTGCATGAAGAGGAGGTGGCTGCATCCTTTCTGGCCTAATATGAAATGAGAAATAGTCATTGGGGAAGCCACAAGTGCTCTGGCGCCTGTAAAGTTTCAACATAAAAATCAAAGATGTCTAGGGTTGTACAGGTCTAGATGATACTTGACAGGTAGAATTTGAAAAACAACTTTCTTATTTGGCATCACAGTGGGACTGGGGTTAGATTTAGGTAACCATGTCCTTTATGCAGCTGTAGACTCTGGATAAATTTATGCAGCTCTGTGTGGGGAATTTAAGTGGAAAATTCATGTGATTCTTAATAATAAGACAGAAGAAGGGATAAGGCATATGCTTTATTGCATACCCATGAGCTAAGAAGCTTTGAAACAGCTCTGAGGCCTTTTTAAAAGTATCTACTGTCACTATTTATATCTTCAGATGGGATTATTACATGTATATGTGTAGTGAGATTTCTCTATGTGCATTTGTGTATACTTATTTGATATGAACTCATAAATCTGTGCTGGATGCGTGAGCAGATACAGAACAATACCAAGCCAGTACTAAGAAATAGTTTTTCCTAAAAATTGACCCCTATGTGTTTCAGTTTTAATACAGCGAGGACCTAATTCAAATTTATGTCTGTCAATGGGAAGATTCTCATTGGCTTAAATTGGCTTTTAATGAGACTCCCAAATGCCTGGGGAAGAAGTGCTTTAATTTGGTAAAGAAATTTCAGCATCAAGGACTCACTTAACCACAGGAATTTTATCTTCATTCAGACTCATTACATTGTTCTGTCATTAATAATCACAGTGCAAAGTAATTGAAATCGTGGCAGTGCCATGTAATGGTATTACATGGGTCTGTGTCTAGTCCAAAGTGTGAGAGCAAGGCTTTTTCTCTTGGTTTGGCTCCCATCACAAGGCACAGGGAGCAGTTTTGTTGTGCTGTTTTTCAGAGGGTGATGAATTGCTGTTACTAAACAGGTGAACTGTGACATGCTGGAAATGCATATGGGGAGGAGCAATGCACATCTCAAATGACACGCTCTGTTATGGAGATTACAGGTGGTAGGTGGTGAATCCTACAAAATGGATGGGTTGGTTAAAAATCTGCCAGTTCTTTATAATGCACAACAAGAAGAATCCTAAGTAAACCTGGCTGCTCCAAGTTTCCAGGAAGTGCTTATGATACTTGCTTTCTCTTAAGTTAAAGAAAAATCTGACTGAAAGTATCTGAATGTAAAGAATTACTTCCTACCTTCAGTTTGCTGGAGAGGAGAAGGATATACATTGTAGTTTTTTGGCTAGTTTTTTATTCCCACTTGCAAACTGGAAAGATTTATTCCACATTGTGTAAACAATCCAAAACAATTTCACACAAAGCAGGTTTAACAGATACAAGTAATCTAAAGTTGTATATTTAAATACTTTTATGTGGGGGGCTGTATACATGTATTTATCATTGATTCAGTGACCTTTTAAAAAGCAGAATATTTAAAAACATTTTGAAGAGAATATGCAAGGCTTTATGTTGCTAGGAAAATAGATGTCTCTAATCAAATTAGAATTAGATATAGTCTTTGTTTATTTTACTATTATTTCTTCCACAGTGTATTTGCTTTTATTTGCTTAAAAGCTGCCCTACTTGAGAGCTTCATGCAATGAGCATCTCACTAATTTGTGGTCTCAAGAGGGGCTGGAAGCTCAGAGAACTTATTTCAACTTGTTTCAGTTGAACCCTTATAATATCAAATATTCAGTCTTAATTAGTAGATAACAACAGTAGTGAGTAGCTGCCCACTCAGGACAAGGAATAGTGAAAGTTCTGGAAAACAAGAAATAAAATGTTTCTAAAATTGAAACCACGTTATTATAGGGTTAGTTAAACTAGCAGCTCGCTGTACCTGCTTGGATGTATAAACTCCCTGAGTTCTGCAATTTGTATTTACATTTTTTCCAGATCAGTAATAAAATTATTAAGGCTTTGTGTGCAAAGCTAATGAAATTATCACACAGGCCATAGCTGAAGGCCTTTCCATCTATCTGGTATTCTAAGTAAAATTGTGCCCATCATCTGCCAGTGACCTGTGGTTGTGCAAGAGCCATAAAGGGCAGAAAATTCACACTGGAAGCAGACCTGAGGAAGTGTCAGCATTCTTGTGTGAAATGTGAAAAGCATAGCTCATACAATTTTCTTGAGGGAGTCACTTCACTATCAAGCCTGAAGAACACCAAATGCTGCAGTAGGCCTGTTTAGCCATTAGTTAGCTTAATTCTGCTATTGTTTTACTGATGTGAATTGAAATAACATCAGGATAAAACACGGGACTATTCTCAATTTACAATGAGTGAGGCATATAATGGACAAAAATTATATTTTCAGTAGATAAATTCAGTAAGCAAACATAATGCTAAAGTAATTCAGATATATCAGTGCTGATTAAACCACACATGCAGGAAGATGAGTGTTATAGCAGGCAGATTGTTCTCTGGCTCCCCTCAAACAGTCAAGTGGTCAATAAACAGAGTTGTCTAATTTGGATTCTGCACAAAGTATCAGAGACAACACCAAATTATTTGTTCATTTGGAGCAGAAAACATTGAATGCAAATACTGGTACTCTATTTTTCTGGTTTTCCCCTGTATTGCTATGTGTTCCTCTAAATGAAAAAATATCACTGAAAATATCTGGTGACTTGTTCCTTCAGAATCTTCTACAGAGGTGGAAAAGTGAGCAATGGTATTTTCCTCATGAAATTGTGTTAGTCTGAGGAACATCTGTGAAGAAACTTGTATGTATTTCAGTGCAGAATTTAATCATTTTGGCTGAAAAAATGTAGTGGTAAATATGAAGTGATAGACTATGTCATAAGTTTTCTTTCAAGCAATTATGACATATCCACAGTAATAAAAATATTTTGAACTGTCAGAAAACTTTGTTTCTTGGGTTCTCAGAAAAATCTGCACACTGGAAATGAAGTTCTATGGAGTTTCAGTGTCAAAACTGGAGGAGGCTGTCCAAATTATGCCTTGAGAATGATGAAAGAAGACTCAGTTCAGTTGAATTTTATAATAGAAGAAGTTTAACCAGAGGAGAAAAGTGGGCATCTAGCTGTGAAGCTGGGAAAATAAGTTTTCTGAGTTGACAGGAGGGCTAAGGACTGTGATCTTTCTGCTTTGAGATCAGGCTGGAGTTTTTGATCACTGGGTGGCTGGCTGCCTTTTGCCAGTCCTACAGTCCTGGTTGAAATCACTCTGCTGTGGATGGTCTTTGGTGTGTCAATGGCTTCTGTTTTGTGATAAGCAGGCTAATGAAAAGTTAGAAAGAAAAAAAAAAAAGAGGAAGAATAAAAAATATGTTCTGTGGTAGCTGAGGAATTTAATGAAGACCAGCAGGTTGAGAAGATCCTTCACCTCTACTCTGCTTGGTAGGACAGCATGTGGAATTCTGTGTCCAGTTCTGGGCTCCTCAGCACAAGAGGGACATGGAGCTCCTGGAGCAGACCCAGTGAAAGCCACAAGGGCAATGAGGGGACTGGAGCATCTCTCACAAGGAAAGGCTGAGGGAGCTGGGTCTGTTCAGCTTCAAGAAGAGATGACAGAGGGGCCTTATCAATGTATACAAGAGTGAATGCCAGAGGGATGGGCCAGGCTCTTCCTCATGGTGCCCAGGACAAGGGGCAATCAGCACAAGCTGAAATGCAGGAAGCTCCCTCTAAATATGGGGAAAAACTTCTTTAGTTCAAGGGTGGCAGAGCACTGGAACAGGCTGCCCAGAGAGGTTGTGGAGTTTCCTTCTCTGGAAATATTCCAAGCCCACCTGGGAACAATCCTGTACTACCTTAGCAGCAGGGTTGGACTAGAGGATCTCCAGAGGCCCCTTCCAACCCTCGGCATTCTGTGAGCATATGTGGGATGCTCTTGTATATAATTATGAGGGAGGGAAATTCAGCTCTTACTAAAAGCAACAGTGACATTAATCTAAAAACCTTATTGATCAATCTACAGATCCAGAAATCAAGATTTCATATTCTAACTTGAAAATACACAGCATAGCAGCACCTGCTACTAGATGAAGAAACAATATTCAGGAGTTCTTCTCCCTGAGAAGCATGTCCTAATTCAAAAGCTTGGTGTGCAGCTATTATTAAACTTCATCCTCATACTTGGAAGAAAAAAACGTGTGTGTTAAATTTGGTATGGGATTTTAAAAAATGAGTACTGAGAAAAAAAAAGAGGAAAGAAACTGTTGGTCTGTGAATAGAAATGAGTCCTGGCATATTGTAGAGATGATAATATTCTTAGCAGACAGTACTTACCTCTGGTTTTCTGAATAAGCCCTGATATACTGGTATTACCAGGTAAATCCTGCTTAGGCTTGCAGATGCTGGGAAAAATTTCCTTTTTTTCAGTAATCACCTGCCAGCTGGAAAGGAATTTGGTTGTTTTCTTATAACTGGAGACCTCACTGCTTGTTTTACAAGAACTCAGTAGCAGTGCTGGTGAGTTTATGCAGATGAAGTGAGAATTACTGTCATATGAGCATGAATGGAGGGAACTTCATGGACTCTGCCATTTCCTCTCCCAGATTAAAGCTTCTTAACAGGCATTAGGACCTTGGACAAAGACTCCTGCCTCTGCAGAAATGTTCTCTCTTTGTATCATTTTTGCAAGATGGGAGCTGAGATAGGATGCTCAGCTCCAGCTTCTTGGGATGCTGGGGCAGAGTGGGAGCTGCTCTGAAGTGCTCTTTTTAGGTTGCAGTAAACTTCCCAAGCATCTTTAAAAGATGCCATAAAGTAGCCTGATTAAATGGTAGTAATTGTGGCAGCAAATTTCTGGTTTTCTTGATAGAGAAAGAAGATACTTCTATTTTTATTTGATTTTACAGGTATTTTCTATTTTGCAGAACCAATATCAGAAAATGTAGGTTAGAGAAGTTCACAGTGTCTGTAGGGCAAGAAACCATCCTTGTGTGTGTATATATATATATATATATATATATTATAAAAAGCTATATGATTCAGCCATTTTGGGGGTACATTTTGATGGTGCCCTACAAAACAACTTGAGTGAAGGTCAAATATAAGCACTGGAGATATCTGAAACAAGCAGGGAAATTTGAGATGCAAAAAAGAATGAGGAGATAAAAAAATGGTCCAGCCAAAAATTAAAACAGTTGTGTGAGTATAGCCAGCTCCTGTGCTGGCCTGAAGTTTGTTGGTGACACTGCTCCAATTTCACTTGTTTCTACTATGGGGAAAAAAGAGAGGGATTTGTAGGATATGTATGCTGGTATGTCTAAGTGTGCAGAGTCATCAGTGAATGTGAGGATATAGGGGAACAGTTTTTTTGGTTTTTTTTTGCAATTTTAAGTGTTCTTAGAAGTGCATATGTGAGTTTACCCAAGGAAAATAAATGAGATTGAGATATTGATGGCAAATTCCTAGTTTTAGGGTTTTTCCTGTCCAAATGTGGAAGTCTTTTTCTCCCTGGGTTTTTCATGTTAAAAAAAAAAATCTGTTTCTGTTAGGAAACTGCTTTTCCACAGAGCTGCAGCAGAGAGAGACTGTGTGTTTTGTTTCAAAATCTCCTCATGAAGGAAGAAAATAAAACCATCCAAAACCTGCAGAAAAAAGATGCACAGCATTATTGCTGATTCACAACCACCATGGCAGCAGCAAAAGCCAAAGGATTTTTGCTAAATCCAGTAAAGAAACCATTTGCCAAGTGATACTGGCTCATTTTGTGTTCAGGCTGCTGAGCACAGGTGCCTTTGACAAGGTGCACAGTGTCCTTTATTTGACCCTCACTTGATGTTAGAGAAATCTGCTTGGTTGTCCTTTATCTCTGAATTTCTGCTTGCAATGAAAAATAAAAATAAATAATAAAAAAAAATTAGAAGATTAATTTAAAAAGAAAAAGCAAAGCAAAGCTGAATGAAACCTAATTTCTTTGTTTTCAGCTCTTTGATTTATTTTGAGCTCCTTAAAACCCCTCCTTCTGTTCAGGATGAGTCCACACAATATTATTTTCTTGGTGGTAGTGTAGAAGGAAGTATCATTTTTAAAAGGACAATCTGTCCTTGCTGAAAGGAGATTATAAGCAGAGCTGTATATAAATGACTGAACAGGGGGAAAAAATAAGAAAGTAAAATGGCAGATTTTCTTATGATCTTTTTTTCTTCCTCTGAAACAGTTTACTTATTTCATCTTTAAATAGTGCAGCATTTTGACAGCCAGGAGCTAATTTGCAATTTTCCCTCTGAATTCTAGTTTCAAATGAATTTTCCCTGCCCCGCCCCTTCCATTGAAATAAAGTAAATCTCAAAATGACAAATTTTACTATATGCAGGCACTACAGCTTCTCTCTGATTTAATGACTTTTGGACAAAATGATAAAAAACTTGCATAACAAAGAAATGCTGGTGTATACCAGAGTGCTCCATGTAGGACACTTTAGAGTAGTGGATTTGATGTATAGCCACGACCTAAAAATGCTGCATATTTTTCTACTAAAACTTTCAATAGAAAAAAGCATCAACAGACTGGAAAAACTGCAGCCTAAATTAAACTGTATTTTCTTTGGCAGATGTTGAAGTTAAGGATACACGGGCAGAAAAAAGCTAGGCTTGGCTTCCACAATTTTTCCTCCAAAAGAAAACACTTAGGTAGGAATTGCTATTGCTTTTCTTATTGATTAGTAAAATTACATGAAAGTTTCATGGTCATTCACTCCCTTTAGTATCCTTTAGTTTGTTCTGGTAGTTAAGATTGTACTGTTATTAACATTGCTTTCCTAATTTGTTTTGCTTTGAGTTACTTATGAAAGTAAACATTTCATGAAGTCTATTTTTTTTTTCTCTGAAACAGATGTTAGGTAAGGATAAATCAAACAGTGCATATCCCTCCATGAAAACAGTTGCAGTTTGTTTGGCTGTGCACTTTTGCAGGCATTATTTAGTGCTTTGTCATGGAAATAGGAACAGTATCTCAGCTAGATTCATTGTCACATTTTGGGGGGCTTTTGCTTTGTGCGGGTCTTGGGATGAACATCACTGTTTAGTGACTCAAGTGGTGTTAATGTTAGTTAAGAAATCTCTTCTTTTACCTGGATGCACACTTGACTTTCCCAGTAATAACTGGAAAATTTTTTAGCTTCTGTGTGCTTTAATTTTCTTTTTGCTGACTTCTAAGCACTTATATAAATGACAAAATGTGGGAGAGGGAAGCCTTGAACCAAAGGACTCTGACATCCAATAGGAAGGGAGAAAGGAAGTTGTGGTTCTGATTTCTGAATACTGTAATGGTTTAGTGTTCATTCCAATATAAGATTAAAAAATCAGAAACTGTTAAGAGAAACTGTTTGGGCAAAGCTAGTGTTGCCCAAACCATTTGAAAGTGATATTCCACATGGTCAGTAATAGATTTTATGTACAGATATCTAAAAATCAAAATATTGTAGTACTGGAATAGAAAGACATGTACAGATGGTTGTCAGAAAATAGGAAGATACTCCTGTAGCTGCTATATCTTGCCTTGCTGAGTGCCTTTGTGAGGGAAACTGCAAATATAGGATTGACATTGCAGATGAATGATTTCTCATATTTTTCAGAGGGCACACTTCCCTAATAAGGATCATTCACAGAGATCCTCTTCCTGTCACACTTTTATTTCTAATCCCAGAGAGTTTAGGGTTGGTTTATAAACAGAAACATGAGGTCTAACAAGACAAGCTTGCAAAATTGTGAATCGTCTTCTTAAATGTGTCCATATAAGAAGAAAACTCTCTTGAATAAGTAGACACTCTGCTTGCCAACGGACTTGAATTTTATAAGTATTTTTACAAGAAAAAACAAGCCACTTCTTGCAGTCATGTCAGGGACAATTTTGAAATGTCATTTTAAAATTCTGTCTACTGTCATCAGATTGACAGTATTTCCTGTGTTTTTTTGGCTTGTAATTTTTCATGCCGTCTTGCTCAGCAAAAACATATAAGTGCCATCTGCCATATGTTGTAGGTGCAAATCAGTTTCTGGATCTCTCATGTTACAAATATCTGGATAACAAAATTGTGTGGTGTCCATGTAAATGGGCTGTAAATATCAGCTCACACTGTACCTGCCTATGTCAGGCTAGCTCTGGTGCTCAGGCAGTAGGACACGGTGGTGTTGCACCTCTCTTGGGCTGTCTTTTTGCACAAAAGTCAGTTCCAGTTGCTTTCCTCTTACCCTTGGATCTGAGCTGTTGGTACATGACCACTGGCATGTCCTGGAATGATGCCTGGAGAAGTTGTGGACCTCTGAAGTGCCATTCTTTTGCATTCTTTCTCACCAGAAATGCAGATTTGCCCCAGCATGTTTGTTAGCTTTCATGTAAAGGGCTGGACTGTAAGGTCGTTTGACTCTGTAGTACTTGATGTGTATTTTTATATATCTCTTTATAGGGCAAGGAGTAAGGATATTCCTAACCAAAGGAACAGTGGTCCTGTACAGTGTACCACCAGTTCAGCAGCATGAAGAGTTTCCCCGTGCTTTCTGGGAGTGGTTTTGGTACAGTTAGACCTTATTATCAATTTCGGGACTTGAGCAGCTGTACTTCAGAATTTCTATCTTTGAGCAGTAAATTTTCTTTAGGGATCACACTACCAGTTTTCATCATGATATTAGGCTGTGTAGGATATTGTTGCCGGCAGGGAGAATTAATTCAGTTGGACTTCTCCACCTCTAAAAATTCATTAAGGAGTTTCTCTCTTGGATACTGTTCTTGGAGCCTTTTAATGCTCCCTGGAATGGTGTTCATGCCCTGTGCCATGCTCTCTGGGATGGCTGTTTGCTGCTTCAGTTCTTTCGTAGGCACTTTGCAGCCTGCAGCAGTTCTGGGTGCATGGGCTTCCATCTCATCAACCTTCCTGAACAGATGTTCATATTTGCTACCCAGTCCAGCACAAGTGAATGTTTGTTGGCTTTTTGTGGCTTTTTTTCAGCGGGGTGGTGCTTGTTGAACTTGTGGGCTGAGGTTTCTGCTGGAACACACCACATTTGGCAACAGGTGACCCTATAGGGAAGAAGTTCCTGCTACCATTTTGTTCTGAAGTTTCTGGAGTCTGTCGTGTAATTGTCCCTCACCAGCAGCTTCACCCTGTCTTGCCTTTCTGTGCTCTTTATGCAGCAGCAATGGATGCTTGGAGATCCACTGAAGTGCAACCACTTCTGCTACCAGTTCTCTGCATTTCCCTATAAATTACCAACCCCCTGCTGTGATCTCCTGGCTGCCATCAGACTTTTATACAAAGACTGGTACAAAATAAGACTTTTTAATGTCACCCTGTGGAATTATTCTGGGGGAAAAACAGTGTTTGTGGAACTTTAATCACTTGTGAGACACCTTTTAAGCAGATATGCTCCAGCGGTCCCTATTCTCTCCTTTTTGATGTTAATGTTAAAGTGTAGAAATGTTATTGAAATTAATAGAGTGGTTCTGGATTTCCAAGAGTGTCACTGGGAATTAGCTATTCTTCACTTGATTCACTACTATTATTTTGAATATTTACTTTAATATGAGATCAAAATTAATTCTTAGTAGCCTTATAAAATGTTGGAGGAATTTGTGGATAGTGTAATCTGAGCCCTTCAGTCAGGCTCTAATGAAAGTCAGAAGAATTCATTTCACTTCTGGAGCTGTTCCAAAAATATGATTTTTTTTTCTTTTTAATTTAGGCTGTGATCTTGCAGTTGGTGAAATTCTGTCCTGTTTGGAGGTAGATCTATTATTTCTCATGGCATAAGAAAAAAAAAGACAATCATTATATTAACAGAAAGTGTAATTAAAAAAAATTAAAGATTGCCATATAACTAAGAAGAGGTTTCCTATGCTGTACAGCTCAAGAGCTGTTTGTGATGTTATTTCTAAATGACAATTTTTCCTTACAGTGATTGACAGAAATGAATTTTATTCTCAGAAAACACCAAAGTTGCTCAAGACTAAGCTTCAGTTTTGAAAAATGAAATTATGAAATATAGCTGGTTTTGCTCTTATCAATATCAGAAGAGGATAAGGAAAAATATAAAATAATTTACCTTAAGTTTCACCAGGATGTATTTGGATCTTTTATCCATGTCATCTTTAGTTTCTGGATAAATGGTATTCTAAGAGAATTTGTTTTATCAAAGGAGTAATGCTTGAAAATAAAAACACGGTTAAGCATTGTCAATGCAAATAATGTACCTTTGGTATACTTTAGGACCAAAAATTTAGGACTGAAACTTTCAAGTATGGTGCTAGGAGTCTGCTACAAATTTTTCACTTGTGTGTGTTTTAGCCCAATGCTTCTCTATAAAAGCCAATAACTATTTGCATAAAAAGCTTCTTGCAACAACTAGAACATTTTGTACATGATTGTAATTTTAAAATCTTTGGAGTCTTCTTGTAAAAGGTTTTTTGTTTTAACGACCAGATATGGATTGCTGTCTGTGAAATACAGACTAAAAGAGAAAGATTACAAAAATTTTTTGTTTACTTCCACCTAGTTCTGTTTTATTGCCAGTTTCTAATAGCATATTGTAGTTTGGTTTGGTTTTTTTTCAGAATTTTGCCAGTAGGTGTTTAAAAACCAGATATCTCACATTTGTTCAAGTAATATTTTTATTCTGTTGCATTTAGGAGCTATACTAGTAAGGTCATGAAATTAGATGTATTTGTTTCAAATCCATGCTTTCGTCATGATTTTTCAATATTTAAATATTTTCAATATTTAAATACCCTGTTGTTATAACTAAAGAAAAGCTGAAAAAAAATATTTGCAACCAGTCAACCACATATGTTTACTTTTAGGATTCCAGGAGGAATCACTTCAAAATCACTCTCTAGTTACTAATATGTAATTTCAGTAGTGTTAAGAGCCCAAATTTGAATTTAAATACTTGAGTTTGTACTCCACAAAGTATTTAATTGAATTCCATAAAACCAAGAAAGTTTCTTTTTAAAAATAAAAAAAAAAAATCATTCTTAATTTCAGCCATTGTTCAACAATTCTCTTTCCAAATGACTTTTATTCCTTATTGAAAATTTTCATAGGTATTTGGTTTCATTCTTATTAATTATTAAAAAAAATAATAGTTATAGGAAACACTAGTTAGCTTTCGCTAGATGCAGAGACCACTGGTTAATTTCCAGTCCTAGAAAGCTTGTTGGAATGAAAAAACAAAAAATTAAAAGGAAGGTGTTATAGATATTGCACAATGATGACATTCAGCTGAAATCAGTTAGAGGGGGGAAAGTTTTGTGTATCACCACAATCTTTGAAACCAAAGCCAAGTCTGTTTATGGCATCAATCATGTATTTTTTGGAGAAGCTGAAGAATGACTGAGAACATGCCCTGGGACATGATCTGGTCAGTGATGAGGAAGTGGATAGGACATGTATGGGGTGGAGCCTGCACAGCTCAGTCTGCAGCCCAGCATTCCTGCTATTTGTCTCCTAATAAATCTCAAGGAAGGTGATAATAACATCCACTGCCATAGTTGCACATCAGTAAATTGTAATTGCTTTTGTTTTTATGATTTGTCTGCCAGAAAACGCTCCAGGAAAGTCTGAATGATCTGGAATTTATAAGTGGACTCATTAAGCAGGGAGTTTATGGGCATGCTACAGATGATTGCAGCAGGGGAGGAGCCGTATCTCACAGGTTCTAATGTCAAAGGAGTTATTACCAGTGACAGCCTGAGTGTGTGCCTGGGTAGTTTGGAAGTTGTGGTTCATGAGGAACATCTATGGATGCAGGTCCCTGCACCACGGCTTCCTCTCAGGCAGTAGAAGCCAAATGTGACTTTCACAGTTTCAGTAATAGTGCCAAATATGCCTGGGCTGAAATATAAAATGAACTACCCTAATGTTGCTTTAGGAAGTATAAAAATATGTTTCCTGGTGTGCTGTGTTTAGGAGTGGTAAGATCTTGCTAACACTGATCATGGTAAAACTTACATTTACTCCAATAAGTGGGATAAGACTGTTGGAATATATCTGGTGGCAAACCTTAATGTTAGAATCCTATCACTTAAATGACAGAGGTCTTTTTTAATATGATGATGCATTAAAAAAAAAAAAAAACAAAAACAAACCCAAAGTAAAATTAAGCCAAAAATTATGTACCTTCAATTACTAGATTATTACAATAATAAGAGGGATAGAAGCAACTTCTTGTCCTCCAAGAGAACAATTGTTCCAAATGTATATTAGTACTTTTAGGAATGGATTACCAGGTTGGTATCCTAAAGGGAATGAAGGCATTTCTCTGACATCATTAAGGCCGGTGCCCAAGCTCGGGAGAAGTGGGATTTCTCAAGCACCTGTATGTTTAGTATTTCCTAGTAGCTACTTCTAGGTAACCATGCACATATTGTCAATGGTTTTTCATGCTCTATAATAGGTTTTTAACCCTAGATATCAGGGTGTTTTTCACTTTTGAGTTTCTCTGCTATGCTAACCCCTCAAAACTTCCTGAATCTCTCACTGGGCCCAGTCTGTAGGAAGAGAAAATATCTCTCCCTATCACCTGTACAATGCAGGAATACTTTCCCTGTCTGTCTCTTACAAGCTCACACACAAATTAAATTTTAATTATGGATCTGCATCAGGCATTGAATCAAAATGCCAGCTAATAAACCACAGACAACAGCAATAATCCTCCCTGCCTGGCAATCCCTGGTCCCCTGTGGACAATTGGGCCGTTTATTACTCCACTAGTCTAAACAATTGTGCCATAATAGCTGGAGTGAAACATTGCCTCATCACTGAGGATGTTTGCTTGCTCCAGTGTCTGCAAGGCATTCAGCTCAAGGTGATGTCAAACTTCCTAGCTGGTGTAGAGAAATGTGAAAAATGTCAGGGAACTTGCTGTGTGCTGCATGAGGCACTAAGCAGAAATTAGACCTTAGTATCACGCTATACAAAATAGGTATTGACACCGAAAGCAGTTAGGGCCCAAGAAATGGTCAAATTGCTTTGTATTATTTTTTAGTACACACCTGGTATGGATTTATTTTTGTGTTCAATTTCACCCTGTTCCTGCTCTTCCACCACTATGTTTACCTCCTGAAATTCTGGGGGATATATCCAGAGAAATTGTGTTATGAAGAGATTGAATATTGCTGGTGCTGAGATAAGACTGAGCTGGAGAAAGAGAGGCTTAGTGGATCAGGATCTGATCTTCATTAAGATGACAGGAAAAAAAGAGCAGCTGCTGATTTCAGTGGAGCTATTCTGTACTGCTACTGATGTACAGAGGAAGCAGAATAAAGCCTAGTTA
Source organism: Chloebia gouldiae (assembly GCA_003676055.1). NCBI lineage: Eukaryota > Metazoa > Chordata > Aves > Passeriformes > Passeridae > Chloebia > Chloebia gouldiae. Next base: position 770,195 of record QUSF01000025.1, read on the forward strand.
AAATGCTAGGATCTTAATTTCTATGGCACTACTTGTTGTATTTCAAAATTTTCCTCTGGATATAATTGGTGAAGATAAAGTGGGCCAGAAATATTAAATAACATCATTTGCAAGAAACTGGTTTTGGGATTCACCTGAACACTGATGAGCTGAATGAGAAAAAATGAGCTGAGAAAGACCAAAAAAACCCCTAAAAATAACTTAGAGAAGCAGGATCCAGTGAAAATTTATTTTAGAATGAGCTTGAAAAACCTTTTCATCTTTGTTTTTTCACTTTTTTCTATGCCTATCCAGCCAAGACAGGGATCTTCGTAGCCGGTCCCTTTTGCAAACTCTTTACCAAGTGCAAACTTGCTGCCAGGTCCCTGAAGGCAGGTTCAAAACTCTGTGCAAGGATGCTGCTCTGAATCTGAGGGGGCTACAAACAAATGGAGATAAGAAAAACATTACAAAAGCAGACTGGCACTTAAAATCAAATGCAACAGCACTTTCTAGATGCTCTCTCTGTTGGTGCTGCCCCAATGCTCCAACACTCTCAGCAAAACAGAGTCATCTACTTCCCAAATCTGTCCCTGAGTACATATGCTGCATTCTCTCCTTCAGCTCCTCTACTCCCAGCCTTTTTGTGTCTCGAGGAATAGACAAGTTAGGAACCAGGGTGCTTTGCTCTACACCTATGCAGAAAAACATCAAATTAGGTTTCAGGTTGCTGGTGCTGCCTCTCATCACTGCCACATTGATTTTATTTTAGGCATGTTTCCCAAACAATAACATAAAGTACTCCTTGTAGAAAAGGTTAAAGAAGTAACTAATGGTCAGGTTCATTAGGAATTGTGCTTGTGAACACTTTGTAGAAGAAAGCTTTTTCCATAACCCTTCACCAGAGTAAACGTATCCTGTGAGTTAAATCTGTGACTTAATTGGAAGTTGTATTGTGTTCTATCACTATCAGTCCATTCCCCCACTTTTTCATTTTCCATATTTCTCATAGATTTTTGGGAAAAAAGATTTATTCTCCATTAATGAAAATATACAAACATGATAAATGTTCTCCTATAAGATGTCTGGTTTATTTCATGGATTTTGCCATGAATATAATGTCATAACTTATTTAAATTCCCCATCTGTATTTCCAGCACATAGTTAATGTCAGCCTGGGAAATATTCCCTTAATAGTTTCTGTGATCAAAAAGTTGATCTATTTATCACAAGACTCAAGTTCTAATGAAATTAAAATTTCTCTCTTTTTCATCCCAGAAACATAATTTTTTCTTTAAAAGGAAAAAAATGACAGAAAGCCAGCCAGGTTTGTGTGAGTAAAATAGGGCTTCATGATGAACCAAGTCATTCAGAGTAAGCTTTTTCAAGAGGCTTCTGAAAAAGTGTTCAAATAGGAGCCTTGATTGACTTTATTTTCCTGATGGTTAATATGCTTTCCAGATTAAAAGACTTTTTTTTTAAATTGAAATCAAAAAGTGCCAAACATTGAACTTGCTTTGTAAGACATACATCAAGAGAGAGAATATTTCAGTGCAATGACATGACCTGACATTTTAAAGCAGATAACAAATGAAACTTTGTCAATGTCACCAATTTATTATTCCCTCTCTTGTACCTCTGTGTTGCAGTGGGATACCACATAAGTTTCAATCATGGGCATACATTAAACAAATTTTTACAAGAAAAGCGTTTAAAACTCCCTTAGTTGTTTCCCATTTCCTGACCTTACAGCCATCCTACTGTAATGTAAAAAGACAAAGGCTGTGTTAAATTTTTCATTATTTTATCCAATTTCTGATCCAATTACGTGAGGCTCTTCCATCACTAACATGAATGTATGTGCTATAATGTCAGCTGCTGCGCATTAATCAGGCTTTTTTTAATTCAGTGGACACTGGTGCTAAATCATCCCTCTGAAAAAAAAAAAAGGACAAGAAAGAAATGCAAATGACTGAGAAGGAAATTCCTTTTTGAGCAATTACTGCAGGAGTGGGTGGCCTTCCAATCAAAGCCCAAAAGATCTGAAAATGCAGCAGGTTGTTTTATGTCTTTTGTTTTCCCCTAATTAAAAAAGAATAGATGCTTCTTCTTGTGGTTTTACTTTCCACTACTTCTTACAAGACTGCATGAAGAATTTGACCTGTTGTTGGCTGCTAGTCTTAATTTCTTCAACTGAATATGTCACTCAGCTGAAAATACCTGGTATTATTAAGGTGGATTTCTGGATACGTTACAGAAAGAAGACTTCTACTGGGATGAGAGTCTCTCTCACCAGTGTTTGGAATGTTTATTTGGTTAATGTGCAGTTTCATGGTTGAAGGAAGGAAAGGCTTCCAGATGAGAAATCCACAGTTGTTTCAAAATTTTATATTTATTTCATTGAACTATAATAAGAAAGATACCCCCTATGTGATTTCTCACTTGTAAGGGACCTAGTCTCAAACTCAGATCAAGAATATACTTATGATTCGCACTGATAGGCATAAGAACTGCAGGAACCAGAGCATTGGGAATTTTTTTGGTCTTCAGAGTCAGATCTAGGGGTGTGTTACGTGGAGAAAAACAGAGGTTCAAGAGCACAAAGTGAATCTGGGTTTGACGACCCTTGAACTTGCAGCAAAGCCTGGTATTAGAGGAGGTGAATGTGTTTTCTCATGTTTTGGTAGAGTTGCCCAGGAATTTGAAAGGTCAGGATTAGTTTGAACAACTCCATAGCTTCAGGAATATGAATGTTTGCTGAATTTTACATTATTTGGAGAGGGTTGTTGTTTACAGAGATGTTGTCTTCGCTTTCCCCTTTGATGGACTGAAATTAACTCTATTTTATAGTTAGATTTGTGGTGGTTAAGTCTTATATGTCCAATGTCACCTCAAGAAATCTCTCAACACAAAAAATTATACTAAATATCAGGACTACTAAGCTTCCTTGTGTTTTTTTTTTTCTTTCTTTCTTTTCTTTCTTTTTATTTTTGGTTTTTTGGGGGTTTTTTGTTCTTCTTTTTTTTTTTTTTTGTTGGCTTTTATTCCCTGACATTAATTTAGCATAAAGTCTGACATAGGAAGGAATACAATTTGCATTACAAAAATCTACATATCTCCAAATTGCTGGATGCATATTTTAAAACATTTTCATACTAATGAAAAAAAAATGTGGACATGGCATAGAGTAGAAAATAAGTGTGGAGACTTTGTCTGGTTTTCAGCCTTGGCAGAGGTTGTGTTTATATTTTTTACATTTGGAAATACTCAAGGAGATCTTTAATCATAGCTATATAAACCATTAGACCTTTGAATTCACTGAAATCAGTACTAGATTTTTAAGAAATAAAATAATTTGGAAGTCATGCTTAAATTAATTTATGGATCAGACACTTTCTGTGATTTAAACTATCATGGCAGTTAAAATTCAGTTCATGATTTCTGTTATTTCTTCTGCATAATTCTGACATTTTGACTGTCACAGTAAATGCAGAATTTTTCAATTTATGGTGTATTCAATTTCAATCAGCTGTGTCACACCACAACTGTATTACATTGCAGCACAAATAAGTATATATGCAATATGGCAGCTTACAGTTAAATTACAAATTATAACCATGCATTTAAAATAAAAAAGTATAAAATCAAGCATTTGGAATGAAAGGTTATGAATTTTTTATTTTATTTTTGGCTGAAAGTGAAATCCTGGGTTATTAATTCAGGGGTGTCTTTACTTAGGGTCAGCATGGCCCATTTTCACCAGAATTTTGAAGACCTTCCTGCAGTGTTTCATTGTTAGCTTGTCTCAAAGATGACAAGTAGAGGTATCATATCAGAGGTGATTGCAAACCTCCTGCATTTTGTTGCAACACCTGAACTACAGCATGTAATATTGTATTACAGTATGTAAGAGGCTGCTAGGACATAACTCTACATTTTTAAGTAGCAGAATTCTCCTGCTGTCCTACACTTCTGCCAGGGCCCTCAGTGGGGTTTTTGCTGGCTACCCCCAGGCTGGCTGCAGCAGCTATGGGGCAGTTTGGCTCAAGTGCAAGACACAGCTCGAAGGAGCTGTGATTTAGTTACTGATTTACAATCACTTTCTCAAAGAAATGACCATTTGCTGTTGTTGTTGTCCAGTGTATACGAACTATATATTTTTTGTGTTTTAATATTGTCTGGATAAGAAGAAAACAAGAGCATATGTTCCTTAATACCATCCCTTTAACCCATCAGACATGGTTCCTATTCTGTGACCTAAGCATCATTTCAAGAAGGATTTTATTTTTTTGGATCTTCTGAAATGGATGTTATTTCTGAATAAGGAAAAAAATAGTGTTTCTTAAAGCTGTCTTTGTAAAAAAGGACAAAACCAGCTTGATCACTTTTAAGCTGCTGTGATGGTGTGACAGCAACCCAGAGAGAGGTTTCAAGAATGGAGTACAGCATCATATTGGTGTAACCTTTTTAGAAGTGACCAGGGATGAGTGACTGGTTTAAGAGAATTAATATTTAAGACCTAAGTAATCTGTGTCTCTCATTCATTCCTTCAGGTTTTTTCAGTTTAGAAGTAATGATACTGGGTGACAGCAGTGTGGTGTATTTAGTGGGAGGTATGCTGAGTGAAAGGGTTAAAAGACTCCACAGCTATAGTACAAAAATAACACAAGGATGCATATAAAAAAAGAATGAGCTCTTTTATAAAGAAATAACATTTCTCAAGCTCTGCCATCCTTAGTGTGCTGGGGACTAATATCTGTGATACAGATATAACACGGTATATGAGTTTCCCCATTTAGCTAAGCCTTCCACAGAAGTAAATGTCCCTTGAGCAGCTTAGCCTGACCTGCTAAGGGTAAGAATGAGTGACTGAAATAAATAACTCTTGCTTCTTTCTGAGTAACAACTTTCTGGCAGTCTTGGTAAGAATGCAATCACAAATGTGTGCAGTTTAGGAATTCTCATCACAGAACTGAAATGAATAGATTAGATGAGATTCAGGAGAGGACAGCTGAAATGCAGATAAACTAACATGCAATTATGTCTGGTATAAGAGACAAATGTGGTTAACAAGCCACTGTGGTGGTGGCGATAAAAGAATGCTGGGAAATGCAATGGAAACTTGCACAATATATGCAGTATTTTGCAGTAATTAAACTTTTATACATTTTGTCAGAGAGAGATTTTCTGTCTTCAGTAGGCTTCAGCTTGAGAATTATTTAATTAAAAGTAACATCAGTTCCTTTACTAAAGAGCATAAGGAAGACTTGTTTAATAATGGTGGCAGAATTAGGAGTAGAACCTTTAAGTAAAATGAGAAGAAAAAGAAGGATAATTTTTGTTCCTTTTGTTTCTGTAAAACAGAATAGAAATTCAAAATAGAAATTGTTACAAATATAAGACCACTTCCTGAAGGCCATTCCATTCATGCAGGATACTGTGCTCTGATTAGTACTGATGTCAATCCAAGTTCAGTTTGCTGAAGCCTGGAGTTATCCTGACTGGTAATGGAAAGCAAAGTCTGTCCTGGTGAGATTTGTTCTGCACAATGGTCATGATATCAGCTGCATAGTGAGAACTCAGCAGTTTTGTTATGGGAAACTTCTAAAACAGCCAAGGCAAAATTCCATTGATCTTAGTACTAAAAAGAAATCACAATGGGATACAAAAGTCTGAACTCGCTTTAGCACCCTGGTTTTGATATCCTCTTTAACTTCACCTTTTTTTGTGAACTGTGCCTATGTTCTGTTTAACAAATACACTTTATGCTTTTTTTTTGTCTTCACGTTTAATCCTTATGTGGTTCCAACAACACTGCTTCACTTGTGGTTTTATCAATTTTCCCAAAGCGTTGTCACAGGAAATATTTGCAGACCTACTGCTTCCAAATTCTCTGCATTTATATTTTGTTATCCTATTAAAACAAATCTAGTTTCTGTCATGGCAACATAGCCACTTTATAAAAGCAGTCAAAAGTTCCAGAAGATAGGCTGAAATCAATGATTATGACAGAAAAAAATCAATAGTATTTATATGATTAATAGCACCATGTGAAATATGGTAGCCTTGATAGGGAAATGAGGAGGCCAGATAATTTGAGAATTAGAAACAGCACATCAAAACCTTGAAGTCCAGAGAGGGTACATTCAGGGACCTGTTATCTCCTGTCAGGCCTGTAGATAATGAAATTTTTTTTGTCAACTTTGGTGGTATTTATACTGGCATAAAATTGTGTAAGGAGAAAAACTCGGTGACTGATTTCCAGAGCTTAAAGGGAAAATAGGAGTCTCCTGTGCCATTTCTGAATGCTGGTCTACCATGTACAGTGCTCCAAATATCTGCAACTGAGCTCACACACACACAACTTGGGAGGGTGGGAGGTCACCCTTTCTGCAAAGCCTCTTACTGAGGGGATCTTGTTAATCCTCATAGCTTGGTTCAAACTAATTAGGATGGATATGGACACTGTAAAGAGGAATATAGACTGCCTGTCCTTGAGGGATCCCCAGGGATGTGGGAGTAGAGAGAGAGCTGTGCCATCGCTGACGGCGAGGAAGGAGCTTCCCCAGACTGCACACAGCGCTGCCCCAGCACCTTCTGGCTCACCTGATGAAAAGCCATGGTTCTAAGTCTTAAAAGGTGAACAGAAAGAGCAAAGCAAAAATTAAACCTAATTAAGCACCAGTTTCTGTGCTGAGCTCTTCCTCTGGAAAGGCAATGTGAGACAGGCAGAAGAGAAAGGGACACAATACGCAGCTTATTTGAAAATTATTTTATACCCAGGTTTTGTTTGGTTCCCTAACAGGTCATCATTCAACAATATAAGAATGCTTTGGGTTTTCTTTTTAATTGCAGTATGTATAAATATAATTTTGACTTTTAGGGATTTTTTACTAAATATACATTTTTTTATACATGGAATGAGAAAAAGAGGTACAGTTTATCTAGCCAGTTCTCACCCCAAATTTTTCTGAGCAGAGCAGGGTTTGACCCAAAATTTTCAAAATGAAAGAATAATTTCAGAAACCTTGCATAATTCTCTGAGGGAAGAGATGTTTTGCACAGTTCTCGAGTCTTCATTAGCCAGTTTTTGCTGATGCTCTCTTGTCAAAAAAAACTTAAAACCCCCTAATAGCTCAAAGCCACACCTGAATATAAGAAAAAAAAATTAGGGAATATCTGCACTCTGTAAGTCACACTAAGCATGGGTCTGCAGAGAAGAGGAAAATATACACTTTTTATTGTGCCATTTCTCTGCAAACTTTGAATACCCCCAAAAGTGGAGTTTCCACAGCCTTCCTGGGCAACCTGTGTCAAGTCATCCTGGAAGTGAGTTTCCTGCTGTTCAGAGAAAGAAGATAGATTCTCAGGCCCTGGGAAAATTTAAACATCCTGTGCTTCAGTTTGTGCCCATTGCCCCTTGTCCTGTCAATTCAAGAGGGTGTAATAGTCTAGAGTGAACTAAGAAGATAAAAAGTAATTTATCATTTTGTTTCAGGCACAAGCAGAAGCCCATAGCACAAGGTCATTCCTGGAAATATCATTTCGTTCAGTTCCGAGAAAAGCAGATGTGAGTCCAGCAGTCAACGCTCAAGCATCCTCAGCACTGTCAGCTTCTTGTGGCTGCAGAGTTTGGCACTGGACATATCTCACACTCCAAAGATGTGAAATATTACCTTCAGTCCACTCAAAATGCATTTTTTCTCCTTGATTTAAGCCTCGAAGTCCACAAGAGCAATTACCATACAAATCTTTAATATGGGACAGTGAGTAGGACCCATTTTTTAATTCCTTTTTAACCACTGCTGAGCTGCTGTTCTTTAAATTGCCAGTTATTGTGTGTTAATCCTCCCTTTTTTACTTTTTAAAAATGTCTTCTTTATTATTTTAAAATTTTTTTAAAAAAAACTAACTTCCTCTCAGGTGGAAAAAGATAAACAGCTGCATCACACTGATGTGGCACTGACAGCCCTTGTGATGGCTCAGTGGCATTAAAGAGGGCTGCTACCAGCTTTGGGCATGTTGTGTCACTGTCACTGGGGACTGGTGACATAAATGGCCCAGGACAGATGTCACCTGGCAGTCAGGGACATGTGGGATGGACAGCTTTGACCTGAGGCTAGGAGAGTCCTGTGCAGGCAGGAAGGGGCTCCTCAGGGTGTAAGATGTCTGCTAGTTCTTGTTTCCCTGGTTTTGACATCCTCAGCTCTGGACAGGGACATGACCACATCGTGACATGCTCCTTCCCCACCCTCCTCCACCACTCAGCTAGAGCACATTGCAGCTTTCTACAAGGACTACTAAGGATAAAAAAACCACATAGTCCCGGTCTGCACTGTGCCATAGTCCTGCAGGCAGCTGTGAACAAAGAAAGCTCCACACCACCTGCCTTCTCTGCAGCCTGTCATTGTTTCATGAAACAAACCAAATGTGTCAATGAGAAAAGAAGAGTGCACGACTCAAATGAAAGTAATATTTTAAATTTTTCACCTTTGTGCAAAGAGTGACTCGGCTTTCCAAAGCTGTTCAGTAGCATATTAAATATTCTAGATGGTTCAGCACTTTTCTGAAGATCAGGGCTTTTTGCTGATGAGAAATATAAATTCACTGGTCACCTTTGGAAATCTTGGTTGAAGACTGAAGAACTTAAAAAAAAAACTGTTATAATTTGAAATTTATTTTCTCTCTTTATAGATTTGTCCTCCCTTGTGTTAGCATTTTCCTTAAGAAGGATTTCAAAGCACACGAACAAAGATGCATGGGGGATCATGCAGGTCACCAAGGCAGGTTACAGGTATAAATTTCCTCTGAACCACCTTCAGCTGCACTGTGCTTTAGCATCTCCACTGCTCTAATCTCAGCATTTTGGTGAATATGAGAAATTGCTATCCTGACCCCCAGCTGATATAATTTTCACAACTCCTTTAAACTCTCTGACATTATATCAGCCTATGTTGTTTGGACCATAAGGACTTGTGAGTGAATTATCCAGTAACACTCTCAAAATTTGTTTTTTAGTCAGCAGTCTGTAAGGTCTAATTATCACATGAGCACAGATAATTTGATCAATGGCAGCATGTAGAAGTTAATGAAACCAATATACCACAGAGCAGCACAAACCTAAAGAGCTGGAGAAGGCTAGTTTTGCAGAAAGAATGCTTTTCATGTGCAAAGCAGCACATGTCATCTAACAAAAGCTCAGACAGAGACAAGGAGTGGAAGAACATTACATTTATACATTTTACATCTAGATGAGAATGTAGAAAAAGGGAGCTCTTATGAGTTTTTTTTTTCAGAATCTTACAAGTAATTATTCTGTGTTTTGCATAAGCAAATTCTTGAATATTATGTAAAATGCCACTGCTCATCTTAGCTGAAGTGTTGATGAAAAGCAAACGCAACAATGTGATTTGAAATCTGAAGTACAAACAGATGTTACTTTTGAATGAACTTCCATTGCTTAACCACTGGCTCTAGTTATTGCCATCTAAAGAGAGAGATGAAGCAACTTTGCATGCTGTGGATGTGGCTGTAAATTTTCAGCATGCAAATGAAATTGTAGCTATTCCTTTAAAGGCAGTGCCTCTAAACACAATGGGTGGGCTCGATATTTAAATGCAGTTTGGCTCCATAGGACATAATACCAACTCCCCATGTTAAAAACAAAAAACATAAGGTGGGATATATGTTTTAACACTTGTACTGTGGTGACCTGATATAACTGCCCCAGAAAAAAACTGTTTCTTGCTCCATACCTGCATCCTTCTTAGCATATCTTGTACATGCTTGCACTGGGCAGGGCACTCTGGCAGTGGGACAAGCCTGGGATTGGGACAAGCCTGTGGTGGGTTGACCTTGGCTTGAGCTAAGGACAGAGAGAGATCACTTACCGGTACGGGCAAAACAAACTTGACCTGGGGAAGATTAAATGAATTTTTTTCAATCAAATCAGAGTAGGATAATGAGAAGTAAACCCATATCTTAAAAACATCATCTGTCAGTTCTTCCTCCATCCAGGGCCAACTTTTAGTCCTAGTTCTCTACCTCTTCTCCCCTATTGGTGCAGGGAGATGGAGAATGCAGATTATGATTATCAGTTCATCACATGTTGTTTCTGCTCCCTCCTAACGTAGAGGAGTCCTTCCTCTGTTCTAACACGAGCTCCCTCTCATATGAGACAGCTCTCCACACACTTCTCCAACGTGAATTCTTCCCATGAGCTACAAGTCATGAACTGCTCCAGTGTAGGTCCTTTTCCATGGGGTGCAACCTTTCAGGCACAGGCTGCTCCAGTGTGGGTTCCCATTGGGGTCACAAGTTCTCCCAGCAAACCTGCTCCAGCATGGGCTTCTCTCTCGGGGAGTCCACAGGTCCTACCTACACCAGTGTGGGCTTCCCACGTGGTCACTCCTTCTTTGAGGCACTCACCTGCTCTGCCGTGGAGTCCTCCAGGCTGTAGGGGAATCTCAGCTCCAGCACCTGGAGCACCTCTTCCCCCTCCTTTTACACTGACCTTGATGTCTATATAGTTGTTCCCATCACATAGTCTCATTCTTCTCTTCTCTGGCTGTTGTTTCTCAACAATAACTTCTTTCTTTCCCTTTTAAATACATTCTCCCAGCGGCACTGCCAGTGCTGCTGACAGCCTTGGCCTTGGCCAGAGGCAGATCCATCTCGGAATCAGCTAGCACTGATCAGCTAGCACTAGCTCTGCTGGACTTGTGGAAGCTTCTGGCAGTTTCTCAGAGATGTTCTCCCTTGCTATCAGAAGTTTTGGGTTGCCACACAAACTTAGTAAAAAGCCCTAATTCAAGTACATAATAAGAAGATGGAGAGGCTTAAGTGCTGCTGAAATGCCAAAGTCCTTGCTTAGAATAATTGTTTTCTGAAGGCTACTGCAGGCATATCTAAAACTTTAAATTATGCTGAGATATGTGAGCTCTTAAAGATTACTTTAAGCTGACTTTTTCCTTATTTAACTGCCCTTCTGCAGCGTCAGCAGATCTTGGATGCAATCACTCATCTGACCTAAAGTACTTATTTGTAATTAGGTGTCAAAATAAAGTGATAATAGCAGTCTAATTCCAATGGGTCTGTCTACCTGAAATGCAAATCTCTCTCCATTTGAGTAATTAAGCTATGAAATTTAGAGTGCTCAAAGCTTTTGATGTTTTGAAGTAATTAGCAATATGGAGAAAGATACTGCTCTCTGCAAGTACCAACAGCTGATTTGTAATGAAATCAATGTTTTTGGTTTTCTGTTATTAACTAAGTTATATTATTCATTATTTACCAGTATTTTTCCAGCTGCCAGCATTTATAAAAATTTTTGTGTAGCCCAAATGCACTGCAAAGATGAGCACAAATTCTTCAAGTCGTTAATTACCATTTATGTGGCAGAACATGTAGGCATTGATCCTCATAAGGCAACAGAGCCCTATCACGCAAGAAGCTGTACAGACCAACCCAAAATTGTTACAAGTTTGATAGCAGACAATACTGAAAAATAAACAAAGAAAACATTATGTAGAGAATTTTAAATCCTCTATTTGTATGTTTATGGGACCGTGTTAAAATGCTGCCTGTGCAGAATCACATTGAGACACGCATGCACTCAGTGACTGCCGGGTAGTTTGCAAGCTGTTGTTTGTTGTATTCCTGGGCCTGGGCACAAAACATTAGGAGGAAACAGGCTGGTTTTCTTCACTGAAAGAAATCAAAATTGTAGGCAGGCTCTGCTGAATATTGGGCACAGAGAAAAGGTGGTGGGTCTGGAGAGAGTTTGACACGGTTCATAGTGAACGAGATACAGGAGAGGATTAACTCAGCTGCGGGACTGTGCTCCTTGTCGACAGATTTACATTTGAGTATGTTGCATTAAAAAATCATTTGTCCAGCACAAGTACTCCCTCTGTTGAATTTTGTCAGGTGCCTCTGGCAAGTTGAGGATCTGTGAGCAGCCACATGCATTGGGAAATACTTAGAACTCTTTCCTTTTGTGGCTTAACTAAACTGCAAACTCTTACCCTACAGCTCCTGTGTATATTTAAGAATTAATCTTTGAAAGATGCTTCTTCATGCAAGCTGGACTGGTATGCTTAAAGCTTATAGTTCTCATGTGGGAGTATAGGAACTACTCAGAATTGTGTTTTAACTCAGAATTGCTACACTTTCATCTGGAGATTTCCTAAAGGATCATTTGGAAAGATAACTGGCCTGGGAGATGTCTTTCTTGCTTGCATTTTCCTTGATATAAAGTATCTGTTGCTTGTGGAAGTAGGAATATTAATTTTTTTGTGGATTTTTTTGTTGTTTGTTTGTTTTTGCTTTTTTTGTTTTGTTTTTGTTTTTCTGATTATTTTATAAACAGCTTCTAGTAATCATGGACCATTATCAGTCTGCAGGCTAAGGGAGCAATACCAACTACTGTTTAACTCTTGCAAAGGCAGTGTGTTGGCCATCATTGCTTCACACTTTGTTTAACCTGCTCTTAAAATCCTGCAAAAAAACGGACCTTCCACATCTCTCTGGGGGACCTGTCAGGTATTTAGTTACCATTTCAGGACATAAACTGAGGCTAATAGGCTTATGTAAAGGTTCAGCTTTTACCTGAACACTAAACTAACCACCAGGCACTGTAACAGGCTCTTGAGGGAAGTGGTCACTGTCCCAAGCCTGAGAGAGTTCAAGAAGTGTGTGCACAACACTCTCAGGCACATGGTGTGATTCTTGTGGTGTCCTCTACAGGGCCAGGAGCTGGACTTTGATGATCCTTGTGAGTCCTTTCCAACTCACTTTCCTTTCTCTGATTCTAAGAAAGCATTCTACAAGGTTCCTGAAAGGTAAAAGCACAATTATTTTGTCAGTACTGAAATTAAACCAGTTTGAAAAGAGGTTTAAAAGTGTTCTGAGCTGTTCATGTGGTGTTTTGTAAACTAATTAATTTGAATGTTGAAATTGCTATCTAACACTAGAAAGAAGCATGTTTAGATAGGGATTTGGCCTGTGAAACATTGCTCTGGTCAATCACAACAAAGCTTAAACTTGGTTGTGAATAATGAAGCTGTTTATAATCCTATTTATAAATCCTGGGAATAGATCAGATTTGAGTCACTTTTACAGCAATTTATGTTTCTTTTATTTTGCACTTTTTTGCATTATTTTCAAAACAAAATCAGAAAATACCAATTTTGCATTATCGCTAGTGCAAAAGGTATTTTAATTAGCAGTCTAGTGCAGAGATTCTGGGAATAACAGCTGCCCTTTTAGTGTCGTTATGGGATGAGGGAGCATTGTTTACACCACAGAGTTCACATACAGTCCTTACTGTGAGCACAAAAGATGGCTGATGGTGATGTCAGTGTGTTTAAATCAAGCAGGTGTACAAATACTTTGGCATCTGTAAATCTAACGAATCAAATGATTCTCTTATTGAGTATTTAAATCTTGAAATGCCTGGAAAATACTCTGATACATTTTTGACATCATGCAGCCCGTGCATGCAGCCCCACTGTGGGACACACATGGTGCCCACAGGGTCACAGTAATTGTTACCTTTTGTGATTGCAGTGACATGGGTGGGAACAGAATAACAGGCTTGGAGATACTTCCCAGGATCACAGATAATGAGAAAAGTTTAGATGGAGGTTTTCAGATACCAACTAAATCATAATTTCTTAACTCCCTCCCTGTCTCCTCAGTATCCCAGAATCAAGATCTTCACATGTGTAGAGGTGGATTTCTTTTATTGTTTATTTGTTTGGGTTTTTTAAAATTAAAATTTCACATTCATACCTAGGCAAAGCATTTCACACCAGAAACACTGTTTCTGATTATTCCTGCAGGTGCAACATTAGTGTATAAAGGCTGGCATTTGCATACCCAGGTCTAGAGATAGAGATGCAAATTAAGCTCAGTTTATTTGCACACATTCAGTTATTTTGCTTATTTCATTATTCTCCTTTAGTTCATGGACCAGGTGCTGTAAACACTATGGTATCTACAGCATTTACTCCTCTGGTGGTTTCTTCCAAGCTGAGTGTCTGGTTTGCTGCTATAAAAGCTTGGAGCTCAGTGAAAAAGAATCAAACCAGTTTGAGAATGGCTGATGAGATACTGGAGATAAATAAAGTCCTTTCATATTATGTCTTACTGCCATTCAGGTGAGATTTAGTTACTTTACTTTTGCAAGGAGTGAGTTTTTCTTTTCTTTCCAAAACAAATGCCGCTGTGTTGTGGGCAAAGCTCTTGCATGTAGCCTGAGTTTATTTTCAGAGTTGTAAATCTATTGTTTAGATGGGTGATGTATTAAAAGATACTAGGTGGCCTGTGAATCCTCAAAGTAAGGAGGAGGCACTTGAGAGGTTTTAAACTCCTGGATGATAAAGAAGAGGTATAAATAGTGGCTTGTAGCAGTATTAAAAAGCCTCACCTACATAGAAACTGGCACAATATTTACTGCAAGTAATAAATAATTGTAATTGTTATGTGGTGGTTTTCAAATGATATTTCATGTCTAGTTTTATTTTGAGTTATTTTTTACAACTTCAGTTCCTCATGAAAACAAGTTGTGTAGCTTATGGTATTACTCCAGCAAAATGATTTCCATAAATAAAGCAAGAGGCAATAGAAAGGAACATCTATAAAGATTAATGCATCAGACTTTTAAGCCTACACTGACTAACAATAATTTCTGAGACTTAAGTTATTGGGAAGAAAATCTCTCATATGGAAACAGGCAACAAATCCAAAGCTACCTGAGCAGTATGGGCAATTTACTTTCCTTCCACTTAAAGAATTGCATTTTTATAGCCATTTTCCCTGAGCTTATTGATTTTGTATGCAATTTTCTTCAGAGACAGAAAACAGCTAGATTTGGCACAGAAATGGATGCAGACAACAATTAATGCTTGTGCTGTTTGTCAGCTGGGGAGTGTTGCTGTGGGGTTCCCTGCACAGGACTCGGAGTATTCCCTTCCTGTGAAACTGTGTGGGGAGGTGACCATGAAGCTGTGGAGGAGGTGCACAGGGAAGGCAAGAACAGATAGAGAATCATGTCAAAATAAGAGAGGCATCTACAGAGACAGGCTGTTAATATTTCCTTCTCTGAAAAGAGAACATTCACAAGCAAATGCAACTGGAAAGTGACACCTTGCCTTGTATCATTTCCAAATTAATTTCCACTGAGTCAAGTGTGGAAAAAATGTGGCGCAAATGTCAGAATCTAAAGTCAATTTTCTAATTAAATGCAGTTAACAACCTTACCTTTAAGTCCTAGATGCTGAGATAAAAATAAAAGCCTACCAAAAACCTAATATAGCCTTCATCCCTATAAACATAGCTTGTAGGAGCTAAACCCCATCACTTTCCTTTAGAAATTTCCTTTTCATTTCTTAATGTGGTAAAAATAACAAAGTTCATTAGGAATCAGGTTAAATCCACTTTAGACAGAAATACATGAAGAATAGGGGCCTAGATTATGGATATCTTATTATATCATCCTTGAATGATAAGTAATATCAGGGAACAAATCTAGAAAATTTGTTAAGATCCTTTAAAAACCAAGAAGAACATAAAATTGGATCTGGGACACAAATGTACCTCAATTTTTGTTTCATTTGAACTTACAACTCTTCATCATAAAAGACCATAACAATGGTTCTATAAATGAAGACGATGTATTTGGAAGGTACTGCCAGTTTACTGAACTGCTGCAGTTGTATCCCCTAAGGTGAATGTTATCAGTGAAGTGAATCTGGAAATGCTTTGCTACAAACTCATTGCATATGATACACCCATAAATTACTGAGATTCTCTTACTATACCTAAAATGACTGTGATGGCAATGCTGCAGTTCTGTAGACTGGAAAATGCTAATTAGTTAATGACATCCAGAGCCAGAGCATGAGACACTAATGATCATTCTTTTTTGTTTTCCATCTGAAAACCATGTTCTCTATAGCTGGCAATCAAAACAAGCAAGAATCAAAATTGATACCTGAAACTTCAAATTATGAGCAAGCTACACACATTTTAAAACAGCAGTCTGGATATACCAGAGGTCAGGTGCAATTTTTCCCCCTTCAGATCTATCTACTTTCTTGATTTCTGCTGCCTTGCCATTTCCTCTGTCCCTGCATGGTTATCCCTTTCAATGGGAAATAATTCAGTGTGTTTATCTCACAGCCTAAAGAATCATGGCCGATTGGATAGCTACAATTCCCACACCACATACCTTATTAACTTCAAATGAAACCAACATGGCAAATTGTGATTAGAAATCCTTACAAAAATGCCTTACATCATGGAAAATCAGGAAATTCAGCTGTTCTCAGTGAATTGTAACATTGAAAAAATACATAAATTTAGAGTTATGGGAAAGATGCTTTGACGTTCTCAGGAACCTGATTGCTTTTTTGTTCTCCTTGTTTCTGCCAGAGCTCTATCTTCTGTTATCTTTGGAACAAGGCATTGTATTTTTCCTGAAGGAAGCCTTCATCTATGGCTCACAGTTTGTAGAGCACATGTTTACATTTTGCGGGTACATGAATTACCATTTTTAAGAACAAAACCTTGGTTTGAGTTGGTGAATAAGGACTTTACAATTACAATTGTAAAGCAGATATGTTTTATTCCTGCCGGGACACATGGGGGATATTTCCACCGTACATGTGTACGTGGTGAGACAGGTTCCAGGTTTAAATACACATTGATCCCACAAGATTACACCTCCCTGCCCACCCATTCCCTGTCCACTCTCTCTGCCTCCTTGAGCTTCATACTATAATTAGTCTTTGGTGGTGCCATCCTGGTGATCGTGGACAGGGGTCTTTGATGAAGAACATCATCTTCCTCGGTATTCACTGCTTGATGTCTGCTTCTGGGCAGGCGCCATGGAGGTTTGGCTTTCTCCCAGGTCAGTTTGCCCTGGCCAAAACAATGAGCCTTGTTCTTGCTGGCTCCTTAAGCAAAAGGTTCTGCTTTATGGGTTTCAACCATACCTGAGTCTTGCTTTACTGAGTTTTCTTATCTTTATGGCCTTTACCTAGCAACTAAACTCCGTTGTCTCTACCTAGCAAGTTATATTCCTGTGACAAACTGTTCTGTACTTTTGCAAACTTGATAAATAAGCTATATATATATTTCTGTTTTCCTCCACCTGCCTAAATACATTATGTGCTTCTAAAATTCTGAATTTTCATAAACATACTCATTTCCCATATCAGGTTCATGTTGCATTACAGCAAACACATGCTCTGTAATGCATGTATGACACTCACACTGCAGAACTGAGCCTCTAATGAAGCACACTTCTTCACAGGACATCACTGCTCCCCTGGGAAGTAGGGGGAAGGGAGGAAGGAGACAGGAGTGATGCAGTTAAAGGACAGTCTTAAATGTGTCTCATATTGTAGGCAGTGACATTTTAAGACTTTTCTTTCCAATGAGTACAGCATTCCAAGGTCTAAATTTTACAGGGCATCAAGTGCAAAAGGCAAAGTGTGGGTAGCTCCTTCTGCCTGAACTGCCTCTAGGTGCCCTAAGGCTCTTCTCATTTACTCAAGGGTCTGTGCAGCCAGCTTTTCCTTCCTGTACCCCTTCCACACACTCAGGAGCGAACAGTTCCAGAACTGATTTAAATCTTTACGTGTGGAAGGTGACTCCTTGGCCTTGCACCTGCACAGAATTGCCAAAGCAGTACTGGTGAGCAGCTCCATGGGACAGACAGAGCACGTGCCAGCAAAAATCACAGCAATGAGTGAATACAACAACTCAGAAGTTAGACACAGGAAGATTTTAGTTTACAGTGGAGTCTGACAGAGAAAAGAGTTCTTCTGGTAGAGAAAAACATTATTTGGCATGGATTACAGAGAGAATTCTCTTATGGCCTGGTGCATACACTTGACAGAAAATGCTTTGTCTGGCAAGATAACCACATAATACTGTTTCCTGCAGAAACTAGTGGTTCTATGAAAAAACACCATTTGTGACTTCATAGTATAGAAATATCAAAAACAGTTTAAATGATAGGTTTTTGTCCTGATCTGGATGTGGCCTATAAAAAGGAAGAGTGTGTTTTATTTGAACTCATATCCAGTACTGCTATTTCAATATTTTATTTTTGTGTATATAGAGTTTCCTTCTAATGAAGGAAACTAGATGCTTATTGTGTCTTTGGAATGTATGCTGTCCTGATAGGAAGGCTCTTGTCACAGTGCTAAAAGATGCTTGAAGTAATTCATATGTGATATCTATCAGAATAATAAATTCTGAGGTTTTGATACCCATAATCCTTTTCTAAAAGAAATCAGAGAGCTTTTGCAATTTTTCTATGATAAAGCTCATCAATCATACTTGTATCATCTGTTTAATCTCTCATTATTGCATTGTGAATTTATTTCCTATAGCTCCATTTCTGTGTTCTGCACGTGCATTCTTTGTCCCTAGATTTATGAATCTTGGTCTTGACCTTTGCAATAGTTTAATGGGTATTTAAATCAAAGCATTTTAAGTAAACTTCAGAAGCCATTTATTGATTGTGAGCCAGAAAAGGCAGGAGTTCAGAGCCTTGTAAATTGTATGTATAAGTGATTCACCTATGTAAGCATCAGACAAATGCCCTTCCCAAGGCATGGGACTGTCATATATGTTCCAGTCCAAGGCGTGAGTTCAAGCTAACCAGAAATTAGGATTCTCCACAAATTGTGGCTTCCTTTAGGCTCAGTTTTGCTCTCTGATACTACTGTTCTCCCTACACAACAGCACGGGGGGATGGACAATGGGCAGATGTGATCCCCTGATGTCTTCTTTTTGCTGCTTCTTTCTTCTCATGCTGTTGCCTTGCTCTGGTGGGGGTTATCCATGGTCAGCAGTCCTTCAGGACAGACCTGCTCCACCATGGGCTTTTTTTTTTCTAAGGAAATATTCCCCTGCTCCAGCATGGGCCAGCAGTGTGGATATCCTCTCCAGCGTGCTCTCTACAGGCATTGCAGGGGAGTCTCTGCTTCAGGAGCTGCACTTTCAAACAGAGTTTTACACCAGCCATATGGAAGGAGTCCTTGTACCTGAGCAGGATTTGGCACAGCAGAGCTGTGGGAGCTCAGATGTGGAAGGGACAGCTCTATTCCAGGGCCAGGTGTATCATTAAAGCCACGGTTCACTTTAGGCAGGAGTAGGACATCTTTAAGCTTTTTATCCCCGCCTCAGTAGAGGTTTATGTTTCTCTGCCTGCAGTACAGCCTTCCTTGCAGTTACTTGTTGCAATTAATTTTGCTAACACTGCTGAGCTCTGTTTGAAGATTGGCAACATCCTGCTGTTAACAGTTGTACCCTAAAGCCCACTGCAAACTTACCAACCTGTCCAACAATGTGTCCAGCCATCATGCACAAATCCATTGTGAGGCTGCTTTTGGCATTAGTATCTGTTTTGCTTTTAATTAAAAGCTGTTATTGATATATTTTTGCACTCTTTAGTTCAGATGATTAGGAAGCACATTCCTAAACTCATGTTCCCCGCCTTATAACACAGTCAGGCTTATGCTTGTTTATGAATCAAAGGGCAGATATGGAAACCCTCTGTATGGATTTGTATGTCTTTATTTGTGGACAGTCTGTAGGATTAAATTACATATCAATATTTGCTTACTTTGCCATTTGATTAATGCACTGCAAGCATATTTAGAATCTTGTTTTGTGTAGGTTTTTCAAGAGCTGCTTAATATGTTTACTCTTGGAAGTACTTGTCCATTAGATTGAATATGCACAAAATAAATCATCCAAAGAGTGATTAAAAATAAAGCATATTTGACCATCATATCATTTAGTTAAGACCAAATATTTCTGTAGAACTGCTGGACTATGGCAGATGAAAAGAGCAATTCCTGTCTTAACAGCTCACCAAAGTGCCATCACCGCAGTGAAAGATCAGATGGATATCACCGAGGTAATGTGCCTTGTCACTAGCTGTGATGTACTGTGTAATGCAGGTGGTTTCAAGAGGTTCTCAATCTCATTATGCTGCTACCAATGCACTGAAGTGGTCCTTTCCCAGAAGCAATGGAGGGGCACCTAAATTCAGCCTGCTGCTGAGAAGCACTTCATTTTTCCCAAGGGTGTTAGAGAGAGTGGGACACATACCAAGACCTTACTAGGTTTACATGGAAGATTAAGTGAGAATGAAGTCTCAAGGATGAAGGTGTGCTGAATGTGTCTGCACATATATATCAGTAGGCTTCAAGAAATGATCACTTGTTCCCTGGTGCTAAAATGACAAAATTCCAATAGAGCTGGTCAACGCCCATTGTGTCATGCTCTTGCTTGCTTTTGCTTTTTCTTTCTTTTCCCAAAAAAGCTGTAAACCTCTAATGTCCTCTTTTACAGAATCCAATTTGTGACCTGCCATAAGGGGCACTATCTCATTAATCAGTGAAAGTAGAAACAACACACCAAGCCCATAAAGAATTATGGGTGTGCCTTGCTAACTATTGGAGCAGCTCTCCTGACAAATAAGACACACAGTTTGTTCTCAAGGCCTTTGACAAAAAGTCACCTAATGTAATTAGGCACAGCTGCCTTTACACTGTATTTGAGATTGTGCTGGCTGCACAAGGAGTGTTTTCTCTGTATTATCAATACAAATCGTGTCAGCACACAGAGTGCAATCTTGAAAGGCTTCTCATCTGCACTGCTCAGGTATGGAGGACAACAGGAAACAGCAGAGTTGTTTGACTTAGACATTCCTTTATTTAGGAATAAGAGCATAGGAGAACCTGGATCCAGTCAAGAGACAAAGTATACAAAGATGGCAGACTTGGCTGTGATGCCTTGTGAAGGCTGACCTAGAACAGAGAGTAGATGGAGCTAAAGAATAAAGTATTTTATTAAGAGGCCTCAGTAGATCCACCTTGGGCAGTGCAACCCAAAATGGCCACAAAATGGACAACTGGTCAGGGGGTCTCTCTCTTTTATAAGTTCTGGTCCATTGGCATATTGGAGTTAATTGTCCAATTACAGCTTTATGTTATGAAGTCCCAGCCTTCTTGTTTCTGTCTCTTCAGTCCACCATTGTTTATGCTCTTGGGCCTGAGATCTGGATCAGCTGTCCTTGGTCCCCAGCTAGAGAAGGAATTGTTTTGTCTACCTACTCTGTGAAGAGAGCTTACCATCCCTTAATATGAAGCCTAGACTTGCACACTAAAGCAGAATAGAATCTGAAAAATATAAAAGCTAAAACCTGAGGCTTCAGCTTAGGTGTGTAGTGTTTGTACTGGTTTCAGCTGCTGCTCTTCTTGCGTATCTATTTTTGAACATTCACACTGCATGTGTCTCAGTGTCTTCCCAAGACCCTTTTTGTCACACCCATTTTTGTGCTGTTTTATTTTTAGAACTTCACTGGAACACACTGACTTCACTGGTTCATTAGAAGTGAAGTCCAGCAAACTCTTCCAAAGGCTGTAAAGTTAAAAATATTCAGGTGAATTGAGTGAAGATTTCCTACCAACTTTTGGCCAGCTACAAAAATACCAGATTTGTCCAGCTAGATCTAGAGGTGGCAGAGAGAGATTAGGAGAAGTTTTCAAACAAAATTTGACTATCTTAATGAAAGGGTTTCTTTTTTTTTTTTTCCATTTATGCCCCTTAAGTCTTCACAGCTCTAAGGGAATGCCACAGTTGTAAATGTTATTGACTGCCATGATTATTCAATTCATATTATATTTTCAATTTTGCAAATTTGGTTCCGTTACTCTCTCTCACTGTTTACTGTCATACTGTTGCTCACAATTTTTTGAAGGTGTTTTGTAGCTCTAAGTCAACTAGAAAATGGTCAGGCAATATAACTTTTGAACCTATTTCTCTAAAGACAGCATGTCACCTCCTTTTTTTGTGTGATCTGAAGTAGTTGTGAAGCTTCTCTGATATTTCTGTCAATGTGTAGGTCTGTGTCATACCTCAGCCACTGCAGAGGGCTTTTGCTTTCCTTAAGTCATGCTGACCATGCTGAAGATCCATGTTTAGATCTTACTTGTTTGAAGGGATAAATGTAAATTACTTTCATTCTTCCCGCCCTAGTAAATAACCTTAAACCTTCCACAACTATATAATGGCAAGTTGAAAATCATACTCTCCCACCTATCTCCTATGTGGTATCTCCCCTTTTTGTACAATAATTAGAAATACAGTGGCCCACTTTGGATAGCTTAAGAACTGGTATTATCTTTTAGACAAATAAGTCACAAACAATGATAATATTTCTCTGTACCTTTTAACTTTTTCCTCTATTTCTGCAGCATGTCCCAGAAGCTTTTCTGTGAGAATGAGGAAGTATGTGAGGCTCATGCTTCTTCTCTTTAAATGAGTCCTTGGTAATTACTGAGCTGGTTTTGCTGGCAGACTGCGAGATGTCAGCAGTGGACCAAGTCCAGTACAAGAAAACAGGGAAAGAAAATTTCCATTTAGATAGGATAAATGAGAAAATTTATTGATATAATAATTAGACAGTGCTCTCAAAGTACAGGCTTAAGGTGGTGTTCACAACTGGCTCACCTTTTTTTCTCCATTCATTATACTTCACCTTTTCCATTCTCTTTCCAAAATGAGTATCTTCAGTGCTTAAACTGAGAAGTATGGACAGTCCTACATATCAGGCACTATCTTCTGTACATATCTGAAAGAGTGGAGCTCTATAAATAAAAACCTATGCAGCTAGCTCAGCATTTCAGTTCATTTAATGAGATACATGTGGCAGCCCCACATGCTTTACAAAGCACATCTAGAAGGGATAGCCTCTTGTCAGCTCAGCAAAAGTATCTGCCTCTTCCAGCGATATGAGTCTGCTCCAGCCTGGCACTATTTTGAAGACTGGAACCTGGGAAAAGATTGTGTTTCTAAACAAAACACACCTGAAGCAATCAGTTCCTTTGAGATTCTCTTAGGTTGTGCTGGCACATCAAGCTACTGACAAAACTTGTTACATTAGATAGTGGCTGGTATAACTGAAAAAATCCCCTCATACAACATATTGTAAAAGAACTGGATTATGTACCTTTTCTCTTTTTTTCCCCCCTAAAAGAGAGTGTTCTGTCTTCAAGACTGCTGTGTGCTCACTTGTCTAGCCTTCATTCACCTGTAAAACACAGAGTAGTCACACATTCTCAAGGTACTGGACTTCTGTTTTGTTTATTCATCCTTTCATTCTCAGCATCTACTTATGTTTTCCTTTCTTTTTATTCTTTTTTCTTTGAAGCTTTTATTAAGTAGCAGTACCAAAGATGTGTGACTGAAAGATAACAAATCCTCTGAGAAGGCAGAGACAGCTCTTGCAGGGTATTTGTAGAGTGAGGCTGACAGAGCATCTCTCCAGGATGCATTGCAAACAGGACATAGGGCTGGGAATCATATTCTGTGGGCATCTTTTAAAGTTGGGGAAGAACCATGACAAACATCTAATTCCATTTTTTGCACAACAGAAGCCAAAGTACCTTTAATATTTTCATATTGAAGAGACTGAATAAACTTTCTTACATTCCAGATATTCATACAAATTAAGGACTTCATGTAATGGGGCAACACATCTGTACAATCTGTTGCTAAGTATCTCTTATATTCACTTAAAACTGTTGTGCATTTAATTCTTAGCTTAATATCCCCATTGCCAATATAATAAAAAAAGTTGTAGATTTTTTTTTAATTCTTCTTCTGCAATTTAGACTTCAATGTTCATAGTTGAAATGTATTTTGTCTGAAGCCACTGAGGGATAGAGATTTTTTTTTTTTAGTGGAAACACTGATGCTAGGAATAAAGTAATTTCAGCAGTTAGCGGCTTTATGAAAAATCCCAATATCATGAGACCTGTATTAAAACTGAAAAAATCTGATCAGTTAAAGCCCCTGAAATTTATGTAACTTCTGTTCCCATGCACTGACAACACCTTGCAGTGTCATCTTTTGTTAGCTTGAGGAAATACCTGGTGTTAATTTTTCCCCTGTCTAAGTATTCTTAAAACCAAATGGATCCTTTTTTAATCTTCTTATGGATAAGCTAGCTAAATCCGGGATCTCTGGTTTCTAGACATGTCACTTGGCTGGTATTAAGCAATATCTGCCTTCAGAATCATTGAAAGCTCTTGCATGTGTGTATTTGCCCCAGTGGTCCTGGGAAACACAAGAACTGATGCAAACACACCCAAAGTGCATGGGCACAGCAACTCTGCCTCATTCTGGCTGTTCTCACCTAGCTCAGGTCTCTTGGACAGGGCTTCTGACTTGGCAATGCCCTGTTTAGATAGAGTTTAGAGAAACTCTTCACATGATCTAGCAAGGTAAAGTATGAGCCCTTTTGTGATTCATGTGTTATAGGTATTAACCACAAGCTCCTGCCCATCTGAGGGACCCATCACGTCCTGTAACTCAAGTACAATTTTAATGAAATTCAGCACAGTGCATTTAGTAATTTCTGTAGTTTTCATGTAACTCATCAGTCTTTCATGTAATCTATTATGTTCACTTGAGTTAATAATACCAGGTGTCTCTCTTAACAAGCTATTTTTAATTTTTCTTCTTATTGCAGAGGATTCTAGTGTCAGTGTTAAAGCATTCCTTCAACATGGGATAACAATTTGCTGTGCTGCAAAATTCTGTTGCTCCAGTGGGTAATCATGTAATCATTACCATCTTATCTGTAAGGCAGTAATAATTTTGCTGCTATGGGATGGGAGGGATCATTGTGAGGATAAACCTGGAATGTAACCTGGAACTTGGAATGTTAAGGGCTATTGCAATCAGAGATGCCAGGAAAGATTTTACTGATAAAAAGTGGAGAATTATTCCTGAAGATACAATTTGGAGGACCGAGTTCAGATTTTAACAGAACAGTGCAAAACAGCTTTAAAAAATGTTTTGTTTTTTGTTTCTTTCTGCTGTACAAAACTGCATACACAGTAAGGAGTAAAATGAATGGTTCATAGCAATAATGTGCATTTCACATCTCTTTAGACACTGAGCTTTTGTGCAGTTGTTTCAGGGGGCAAACACAGCTTTGGTCTGTGGTAAAACTGTGAACAATGCACAGATTTGTCAAAAGTTTCAAAGAATTTGTTTCTGTAAAGATCTTTTTCATTAGTTAAATCAATGTGCCAAACCACAAGATGGAGTTAATGCAGTTTGTCAGAGAGACTTGTGCTTTGTTTTATGCCAGAGTTGTCAAATTCATGTCACAAGAAGATTCCAAGTTAGCAATGGCAGACATTAATAAAAGTTGCAGTAAAATACACCAGAAAAAAAATGAAATAAAATGTTCTGGTTCAGGAGTTAGAATGGAATGCACCACGTTTGTCAGTAAATGATATATGAGGTGGAGCTGAAATGTCCCAAATATATTTTATTACTCTTTGGAACTGTCTTTGTTTAAAATTCCTCATTTGTGCATAAATGTTTTGTTTCAGAGAGAAAACTGCAAGATGGGAAATGATGTGACAGGTTTAATTATATTTAAGAGAATACAGAGGAGATCAAAGCCAAAGAGATAAAAGCTGCAACTACTGTGTGGGCTGGAAACTTCTTGTGAATCATAAGCACCCTTAAGAGTAGTGCTTCAGAGGCAGGCATCCTGAATTCAGGACAGAGGTACAGATGAAATGGAAATTCTCCTTTTACAATGTTTTATGACCTGTATTGGCTGCTCTTGGTGAGTCCTGTACTTAGGCAGGCACCAAAATGTCTGGGAACTTTCACGAGAAAACAGTAAACCAAACAGTGCCACCTAAGTCAGCGGCTCCAAAAGAGCCCCCCAGGAGCAGAATTGCTGTGAGCTGTTTGCAGAGATGGCATTTGACTGTGGGCCAAGAAAATTCTTGTATCCACAGAGGTAATCAGAACCCCTATGGCAGTAATGACTCTATCACAGTTTTCATTAGCTATTAGGAATTTGGAAGGGATGGGCTTCCCCCACCACTACATTTTTTATTGGTGCTATATGATCTATCACTAAACTGAAGTTATCAAACTTCTGCATGTCCTATCTCCTTTCTGAAAGAAAATACTTCATTATGGAAGTGTAAGCCAAAACAAGGTTCTGCTAGTATTTCAAGCAAAGATGCATCTCCACAATTTTGTTTCTGTTTTACTTTAATCCACTGGTCCTATAAACTCTGCTCTCCCCGAAGCATTGCTGCTCTATTCCCTCTCTTCAGAGGAAAAAAAACAGAATCCCCACACTTCTCCCTGGGAAGTTTCTCCCCACTCTGTTCCCCAGCCTCTGCACCCTGATCCTCTAGACCTGGAGATGCTCCACATCCAGGGTGCCTCCAACTTAAGTTTCTTGAGGAAATTCCTTCCCTTCTTGTAGATGGGCATGGCAAGATGTCTGTTGCTTCTGCTGCAGAGAAAGAAGAAAAAGCATTAGGCTGCCTTGGGCTTGGGGCATTTGAAAGGAAAGAGCAAGTCTTTTATTTGGAGGGTTGAAGTCGGGTACCCAGTGAGGTGTTTTGAGGAGATGGAATCTGCTGTTGGTGCATGTGGTTGAGTAAAGCTGCTGTTAGAAACAAACTGGTATTCAAGGTTACCAAAGGATCATTGGAAGTAACTCACCTCTGAGCTGCTTTCCAGGGTGTTTCTCTTCTCCTCTGCCTTTTTTTCAGACATGGGGTAGTTCAGTTGATTTCTCTGCACATCTGAAAAGCCCAGTCAAGAGGATGAAGTAGAAATGCTCGTAATCACTTTAGTTCAGTCCCAAGTTTATAAAAGTCATCACATCGGGAAGCATGGCTACATGTATTCTACTTTTTTTCTGTTCCTGCTGCTGTTCATAAATGTGTAGATGATTATAGGTATGAAACACCTTTCCTATGAGGAAAGCCTGAGAGAGTTGACATTGTTCAGCCTGGAGAAGAGAAATCTGGGCCTACCTTATCACAGACTTTCAGTAGCTAAATGGGGCCTACAAAAAAGTGGGAGAAGGACTTCTGACAAGAGTGTGCAGTGATAAAACAAGAGGGAATGGCTTTAAATGAAAAAGAGTGCAGGTTTAGATTGGATATTAGGAAGAAATTCCTTATGTGCAGGAGGTGAGATTCTGGAAAATATTGCCCAGAAAAGTTTTAGATACTCCAGCTCTGGAAGCATTCAAGGCCTGATTGGATGAGTCCCTGAACAGCCTGGTCCACTAGGAAGGTGCCCCTGCCCACGGCAGAAGGGAGTTGGAACTAAATGACCTTTTATTCCCTTCCAATCCACACCAATCTGTGATTCTATGGCAGTGTAAACATGCATGTCTAATAAGTGCTGTTGCATGTTCTTGCAGTCACTTGAAATGTATACATCAAGAATGAATGTTTCTTTTTTTTTTTTTAATTCCCCCACACAGCAGACTATACTCAAGAGGAGTAATGGTATTGCTGCAGAGGGCATTCCTGGCTTTCTGGGCACTGGAGGCTTGTAAACTGCAATTTAAAAAATTCTGGATTCTTCTTGGAACTATTGGCATGCACATGCAGTGAGAAGAGCACGTCAGAGACATGTGGATCAGACCAGTGTGTGCAGGTACACCAGATCACAAAAACTGCCATGTCAAGGCTAATACACGTAGAGCTATTGATCTGTTATTAGAGGTTAGACCAGCTCATCTGAAGTGTAATGAAACTGTGCAGCCTTGAAGCAAACTCATTCACAGTGGTGCCACTGGGGTCTGTGTCAGGATCTACCTCTTCTTTGCTCACGCAGCAATAAGCCAATTTCAAGACAAACTGGCCAGGGAAAACCCTGGGTAGAATAGAGGACCATAGATGTTATGATTTTGCCCTCTTTTCACAAAAAAAGAGAGTGATTTAATGCATATAAATTTTGCTTAAGGTTTGTCCAACTCTCTGCAAAATTTGGTGCCTGTCCAGAGTGTTCTATGCTGCTTCGCAGAGGCTTCATTTTGTTATTCATGTTTAAGCCCGGGGGACTATCTAATCATTTGAACATTGATAACAGGGCAGGAGAAAAAGGATCAATCTTTGTGATATTTTTAGTAGTGCTTATTTGTGGCAGTCATCCTGGAGAGAGGTTGTTATATGGCATATCAATACCAGTGGTTGTGAAGAATGTGAAAGTGCATGAAAATGAAAGCTCTAGAAATTTTATGAAGCAGAGCTGATAGGGATCACTTCCAGTATCAGACAAGAACATTTTTTACATGTGCTCTTGGAAAACATTGAAAAGAACTTCAGAAGCATGTAGTACTTTTAATGTAGTTTTTCCAGACACTATGAGATAAAAAGTTGTGTGCACAAACTTTGAGTGGCAAAATATATACTGCAACCATTTCACAGATAAAAAGGGGTCTGTGTGTAAACAAACACAATATATCAAACCACTCTGTTTCCACAAGGGAGGCTTTCCAGGTTTTTGTAAGATGATTGTTTTTTTTATCTCCTCTATCTAACAAACTAAAAAAAGAAGTGTCTTATGACTATTTTTGGGCACACTTCATACACACAGAATCATACTTTCCATTGTACATCTAGATGGTACACATTGAGTAACTTCTGCAGCTCCAAATTTACATAGACACGTTCCTAAAGCCATTAGACACAGCTTGCAACTTCAAACCAACATTTTAGCATTGCTGAAGCATAAACAGTTTTTCTTAAAGCTGTGTGAAAACCCACATTTTCACAGTCCCTTTAAGTTTAACCTTCTGGAATCAATACAAGCTTTTTCCCTGCCTCTCTACTCACTGACAGCATCAAGAAGGCTAAAGCTTTGGCTCTGTGTCAAATTTAGGAAAGGCTTATCCTTTTTTTCCCCAGAAGGTGTCAGAGGAGATAAAATGATATTTCCAAGTTCTTTTCAATGCCAAAAGTTCCCTTTCTCAAGTACCTTATTGGCCATAGGGTAGGAGATAAGAGAAAGCCTGTTGTGTGGGGCTTCAGAGTAAATGCCACCAGAATGCTCCACAGGACTGCCTGTGCTCAGCATTTGTTATCCCCAAGTCCACTGAGGCATATAGTCCAGTATTAAATCTAAACCTCCTTAAGACTGCCCAGCTGTTTTTCAGGCACAGCCTCAAAGTCTTAAAAGTCATGGTGTACAATGGGGATTTTAGAACAAAACCAAGATCCAAGCCTTTGGTGACTTGCATGCATGGATATGCTACAGGAGATTTCTAAAAAGCAGCACATGCTGCAGAAAAATCTCCTGAATACAAGTAGATAGGAATTAAATCTGTGCATCATTGGGTACTTTTTCACCTCTATTATAAGCCATCCATAAATTACATTTCCTAAAAACAAAGGAAGCACATGGATTTATTATTTTCTCATCAAAGCAAGAACATCTGAAATGTGTCACAACCACGGTCCATTTACTGACAGTGCTAAAATTTCTAGTAAACTTTTTTCTTTAACTCTATCCTTAAAATTTACATAATGGAGCATTACTCTTAATTGCTTAAAATCCATACTCCAAAGGAGCTGAACAAATTAATGTCTGGAAATGTTGAAAATACTTCTTTTTGCCATAAAACAATGCTGTAAAAAAAAAGGTGTTATATATTTAGGAAAGTAGATTTAGTTTAGTGGCATTTCTCACACAGAAATTGTTTCAACAAAGGAGTAGGTGAATGCTTAAATTAAAAAAAAAGGGCAAGTCCTCCAATTAACCAGTGGAATTAAAGCTAAAGCAACAAAACCTTTGTTTAAATAATGCCGTCAGAGCAAAAGATCATTAACTATAAACCACAGTACCTTTTTATTTGCAAAGTTTACTCTAATTGAAGGGGATGGGGTGGGTGTGCGTGAAGGAAATGCAATACCAGCTCTAGGACGAAATCACAAAACATATAGTTTTCAAATGTGAAAAATAAAAGCATAATTTTCGGAAGACAACTAAATGCTAGAACAGGACCAGACCCTCATCTTTAGGCAGACTGGGAGGTGCAGTTATAGCGATGCAGTGCATTGTTGGCTAGTCAAGGTAATGTAATGTCATACAGAGATACCACGGATTTTATACTGGTGGTGAGTGGCACTGCATGCAGTGGGTGCCTCATCACTAGTAAGGTTCCCCAAGACTCAGTATTGGGGCCAGTCCTGCTTGATATCTCTTTTGATCTGGGTGAGGGGATCGAGTGCAGCCTCAGTAAGTTTGCACATGACACCAAGTTTGGTGGGAATGTCGATCTTCCAGAGGGCTGAAATTCTCTGCAGGGGATCTGGACTGGCTGGATCAATGGGCTGAGACCAACAGAATGAGGTTCAACAAGTGTTGAGTGCTGCCTTTGGGTCACAGCAACCCCAGGCAGTGCCAGAAGCAGGGGACAGAGTAGCTGGGAAGCTGCCCAGAGGAAAAGGACCTGGGGTTTCTGGTGACAGCAGCAGAACATGAGCCAGCTGTGCCCAGGGGGCCAAGAAGGCCAGGGGCATCCTGGCCTGTATCAGCAATGGTGTGGCCAGCAGGAGCAGGGAAGGGATTGTCCTCCTGTACTCAGTACTGGTGAGGCTGCACTTCAAGAGCTCTGTCCAGTTCTGGGCCCCTCACTAAAAGAAGGACATTGAGGATCTGGAGCAAGTGCAGAGAGGGCAATGGAGCTGGAGAAGGCTCTAGAGGGAAACTCCTATGAGGAACAGCTGGGAGAGTTGGGGATGTTTAGCCTGGAGTCCTTATCCCTGTAAACAACTCCCTGAATGGATGTTCTAGTAGGGCATAGGTCAATCTCTTTTCCCAAGCAAGTAGTGACAGGATGAGAGGAAATTGCTTTAAGTTGCTTTCACCAGGGGAGGTTCAGGTTGGATATCAGGAAGAATTTATTGATTGAAAGGGTTGTCAGCACTGGAACAGGCTGCTCAGGGAAGTGATGGAGTCATGACCCCTGGAACTGTTCAAGAAAAAACCAGATGTGGCACATAGTGCCATGGCCTAGTTACCATAGTGGTGTTCAATCAAAGATTGGACTTGATGTTCCTGGAGATCTCTTCCAACCTTAATGATTTTAGGATTATTAATAATAGTTAATTTATATTATGAATTAACTCACTAGTCTGTTTTAACCAGTATTTAATCTTACTGCAGTGGGGCAGCCTCACCATGGCTTTCCTTCCCTGTGCTGGGCAGGGGTACCCATCGCGAAGACAAAAGCACAATTCCCTAGTGGTTAATGAGTTTGTCAGAGTTGATGCAGTCCTCTTCTAAGCAAATGCCCCATCACATCATGGATGATGGATCTTAAATTTTGTTATTGGGAATAGTAAACTCTGGTACTGGTAGTGTGCAAGCACTGAAGGATGCTGGTTTGTGTCGATAGTTGTGCTGCCTGCTCTACTTGATCCTAGACCATAGAGTTTTTGAGTATTATGGCAACACAAAGGTTCACCCAGGGATAGCAATCATCTGCTAATAAACAGTGTAATGATAAATACGCCACTTGATGGCTTTCTAGTAACAAAGTAAATGCTACTTTAAGTGAGAAAAAAATCAACAAAACTAGCATGAAGTGCAAAGCAACAAGGTATTTCCTAGTTTTCCCAGGCAAATAAGATTTATCTTGTATGCTCTGCTGGATCTTTGAGAAAATACAAAGCATTCCTGGTAAATCCTGACAAACTTAGGCTTTCAGAAGGTCTCTTTCTGTGATAAAGATGCCAACAGTCCTATAATATGGGTATAACACAGGAGAAAAAGAGTCTTTGTTCTACCTAAGGACCTGAGGTTTTTCAGATACAAAATCTTTGTAGCATTCACTGTAAAATAAAGTCTGGCAGCAAGTACATTGTTTGCAGCTTTTTCAGAGTCATTGGGCCCTCTGAGTAGATGCTTAGAGCAACTTATCAGCTTTAGGAGTGTGTATTACTTAAGACAGAGGGTAGCCACCACAGACTAATGAATAATATTAATTCTGTTTTAAAAGAAACACAGGTGATTGAAACCTGTGTTTTTATCCAGTTCTCTGGCCATTATTATTTAGAGCTGCTGCTGGACTTGGAATGCCACATGAGGTGGATGGTGGCTGTGAGGGCAGAGTGTGTTCAGGGCATCACAACACTAGGCTGCATCCTGAGAACAGTGCAGGTAAGTTGAATATCCATATTAAGGAGCTAGGAAATTTCTGAGTCTCTGTGATTAGGGTATCCTGATTTTAATGAAATAAACTAAATGTAATTTGTATGATTATAGGAAACCATTATCATCCCAAAAAAAACAGAACAGATTTGTTTGTGAGTGTCAGAATTTTCTTTCTTTTCTTTAGAAATCCATTCTTTGGCAGTCCCAACATCCTCCATGGTTTAATTTTTAAGGCAATTCTTTCTATAGTTCTCCTGCTGTCACTGTAACAATGTGAAGTAGTGATTAAATAGATATCTCCTGCTGGCTAAGACTCCTCTGTGATATGTTCTGGGATTGAATGCCATTCTGTTTTTAAATGTTGGGCAATTACATAGCAATAAGTTAAACATGTGAAATGCAGTAATGTTAAATGAAAAAAACAATTTTCTAATTGCAGCAGAACAGCTAAAACAAAAGGGGATTTTTGCACTCTGTAGTAAACAACTAATGGCATTTATTATGAGATAAAAGCACATGGATTTTGAATTAGATTATTGGTATCTACACTTGGTTATTTGTGGTGCACACAGAAAGATACCTTTGTGATACCATTCACAGTTCTAGAAGTTTCCTTGAATTTTTTTTTTATTTCTTTAGCTGTATTTAAAGCACTGATATTGAAAGAGTGAAGCAGAACTTGCATAAAAATGTCTTTAGGAATAGTTGATACACTCAGTTATCTCACTACTCTCAAATGAGTGTTCCAGATGAAGAGGAGGCACTGGAGCTGCAGTAAGAACAACAATTATTATTTATAAGAACGTGTCACAAAATAATCCTTAAAAGTGCTGAAAATTCAGAAACCTTCTAGACATACATGACCTAGAAGTATCAGCCATGTTATAAATGAATATGAGTTTTGGATAATAGGACAGGAGATTGAATAACAAGGTAGCCATAACAAAGAGGTAAAACACATTCAGGGAGCTCTTCACTTCTAGTGCTGCTGATGTGGCACCTTAGCAGACTAGCACTAGCAAAAAAATGCTAGGCTTCTTATTTCATGTCCCAGCATTGCTGGAATGAGAAAATGTATCTGTGTGCACATATTTATACAGAAAAATATATAATTATATATAAAAGAATCAACTGCCTGGAAGAAAATGATAATAACATTAGAGATTTTTATTCCCACAGTGTTACCCAAGTAATCAGAGGGTTCAGTAGCAATGCTGAAATTTCTTTCAGCTCATCATTACCCTCCTCATTTGACATTCCCAGCAATTAACCCCCATGCCCTAAGACAAAGCATCACAGTGGGTGACAGAGACACCACTGCCAGCCCTAAAGCTGTTTGTGCCAAGGACTTTGGCAGCAGTGTGCCCCAGTCTGAGCACGGTGGCAGTCAGGGCTTGGGATCCTGGCTCTGCTGTTACCCTTCAGCCCTGCTCCCTGGGCTGGCCTCCCCTTTCCCCCCCTGTGTCCCTTGCCCATTTAGTGATTTGCTCATGATTTGCTCAGTGATTTGCTCATGGGCATGCTCATGTTGCTGTGCCAGTCACCGTGCTCTCTGCGCTGTCCTACCTCACCCTCCTCCTTCCTTGTCAGGGCCTGCAGCTGGTATTGCAATATGGACTCATGACACCTTTTTCTGAGCTCAACTTTCATTTTCTGAATTATTTAGATTTAGTTATGCATCTGTAAATAGGGTGAGATCTACAATTCAATGCAAGAAAGAAGAAAGAAGTGTGAATTTTTCACAGATGTCTGAAGTTCCATTGTTCTTTGCTCCTTTGGGCTGGGCAGATGATACCTTCTAGCTGGTGCTGGTCGAACTGGACACACATTTACCTGTGTGGGTAGCTAGGGTGAGGCTTATTGTTCCTTAAATCAGGAAAAGCATCTGCTCTTTAGTTATACAACTTGGGAAGCAAGCGCTCAAAGGAACTTCAACTAAATATTTGTGAAGGACAACATGTACTCTTAAGCTCTACTCAAGGATAGTTTGAGCATTTTGG
This sequence comes from Chloebia gouldiae, assembly GCA_003676055.1. NCBI lineage: Eukaryota > Metazoa > Chordata > Aves > Passeriformes > Passeridae > Chloebia > Chloebia gouldiae. The sequence goes on from QUSF01000025.1 coordinate 804,211, forward strand.
CAAGGTCTAGGGACAATAAGGTGAAGTTTCTCTGTTGTCACAACAGCAACTTGAACACCATCAGAGCCAGCAGCAGACGTTCAGCCTCCTCTGTGTACTGATGTGCATGGCAGAGTCTCAGTCCTGTAAAATTCCTGCTGCAGGGCTTCTAAAGAAAGTACTGTCTGGGAGAATGAGTGTTTTGCCTTCCTGAGAACCTTACTGTACTTTATCAAATGATAGTTAGATTTTATATTGTTTTTAATTAATTTTATAAAAATTTATTGGCTCAAGGGCTGGCAAATAAGAGGATTGTGGAAAATGGGAAAATAACTGCTTGTTTCACCTGATTGCCATGAAAGTAAATAATCTGAAGGTATACTTTGAAGCACCTGGAATACAGACTGAGGGTTTTCAGCTTGAGCCCATTAATGCCAAGAGCATGTGAAGGATCAAAACTTGCTCTGGGGCAGCAGTGCTGACACAAATTACCTCCTTTTATTAAAGAACACTATTAATGAAAGTGATTCACAGTTACTGTGTTGTTTTGTTAGTGAGCTTTCTATCCAACTAACAATTCTTCCATTATTTTGTGCTTTCAATTACTTTGTTAATTTGTGCTTTCCTTTTCCTTTTTTGAATAGACACTCCTGTGTTTGTACTGTTTTAAGGTGCCTCACTGCTCAAAAGCTTACATTATTTCTCATAAAGCTTAGTGCCCTTTTCTGTTTGATTTTAGAAGGGTTGAATGCTTTTCCTCTCTTTCATAAATGCATCCCATTTTATTGAGGGTTCCTGGCAACTAAGAGAAAGCCAAGCCAAAGTCATTGGTGAATGTTTCAGTCCTCAGATGCAGATTTTGCTTGTTTGGTTAAGTGTGACAAATTTGTCATTCTGAGCCATTGCTGTCTACCTTATTGCACATAGATAAGATTAAAACAAAGTAATGTAGGATGAAGCAAAAAAGTTTTCATGATCATATAAAAACAAGCCACACTTATGAATTTTACACTGCTGACCAGAATAATTTTGGTTTTGTGCAGTTTTATTGTACTGTGGAGAAAACTGCCTAACTGAACCATGTACATAGAAATGATCCAGGATTAAGCCTACCTAAAACATTCACATGGAGGTTAAGGTGTTAAAGAAATCAAGAATCAAAATGATGTGGCTTCTCTTATAGTTTTTATGTTTTTACTGGCTTTGAATTTAATTATCTTTTAGAACATCTGAAACCCTTAATGAGTATGTCTTTGCCACTATTTATATTCTCAGCAAAATGACATAAGTATATAGGTAGATCCAGATGGGTAAGTAACCATCCATGACAATCCAGAGCGTATTTCTTATACTTGAGCCCACTATCACTAAACAACATGAGAGAAGGCAGAGCAATATCTCATAACATTAGCAAACTGCATCTTGAAGAGGTTCAGGGTCTTTGGTTAGAAACAGAACACGCTTCTCTGGTATGTCAGGTGAATCTGTCATGTGCAATTTCTCACTGGAGGTGAGGGAACAAAGCGCTTGCTTTTTGTTGGATGGGATTTGTTTGCCTTTTGCTGAGTGGTTTAATGATAGCTAATAATTTGCAGATATGTGAGATCTAGGTTTTATGAGTGACACCCTTTTTCTCTGCAGCAGCTTCTAGTAAAGAGAAAAGAAAGCTAATACATCTAACTGGTATTAATGTGATTCTTGAGGCATTTATTCATGCTGTGTATACTTAATTTTGGCAGCAGGGACATGGGTTCAATCACCAAAGCATTGAGTTTCTATGTTGAAATGGTTTCCTTTACCATAAATTTTTATAATTTTGTTGGTATTTCTGTGCCTTACTTTTTGTGAAGAAGTAGAATCATAAGGAGATGCAGGCTAACTTACCAAATACATTTTCAAATTAAACTTGGGTTACTCAAAAATTGAGGATGTTTACTGATACAGGAATATAGCTAAACCTCATCATCTATGGCTCACAGGAAAAAGCTGTTCTTTACCATAAGCCCCATCCTTCAGATTTGCATCCCTTCTCAAAGAAAATTTATATGACATTTGTAATATCTTTTAAGCTTTTGGAGTATTATCTGACCTGAGGGTTGGAATGAGCTGAGAAATAGGAGTCATAAATATTTTCCCAGCCCTTGCACTGATTTGCTGTGTGACCTTGAGCAAGTGTCTTGAGCAAACACTAGGAATTTTCTCTGATTTTGTGTTCTTTATTTGCTTTATCTAGATAATCTTCTTTTCAGGTGTAAGTTACCAAAGGAAAAGGTAGGGAAACTATTTGTGTTTAACACCAATAGCAGCCAAAATGCTGGCTGGCATTATTGAAAACATGGTGCATTAAACTCTGCCTCAGTTGTGCTATCTCTAAAAGGGGAAAAGTAATGTGGATAGTAAACTGCTCATGTTTAGAAAAGGAAAAAATAATCTCTGCACAAATGCAAAATATTATTTTATTTTAGGGTTTCTGACTGCTGTGCATAACTCAGGGAATCTTCACCTTCTCACGAATGAAAAATTTATCTTCTATTTTTCCTCCCTCCTACGAAAGGGAAAACTTTGGCATGCTCAAGTATGCCTTAAAGGCAGCCCTGCCTCTGGGATCTCACATTAACATCATGATAAATGTGCTGTGTATTGCTTGAAAATGCTGTGCGCCAACATGCCAGCACACGTTTTCCCTGCACACCTCTTGATTAGCATCTTATTTACATATTGGCAGGAAAAGGATTCAGAGAAAGACCTACAAAATGGAATATGTGTTAGTACGTTCTTCTCTAAGGCCAGGGTATTAGTTCCAAAAGCAGCTCTCAGGTGGCATGTCCTTCAGAGCTGGTGGCTGACACATTTTGGAGTACTGAGCCCACATGAGTTTCAGCAAGTAGAAGCAGTGCTCATGCACTTCCCCATCTTATACATCTTAGTGCTGGATTTACCATGCCTCCAATACTCAATACATACCTTGGACAGAACTACATTCCCATAGTCCCTGGTATGTTACAGGACAAAATATCTAACTTTTGGGGAATTTTCTTCAGTTTCACTCATTCAAGCAGTATGAAAATATGGAAGAAAATAGTGGAAACATTTAACATCACCATCAGTTTATTTCTCATTGTTTTTGCTTATGTCTAAGTATATTGATTATTCTTTGGTATGGTTTTGTTTGCTTGTTTTGAAATATTATTCTGGTTTGCCAGTATCTCACATTATTCAGAAGCTCAATGTTCTTGATACCTATTTTAGCAGGGGTAAGCATGAGAGTATGCAGTCAAAAAGCCACTGAAATGATATTTGCTATTCCTTCTACATAACTTAAAGATACTGTTGACCTTGTAATTTATACTTGTGCTGTGCTTATAAATCCTTGTTATTAGAAAAGCTTCAGGCTAGGGACTGCATGGACCTACCACTCTATCCTATTGAACTGAGTCAAATTTTAAGATACAGCATGCAAATAATATGAACAGGTAGGAACCTGCAAAGAATGCATGCCCAAAATTATTATGAAAATCATGTCACTTGAACAGACCGAACAATCTTGTGGCATCATAGAAAATTAGGTGCATATTTTCACATCTGAGAATAGATGTAGAAGAAACTAATGAAGTAACCATTAATAAGGTAAATGTCATTTTCAGGAAGATGCTGCTTATTTAAGATATACTTTTTCAAAACCATTTAAAAGCCTGTTGTAGCACTTGAGATGTGAAGTGATCAGAGTAGATGAGCTAATTAGGCATCTAGAGAAGCAAAAAATCCCTCTTGTCTTAGAGTTGCTTTTATGATTTAAGGACAAAAAAAAAATCTCAAACCCCTTTCTGAAGCAGACATAGCCTGGATGCCATGCATGGAGATGCCAGATTGGAAAAGAATATGAAAGAAAGGAGGGTGTTATGAGTCACCATCTTCTGGAAAGGGCATAGCAGAGTTTGAAGAGGAAGATTTGATAATTCAATTTGTTCTTTCTAAGTTTTATATGAAAACTGGAAAAAATGTGGGGTGAGGTGCACAAACTAAAACTGTAGTTCAGAGGAAAGAACTCAAGGAAGGAGACAGAGGTTTCTGAAGCATTAGAATAGAGTTAGGAGATTAATTCATGCTTTCATTGACTTTTACAAATGGCTCCGAGCAAAAAATTGGTTCAGGCTATGATAAATATTATTTTGAATGCTACACTGTAATGCACAGTACACTAATATCCCCTCAAGCAATGACTGTAAATACAGTTCTAGATATTAAATGTCTGGAGGTCATGTTATTTTAATTGCCTCTAGAGAGGACTATCTCAGGGAAGTTCTACTCTGATGAATGTTACTGGCTCCTACTGGCAACTGTGAAGTCTGAAACTAGAATAGCTCTCCTCTGGAGAGCTGCCAGATCCAGCTGAAGTCAGTGGATAAAATTCTGCTGGTCTTATACATGAGGAGTCTGGTTGACTTCATTAGGGTCTCATGTGTATAACACAATACTTTCTTCCAATATGATTATGTCAGGAAACTGGGATTCAGCTGTAGCTGATTTATTATTGCATTAGGTATCAGTTTGCCTGTAGCATACCTGTCAATAATACCTCAGAAAAAAATAATAACACCTGGAAAGAAAATAAGTTTGGAAGACAGATGATGGCCTTGGAAAATAAAATAGATTAAACAGACAAAAAGAAGTGAAAAACTGATAAAAATGTCAAAGAAAGGTGCCAGGACCAGACCGTGAGGCTTAACATTTCTGCTGCCCTCTCACTGATGGCTTGACTTTACAGCATGCTGAGGAATTTAAAATGCAGTAATAGCAGAAACAGGGTCATTACAGAGAGTGGGTGGGATTTTTCAAGCACAAGCTGAGTACTCTCTCAAGTCCTTGATGTTTTAGGTTTGGTTTTCAGTAGGTGCACAGGTGGGCCAACCCTGATATTTCCGTCCTGAATCTGATGTGTTGGCTTCCATCCATAGAGACCTGGCTTCTACCTCATGTTGTGCTTCTGTAGTTTTCCCTCAAGTTTGCTCTAGACAGCTGGGCTACATAGATGGACTCTCATCCTGCATCATTAACAGGGCTGAGAACTCATCTTGAAGGAGTTCTTGTGAGAGGTGTTTTAAATTGATTACTGTGCTGTTCAGAGGCTCTGGTTACACAGCGCTCATTAGTGACAACTAAGGCACTGAAAAAAGCAGACCTGTCAGACTTGCTGCCTTCAGAAAGACAGATAAATGAGTCTGGGCAGAGTGCCATGCTAGTCTGGTTCTATTACTCCTAGTAGCTGAGCTAGCTCAGAGAGCTAGCTCAGGTATCCCTTCAGGAGAGGAGAGCATGCTGTCCGGATGTCTCCCATGCAGTCAAACAGCTGATAACACTTTGAATTGACTTTGCCTTCTCTGCTTCAGTTAAAACATTCTGGAAACTCAAAGTAATAGGCTAAAAGTCACAAGTTTTGCTTTTTTTGGTGGCTGTGCTGTACAAGAGACCTACTGCAGCACAAATGGTGGGTGGCCTTTAACCTTTCCAGCTGGCTCTGCTATTACTCAGCCAGGCTCCTTCTGAGGTGCACTCATTTGTCTCCTGGCCCTGGGGGCTGGTGCAAGTGCAGTGCTGGCTCAGGGGAGCTCAGCTAACGCAGAACCTGACATTGAGGGAAGAGAAGAAAGGACAGAGTTTTCTTGCTGCTCTCTCAATCTGTGCCAGGCTACAGCCGGACCCAGAGAGGGACCATCACGTTGAGTTGATGTAAAAGCTGTAGGATGCCTTTGCTCATCTTTTCACTAATGTGGTATTTCCATAAATGTTATAAAAGTGTTAGCAACAGGTTAGCCATATATTTCTAATTTAACCAGAACGTGTATAAATTAATTCACCCAGACAACCAAGGGAAGTTTGTGCTGGAAATACAGTTTATCAGAAACTGTTTTCCCTTCCCATGTACATTTTATTATATATTTTCTCACCTCCAATATCAAGATACAATCAAAATATTCACAGTAATATCTTCTTTTTCTCTCTATGCCCCTCAAATATGAGTGAAAGAAGAATCAAAGAGAAGTACAGACTGCCTAGAAATTCTGTCAGTTCAGCCAGGGATTTGGATCAGCAAAAATTGGCACCAAGGCAAATCAGAGGTACTTTATACAGTGTGGGAGGTCCTCGAAAGGAGAGACCTGTTTCCTTCACAGGACTCTAACCCGGAAAGCTTATGCTCTATTGAATGGTAGGAAAACTTGAAAATTTTTTTCCCATTTCCTAAGGAAATGCTTGTCCTGTGCATATGTTTGGACTGGGTAAGGCCATGTTTAGATATACTTCAGTGAAGCCATAGGAAGCATGACAGGACATCATACAGCAACCTTTGCCTCTTGATGTATGCATGTAATAATGCTCACAGTACTGGAAAGATAAATGAAGAAACAGAGCTAAAACTGACATTAGCCCTCAGTAGCTTTCTGGATCGCTGGTCAATGCGGCCCTTATGAAACCATGTTTGGTCTGGATGAAACATTTGGTCTTGCAGATAAAGGGTTAAATCTAGGGGTTTCTGTTAAACATTGATTTAACAGAAAAAACTCAAATTCTGTCTATTTAAATGTCCTGGTGTTTTAGGTTTTAGACACGCTTGGTGAATTTTAGAAAGCTGTGTAATTTTACCCAGGAGTCCTTGACCGAGACAATTGCTGCTCTGTGTGGATGGACAGGAAGGGTGTTAGAGAACACAGCAGGGTTACTGCAAACCTCTCATAACAATATTCACCCAGGAAAGAGTCAAAAATCAACTCTCAGCTAAAGTGGACTCTTTGCAACACTCCTAATGACTCACTGGAGACTTGCAAGACTCTTACCAAATGCTGTTAAATAAAATTTTCCACTTCAGCAGCTTATTCAACCAGAGGGAATTCAGTCTGCAGCACAACTGAAAATATTCTTGTTCAGAAAATAGACATCATTGATTACCCTGCATTTGTGAAGGCATTGCTCTTGATGCTGCCCATTGGTCTGTGCTTTGAATAATCCTTCATGATTGCTACTGAATAAATCAACGTTGCAAAAATATCAAACAGGGAATGCTTTATTATTCTAACCATTTTGTTATATATTTTGTTAGATGCAGTTGTTGCCACAAAGGATGGGTAGAAACAACTAAGATTTCCTGTTAAAATGATGCCAGGTTCATCAATCTAGAATTTGAGAATTAACTAATTACCATGTAATGTAAGCAATGCACTCCCATTTATCAGTAATGAATATAAAGAAAGACAAAAACCTTAGTGGAGAAGAAAAAATTCACAAGAGCAGCTTGTAAAAGCACTTGACAATACATCTGTGAAAGGAAAAAAGCAATCCTCAGTTTCAGGACCAGATAATGAATCGGGATTTTTCATCACACTCCAGTGCAAATGTCCAATAACCTAATGTTCCATCACCTCTGTGCTGATGCTTCCCTCCTTCCAGAGATTCCTGCCATGTTTCAGTTCCAGCATGACTCCAAAATGAAGACTGGTCCTAATCTGTTCACTCATCCTGCTGTAGGTATTTGAGAGAGTCTCATGATATTTTACTCTGCTTATCTTCCATGATGCAAGGTTATCTGCAACAGCTTTTTCTGGGAAATGCTCTGTCAATATCACCTCACAGTAAAGATCCCATCAGAGTATTCCTATTATTTGTATTGCCATAGGTCTTTGAAGCTCCAGTAAGGATCTGAAACCGTGTTGCATTTGGTATTCTCCAAAACTTACCTGAGCATTTCCATCATTACAGAATAAGTTCCTTTCCCTGACTGTCATTTTGTTCATGACAGAGAGGATTTTAAGTTCACATATATTAAGATAGGTCCTGAAGCATCACTGAGAAATTCTGAATAGAAAGCCACAATCACTTAAGATTTTTCTGTCACTAAATTCCCCATGGCCACTAAAATCTGAGTGACTTCTTCATCTCCATTTATCTGAATGCACAAAACTGGTTCATGAAGCTAAAGCAGCCATTCTTTGCTCTTGTTTCCTTAGGAAGGGGAAAACAACTTCTTACCTTTTCAGAGTCTTCAATTTTTATTCATTTTTACATTACAGCCATTTCTAGACCTTCATGTCAATAAGACACTGTTGGACAAAGCATTAGGCAAAAACTGGTGAAAATACAATGTCTCACCCTGAAAAACCTATATTCCAGGATGTGTGTCATGCAGATGGAGGGCAGAGAAGGCTGAAGTCAAAATCATTTTACAAGTTACACACATTTCAAACTTTTTTTCTCATAATAAATTCAGAGCAAAAGTATTGAAACCCACATGTGCTTTATGCTATTGTACAGGGCCCAAGGATGCATCTGTAAGGTGGCTGGGAATCATGGCTGTCCTCTGCATTTAGAATATTCCTGGGATATTTCACAGAGAATGCAGGGGCAGATGTAGCTAGAACAAAGCCTTCCTCAAAATATTCAGAAAGGAACAGTAGTTTTGAAAAGGCTGCATGAAGGGCAGCCTCAGAGTTGCTGTGGCTAACCTCTGTCCAACGATAGACACGGATCTTTTTCAGTTTGTCTTCAAAGAATGTGTTGCTCTTACAGAGAAGATTTCAGCCCAAAGACAAAAGTGATCAAGGTGTCTCTGAGACTCTCCCTGCCAAATGAAAGCTGGTTTTGCTAGAGAGGTGGACATCTAAGCTACTTAGCAAAAACACTACAATTCATTCCTAAGACAGGCACACATTCAACAATAGGTGGTTTAATAATTTCATGAAATTATAGATGTACCTGTTGGGTTTTTTACTATGAGCTGGCAGAAGTTGCACTGAACAAGAGATTAAAACACAGTAACATACAAGGAGCCCATTTTATGCCGTTTTTGTCTTTATTTATTTTTTACATACTGTGCTAGATGGTGTTGTATATAATGCTGGATGCCATGCAGTGGATCTAGCTGTTATCTGCCCAATAAATTAAGGGTTCAGTGCTGGTCTTAAACATGGTAGGCTAGTCAAGGGTCTTTTAGTTTTCAGTCTGTTCTCTCACAGCAATTGTCATTTTAACTCTTAGTAGCAAAGACTCAGAGAAGCTGCAGCTATGCCTAAGTGGCAAAAATTGTAAGCTTGGTTGTAAATGAAGTGTGGGATTCACTGCCAATACAAGCTGCCCAAAACATAATGAGAGCATTTAATATTTTATTATTTTTTCCCACTGTTCTACCAGAGATTGAATACTGGAATGAGACTTAAGTGAGAGCAACTTACCAGATGAAGAGCATAACTAATGTCTTTCATAAAAATTAATATTTAAGCAGTGTAGTTAGTTGTATTATAATTGTTCCACCTCACTACAATCATGATGTTTCAGTATTATTTCCCCTTGTATAATTCTGATCTGAATATTATATATATAATAATATATATATATTATTGGACTGTGGACTGTGGACACCTTTCTCTTTGGTGTGCATGGCCAGATGAGTGGGAACTGAGGAATAAATGATGCCAGAAACTGCTGTTCTGGCCACCAGAAGAAACACAGTGGCACAGCACCTTTGGATATTGAATGTATCATGAGACTTAACCTTTTGAGTGTAGGGATACACTGGACACTAAATCTGCCCAGTGCTGGTCAGCAAGGCAAAAGGCAAATTGAGAGAGATGGACAAAGAAAGCAGAATGGAATAATTTTTGGACAAAGCTGCTGTTCCAGCTTTATGTCATTCACATGAAATAATCTAAGCCAGTTTTTTATTTTTTTATTTTTTTTTCTTTGTGGGAAGAAAGAGCACGATTTTGCTGGTTTGGAGCTAGTTAATTTTGAAACTACTATTGCTCTTGATCCATACTTACTAGAAGCACGCGGCATATCCTTGAAACCTCTCTTATATTTGCTTCTCTACATTTTCCATGTTTCAGTGAAATTTAAAGGATTACAATATTCTTCTGTGTTAGCACACAAATTTGCACAACTAACCACCTCCAGCCACATACCAAAAAAGGTATAACACTCCCACTGTCAAGGTTACGTGGTGTTTGCTTTTATTGTCACTGAAGAGCAGAGCAGTGCCACTGCTGTAGTAAGGCATCCAAGAAAACAGCAAAATTTAGGTCTCACTAGAGCATTTTCCAGTTTTATCTCATAACTGATGTGCTGCCAAGTCTCTTACCATGTTGACAATGGTGTTTCCTTGACCAATGCAGCATCATAAAACCTGTGGGCCCCTACAAGGCAAGAGTAACGTTTCATTAAGTCATCTTTATGAGATATTCTTTGGCTTCTCCATAAATTTCATTACTTGCTCCTGCAAAATATTCAGAGACTTTCAGCCCCCTTGGGCTCAGTGAAGGATAAGACTTTCTCAGTTCTTGGATGGATTATGCTCATGTGGACCCTACAGGCAGGAAACTCCTCTGCTTCACTAGTGCATTTAATTGCCCCCAGCCATAGTTTTTACTCTCTGCCATGAATAGAGTCCCTTAAATGCACTTGACAGCAGTCACTGTGAAAAGCCTTTTTTACTCCCATGCATGAAAAGTGACTGAGTAACACATGATTGGAGGAATGAGCAGTGAGGAGATGCAGAACAAAAAGCGGGAGTGAATCTTGGGACAGATTGAAAGAGATGTGTGATGAAGATAAGTAGTGCCAAGAGAGAACAGAGGAGGGAAGTTAAAGGATGTGATAGACTCTCCATAAAAAAAAAAAAAAACACTAAATGGAAAGAAACTAAAGGAGCTAAAAGATGAGAAAGTAGTGACCAACTGCAGCCATCCAGGGAACACTAAACAGGTAGCTTCAGAGTTCACTATAGGCAGGACACTCAGGATGAATGAAGGATAGACACAGTAATTTTAAGCTGAATTAATTATTGATTTATGAAATTGTATTTATGAAGATACTGGTAAAACATTTCATTAGATTCTTGCCTTGTAAAGGCAAATATAGTGAATTTTTAGCCAAGAACCTTCTTGCTCTGCTTTCTCTTATTTTATCTAAGGTAGAAAGCCTGAAAGCATGCTGAGTAAATAAAATAGAGGAAGTTGGTTTTAGATATGGTAATTACTTATCTGCTAGAGAAGATCAACTTAGAACTCACTAGATAGTAGAAATAAATTCTTGTTGGGTTCAGATTTAGCACTTCAAATCTGATTCTTCCAGCTGAATTCATATAGGATGTAATTTTGGATTTGAACTAACTGCTTTTACATCCCCAAGTCCTTCAGTTTATGTTTCACTGAATAGTTCTTACTGTCTGGTCATGTTAACAACAATATTAATAGCCATCCTTTTCATTGACAGTATTGAAGTTGTATTTTCATGTCAAATTGCCTTATTTTATTGAAGAATTGAGATTTAAAATTAATTATACAACATGGGTCTTAATATTTTAATGTTTCTACAGGTTTTATTTTTATAGATATTTGGACTTTGTATACTGAGTCAAATCAAATACAAACTGCTATTTGTCCAGGGAAGCTATGAAGTTGAATCCACTTAAACCACTCAAATATCTGGCTTTTATTTCTGCATTTTAACATCACTGACTTCACTAATGTACATGAGTGGAGAAATGCATGGATACAACCACACACACACACACACAAACACAAGATTGATGGGCTTCAACAGAATAATTCTCAACAATTATAGACATGTAGCTGTGGCTGTGAATCCAGCCCTTCCCCTGCTTCTATTTGAAATCGCAGGATTTTCTATCTTTGGTATAATCTACCACACTAGCAACAACAAAGCTTGACAAAGAGCCTAACGAAATAAACAAATAGTAAATAAAAAAAAAACAAACCACACAAAGAACCAGCATTACATGAATCCCAAAATAACAATTAATTTTAACATACTCTGTGTTTCTTTCAGCAGCCATATCTGTTAGCATTTAGGGATGAAGAATTTAAGTTTCAACAGATGCCCTGAAATGCAAGGAAACCAAGGAATTATTTGAACTTGAAGTACAGCAACAGGACATGATTGTTTTGATACCTTAATTTTCGGCTTTTATATATTTCAGATTCTGTGCTGCTTTAGTCTGTAGTTCTGAGCTTCATTTATAGGATAGTAAACTCTCTTCACAGAGTAGGCAGACAAAACAATTCCTTCTTTAGCTGGGGACCAAGGACAAATGATCCAAATCTCAGGCCCAAGAGCATAAACAATGGTGGACCGAAGAGAGAAAAACAAGAAGGCTGTGACTTCACAGGCTAAAGCTGTAATTGGAAATTAACTCCAATATGCCAATGGACCACAGCTTATAAAAGAGAGAGACCCCTGACTGGTCATCCATTTTGTGACCATTTTGGTTCATCTTGGGCGTAGCCCTGGCTGGGCTCTCGTGCTGCCCAAGGTGTATCCATTGAGGCTTTCTAATAAATACCTACTTTATTATTTAATTCTGTCTAGCGTCTGTTCTAGGTCAGCCTTCACAAGGCATTAGTTCTAAATAGTCATCAGAGTGACTTATTACATAGTGACTTGCAAGGTACAAATATCCTTAATATATTAAGAGACAGAGCTACGAGAGAATCACTTATCTTGGCGTCACAGATACCTCCCTAGACCACCCCCAACTGCTCTTCTAAGCACACCCCCAGACTTAAAATGGAGCAGTTTCAGGTAGCATCCCCCTCCATCTGGGAACAAAGTCATGTACAGGCTGTTTTCATGCTGTTGTTAATCCTCTTTACTCACACATGCGTCATTTGTCCTCTGAGCTATGTGGTACACCTGGCCTTGCTAACATCAGAACCAGCCTCCAAGTGCAAGCCTACAATTCAGGCAGTATCTATCCTTGATTCCAAAAGCAGTTCCAAGGATTAAAGGCAAACATTGCCTTCCTGGGGCCCAAGAGGCAGGACCAATTCATTTTGTTTTTGATGTCTGAAACCAGAACTGACACAAGGGATCTGATACAATTCATATGTTGAATTATGACTATGTCATACTATTCTGAGTGCCGTGGTAATATCCACATATAGGTGGGATGTCTGGAGAAATACACCTGCAGTGTGCTCTGACTATGAAAATGAGTTTTTGCAGGTTTAGTCATACAGGGAATCTTACCATGATTCTTTATGGTCCCATCAAATAGAGAAAGCAGGATTATGTTACTATTGTGTCTGTATAACTAATTTTATACCAGCTTTATTAATACCTGGTAGCATGTCTTTCATTTTTTTGCCCGCTGTTACCTAATAATACTAGTTTCATAATCATAAATTCAGAACAACAAACCACTTCTAAATTTTGATAAGTTAAATGCAGAAAAGCAGGTACAAAACCTGGCACTCATTTTTTCCCTAATAGTGTGTTGCCTAGGTTTTCAGAAAACCCAGCTAAGAGAATGCACTTCTATTTGCAATTCCAGATCAGACTTGATCATGTAAGTTTAAAAATGGAGTCTATTATATTACTGTGTGCACAAATCTGTGTATTACAGTGTGTACAAAATATGCAATCCCTTGGTAGTTTTCCAGCACAGAGACCTCAATGCCACTTCTTGGAAGCCTGCTGTGTGCATGTTTCAGAGACCAGGAGACAGCTGTGAACATGGATCCATAGTCACCTATGGAGTCACCCACTGGGCTTTATCCCAAAATAAAACATCCTGAAGCATCCTACCAGGGAGCATCATCACCACTGTGTAGGCAACACTTGCCTGACTGCCTGCTATCATTTCTACTGTTTTGTTTTTCTTTTCATTTGGGAGCATTCTTGGAGCAGTTCTGGTGGTACAGGACGAGGTGCAGGAGTGAGACAATCCCCACAGAGTCATCCCTTCTGCTTCCTGAACAGACACCTGAAGGCAACATCATTTGGCTATTTCTGACCTGCACTAGATTGTTACTTGCAAACCTTGTTATGCTGTTATTCATCTCCTGAGCCATCTGGCCCCTGTTGCAGGATACCTGCAGATGGATTAATAAACCAATCTAATAGAGCTGTACATATTAAATATACAGCAGAAGCAGCTGTTGGGTGTTTGTTGTGAGCTTTCTATTTTTCCCTAATGTTTCAGCCACTGTAACTTAAAGTTCTAAGCCAATTCTTTCAAGGAAAGGAACAGTTTTTTCCTCAGCTACCCAAAAAACCAAAGTAAATTTATCTCTCATAAAAGAAGCCTGTCATTGAAAAGCAAGTTATAATCAGCATAAATATAATTCTGTCTTTGGAGTAGAAACATTTGCTTCAGCCTTTGAATAGCATTGTCAGTTCATCATCTTAAAATGTACCCTCCCGACAGCTCTCACATTAACTGAACCAGATTGCCCACAGTGTGTTTATTTGTTGTTTACTCTTAACTAAGAATGGCTTTCAGAAAACTTTGCTTCCTTGCCCATGTAAGTGGGGTCAGGGGGAAACCAAACCTATCTTAAAAGACTTCAAATTGTAGATTATTAATTTTAATGATCCAACTAGTGCTCTTTGGGATAGTGCTTATGAATTTCCCAAAGTGGGCCTATATAGGCTGTTACATAAAACAACAGACAAGAAATATGTCTGTACATAAATAATGAGGATAATTTAAAAAAAAAGTATCCTTAGGGTGTCTCCGAAAAATACCTGAGAAAAAAAGGGAAAAAACAGCACACCACATAACTCTCCAAAACCAGGGTTTTTTCAGCTTGATTAAATGGTGCTTCAACATTCCTCACCTGGTAGCTGCTGATCTAATTATGTCACCATTCAAAACACAATTTAAAGATTAAGAGAAAAGTGCAGATGTGGGATAAAAAAAAAAAAGAGAATTGCTAACACCACCAATTAAAGGCTGCAGAGCTGAAACTCAAGTGTGTTAGTTGCAGTAACTCAGGGTGATGGGGTGGAAAATAAAAACTATCTGTAGCAAAAAAACCCTAAAAAAAACCAAAACAAACAAACAAACCAACAGACCTCTCCCCCTGCCCCCAAACAAAAGCTAAAATGCTGCCTGAGGGAGGGAGTAAGAATTTGAAAGTATTTAAATTAAAAAAAAATTATCCCCCCTCTCTTTTTAAGCTCAGCTGCACTTCTTAAAGATCATAGGACATGAGCTTGCAGTTTTAAAATCTTGCAGAAGTGTTTCTCCTGGGCCTATACAAAAATCCTAGGAAAAAAACTCCTGAACTACTCAGATTGGACAACTTTACTTTTGACTAAAGGTCATCAGGAACTTGTAGATGAGTTGCGGAGTAAATAGCAATAATTCTACATATCCAAGCAGAACTGTTATCAAAGCTATTAGTGTTCAAGCTTTGAACACTCCCTACAAATTTTCAAGGTGAAACCCAAGCTGTCTCCAGAGCCCCAAGTACATCAAAGATCTCCTTTTTGCTCCCTACATTTAGGTTCTGAATTATTTTTCCTCTTTTTTAAGCACCTTTAAGTTAAAATAATCAGAACTCTACAACTCTACTCTGTGATGATCAGAAGCATCATACAGAGAAGATTACATAGGCTCAGTACAATCCCCTTTGACTTCAGATGCTGCAGTGCAAAACGGGAGGCCATGTTACTTGCCCACCACTCCATGTTCCTCTGAAAACATGTCAGCCCAATTAGTAGTAAAAAAGGTTTTCTGAAAACCTTTTTTATTCCTTTTTCTTCCCTGTGAGTGTACTGGTGTTCCTCAGAAGGGTGTGCTCAATGTGATTCCCATTACTCAGGCATATTTCGCCTTCTCTGTCTAGTGAGTCCAAATTGCGACAAACCATCCTCATACCTGGTCAGATTTATGCCAACCCAAACCTCATCTCCATCTGTTTCAGTGACTGCACTTTTAAGAGGGTCAAGTTGGATGTGAGTCATTTCCCCAGAGGTGGAAAACCAAGGCTTTACACACTAAATCTATGGTTGTCTTTGTCCCAGTGCAGTGGACAAAAGGATGTAAGCCAGAGAACAGTAAAAATTCTTCACTAGAGATACACAGGAGGCAATTTGGCAGGTGAATTGCACTTTTGACACCTGTCAGTAATATACATGGCCATCTAGTGAAAAGAGCTTACGTTTTTCTCAAAGGAGAAAAGCATTTCAAACTCACTTCTGAAGTACAAGGATGAAGCAAAAATGTAAAACCTATAGCATAATTTGTAGGTATATTAAAAAAGACATGAGTGACATAAAAGACTGCCTCTCTTCTCTGAGACAGGTACAAGGATGCATCTTTAACTTGAACCATAAAGTTGCTCCAAATTTTATTTTTCTCAGTCTAAACCATTGTAGAATAGTCTACCCAGTTCTGGGGCAAAAAAGAGGTAGAGAAGCAGCCAAGGATGGATACTACAGGAGAATACCCTCCACTTCATGCAAATGTGCCTCCTAACTGTATGAAGCAAGCCCTTAAGTTCTCTTTGGTAATGAAATATGGATTTGTTTTTTCCCAGTCAGTGTAGAAAAGCATTATTGCCTCTAATTTGTAGGGTGAAGTTGTGGGGCTGCAGTAGTGAAGGTGATTTGTTCAGGCTCATCAACAAACCACAGGCTGAACCTCAGGGCAGAGGAGGTTCTTCCCTCCCAGGTTATTGCACACAGGCTCCTCCATCACAGCTGCCCCAGTCAACAAGTGTTCTCCAGGAAGAAAAAAAATAAGAGGCCAAAAGGCCACTGGACAAATAAATCAATCCCTTTTCAGCTCTCACAGCTAGAGAACTATTGGGTTTCCTGTTCTTTTTTTCCATACAAGTATGACTTACGTGCACTGGAACTCGTTAACGGCCATTGAGTTAAGTCAATTCATTATCCAAATAATGTTTAAGTATTTTAAAAATGAAAATACATCCTGCTACTTCAGTGCAACTTCAAAAAACAGCCTGAATTGACTCCCCAGCACTGCTGCTAGAGTAAGGTACAATTACCTTTCTGTTCTTAGTGATGCAGAGAATATGAGAAGACAGATCATTTGCAGTGTTTCCAAGGTTGTGCCAGAAAATTAGGAGTAATCTGTGCCCGGATTGGGCACACTGAAAAAGTGTCTCTGTAATGTGGCATATTACAGTATAAGTAACCTTTGATTAAAGTGGATACAAGTATTAGTCCCTGGCTCAAGTTTCCTTTCTACTGGGCGTTGCATATTACACATTGCTGTGAAATGTTTCAAGGAAGATAAGCAGCCTAATTAAGCAAGTGAAATATAACTTCCATTTCTCTTAAAATATATCCTGTTATTAATTCAGTCACTGATTCAAATTTTCTAAAAATTGTAGATGTTTGCCAAAACAGTAATTTCCTGTTGTTATCATTCAACTACTTCAAAGCACTTCAACATGGAAGGCAAAGATCCCTCTCTCTAGTCAGGAAATCACTGAGAAACTTCAAGATAGCAACTTCCCTATCACACTCTTCCAAGCTGAAGGAAATCTTGGAATGTAAGGAATTGGCTCAGTTTGAAGGTTATGAACTAATTTTTTTTTCCTTTTTGGGCTCCTGATACAGCTTAAAAAGTCCTTTAATACCCTTGAAAATCATGGGCAAAGCCAGTGTTACAGTAACCTAGAGACACCAGAGTGCAGTTTTTGAACTTCTTGCCAGAAGCAAATATCAGTTTTGAAATGTGGATTGTTACTAAGGGACTGGCTCCCACAGAATCATATGTTATACAGCACTTGCATTTCTGCTGATAACTTAAGGTTTCTTCCCCCTTTTTCTTCAGAAAATGTTGAGCACTGCAGAGCATGGCCCTTTCACATGCTCACAATTTCAGCCTGGGATTTCTACCTCAGGTCTGCGTAAAGAGCAGTCTGGCTTTGAGTCACAGTCTGAATGTGACAAAACTCTCTGGAGAAATGTTATTGCCTCTGACCCTGAAACCTGACCTTCACCAGATTTGTGTCATGTGAAATCCAAGCAACAAAAACCAGCATAGCATATTATGAATAATCGTTAAACTTAACAGCTCATCTGTACTAATTTTCATTGCTCTCCTTCACAACGTTACAATGTAAGCAGGCAGTGCAACCCTGCCCTGCCCTTAGATGCCAAATTTCTTTCCTATGAGTAAAATTTTCAAAAAACCACTTTACTGTGTTTTTACCACCCCTGTAGCACAGTCATCTCCAATGGGCATGATTATAGCAAAATCAAATTCTTTATCCTCACTCCTGTGTTTAATGTTAGTGATGTATTTGCCATACTTCTGAAAATATTGATCAGAAAAAAAATCCACTAACATTTAAAATTGATTTTAAAAGGCACTTCCAGGTTCAAACACCCCTAAAATTTTAAGGTAACAGAAAACTGCATTGGATTTAGGCATTCATTTTTGTGCACAGCACTAAAGCTATTTTTCCTCAACAGCAGTGCCATGCAATTCAAAATGTGAACAGAGCTGTCATTAGATCATTTAGACACTGATTCCCCTTTTTTAACACTTCCAGATGCATAGCTGAAAAGTACATTAAGTATGAGCAGTACATGTTCTTTATCACTGAGTAAATAGAGGCCAATACATGTGCCTAAGCTCACTTAGACCTGTGTACAAATCATAGCTTTGTTATGCTGTAATCCATCAGCATTATCTTCCTTCAAAAGCAGCATTTTCTGCTCCAAGTTCTTGCACTAAAAGTCACTTGCAGTTAGCATTGCAGCTAAAGAGGTACCTGCCTATTTGTTTGTTAGTGTCTTTTACGACAGGAAAGACCACCTATTACAGAAAAAGTAAAACCTGAAATACATACAGTCAGCTTATTTTTGTGTCTAATCTGATATGTTATCAGTGAGCATCTCAGAAGAGGTTTTTCCCCCTCATCAGTCATCTTGAAAACAAAACCCAGCGAGAAGAACAGATGGTTGTGTTTGTGTGTCTGCATTTTTGTTAGAGGAAAGCATGTGGGGGTTAATGGATAGCAAAGGAGTGGAAAGGGAAAGGACATGGCTTGTCTTCTGGTCTTTGATGCAAGCCTTGTTCATCCAGTGGATCAGTGGCCTCCAGCGAGCAGCCGCAGGCAGCACTGCCTGGCAGAGCGCATTGGCTCAGCGGGGCTGCTGAGCTGCTCGCCTTTGTCTGCTCACCCACCCCGTGGGCTGAGCACCTACTGTCACTCACTGCCCTTCCTCTCATTTAAACAAGTGTTTTTATTACGGCTACAAGCATAATTATAAATAAATATTCTCTCACACAGGCACATTCACACAGGGAAGGAAAGCGTTCAGCAGGACTGAACTCATCCTTGATGGAAGTCTGCTACGTCAAAGCATTAGTGCCATAGGCACACTCAGGTAAAAGTGGCCTATCCATCTTCAGCAAGTTCATTCAGAACACAAAAATCCCATAGACTAAAATGGGATTCTTCTGTAACTCTTTTACAAGTTATCATTGTCTGCTCAGCCACAGGGGCAAGGGGAAACAAAACAGTATTTGGGATGATCTGGAGAACATAACTCCACAATCTGTTTGCATTTTGAGAGAGAATTACTAAACCAACTAGAATCGGTTGCTTTTCAAAGCCACATACACTTTGGATTCAGGAAAGTCACCGAAATTATACATTCAAAACACAACTTGTCCCAGAGACACTCTGAGTGCTTGGTATAGCTTTAGAGCTGGTGAGGTATCGGCTTGCAACCAGAAACTCTGTCTTTTCTTAGTCTTGGTCAACAGAAAGTAAAGTTTAAGAGAAGGGCAAAACCTGTACTTGAGAAAAGGCTAAAAGAAATGGTGCTTCCTATTTAAAAGTTCCTTAGACCCACCTAATAAACAGGAAGTTTGGCATTCACAGCCAGCAGTCACAGTAAGGGACTACAAAACATACACGGTCATGAAGTATCAGACTCAGGAGCAGGTTTAACTGGTTTAGGAATCAGTACAACAAATCTTATTGCTGGACATAGGAAAATGTTCAAAGTATTTGGATTCAGGGTGGCTCTTCATAGACAGTGAATACCAGCAACTTACTAATTTGGTTTGTGCCTATTTAGATTCCAGAAACTAAAATGTCACATGGCAACCTTTGTGAATTATGATTTCTGCCTCTGGCTAGCAAGGGACTCCTATCTGATGGATAATATCAGGTTTTTACTTTCTTGATCATCACTCAGCTGAATTACAACCATACAATATATCCTTAGCAACACAACTATTTCAAGCACATCAAACTTTTCTTCTGCTTATGGCAGATTGTACAATTGTGAGTGTTTAGACCTTGATCTTTATCTAAAATCAATATATAATAACATTACAAACATATAGCCCCCACTAAGTATTTTTAAAAAAGGCCTTAAACCTTCCTGTAGATGCTGCACTGCCCATACTTTTCCATTCAGAACAGAAAAAACACCCTACAAGTGATGGCTTCAAACTAAAAGAGAGTAGATTTAAATTAGCTATTTGGAAGAAATTCTTTACTGTGAGTGCAGTGAGACACTGGAAGAGGTTTTCCAGAGTCACTGTGGATTTCCCATCCCTGGAAGTGTTCAAGGCCTGGTTGGGCTTGGATGGGCTTTGAGTAACCTGGTCTAGTGAAAGGTGTCTCTGCCTGTGGCAGGGGGGTTGACACCAGACAGTCTTTAAAATTTCTTCCAACCCAATTGGGTCTATGATTCTGTGCTTCTAACAGGTGTTTAGGCATGTTTCTTTATACTTTGCTCTTCCAGTTAAGCATTAAAAATATAATCTTTAAAAAGAAATCCAGATTTCCTCTCTGCATTGTACATCAGACTGACAAATGCTCAGGGGATTAAAAAATGTACAGCACTTAATGGCTCACATACAAAGCCTGAAGATTGAGGTGGTCATCAAAGAGCCTTTTTTCTTCTCTAATATTAAACATACAAGGCTTGTGTCCTTCACTTCTGCCCATAAAACCTGCTGATGGATTTTCCTTGTGAACTGTCTCTGCTTTGCAGAGGTGAGAAGGCAAGGAGAAGCTCAATGGAGGCTCTTTTCTTCTGTTCAGTGTTGCTGTCACTGTGCAGCCACTGCAAACAAATCACTTAAAATTCATTCAGAAAATCACACTTGCTGAGGGACAGAATGGGTCAGGTGAGAGGTGATAGGATACAGCTACAATTTTCTCTCTTGCTCAAAATCTATTTGAAGGTCTGTAAACAGATTTTTAAAAGTTAGAATACTTTGGTCATCAAGAGGACCACTTGCCATATTTGAAAATAAAATTATTCAAAGAAAAAAAAATCATCAAATGAAAGTGAAAAGGGTGAAAGGAAAAGGTTAAAATATCTTCCTAATCAAATGATAACACAATATGCCTCCCAGCAAGGTTGTTTCTTTTTTCCTTTTTTTTTTTTAACTTATGTCTTTTGAAAACAGTGAGCACTTTACTCAACCATGTATCAACACTGAAAATCATGAATATCCCTTGATTATTTCATGAGAAAATAAATTGGACAAATAATATGTCAGATTGTAGAATAGGTTTATAGGTTAAATCTATTTGGGTTCTTACAGGCCTTTGAGTTGTACAATATGTTGGATGAAACGCAGCCTATGACCTGAGGCGAGTTGCTTACTACTGGTTACATATTGCAAAAGTAGATAAACTGTGGGCTGACTTATTTTCTGTTTTGTTTTTACTTTTTCATAACTATTAGGAAAGCATACAATCTGACCTTTAAAGTAATTTTTTTTCTCTAAAACTTCGAAAATAATTTAAGTTTAAAAAATAAGAAAAAAAGGAAAACTAATTTTAAAATCTCAAAAACTGCTTTGAAATGGTACTGTAGTCTTTCAGCCAGCTATATTATGCCCAAGACAAAGGCATTTGACATACCTATATTGATTTACCATACTGATATTGATTTTGCATCTAGAAAAATATAATAACATGTTTCAAGCAGATAAACTCTATGTAGAAAAAAGGATTAAATAATAGCACAATATCCAGTATTCTGACTATATGTATACTTTGAATTCAAAGTCATCAATAAGAATTTACAAGTTAAAAAACACTAAGAAATTAATTAAGAACTTACAAACAGTGCAGTCTCTACTGCAATGGATATTGAGGGACTGCTAGAGAACCCAGCACTTAGTGATGTTACTTTACTAGGAGTGCAATATTTAGTACAAAGGACCCTCATTCCCCCTCATTCTCCTTTCCCTTCCTTAATATTTTTTCCTCCTTATTGCCAAGATACAATACACAAACAGGCAGTCATCCAAATGGCAGGGGCTGTAAAAAGGAAATACGCACATATTTATAATTGTTAATCAGCTCCATAACTAGAACCCTTCTGTATGCTTGCAGAACTACCCTGGGGCATCATGAGTCCCCTAAAGCCACGCAGGAGGAAGGAGGTGTTTGAGGCAGGGTTCACTGCTGGGGAATTCTCCAGCTGGTTCATATTGTCACATTTTGTGTAATTGTGTACAGCCACGGATCTGCTTCTGAGGAAGCAGAGACATCGCATTAGGGAGGCAGAGGAGCAGATCAAAAGCAAAATGGGTTCATTCAGAGATTCAAAGTTTTGAGGAAACCAGAGTAGAAATGACCCAGCCTGTGATTTAGATCCATGTTCAAAATGGTTTTTCCTTACAAATGGAGTATTCCATAAAACCCTGCCTGCTGTTCATTGGGTCAGATGCTGATGAGGAAAGGAGCAGTCCCTACAGCAGAGCTTTGCTCCTGCTGAGAGTTTCACACAGCCTGAGGATGGGATGTTGGCACTCTCCAGGTGCAACAGCACATGTCAGAGTAATCCTAAATCCAGTCCTTGCAAAGTGTCAGGAGAAGAACCTTTTCTATATGCTAAAAGCTTATCAGTCAAAAGAAAGGACTGTCCAATCGGTAGTTTGTTCTTTGACCTTTTTAATTACTGTTTACAAGATCATAAAACTTAGGCATCATCAGCAATATGCATTTACATTTTTACATTACATTTTAATAGGCATCAATAAGGTCCCCCTGGGTCCCCTCTTCAGGTTGAACAGATCCCTCAGCCTGCACTCATTAGAAAAATGCTCCAGCCCCTTCATCATCTTTGTCACCCTCCACTGTACCTGCTCGAGGAGCTCCATGTCTCTCTTGTCCTGGGGAGCCCAGAGCCAGACACAGCATTCCAGATGTGCCTCATCAGGACTGAGTAGAGGGGGAGGATCACATCCCTACAATAAACATAATAGAAAAGTCTAATGTAAATTATAGGACACAAGCCCGAGTTTTGGATTTAAAATTTTGCAGAGAAATGAAACTTAGAGTCCCTCTGTAGCCATAGTGCCAATGTCAGCTGTTGAGTTTTCACAGAATACATAAACCAGGGAACATGTGTGGTTTATGTAATGGACTTGCCATTTTTATGAGGCCACAATTTCTTTTTCCTTGCAGATCATTTTATCTTTCTGAAAAAAAAACAAACAAAAAAACCTCCAAAAAAACCAGGGACTGGCCACTGGAGTACTTGGTTTTAATATTTCTTTTTTTTTTTTTAACAAAGTCTATGTTGAATAACCAAAAAGTAACCAGGTGCATTATAAGATTAGCACAGTTAACCTTGGAAAAAAAAATTGTGGTCTACAGCCACCCAAACTTGCTATACTCATCAGCCTCAGGTTACAGTTTTGCATAGTAATTCTACTGTAAATACTTAAATAATGCATGGAAGTGTCATGAGTAAGACTGCTGATGTATTGCAGTAACAGACTGCTTACTGTCTCTGTCAGCCAGGCAATCTTGATTACTATTCATCAAAAAGTTTCCATGGAAATAAAAGATAATGATTCCATGCATGAAAAATTTTTAATTTCCAATATTTAGTCATGTTAGCAGTGCTCAGGTTATGTATGTGAATATGTGAATCTGTTGCATTTGTGGAAGTCAAGCAAGACTCTTGGGACACAGTATTGCAGAAAGCTAGGGAGGATGAAGAACTTTTCACTTACAAGTTTTTAAAAATCTTATCTGGAAAAACAAGACTGTGTGCTGGTGGTGCTTTTATTTAGGTTTATCAACCTGATGTACCTCAGGCATGTGGGATCAAAGGTTACAGAAGACTGATGTCAGAATGATCAATAGTAGTAAGGGGACACTAATGACAGTATCTTCTGCAAGTATGCAGTTGGTCTTTTATGCCCACGGGTGCCTAAAAATAAAGAGGCAGTAATTAATCTCTATATTAACTAGCAATTGTTTACAACATACAGCAAAGCAAAGGGGCATCTTGTCAGCAGGAAATCATTTGCTGAGAATAATGGACTGTGATGCTGGAGATCTGGCCAGGATTGCTTGGCTACTGTGCCTAGACCACACAGGGAGGCCTTTTAGAGTTTTGATCTGATTGGAGCACTCTTTTTTCCCCCAGTGTTCTGATGAAAAGCCTTTTTGGCTGTTCTGGCCGTGAAGCTTGATTTGAAGTCTGACATGGATCTGAAATCACACAAAGGAAGCAGGGCCAACCTTTCTACTCCTAGGGTCACTGGGAGGGAATCAAATACCCTGGTCTTGCACCAAAAGAGAGCTGTTAAGTTGCAGGTTGAAAGCTATAGGTCAAAGGTTTTAAACTCTTGCTCTGACTAATATGATCCTGCCTTTCTAGAAAACTCATTGCTGAATTTTTAGTGTCTATTTACGCTCCAGGAATAAAAAGCACATCAGTTTTTTTCAGAAATGTGAAACTGATTTCAGAAGACTAAGTGGGAAAAAGCAAGACTTGCATGCTTTTCATGCAAGTAAGAGACATTAAAAACTGTTCTCTGAACAACTACAACTTTATATTATGCATTAACAACCCTAAATTATTAGCAGAAAATTCTAAATCCATATTCAATATCTAAGTATTCCATTTCTAAATATCTTTAAAATGAGATTTTAAAGATATTTAGCAATTTTATTAATAGATCTTATTTTTTAAAAATGGTGTTAAAGTTCCGGGTGGTAGTAACTTGCACATCAAAATAAGTAGTTTTCACATTTAAATAATGCATGCATGGTTTTCTGATTTTAAATATTTATTTTCCAATAGTACAATTCATCATAAAAACTTTAGTGACATGAATTTATAGCTGAGTTCTTGTCAGACAGTCAAAAGTCTGTCCTGCATTAATTTAATATTTTTAACAGGGGTCTGTGGACAGAAAAAATAATCAAAATAGGTTTTTTTTTCCCCTTCTCCACACATTTTCTATCAGGTTGTACATGTTTTTAAGCAGTAATTTAAAAAAATTACTTCATACAGGCTCAGCCAAGAATCCAATCAAGGAATATTAAAGATGTAGGGTAGATAGCCTTTTACAAAATATGCTGTCCACCTCAGTGTTTCATACATCTGCAAAGAAGAGTGGGAAGAAGTATATCACTGGCCCTAAATATAGAATAGTTGTACTATGAAAGGACTTACTGGACTTTCAGGAAACTTTATAAAGACCTTAAATTAACTCCTTCTTTGAAACTCACAAATCCTAAAAAGCTCTCAGGGAGACTGTAAGAACCTAGGAGCCTAATGGCTTAACAGCTCCACCAACTTTCCCTGCCCATTGCAATGTTTTCTTTTTCCATGTACCCTGTCCTGGCTTTGTGCTAGGCATGAACCAGGTTCTTAAGGATAATCAAATTTCATATATTTAGGCACAAAAAATTGGATGCTATGCACAGAGTGCATGTACCAGGATTGTTTCATAGAAAGAAGGTATCTAAATACCTGAGCCCATCACCCAGGCCACATATTCAGCCTCTGACCTCCCATGATACATAAAGTCTCGTTTACAACTAATCTCAATTTAATTTACGTATCTGAGTATCACTTCATTTACCTCTCAAGTATCTTCTCAGTGGAACTGAATTAGCAGGTCTCAGATCACAGCCCAGCCTCCTGCTAGCAAGCTGGTATTGGGTCTCTTCAACCACAACTAAAGCCACTTTCCTTTACTTAAACTGCACATTTGACCTGGGCTTTAAAGACTCCTCAACCTGCAGCAGTCCAGCAACACTGAGCAGTGACTTGCTTTGTCTGGAACTTTGACAGTTTCTAAAAAATTGCATAATCTTGAGTGACATTGTACTCTCAAAACAGTCAGCACTACAACAGTCAACAACATAAAAGCTTTATGGAAAAATGTTGCAGGCAACCCCTCTTGAATTCAAACATTCCTTTGAAATGTTTATAAGTATTTATGGTACAAAGATAACCAACCATGCAGAATTTGAACCATATGCATTTCTATGCTGCCTTTGGCAAGGACCAGTTTAAGATGAAGGTAACATTAAATAAATCAATAGTGTTCGTACGACCATGGCAGCACAAGCTGAATTATAAAACAAATATTAAATTTTCAAACTGTTGGACTTACTAGAAATGTCTGTCTCATTTCTGCCCAGCATTCCTCCTGACAACTCCTGCATCATTCAACAACCTCAACCCGGAAGGGTGTATGAAGAGGCTGTCATTTGGGTCAATGAAGTGCTCACAGGACAAAGTCAGCAATTTTACCTGCCATCACCACCCACCAAAAAACTTGCTTGTTTTATCAGAAGTGGCTGGGCACCAAAGAAGAGCTCACTGGCTCATTTGGGGATTGCAAGGCAAATGGCAAACTCCATAGGCAAATGGTAGCCACTGAATGGGAGACAAACTCAGCATCTGTTGGGATGACAAGGATGGAGAACAGCCTGTCAGGTCACCTCTACCACCGGTAGCAGCACCATAAGGAATAAACAGCTATCTGTAACCACCACGGTCAGATGGATGACAAGAAATGAAACAGAGGAATCACCAGGAATCTATGAGTATAGAAAAAATTATGTATCAGATCCTAAAACATGATACATTGTGGGCAACAGGAAAATGATGACTGACAACAACGTGCTGCGGCTTCTTGGTGGCTGGTTCTTGGGTAGGATGCAGAACAGACAGGACAGATGGGACAGTGAGGTATTTGGATAACTATCCCTGTCCTTCACACATGAGCTGTCTGAAACAGTGTATGCTAATGAAAGCAGCCTTCATCAACAGAGTCCACTAATTTGTCCTGAAGACTAAGGTTGTGCACTCTCTGAGCAGCCTCCCTAACAGAAATCACTTCTGAAGACCTCAGCCCATGTGCACATTGTGTGCGTTAGATTACTCTTATGTGGTGTCTGGGGCACAGCTTAAAACACTGCTCTGGTCCATTTGGAAAAGAAGGAGCTCACATTAGAGGTGACTACCCCTGCTACACCCTTCTCCTCAGATTTAGAGTCCATTGGCAATAATTTTTAATTATTCTTTCTCTGCCTTCCTCTTCATCACACTAATATGTGCCATTTATTGCCACAAAACATGAACCTAGAAATGTCTAAAGAAACATTGAAATTGCAAGCTTAAAACAATATGCAATGTTGACTGATATTAAGAGGACTCCTGGCATATTGAAGAGCTACTTGTAGACTTTGGGCACTTTAAATCATAAACAGAAAAGTTATATAAAACCAATTAACCAGTTATATAGAACCAGTTAATATTAGATTAACTAGTGGTAAGATTGGGAAACTTTATTAAGAATAACTTTGAAACTAATTTTAATTAAAATTTTTTAATATTACAAAGGAAAGGAATATTTGGGAAGTTCTGGGTATTGCCAATAAGGTCATAAAGGAAGGATCAAGTGATCAACTAACTACATGTAGCTGCAGTTAAAAGTGGGTCATTACGCATTTTCTAAATTAAAAATTAAAAGTAACATTTTTCACAGACTGTTACATATCTTCTAGCTGAAGCTCTTACACTTTATTTAAGTTACATGTGCAATTTTGTACTTCCTATTTTGTAAAAAGAAATAGCAGGTTTCCAAAAATGGCTAAACATGTAAAGACTATATTTACAGCTTGTGATGAGGTGAGAAGAAGCGACAGAGGCTTTGACAAATTTGAAAGCAGGTAGTGTGAATAAAAAAAAAAAGTCCAGAATCTTTAGCTGTTCCCTCAGAGAAATGCAAGGATCCTGTAGCTGATATGAGATGGGATATTAAATTAGCATCTAACATGTAAAATAAGAATGGCAGCTCCAGGTTACCTATAAGGTGTGAAGATTAATTAATGGATGTTTGCATTCTTTGTTGAAGATATAAGACACTGCATAAGTGCTAAGCATGACTACAAAGAGGAATTTTCAGACCTTGGTACGTTCAGTTTACATAGTATAAATTACTTTATATTTCTGCTAAATAATTCTCCAGTACTTTTACCAGTTGCTTGCCTCCATCTAATTCCAAGAATTGAAACCTCAGCTATCTTAAAGGCAAGATGACAAAATTTTGCAGACTATCCATAATAATGTGTTGCAAGGCAGAACAGCACAAGAAAATATTAACAATGATGAAGGCCCTATGTTACATTCTCTTAAAACTGATTCATTCTTGCTTAAGGCTTAATAGACATAAAAAAAAAACAAAAAAAAAAGAAGAGAACTAAAATTTATTATTTTTTATCTTTCTGAAAATCAAATAAAGAAGTGTAATAAAAACCTAATCCCAGTGCGCCCAGCCCTAGCCCCATTAAAGTCAACATGAAAATGCTACAGACAGCAGAGCAAAAGGGCCTCAGCCAATGGAACATTTTTTTAGCACAATTTTTTCTGAAGAAAAGCTAGTTATGATAGATAACTACTCATAGGTGATTTGCAAAACAGCCAAAGGCAGCTGCTGATATTTGCTTGCCCAAGTTAGTAAAAAGGGAAAGCAGATTTGTAAAGGTGCATGAAGACCTCTAGCACTGACTGGAGATGAAAGGAGTGAAGACATTAAAGTTAGGTAAAGGTAGTACCATATTCTAAAGAAAATAAGTTTAATTCCATCTACACAAAAATAGTCTTGGCCAAGACAGTTAACTGTCTAGGAAATAGAGGTTGCCATTACATAGTACTGGGAAATATCACTTGGGGAAAAGGTTTTGGATATGTTCTAACTTCTTTTCAAATAGAAGCACTAATATTTCTACTGTGAACAGTAGAAACAACCATTACCTACAAGAAAAGCCTTGGTTTAGGAATGAGCAGAAGTCCATAAATATCCACATATATCCTGCTGTTTCACATATTGCTTGCTTTTATTTGGACCAGCCATCTAAAAGCATTAATGAAGAACTGGTCTGAATATAACTTGTGCTGGAGGATGACTGCATAATTTTCACACAGACTTTTTGTTTGGTTTGCTTTTCCCTGCTGACAGGATGTCCCATTTTTCAGGAAGGCAATCTGCTTTTCAGCTGCTGCTTCTCTCGGAGAAGGTATGGCAGGGCAGCTAGGAGGTAACATCCTCGTGTGTCTCCAGCTGTCCACAGGAATTGCCAGCGTATGCTGGGCCACAAAATGGAGAGGGAGGATCACGGCTGAATTTCTGGCTTCCTTCTGTCTAATTGTGTTTTAATGATCTGACTGCTGGTTATCTTGCCCATCAACTGCCCTATGCAGCAAAACAGGCCCCATGAATCAGGCACATCATCTCAGCAGGGCAGGGCTATTTATAGAATTGAAATACCTAATTTAATAATACCTCAGGCCAGATTCTCAGCTGATGTGAACATGCACAGTCTCACTGAAGTCACTGGGTCTATTTTGACCGGCTTCAGGCAAGGAAGCTGGCTATCTTCATGAGGGTTGTAGAAAAAAGCTTTTATTTATACACTGTACAAGGGCAGGAAAATCCCATACTCCCACTGGGCTGTCTCACTTCATGCCAGTTTCTCACAGCTCTGAGCTAATTTGAGGAAACACAATTAGAGAGAGTGACATAGCTGCTAAAGGGTCTGTAATTCATCACCTGCAAAACAAGGGTAGTCAACACTAAAAAATACATGAGCTTTTTGAGCCACTAGAGCAGTAGATCACAGCAGTATAGATTCAAGTTCTATTCCCTTCCTTCCAGGTTAGCAAACCCAGGCTGTGATCAGAACTCTTTCCCAGCAGAGACTGCCTCCTTTCTTCACCCTTTGCACAACAGCATAGTTTCCCCAGCAATCTTACTGATACTTATTTAGAGCATTTTAACATTAAGGTCTGTACCCTGGAAAGTGACACATGGGTGTTTAAAATCCTTGTGCAGCAGATGTATTGGACTAGGATCTCCATCTCCCTGATTTGGCAATCCATAATTCCAGTCTCAGTTCAGAAGCCCAAGTCAATCAAGGGAGCTGGCACACTTGGGCCCTTCCTACTGGAATGAGCTCCACAGGGACTAAGGCAATGCTTGGTGTCTGAGCTCCGACTTGTTTGCACACACCCTTGGTGCTGTGAGTCAGAGTCTGGTCAGGATTGCTGAGACAATGCTGAGAAGCAAATTCAGGCACCTGAGGGACTTCAAGGTGCAAAAACAAGTCTCTCCTCAGATGTCCAGATATTCCATATACCAAGTGAGTAAAGTAACCTAAGGATTGCCATTAAGACACAGACCTCAAAATCCATTGCTGTGATTTCTTTAGCAATGGAAATTATCAGTAGTTTAGGCCTGAATCATGACATGTTTAGATGCCCAGCTCTGAAAATTTTTCTCAGCTTAGATTTGTTCTACATGTTGTGTTATATTGCACTAAAAACTTCCAGGCAATTTTAACCTGGTGTTTTGTTGGGTTTTCTTTTTGTTTTTTTTTTTTTTTTTTTGTTTGCTTCTTTTGCTTTTGTTGCTAAGCAACAAAAGTGTGGCAGAAAGAAAATACATGAAAATAATTTCTGAGCAAGTATTTCAAAATGAGCTAAGGCTACATCAGCTGTAATTGTTATAAGAGAGAGACTTTGTGGAGAAGCTATACATGAAAAGAAGTACACCTGTGACATCAAATTTTGGGGGTTTTTTGTTTATTTGTATAGATCTTTCATGCTTGAAAACAAGGAGGTTATGTTGTCAGTATTTCAGGTACATATTCAAAGCAGGAGTTACATTTTTAAGCAGAAGAATGAGTGGAAACCAAGGAGAAAGTGGGTTGCAAGAAATACTATGCACTCTAATGCCAACTACCTGGACTTAGTGAAGTAAACAGCAGGCTGTACTGTCAATTAATGGAATCAGTGGGATGGTGTGCCCTGGGCCATGCCACATCTGGCAGATGTTCTGAGGACCATCTCATTCTCTCTCAGCATTGTGTATAGATCCCCACATCTGTCTGTGAAAGCTCAAGTCTGAGTTTATACCATCATTAAACCCAAAAATATCTTCTCACACATCACAGGCACAAAACACAGTGTGAAAGCTCAGGAAATAACCCATGAGAAGAGAGATGAAAGCAGAAAACCTCACAAATCAACAAGTCTGCCTGCTCCTACCCTAGTTCCCCCAAGTCCTGGCGAGGTGGAGGTGTGAATTTGAAGAGAAGATAAAGAGGTCTCATATTTCTTGATGACCTCAGAAACAATGCCTTTCTCAGCTTGGATATACTTGAGAGTTGATATAGTGATGAAAAAAATTTATCCTGCTTCAAGAAATGTGCTTTGTATAGTTGGTGAACGTGAGGTGGCAATTATAAATACTGAGGGATTTTTTTGCTCTGGAAAATGTTTTGAAGAGCTTTTCAGAGAAAGCTCTCACTGCCATGTTAATATTTTCACCTTTAGATTCAAGTGACTTGGCTCTGCTTGAGGTAATAGATGTGACAGTCAGTAGGATCAGTATGGTAGGAAAGTTGAACCAGGTAACCAATGTAAAATTTTAGATGAAGCGAGGTGTACTAAGAAATATTTTTAGCACTTCTTTCAAACCACAGTTTAGTTGATGTTTGAAATACAGCTAATGGCACCTTTCTGACAGAAGGAGGTATTCATGTTGATGAAGCTGTATCTATTTTTGCCAACATTAGTAGCAAAACTTGAGAGTTTTACAGGTTGTAAAGGTGGTTTTGATTTAACACAGATTTTTCTAGTGCCGAGAAAGGTGTTAAAACA
The DNA here is from genome assembly GCA_003676055.1 of Chloebia gouldiae. NCBI lineage: Eukaryota > Metazoa > Chordata > Aves > Passeriformes > Passeridae > Chloebia > Chloebia gouldiae. The sequence continues at coordinate 835,924 of QUSF01000025.1, forward strand.
GACTTAAGCACTCTCATTTTTAAAGTAGCTATTTTGCGTTAAGCAGTCCTGTTTAAATGAAAGTCATAAATTGTGCATGTGTTCCTGCTGGCTATTAGCTTCTAGTTAGTAGATTCTGAATTACCTTCCCAGAGTGAAATGCTTATGTGAGTCACAGTTCATAATATTGCTTATTCAGCTACACCTCTGTCTTTTGAGCTAATTGAGTTAAGTAATAGTGTCACAGGACTTTCATACAGAGTTTCTGCTCTGGCTGTACTTACTTGTCAATTATCAACTCACACTAATCACCATTACTGTCAAAACTGACATTACTGTACGGCAATTTTTATCTTAATCCAAAAGGTTAATTTACATGTGGTATCTATTATCTGAATCCATACCTTATTGCCATTATTTGAAGTGTTCCCACCTACCCTTCCCCATTCTATCCTTTCCTCTTTCTGTTATTACCCATAGCCCTCTTTAATGATTGTTTTTTAATTTATAGTATTAACCCCATTATTTCTAGCACTGGTTAGCAAATGTGGGTTCCCTAGCAGCCTGCTTTCCCCTTCTCCTCCTAATCAGTCATTACCACAATAGGCTTCTTGTTACTCTGAAAGCCTGTTCTGCACATTATTCCAAGGAAGGTGCTGGAGAATCTAAAAAGCCCCTCAGCAGAAAAGAACTGATCTGATGAAGTCCAAAGGATCAGCATCATTGGAAATGAGGGAAAGGAATGACTGATTGTGGCTTTATTTTGCACTACTCTGCTGAAGCTTTCAAATTTACTTGCAGCTGCTGCTGATGCAATATTGGAGAAGATTTTACAGCAGCAGTATATTGATGTTATAAATAAGATCAAACAGTATTCCCGTTAATGATGAGGCTTAATAAGGAAGAAGAGATAAAAAAAATCTTTCAAATATGTATAGTGTTTCTAGAATTTGCTTATTCTCTTGCTTTCTACATCTCTTTTCAATATTCCATTTCTCTTATGATTCTTTGTTATGACTTTGATACACTGACGTATCTGGCTTTCTTCTAGGCCTTATTTTATATTAGACTTAGATTACTTTTTCTCATGCTATATGGACAATATTTGTTTTCCCATACCTTCTCTGTTCTTTATTCTTTCCACATCTCTCTTTTCTGTTCCTGTCTTGCTGCATGCCTCTCCAAAGTTCCATGACACTTGCTGCCTTCTAGTGACTGCTTTATCTGTTCATCTTCCTTTTAATTTCTATTCTGAATCTTCATTGTACTTCTTTCTCTCTTTGTGCCCTTCCTTTCTGTATTTAATTTGGGCTGCTTATTTCAGAATATAGTCCCTAAACACAAATATAATAACCATAACTTAAACTCCCAATCAACACAATTTCCTATTGAACGAGAATTTGTCTGACTGAATTTAGAGAATACAATTAGTTAGCCCTGTTATGCAAAAATACAGTCTGAAAAAAAAAGAATGACATAATGATGAATATTGGGGTGTCCCCTGGACCATCATTTTCTTCCATCAGAGATGCAATGCATGGTATCACAGGTCTCTCCTGAACATCTCATTTTCATTTTGCTGAACACCATGCCCTAAACCACTACAGTTCATGTTTTTAAATCTGGCTTGCAGCCTACTCTCCAGCACACCTTTGCAGAAGACAGCATCTTTCCCTCCAGTCTTCCCAGTAGCCTTGGGAGTTGCTACAGGCATCTGAACCATCTGCAGTGCACAGGAAGGGTCTGCTGCTGATAGGATGTACGTGCAGAAATTTCGAGGCCTGACCTGTGTGCTGGCACCTGGCTGAACTCATCCTCCTCAGAGCCTCTGCCTGCAGGGCAGGGCAGCACCCAAGAGCTTTTTCTCCTCCCTGCAGCAGCTGGGTAGCAACAGAAGCAGCTATGGCAGTCACAAAGCACTGCAATGCTCCTTCCTGCCTGAGACTTTTAGAAACAGGTACAGCTGAGGTATGCATAAAGTGTTTCACAGTGTACTGTGAAGTTGGAAAAATGAGCTTGCAGTCAGTCATGTCCTGCCTGTACTGAAAGAAACTGCCTGGAACACTCACTGGCCTCCCAGCAGTATTTCTGATTTATCTCTGTACCTCAAGAATTCACCAGCACCCCAAGCCCATGCTGCTCCAAGAGAGAACCCCCTTGCCCCCTGCCAGACAGCCTGACAGCTCCTCCTTACTGCAGCTCCCCCCGAGTTCTTCAGAGGGAATTGGTAAAAATAGCATTTTTGTTTCTTGCCTACTGTTTGGTCTTTGGAATTCTATTGTAGCTTTGCGAACAGTCAGTTTATAAGAAACACCATTGAGAGACCCTGCATGATTTCTCCCTGAGTATTGTGATTTAGAAAGCCCAGACAGAGCTGAAGGACCCAGTGATAAACCATACAATCCTGGAGACCAGACAGGGTCACTTTGGACTTTCCTACTATTCAGCACTGAAAGGGGCAAACAAATTACCGTTGATATACTGAAGTGCAAGAGTTTTGTGCCAGTTTTCCCTTAATAAAGCAGTGACATTAAACACATCAATAATTTTGTCTTCCAAAGTGAGCCTTATGTATCCAGTATAGTTGAGGGAAAAGGCGAGGAAATAACCTTAAACATAGATGGAACAAAGGCTCTGGAGATTTAGTGTGCAGCTTCCAATGTGAAATGTCCTTTAGCAGTAAACCTGACTTAAAATATCCTTGGTTTTATCACCTTTGCAGCTTGGTCCTGCTTCTATACCTCACCTAGACTGCCTCCTCCACATAGAATTAAAGCAACTTTTAAGGGCATGGACTGAAACAATCCAGGTTGAAAAATCCCTTGGGTGAGGAAAGTGGTGGGGTGGGGAAAGTGGTAGAGTGGGGAAAGTGGTAGGGTGGAGAAGGCAACAAAAATCTGATGCAAAAGATTTAATTATTGTCATTGTTCATCTCACACAAATTACTTTTGGGGGGTTACGAATCACAATTATTTTAGAAAATGCCTTGTTATTATTTATAGATTCTGTAGATTAAAGACTGTTGTTGAGACTTTCATGCTGTGATGAGAAGCTTTTGAAAATGACTCGAGAGTAGCATAACTCCAGTAAACAGGAACTAGTTTCCAAATATGCACAGATGGAAAAAGAAGAAAGGAGGCAAGGCATTAAACACTACAAGAAAAAATGGTGCAGGTTTTAATCTGGAATTCCAGAATATCATAAATTTCTTCACACTGTGGGAATGAGTTCTTGTCCCGAAGAAAACAGCCACAGTGGGTGACAACTCATGTAGCTTAGAGTAGGTGATACCTCTTAAATATGTGAACTATGATGGATTTCTCCAAAATAAAAGTAGCCAAGTAAGGTTTCTGGATGACCATAGAGCCCCAAAGGCTACCTCTGAAATGACACAAGACACTGGGGGAATGAGCACTTCTTCCCAAGGAAAAGGGTCTCCTTTTGCAAACACTTACATGTGCTGAAAGAGGGGTGCAACAGCTTAAATGAGAAGATTTGGAAGAAATTCCTTCAAAAAAAAGGTGCCATATACTAGAACCGTGGCTGCACAGCGGACCCAAAAACTACATTTGAGCTGACACCCAGACCCTGGGGAAAGGAGTTCATTTTCCCATGGAAAATGGCCTTTCTTTGCAGCCACTCACACTGGACCAAAGTGGGGTTCTGACCTAAAAATTTGTAAACTTGGCAGGATTTCTCCCAAACCAATGCTGCCAGCAGGTTGGATTCTTTTCTGCCCTTTGAGCCACAAATTCTGGCTTTGATGTGACCCTGAGAAAATGGGTGAACGAGGTTTTTTCCCCATGGAAAATGACCACAAGTCCCATTCTCTTGCACGGTACAATGCCACACTGACTGCAATTTTGCATTTTTGTTAATTTTTTTGGAAGGCCTGGAATTTCTTTTACTGTCTCTTTCGCCTTCTCTTTAAGTAGCTTTTGATTTTTCAGTGTGCCTGCCTGTTTTCCTTCCCTGTAAACATTTAGGGACCGTACTGCAAATCTCTAGCTCCTTATTGGAAGAAAAGCTACTTTCAAAAGTTTGAAATATATATGAGATATTTAGGAAGCAATAAACATTTAGCATATTTATTTTATGTATAAATATTTAGGAATACTTAGCTCCAAATCATTCTCTCTGCAATAAGAGGTCTAAAGGGCTAGTGTTTTTTCAGTATAGTACAAAACAGTTTCATGTATATTTAATGGATTTTGCTAATTTGACCAAATGTCAGATTAACAGGACAGTGACACAAAAATGTTGCAGCTGTTCAAGAGCTTAAGTGCTTTTTAGCAAATTTGAATGTGGAGGATTGGGCAATGTAGATTTTTTTTTTTTTGCCTTTCAGTCCCTTTCCTTCATTACACGTTTACCACAACTTCATATGGCATTAGAAGGATGCTTTATTATTTCATCTGTTTCTTGGCACTCGCCGAACCTTGACTTACTAAAAATGTCTCTTGTGGAGGTAGGGAGAAGAAAAGGGCCTGCTGGAGGTTTTATAAAGATGGAGGCTCACAGGCTAGGTGCAGGAGAAATAGCAGCTCACGGCTAAGATTTAGGCTGCAGCAGCCTGAAGGGAGGCCCTGCTCAGGGAAGGAGTGAGAGCAGGCACCAACGTGAATTCTGAGCAAGGCAGTGAGTGACAGATGGCAGTGTCAGCCTTGCCCCAAGGAACAGGAACAAATATTGCCATGAGACTTCCCAGGGACTCGTGGCAGCCACAGCCATGCCTGTGCCTGATGGAAGGGGAGTCTTTGCTTATCGACACTGCTATCTATTTTGTTTTTCCAGGGTGACCTCCACAGCACTGACGGTTCCAGCCTCGGCTTGAAACCAGAGTTTTGATGCAAAGACATGTATAGTTACATGACACACCATAAAAGAAGGTAATTTGTAAGTATATAATAAAAAAGAGGATTATGGATCACTATACTTCAACAGGAAATTCATGGATATACCTCCCTGACATATCAATTTGGAATCCATGCCTCCGGATGACTTTTACTTCCTTTTTTTCCCCCAAGCATGGATGTCCTTTAGAGGAAGCCATAATAAAACTAATTTCTACTATCACCAAGGGCACTGCAGATGAAAAATGAGAATACAAGTTGAAATGAACATAAATATTAGATGCTAAAATACATCACTGTTCAGAATGCAGTAGGGACTGAGCACTGTGCAGTCCTGCATATATTCTGTAGCTTGTGACAAAGTCATTTCTGTTTCTTTCAGGAAGATAAATAGGTCATAGAGTTCAACTATATAATCAGTTAACGTGTGTAGGGTATAGGAGAGAGTAGCATTTTCTCTTCCTATATCAATCTTTATGGAAACAAATAAAGCCTAAGAATTTCAAAACTTTCAAATGCCAAATGAGCCGCATTGAGCCCCAGAATCAGAGTTTAGACACAAAGTCAACCAAATCCTGTTACCAAAAAAAAGGGAAAGAATATGAAAGATCAAATTTAAGAGCTTGATTTTCATAATGATTCAATGTCTATAGCATGAAGTGGAGCCTTGTCAAGTTGTTATTTATTACCTGTGGGACTGGAGAGTCCTACAATGGCACTCAAAGTGAAATGATGTCTATCAGGATTTTGTTGCTCTGGACCTACAAATAAGGCCTATCCTTCATATTAATTTCAGTTAGCATGTAAGTCTGGCTATGACACATATATGGGATTGAGTTCCAAAAAGCCAATTAAAAAAAAATATTGACTCGTGATGTATATTTTTTGCTAAGTAAAATAGATTTGAATTATGTGAAAGCTTTTAGTCGATCTTACTGAACTACCTGTTACAAGTATTCATTGTCTTTTCATAATGTGATTCGGAAAAACAATTAAAAGCTCAAAAAGAACATCCAAACTTAGGATTTGACTTATAAATGCATCATATTAATTATTAATTAATAAGAAATTAATTAATAATTTCTTATTATCTAAATTTACTTTAATGTTTTTATAGTTTAGCAGCATATACAAGAGGTTAGAAGAAAGTAAGTTTGGAATAACGATACCTATAGCAAAAATTTCCCATTTCCAAACTCACTACAGTATGAAGAATATTGATATACTTTTGTTTTCTTTTGTTTAGATATAATTACTCTGGGAGATATTGTCACATAGGAGAAAATACAAAGATAAACATGTTTAGGATGATGAAGAGAGAATTTGCAGTATCATTTTGTTTGTGATTTATTTCACTATCAGTGGGAACTTTTCTAGAAAAGGAAAGGGAGCTGAAGATCTGTTCCAGCATCCTCAGGTTATCCTAAGAAAAAAAATATAGCATGCAAATGGGTGCTCATGAAATTCAACAAGGCTAGAGATGGGTCTGCCTTAGGGCAGGTTTTTTGGATGTATCTGGACTCAGAAGCAGGATGAGTGCCAAGGCCCTTGGGTCCCAGTGGTTTCTGTCTGAATCCTTTGGTAATACATACATTTAAGGAATATAGTTGTTTGCATGAAGCAGCTAAGCTCCGCCCCTCTTTCCTGTGCTGCATAGCACTTCTTGTATTTTGGAAGTAGAGAAGATTATCAGAGTAAAGAGGATCACTTAGGAACAAGACTCACAGTAATGTAAAAAAAAAAAAAAGTCCAGAATCTGGCCCATAGTTACAGTTTTTAATGGGATTGCATGACACATTCAGGTGAAATAGGAGCTCACAAACCTTCAGCCAAACTTTGATTTGCTGCCTCGTGTACCTTTGCTTGTGTAGATGACAGCAGCCTCAGACCCTGTCAGTATAGCAGGCTCTGCCAGCTCCAAAATTCTTTAAACATTAAAAGCCTAGTAACCACAAATGGAGCAAATTTTTCAATCTCTTTAGTCTGTAAAAGATTTCCTGAACCAAATAATCTAACCATACTCTCTAGGTAGAATGAGACCCAGAAGGAAAAAGGTGTTTGGGAAGGTCTGGATGAGACCACATTTATATAAATTAACACTCAGTATTAAAAGTAGGGATAGTAAATTAGGCTTAAAAGCAAATTGTAATAATGGACAATGATAAATTATGTGAGAAAATAGAACTACAAATGCACATAAATTTGGGCAAATAGAATAAACAAACCTTAAACCTCTAATATCTCGCTCAAAACTTCATTGAATCAATTCATAGATACTATGTGAACCCAATGTTTCAGTTTTTAAACCTGTTCCCAGCTGTAGCAAGAACATAGGGGCTTTTTGTGGGTTTTTTTTTAGATTATTACATCACGAGTGTTAAATGGAAAGACGACTTGAGAAGATTCAATTAAATTAAAGAGTACTCTTAAATTGTATTTGCATGGAGGAAATACATTTTACCATAACAAGTTGTTTGCACAACAAGTTAGCAAGAAGTTTGTGGAAACACATGCTGCAGCAGTGACAGATGTCAAAAACCCTTCAGTATTGCTGTTGGTGTATAAACAAAAAACAGCCAAGTCCACTTGGAATAAAGGAGTATTTAGAATTCATCATTCGTTGCAGACCCTTATCAACCCGGTTGACTGATAACTGAGGTTATCTCTAACTGTGTCCAAGGTGTAATTACTTGTAAGGTGATCGAATTAGTGTCTTGCTCTTCAAATAATCTAATGAATGGCAATTTAAATGGGGCTGGTGTGTGGAAAGAGCTCCAGGCACAGCAATGGTGGTCTCTTTGTGTTTACAGGTAAGGAACAAATGAGTGTGTTCATACTTCTGAATCCCAAGCCTAAGCAGCAGTTTCCAAGCTGCAAACCAGATGGGGTTGCAGAACTAAGTAGGGAAACTTTTGAGTTCTGCCACCCTTTTCCTCAGTGCCCCCATTGAGCCACACTGGTCTCACCAGGTGACAGCATTTCTCAGGAGGCTGCAGACACAACCTCACACTGGGACACCCCAGCACCTGGTTCCTGACAGGAACACAGCAGCACAGAGCATCACAACTGCTTCACCTATCTATGCTTGCATCACCCCTCTCCATTATTGCAATAACATGAGGAATTTAGGATTTCTGCTCTACATCCATGGATGTTTTTAATCTCACATTGTCAAAGCAGGAACTCAACAGTGATGAAGGCTTTTTGCATAAATGATAGTAACAATAAAATCTAGGTCAAGCTGTACTACAGATTTTATTCTGTTATTATAGGTCCCTCTCACTCAGAAACTGCCGGGGGTCTGGACTTGTGACTAAGATGACAATGGGAGTGCAAAGGAAGGTCACTGGCAATCACCATATCTCTGTAAAAACCAAACAACCCAGAACCCAAAACTGTGGTTGAGATATGATACGTGTGAGAGCAGATATCACGAGAGTTGTAACTGAATTATAATTGCAGGGAAGAGAAGGGAGAAAGGTCCTCAGGACAGGGGCAATGTGCATCCAACACCAGTAATGAACACAAGTTTTCCTGTTGCTGCTACCCACATACTATTCAGTTTTCCCTCCAAGCACTTCACCCTTGTCAAGCAAACATTTCTCAGTATTGACTAATAAGTGGCTCTAGATAAGAAGCACCTGAATTTTTGAAGACCAGCCCTTGGACTACATTTTCAGATCATTCAATCCCTGTAAGAGCAATGAAACGCTGAGATTACATAGGATGCCTTTGAGGTCTAAGCTATGAAAAAGCCCACAGTAAACTGTCATCTGGGAAAAATTATCTTCTAGTAACCCAAGCAGAAGGATACACAGGGAATACACATATTTTTACAGTTCTCATTAATACCTTTGGCTATCAAGACCTCTCAGTTTTGAATAGCTATTTTTTTTACCAAAACTTTAACAAAGACTGAAAAATAACTATTCGTATTCTGCTGCATGTGTAGACATACACATTTTACTGAAATAGATGCCTGTAACTTCTTAAGCAGATAATACTCATTAAATTACAATTGTTGGGATTTAAAGTAATTTGTGTGCTCTCGTAAATGGTGTGAGGAATAGAGGAATAGAGCATAACACATTCCTCATTGCCTACGTGTCAATTTGACAATGTCACTCATTCACATACTCACTAATTGATTCACGTATTCCTAAGTTAATTACTAAGACTTTTTAGATACGAAAATGCATATACAATTAAAATTTTAAACTTTGTATTTATTTCTTGGGTTTTTTTTAATCTATGTATTTAGGATATTCACCTATCATATATTACAAAGCCTGATTATTTCAATTATGAAAAAAAAGAGGCTGCATTTGCCATCTGCCCCTAAAATAATCACCATTGTTCTACTTATGAGACTCACAGGGTTGCAAAGGAAAATAAAACAAAAGGGAAATAAATTGATCATTATATTCAGGACCACACCAAGCAAAAAGAAGTTCTTTAGCAGAAAGTAATTTGGCTGCCTTTTGAAACCTCTGCTCAAATTTTCTTCACAGGAACATCCTGAAAAATGTACAGGTTCACTGCATTTCAGAAACCTTTCTAACCAAACACATCAGCCAAGCGAACACACACATACATTATTATTTACAATCCAGTATTCCTGAAAGCATCAATCTTGATGAGTCCTTCCCTCTGCTCTTTGTATTTTGGTAGTAACAGTTCACCAACAGAAGAGTGACCAATATAAACAAATCAAGACAGAAAACAAATGACCCTAAAAAGAGACTCTGCCCTCTTCATCTTGAATCTGTGAGAGCTGAGTGATGGAGAGCTGGACACAATAAAAGATTTAGCCCTGCAAAGAGGGGCTACAAGGAGCACTAGCCTCTCAGTCTGAAACTGCAGTTCAAGAGCAGACACCAGCTACCACTTCAACCTGAAGGGATCTGTTCTCCCTGTCACTGGGAATCCCCTAAGCACCGAGGTCCATCTGCTGCTGCTGCTGTCCTCAAACACAGCAGTGAACCCTCCTCAGTCCTTCATCACCAAAGCATGGAAAAGAAGATGTTCTGGTGATATCCTTTAGGCTCTGGATGCAAACTGGACAAAGATGCCTTTTTACAACGCTGGGTGAAGCTCCAAACCCATGGAGTACTCACCTGTCACTGCCCAGGCCTTCCCTCCTCCCCTCCACAGCAGATCTCCCTGCTGGCACTTCAGCTGCTTTTGTTCAACTCTAAGTTGTCCTGCCCTTCCCACACCTCGTTCAGGAAGCTGAGGCACTCAGCATATTATTCCTTCCTCAGAGGCCAGAACCTGAAAAGCTAAATGTTGAAGCTGAGGAGCGTCTTCTTTTCTTTTTTTTTTTTTTTTTTTTTTTGTTCCTTAAAACAAACCCCTACAATTGGGTGGCAATTCCCAAGCTCCTAATAGAATCTTTTATTAATATCTTCTTTTAATATGACCTTCTTTTATCTCAGGTAATTTCAAGCCTACATTTTTTTGCTGAAAATTTTGAAATTATTAGTTTTTAGGGAGAAAGACACTTAATTATTTTTAATAGCAACATTATTTTTCAACATTATATTTCACCTGCCTCCAGTTCTAAGTGTCACTCTGAGCAAAAAAAATGGAAGGATGAAGATGGGATCCATTCTTAATTTAATTCAGGTAATCAATCATTTTAGCACAGTTAAACACTAAAAATGTGCAGAGGGATAAAGGCACCACAGAAAAAAGGTACACATCAGAATCTTATTCCCAGTCCTCCCATATCTCATATTTCATAATTTGTGGATGGTTGCAGCACACTGAGAAATCATTTGCACTGGTAGCACCTTCTTTGAGCACAGCAGTCACAGAAGTAGCAGTGCCATTGACAGGACAGGAGAGACACTTGGCCAAGGACTGGACCAAAGTTGAGAAGTGAACTTGTGCCCTTGGCAGAGCAAGGTGTGATTTCCCAGAGGAAAAGTAAAAGCATCACAAAAATAACAGTTTCATGAAGGATTCTCAAACTCAGGAAAAAAATTACTGGAAGAAAGAAAAAGGATTGAAAAAAAAAAAAAGATTGAAATTACACCTGTGGTAAAAGAGGACTTATTTTGAATTCATCGCATGACAGTGGATGGAGCCTTGTTACCTGGCCCATTTTGAGGCAAATACAGCACAATTTTACCTGCTGCTCTAAGCTCTATCCTCTCGCAGGAGTCACAAGGCTTTGCTTGTCCTTCAGGCAGAAAACAGTCTGCATACTGTTCAAAGATCAGACGTTCCTAAAATCTGATGAATTAATGGTTTAATTCTGCCAAGCTACCCTTGAAGAGACTTTCATTTCATGGAGGAATTTAAAAGGGGTTTGCTCTTTTTGAAATATTTTGTTTGGTTAAGGAAAAAGCACTTTCACACATCCTTTGCAGTACCAGGGCACTTAGCAACTCCTCTAGTGGGTCATTACCCTCTGTCTAGAAATAATACAGCTATCAAACTTTAATGCTTTTATTTTGTGCTGAATTTTTGGCCTTCTCGGAGCACTGTTGTATGTGGTAATAACATATTTTGAACTAAGCATTGCTGAAGTTCATTATGGACATCCATACAGTGTTGCCTCCTGTTTCCCTTAGAGCAAGCTAAAATATTTAAAATTAATTCCAATCAAAATATTTGCTTTTCATTCTTCAAGGGAAAATAAAACAACTTGATTCATTTTGAGTTGCAATATGTGTCTGAACCGTGGTGTCACATTTTAACTTGAGGGAATGGCATGAAGCTGTGTCAGGGTAGGTTTAGGTTTGATATTAGGAAAAGGTTTTTCATCCAAAAGGTGTTTGGGCACTGACACAGGCTCCCAGGGAAGTGGTCACAGCACCAACCTGGAAGAGTTCAAGAAGGATTTGGACAATGCTCTCAGGCACATGAGGTTATTTTTGGGATGTCCTGTGCAGGAGTTGGACTCAATAATCCTCATGGGTCCCTTCCAACTCAGGATATTCTATGATTCTATGACAACCCCAGCTGGCAATTGAGTTCACTCACTCCTTCCACAGTGGAACTGGGGAGAGAATAAGAAAAGTTACCCTGAGAAGACTTGTGGGTTGAGACAAAGACAGCTTAGCAGGTAAAGCAAAGGCTGTGCACACGAGCAAAGCAGAACAAATAATTCCTTCAGTACATATCATGGGCAGGCAGGTGCTCAGCCATCCCAGGAAAGCAGGGCTTCATCATGGAAAGGTTACTTGGGAAGACAAACACCATCACTCAGATCAACTTTCATGTAAAGAAGACTCATTAAAATGGCTAGGCACATTTAATTTGAAAAGTAGTACTCCAAAGCTTTCTGAAAATGCACTTAATTTATGTCACTGCTCTTCTGCTTCACTGAGAGGTAAATGATGGAATTCTACAAATAGTGGAATTCTTCTAAAAGCCTAAACCAAAACATGGTCTAGAGCATGGCCTTTCAGAATACAGGTAATCTGCAGCCTGCAAAGCTTTACAGGCAGACTGCAAAACTTCTTTTCAGAGTTTCTGGTGCTCCTGAACATCGGTGTTGCAATGGTTATAAACTGCAGCATGGTGTCTACCTTGGGACAGGGTGGACAAGTCCAGTCCTCACTCAAGTAACTTTCAGCAGCTGAGTAGGAACTGAGAGCAATCTCAAAAACCACAGGTTACTTTTCATTAAGTCCTATATGCCATGGGAAGAGAGTAGGGGGAGAATTGCCAGGCCAAAGCACAAGCTGAATTCTGAGCAAAGAGTTTTGCCTGACTCAGCTGGCCTGTGAGGTGAACAATTATCTCAGATAAATATGGGGCATTTATGCCATTTGCATATACATTCAGCCATCCTACCTGTCAAGATGAATTCAAACTAAACAAGTCCTAACAAACTCAGAGACATGACAGAAACAGCTCATACCACTACATCAAAACGGAAAATGGGGCCGTGATTTTCCTAGGTTTTGGACAGTTATTAATGTCCTTATATATTTATATAGTATTTAATACAAGTCCACTAGGATCCTAGAGTCAAGCATGATTGATCATTATGAATTACGTGTTAATAATGATTAACTGCAATGATTAACTGCTGCTGTTCAAGTCAGTGACAACTGTAGTTGCCATTGTTACATTAATTTGCAACACTGTAAAAATTATGATGGACTAAATTGACTTAAATTACTTTAATATAACCTATACTCTGTTTTAATTATTGTAAAATCTGTTCTTACAATTCTATAAATAACTTCCTGGAATTCATGTCAAACCCCATTCTCCTCATTCCTATATTATTAGCAGAGCTTGCTGCAGTCAAAGTCAAAATATAGGTCTTTCTAAGATAATTTATCCATAACAATATATTAACATTCTTTTCTATTATTTAGGAGACTGAAAGGAAACACAGTTTAATTCAAAACCCCTTGAATAGAACCCAGCAGAAGGAATTCTCACATTACCTGCCTGGAGGAGAGCTACCCGTGATTGCAACCTGGAGGGAATGTGACAACTCCTGTAAAAGGCAGCTGCTGCAGTAATTGAGACAGTTACCAACAACTCAAAGTTTCCCTGCCTTGCTGGATGGCGAGGGCAAACACGACACGGACGCTGCCCGGCCGGCCAGAGCGGCTGCCCGAGGGCTTGGCTCCCACTGCCTTTGGCAGCTGGTCACTTCTGCTCAGCCTTTTCTTCCTACACCGAGCTATTTCACCTTTTTTTTTTTTTTTTTTTGTCCCCAGATCATACCAATTGCTCTGGTAGAAATGAGAGTTGAGGTCTCTCAAAAATCCAGCACAGAGAGCAGCAATGAAATTTGGAGATGAAGAACAATCATTAAAAAAAAAAAATCAACCAACCCTCTCAATGGTTGGAAAACTAGGGAAAAAAAACCTTCTAAATAACCTGTAGTGATAAACCAGGAATGGGTGTATTTCCTTCTTTTAGCTTTTTTTTTTTTATTATGAGCTTACAACTCTAGGCTCATAATAAACAAAAGATAAAAGAAGGAAACTGCAGCAACATATCTCATTAGCTAAATTCAAAATAATTAAGGCCTGTCTGAAGATTCCTTTCCCAATATCTACACACTGAAAAATAAAATATAATCACAGAGTTATAAATAAAAAATATAGGCCTATTAACCATATGTTTCAAAACTATTAAGTGTCTGTCCTTCTGATTTGTATTTAGAGGAGACATCTATGTTCTGATTTAAATACCCCTAGCTATACTGACTGTAAAAAGCAGATTTAATATTCCATGTACAACTTATTAGAGGTAAAATAAAATAAAAATATTAAGCTATTCTCATGCTGTGGAAATTATAACCCACATTCAAGACTTGGCTGGTTTGCAAAGTGTACCCTTTATGGATTTCACAGTATTTCCAAATTACAAGTCAGTTCAGTGAAGGTCACCAACAAAATTTGAGCATATCACAATTTCAGTTAGCAAAGACATTACTGAAATGTTGACAGCATATGTTAGAAACATGGATCAATTAATTTTAGTGGAGGTCTTATTACATGCATGTAACACAACTGATTATTACTTTTTGGTAGTAATTGGTAGATTCATACTTTTTTCCACATTAAGGAAGGTCATGTGGGGTCATATGAAAAAGTGTCAGATGCTTTGTGTAGCCAGGGCTATTGCAGCACACAGTGACCCTTGCAGGACTGGAATACAGAAAATGCAGAAAGTTCTGCTTGCTCTCGGACAGCCCACAGCAATGAAGTCAGGGGCCTGGCCCCAGCGTCAAGCCTACAGCTTACTTCTCAAATTTCCTGATACCCCAGATTTGGATCCTGCCTTGTAAAGAAACTAACTTTTTGCTATCATGCCTTCAGGAAGAAAATATTTAGCTCTCATCTGTAACACCTATCTTTTTTATTTGCTTTAGTCTCCTGCTTTTACAGTGCCTTTTATGCAGGTTTATTTTTCCTTTTCTCTTTTAATTTCTAACACAGTGATTGTACTATTTTCATAGAATTACCTGAGCCAAGATAGCTTAGCTCAACAGATTACTAATGCTCAGAGTATCTTTTTGAAAGTGCACTAAGAGCTATTGACACGCCAAAGCACTGACTACACACAGAGAAATGTAATTCAAAATCATTGCAGATCCCTGGACTCCCTTTTACAAAGGACTCTCACTCGCTCTCATTTTCTGCTGTTGTAACTTTTCCTCTCAGGCTTTATTAATCAATGCTCCCATGGGGATCAAATATCAAAGCCCGACCGCCCTAAGGCAAACTACCATATAAATGTGGTGTTTGAAGAATAAAACAGGAGAGGGTTAAGCCAGTCAGAAGCCTCAAAATTAGGCTTACTAAATCCAGCAGTGCCAGAAGGACAAAGGTCAACAAGCGCTTTTGCATCTCCCTAAGTTTTACAAACCCAATGTTTTCTTGCGCTTGAAATGTGAGAAATGTGAGAAATGGTTTCCAAAATCAGCAAGCATCAATAGCTTGGGAGCTGTGGTACTGCTATAATTATTTATTTCTACTTCTGTCACTGTAGCTTATGAGAGCTCAGGTGCTGAGCCATCATTGTGCTGTGCTAATATGTATTTTAACATTAGGAAAAACCAGAGCTCCTGGACACAAGAAAGTCCAATGGTTAACAAATCAAAGTGCTGTTCTGACTTGCCATAATTAGGAGGGAATTTTGTAGGTAAAATGTTTCCTACCTTCCACAGATCTTGTCATGTGAAACACTGTTTTCCAATCAGCTCTAATGGTAAGAATATTTTTCCTGAACACAGCAAGGCCTTGGTGCAGCTTCAGGATGTGACACTGCATGAACAAACAGGGTACAACGGGACACACAAAGGCAGCATCCCAACCGCACACGCAGAAGCAGGATACACAAATATATAAATATATATCTATATTTATATATAAATATATAAATAAACATAACAGGATATGGCAGGAGCCAGGCCCCAGACTGCTCCTTCTGCTACCCAGAGAGCTTTCCCTGAGATGAATTTGCACTAATGACACCACTGAGGATCCTGAGGATACAAAACATCATTAGCCTTACCTTGGTTTCTAAAATGCAGATGGCAGGAAGCATTTCTATCAGTTCAGAAACTATTAACAGCTGTAGGATGTTATTTTTTTGCCACTCCGATATTTTTGCCCTCTTAATGATCTTTCTTTTTTAAGAGTTCCTCGAATTTATATTTTCAAAACAGAAGATAGTTGAGAAGTAACAAAATACCTTGCCAGGGCATTTATAATGTCCAGAAACCCTATTATGCTGATTTCTTAAAGAATGTTCAGACACATACAATAAATTGCAGTGAATTATATATATTAAAACAATTTACAATGGGCATAAGAGAGTCAAACTATTTCAGAAAGTAGGCACCTTATGCAGTAAGCTTGTTATTTTCTGCATTAGGTTGACATGAATAACAAACTGTCCAAGGTCTCCCATGAGCTCTAAAATACCATATTTAAAAGTACTCTTTCCCTGGTAGGTAGTTAAAACACCATAGGATTCCTCAGAAGCCAGTTTGCAATACTTCATTAAACTTTTTAAATGACTGAAAAATAAAGGAGATGCAGTAATGCTTTTATAGTTCTTTGCCATGTTAAATAGTCATCTGTTCCCTGCCTTTAACATTTACAAATGTGCATCGTGACTGAAAGAGAACAGACTCTCCTCTCTGTATGTGCACACACCTACCCAGGAAATGCAATACAGGTAATCTTCCTTCTGTGCTGCATCATAAATTACATATTTATCCTTAAGTTTCAGGCTTTCTTTGGTCGTTATCCTCTTGTTCCAAGTATTTTCCAAGGTGAAAGCAATTCTTGGCATTTGATGACTATTAACACGGTGGTCGTGGTGGTGGTGACTGGCAGAAAAACTACAGGCCTGAGGTTTGCAGTAGTTTTGGCAAGCAAATAGCCCTAAAAGGCAGATTTAGCCTATGATTCTCACTGGTCAAACACTATCCAGCCTGTAGTTTGTATATTATCTATGTGTGTTTTAGAGAGTAGGAGATTAACCCTGTCACTCAAATGTTCTTCCAATAAGAGAAGACCAAGATAAAAGATTGTCAAATAAAAATGGAAGAAGTATACCTGATCTAGTGAAAGGTGTCCCTGCCCATGGCAAGCAGTTTGGAACTAGATGATCTTTAAGATCCCTTCCAACTCAATGTGTTTCATGATTCTGTGAAATCACAGCATGTTTTAGCTCATGTTTTAAAAATGCTAGATTATTCTCTATGTTAGCATGTCTACACTGAGTTTCACCTGTGTATCATTACTAGGCTCCAGAATTTCTCAGTAAATTACTGTGACTTTCCAGTGAGCTATAAAGGATGACACTACTACCCTTACCCTACGACTCATAAGGAATAGCACATGTATTTAAGTTAAGCACAAACCTTCCTTCAGTTTCTGTGCTCTTTATCTCAACGTCACAGACCTGTGCTGCAGATTCTCAGTAGTCATAAACCAAGCACTCAGGTATTACATATCCCTGAGTCTTTCTAATAATTCTTTAGCTTCTAAAACAGTTAAATTCAAGAAAGAAAGAAAAAAAAAAGTGTAATGAGAATTATCTGATTTGGCAAATTCAAATGCAAATGCAAAGAAACTTCCCATAGGAAAATAATACAAAGAAAAAAGCACATATCTTGTGTTCTTCAAAGGCAGGGATGGCTGCTTAGCACTGCATCTAATAATCTGTCCTGATGATTGGTAAGGAATATAGTTTATATTTAACTGCTGAACTAAGGAAAAACATATCAATGATACAGCCATATAGGTAAACAGCTCTAACATCTGAAGGCAGCTGAGTCAATTAAATCAATGGTAAAGATTACGTCTGTAAAGCATTGTATTTCCAGCGTGTAACTAATAGGAAAGGAAATCATTGGCTTCGAATGAAGAGATAGATACGATTCCTCTTAATTATACTTCATTACCCAAGAGCAGTCCTTGTGAGTGATACACAGAAAAACAGTATGCAATCAGTTCAATGTTTTATAAGTAAAAAACCACCGTGGGATATGATGCATGCTAAGACAACACAGCATTACTGTTATCTTCTCATTTATATTTCATGACTATGGCCCTTTCAATGATGAGATTTCCTTTCGTCTATGGATGGATATCCTTTGATAAGGGACTACTTAATTAGTAAGCAGTGATAGAAAGGATTTTTGGCATTTTGGATATTGCAGTCTAAATCTCAGTCCTTTACAGCTACAGATGAAAGGCATGATTTAATGATGGATATGTCCCCTTTACTGGCCTCACAAGAAGCTGGTATAAGAAAAATTTGGTTTGACCAAAAATATGAATGCAAGGCAAAAGAAAAGCAATTGTTAAACATTTATTCAGTTAACTAAGAAGTAGTAGTTTTTTTGATGATTTTTAACACTAGAAAGTAAATTGATGAAGATGTAGTGAGACAAAAAAAAAAAAAGGTTGGTTTTTTTTCAGTTTTCCAAACTTTTGTGGGTTTTTCCAATTTTTGTCTGATAAAATTTTAGAAATTATATAAATGTTTTCATTGACTTTGGGATGTAGTTTGTGAATTAAGTCTCAATAGAACAATTCTTCCAATGGCAGGAGACATAATGGGAATTTTGCCATCAGACTAATGAGAGAGAGGCTGAGCCCTGTATCTGCTTTGTACCTGGTTTTTGGAAAAGGCAGGAATTGGGCATCAGGTACTTTATTCATTTGTGGACAATAAGACCTTTCACGCTTATATTAGAAGAGCAACAAAACCTAGAAGGAAATACTTCAAGTAAAGAGTTCTTCCTACCTGACAGAAGGGCAGGAAGAAAATTACTCTTGTACTCTTCTGGTACATAATTCCTTATAATGTCTTGTCATGCATGTGGCCATTTTTGGAGCCTGAAAGGGTCTGGTCTGATTGAGCAACTTTGATATTCTTACACCCTTAAATGCTTACATTTAGTCCTAATTCACCCATAATTTTAGAGCAATCTCAAAGTTATTACTTCAAAGGTCTTATGTGTTCTGGAAACAACTTGAAAAAAAATTTAACCCTGTCACTTATGAACTCATGTTGCAAAACCAAAAATAAGCACAAGGTCCTGATTAAATAATTCCTCTTATTTCAGTGACTATTGAACCAAGTGTCCAAAGAAGTCAGCACATCCAATTTCATTATATGAATTCTTTCCTACCACTTTTGATGGATGTATTTGCAGAGGAAGAGAAGTCCTCTAATGAGACCACAGATGTGGTGACTCTCACCTTGAGGCACTACAAATCTAATTCTTCTAAGACCTGTCTACCAATTTTCAAGAACCAGAATAGTAAAGTAAGGACATTTTTTTTGAGCAATTGGTTGGTTTTGAGATCTTTGACAGTGTGGGTTCCATTACAATCTTGATATATACCAGACCCTAGTATTTGCATTTACTATTTCCTTTTTGTGGTATTACTATATAGATGTCAAAATTTTAATGATGCCCTCTGTTTTCAGAAGTGAAAGGGATGGAGCTGTCATTTGCAAGGGTAGGCAGGTCTGTTATCTGAGAAAGAAACAGCCATTCTGAAGATATTTTTCACATGAAACAGTGCTAAGCTAACAGCAAGGGACAGTCTTCAAAGTGTCAGTCCATTCTTAACTCACTCTGTAGTGCCTAGATACTGTCAGAGCACAGTGTAGGATATATGACACAAAAATCTTCAAATAGCTTGTGGAGGCGCTCAGCATAAGAGCTGGGCAAGACAGATACATATGTTATAATGCAACACCTCAGTGCAACAGAGCTTAGGTTCTGCATTTGTCACTGCTAGTTGTAGTCTTTATATATATATATATATATATATATACACATATATACTGTCCCCAACAGTTTAACCCCTGTTTGCTTAACTATTAATTTAAGCTCCGCTTAAACATTCACACAAATATATGTATGTATATATGTGTATATATATATATATATATATCCAGGGTCGCAGAGGTGCCTGTTGAAGATATAAGCCACAAAAAAATCACCTTCATGGTTGGTACCTGCAGTGTTTTGCTCCTTTTGAAATCTTCTCACCGGCAGTGCAACTCGCAACAAATTTAATTTTTCTGAATGCCAAAACCTGGCAGCTCCATGACTAGGCTCTTGGGAATTGCCGTGGTCTGGAAGACCAGAGATATAACATCTGTCCTCTGAAACATGCTTTTTCCTCTCCTTTACAGGAGCTATAAAGGGTCCTCCTATTCTTGTGCAGTAGTAAATGCTCTCATTGACAAAAAGGCAGTAAGGCAAAGAGTTTAGGATAAATCCCCAGGTGCTCTTAAGGGCAGAGTCCTTGGACAATGGAATTTTACATTTCTTAGATTCCACAGTGGCATTACACTCATCCTAATGGTCACTTTGTTGCTGAAAGAGCAGGTCCAGATCTCTGAAGAAGTAATCAGACCCGAAGTAATTACGCCCTCTTATCTTTCATGATCCATGCTTTCCCTGAGCACTCTGGAAGCAGAATCAGCAAGGGTTTAGCAGCTGTTGAGTCTTTCTGTTTTCCTTCGTGGACATACAAATAAATCAGGGAGGCTCAATTGAAAAAGGGGTGCATTTACTTAGGCATAAAAGCAATGAGAATCTGGCTTCATATGTTCTATTTACTCAGAAAAGTAGTAACCTCTCCCCAGGTATGGAGCTGGGCCAAGATACACAGTCCTGCCAACGCACTGCCATAGAACGGGGGTTAAAATTTGGCTCAAAAAATTTAATCCCAAGGAGCAATTTGATTACTTTTAAATGCAGCTTCCCTTTCAATTATTTTTCTCAGCACGCTCTTTCCTCGCCTCCATCGGGAACTCGAGCTGTGCCATTATGTGCCCGCGCCTGGCCGGAGGAACACGCAGGCAGGGGGTACCAAACGCCAGTCCCCCTGCCCGGATGGCACCTGGTAAAGGTCCCCTCCTCCTGCCCAGGGCCTCGGCTTAGCCGAGAGACCACACAATGCTCGGGCAGCCCCTGGAAAATCTGCAAATGCTGTCGCTAGGCCGTGACTGCGCGGCGCAGAGCAGGGATGGATTCAGAGCCCAGCGCTGGCCGCTCGCACGCAGCACGGCACAGGCAGAGCCACGGAGAGCTGCTGGCTCCGGTCCTGGAACAGCAGAACTGCTCCAGGGGTTTTGCCTCCTGCTCCGAAAGTGGCTCACGCAGTGCACTCATTACCTCACAATGCCGTATTTTGTTTGACAAGCATGTTATAGATGATGGAATAAAAAAAGGAATGCTGCTGATGCTCTCCTTATTGTCTTTATCAGGTGACAGCGTGTAATTCTGCAGGCACTTGCCAGCACTGAGAAGGCTCAGCACTTTTCTGAAACTCAGGACTTAATGCCGAAGTCAAACTTAAACTTAATTGTCTGCATTTTGATACTCAAAATAGAAAATATATGTTAACCTGGTGGCCCTTAACTCCTCAAATATCAGTAAAAAATGGGTCAGTCTGCAAACTGAGAATATCAGCAATTCTTTCCTTTTCTGAGTTCATTTATATCAGTGCAGGGTGATATTTTATACATATAATTAAAAAAAAATCAGGGCATGTAAATTAATCCAGTGCAACTAAATATTTTAATTTTCAAGTTCTAAAAATAGATCAAGGCAGACAATACAATATGGTTTTTTTCAGAAAGCTACATAAATATTAGTGGAATTTTGATGACATTCTTTAAATAAATTTGCTACTAAGGATAATGCCTGAAGGTCTAGCAGATAAAAAGATACAAGAAATATATCAGGAAAATTCATACCCTGACTCAGAACTGGGTTGTGAATGTAAGTAAAGTGATTTAAAAAAAAAGAAAACAACCAAAACCTCTGTGGGATGTTCTAGAAAGCCAATACAGTAATATTAAGGTATCTATCATAATTTCACAGCTATTGAGTTGCAAACACTTAGCCACACTAATTCACTCAAATTTCATATTGATCTTCACAGAAACTAGTCAAAGATGAACTACGTACCACTGCACTGCAACACTAAAATGTAATTATTGATCCTTCCCCCAACACACAGCATTTCTCATGTATGGTGTGAGCTTTGATTTTGGCTCCCAAGTGTTTAGCACGACTTCATTCAGTCACACAGCAGAATCATTTGCAGACTGGCATCTCCCCTCTCAGTAAGTCACAAATGATATACAGCATCTAGTCAAGATGACCTGATGGCTGGTCTGGGACTTTGACCAAGAATTTAGAGCAATGGAAAACAAGCACAGCACATTTTTAATGGATTAAAATTAGAGAATCATCAATGATAGATGGAATTTTTATCAGAGCTGTACAGCAATCAGGTTTTAGCCTTTATATGTTCAGCAATTTTATCAGTGCTCTGGAAGACCACAGAAAAATCACAGTTTAAACCAGAAAAATGGCTGATAAAAAAGAAAAGCACCTGCTAGGTTGGACAAAAAAGAACAAATCCTTAATGCTGTAACACAGCTACATGTAAAGGAATATATCCATGAATAAAAAGTGTAGAACATATTTACAGGATAGCAAGAATTCCCTTCAGGATCCCCAGAAAGCATTTAGGAATGATAGCGGTCAAATAACAATATATGAGTGCCAGCGTGATGCTGCATCCAAAAGAGTCAATACTGTCCCTGGAAGAATAAACAGGAAAATTTCTGCAGGCAAGCAGAAGGGAATTATATTAAGTCTGGATTTGGCATCAGAGCTTCATATTTGGGAGTTTATATGATGAATGAAATATGATGTCCATGATTCATCAAGGATGTTGATAAATTGGAGAGGCTTCAGAGAAAATCAGTGAGAATCATTAGAGGATTCGAAAGGAAACCTGTACAATCCAAGACAGCCACGTAGTCTGTTCAAAGAGGTTAAAGGATAACTTGAGCTATGTCTTTATGTCATAGGAAGGAAAACTTTGATAATGAAATTATATAACAATACCCAGAATTAAAAGTCAGAAACGGAGTAGAATTCAAGCTGACATTTTTACTAATCACTGAAACAATTTAAGACATATCTGTGCTCGACTCCTAAATTTGTAAATGTTATCAATAACTTGGGAGTTACTCTAGAAGAGTTTCTTTAGTTAGCTAAGACAGGAATTAACTCAGGAAAGATCTGTGTAAGTACAAGGTCAGGCTATTTTATTAAAAAATGGTCTTTTCAATTTTCACAGTTTAAATAGAAGTTACGAGTAAAAAGTTGAAACCACACATTCAAAAGGTCAGCATCACCTAGAATTTGGAAACTTTCTGCCCCCTTAACTAAGGATTTGAAATTTTAGAGGACAACCGTGCTCCTTGCTATTTTTTTTTCTCTTAACATACTTGCAACTCCCACTGACCTGCACATTTCTTTAAAACTGAGCAAGAAGACTTTAAGAGCCAGACCTACAAGCTCCCTGTGAAGCTGCCACTATTGCCTTGGGGACCCACATTTGGAGTGTATTCCTTGGAATGCAGAATGAGAGCTCCAAGTCACACCTCTGCCATGTACCTGAGCAGCCTGTTCCCATTTCCCATTTGTGCACATGGTTCTCAGTCCTCAACAGAGGACTTAAACTTGGCACTTAAACTTGGCACTGGTCTTTTTGGAACACCATGTTATCGATTTCAGTTTTGCATCACCCTGATTGTAGTTCTGCCTGGGCCATGACACAGGGGAATGGGCCCAAAGCCTGCATGTCACATCCTTTGCCTCCTCACAGTACCCACGGGAGGTGCAACACTGCTCATCAAGGCCTTGTTCCAATATGATTTATTCTTGATAAATCCATGTTTGCAGTATCTTATCACTGCAGCCTCTCAGTGCGGGAAAGACCTTTACACTCTCTTAAGGTGTAGAAAATCAGCTTGTTAGTCTTTAATTCCCCTTCTCTTTTATGCTTCCCTCCTTTTCTAAAAAAAAGTAAGAATTATGTCCATCCTCTTGCATTCCTCTGGAATTCATCCTTCCCTACAGAGTGTTAATCACTACCCAGGAACAGTTTATCCTAATCTCTTAAATACTCCAAGGGTACATTTCAGCCAGCCTAAGAACTGCAGCACTCTAACTCTAAGTGTTATTTGACCTGACCTATGACTATCTGGCCAGAGTTCTTGTCCTCTCGTTAACCGCTGTTAATCGTATCAGAGGTGCAATTACAAACTCATTATTTTTTAACATTAAAAAAAAGAAACAAGCTAAATATTTCTACTCCTGCCTGCATTAGATTGTATTTCCCCCTGTCTCCCATAAAGGAACTATAGTTATAGAAGTATTATGCTGTTTATTACGTCCATTACTAGTTGTAATTCCATTTCTTCCTTAGTCTTTCTGATAATTTCTGTGTGGCCATGTATTATTTTATAGCCTCCAACACCTTGTTTCTGCTTGTGTTTTCTCTTTGATTTTCACATCATTCAATAGCTCCTGGTGTTGCATTACAGAGTTTTATTACAACCACTCCATTTTATTCACATTGGCATGGCTTGTTTTCTGGTCAGCTTTTTTTCTGGTCAGTTTCTAGCTGTCCACTAGAAACTTGAAACTCTCCTCTTTGTATTTGTACTCCTCCCTGTGAGAACCTGCCAAAGAATGTCTCTGGGTTTACTGAAGTTCGCTTCCTTAGCTCGCTGTTATCACAAAGCATGTAAATCCTCAGGCCATCACTACATCCAAGCTTCCGTAGGACATGAGCCATTGATCTGTCACATCAAGCCACTGCTGGCACATCATATCCTGTGTCTCTTCCAGAAGTTCCCTTTATGGATGCAGTTCTTGGCTATCACATTGGTTCCTCACCCTCCTGCGTCTTGTCTTCCCATGCCTTACTGTAATTCCCCACAGGTATCTTCAGCATGATCTGAACATCTACTACTCCAGCTAGATGAGGGACTATATTTGTATTAGCTCCTAGCAATAGTAATTTATTAAATTCTGGAAGATCAGCCACTAGAGTGAATCTAACACACTCTGCAAGCATGTTAAGCTCTCTCCCTTTGATCCTTTTCCTCTTGCTTAGTGGCATTTAGAATGGCTTTTTGCATAATAAAAATCTACTTTTACCACCCTTGATAGACAACAACTATTTGAAATGTCTGTTCTCTGCAATGAAAATATCTTTGCTGAACTGCACCTGCTGTGGGTTATCTCTGAGACTATTTCAGTCCTAAAATTAACTCCATATTAACTCCCTCTCACTGTCTCACAAGATGCAGTCCTGTGCTTCCTAGGGCTCAGCTGTCTGGGCATCGCTAATGAAGTGACGTACACAGAAGCAAAAAACCCAAAGTATGTCACACACTAGCAATTTTGGTTGGTGTGTTTGCATCCTGATGAGTTTACACCTTCTGCTACAAAAGGGAGAACATGGTAACAAATCCTAAAGAAGTGGGAGTGTCTGAAGCTGTAAAGTGAAAAAAAAAAATCAAGTGATTTCTTAAAATAATCCTCCTGCTGAAAACATTAACAGGGGAAAACAGGTAGGGAGGTAGGGCATAACATACAATGTGGTTGGCACATGGATAAACTTTAAAAGCTCTAAGTGATTTGAACTTTTTTTTTGCCTTGAAAGTGGGAAAAAAATAAAAAGAGAGAGTGCCTTTAAGTCCTACTGACATACTGGGGTTGGTAAGTAACTGCACCCTGTGGTTCACATTACTATTTTATGTGTTCCTGTTTTTATGGAGTGCTAAATGGCTTAATTACATTTTACTGGTTTATTCTGCTCACTTGCTCATAACCTCATTAATCTGACACACACTGTTTTTTTCCCAAAATAGAGAATACACAATCATTTTTGTGTAATAGCGTCTCTAGGTATTTGCAACTGTCTGACAGATATAATGTGGTTGAATTTGCTATTTATTAGGAAATTATCACCTCTGCATAAAGGTGCAAGTTATGAATAAAAAGCATAAACTGGGCAGACTAAGCTCTTTAGCAGCACATCAGGATCCCAGCTGATTTAAGTGCTCAGTGGTGCTGGTGGAGTGGAAAGGATGCACTGCTCAGTTTAATTATCATTATCTTACTTTCACATGAGGAGATAGATTGCTAGTGTTCACCCAGATAATTTCTAGGCCATAACTGCACACTGATCCCCCCACTATTTGGCCCACAGCAGACAGCATGGGATGTCTGGTTCTGCTAAACAGAAAAGCAGAGGTGTGGGGACTGCAGAGTCCTTTCATCACAGCCTTTCCTGGGAGGGACATTCAGCAGAGGGACATTCTCTTATGTCTGGAATGATGCATCTTCAGGTTTTAGTGTTGCAGATAAAGGGAAGTTGATTTGTTTTGACTTGTTTTGGATCATTTTGTGTGAGATATGGCACAATGATGCAAACTGAAAGGTCCAGCCTCGCAGAGATCAAATACAAGGCCAGGTTTGAGAATAGCTTGGAGAGCCTCCTGTGGTTGCCCCCATTGCTTTCCCCCACCCCTAAACAGCATTCACTCATTATTCTACCTATTTAAACCAAGGAGAAATAGGAACTCAGTGCCTGTGAGACAGGTAAAAAACCTCAAACTAGTTTCTGAAATTTTCTATTTCAATTAAGAAGTCTTCAGCAGAGACAAAAGGACTTGATTAAATTTAAATGCTGAAGAATGAGATGTTCTATCATGTCTCCGATTCCACCCTTGTGAAATCTTCCTGCAGGAAAGATGTTGTGAAAATCTACAGGCCATTCCTAGCACTAGAAAAATTGAGTGAAACTCCTCTGAGGGTAAAATGGTACCCAACAAGGACTTGGGACTCCACTAGAGTCAGTCTGTCAGATTTTTATGTGATGGCTGTCTACCCATATCCCTCTGTTTTGCAGCAAGATGGTCTGCAGTTTACAAGCATGTAAAACACATGCACAAGATTTCCATGTCAAGTTGTGAGACACAATTTAAAGACACTGCTAATGACTTAACATGTCCTAAAAATGTTATATGTATTACTGTTACAAATAACCCTTAAAGCAACTGCAAGTAAAAATAATGGTGAAACTCTGTTCAAACAGCCTTGCCCTTTTCTTTTCTTTTCTTCTGTGTTTTTTTCAGCATGGAGCCAGCAGTACACTGGAAGGGAGTGCTTACCTGAAATAGATGTCACAGAAATTAGAAATTGAAATTGGAGATGCTCCAAGGAGAGACAGGGGTGAGGGCAGAGAGGAACCGGATGGGCAGCAGAATTCAAACACAAATCAAGGCAAAAGGCCTATACTTTACACTGAAGAAACAGAACTTCTGTTCCAGGGACCTGTCAAAAACTCAATGGTTCTGTATGACCCACTGCAAAGAGACCACAGAACTGAGAGTGTCCTTTTAAACAAGCCATTGAATCTCAAGTAACAGATTTGCATTGCATGACTCAAGAGACTGAGACTACAATAACAGAAGAAAGTACCAACTTCAGGTTCAAAAGATATGCATTAATCTTTTTTAAACTAATGTTAAAATAAAAAGCATCTCCTTGCTAAATTGTGGGGTTTTTTTCCTGGTTGCTAAATTAATTTCTCATGCTTTGTTTTTTCTTCAGCTATATTTTCCTCTATCCTTTTCTTCCTTTCCCTTTTTTATTTTGAAAAAAACCCCAAAAAACAACTCTGTCTTTCATCTGATTATATCAAAATGAAGAATGGTCTTTTTTCCTACTTTCTGCACAGCTTGTTAGCTGAGGTCTCAATCCTGCAATCTCATTGGCACAGTACAGCCCCAACTGTCAGTGAGCTGAACATCCCATGTAAAAAGACTGAAAGGCTTGTTCTGCTCAGTTCACCCATCCATCTTGTTGATCCTTCTATATACTTTTTATTGAGATGTCTCTAAAAGAGTTGCCATGCACACAGGATTGGTTATTTTCTAGAGCACTTGATCTAAAGCAATAACAATCATAGGTGGTTGTTCCCATTGGCTCCAGAAAGGGTGCCTTCTGCTCTCACACGGAGTAACTCCAACTTGACAAATTATTTAGAAATAAAAGGGAAAATAAATATGGAAAACAATGGAATTAATTGTTCTTAGCTCTTCTATTTTAAAAACTCAAACTCCTCTCATTAAAATTCATCACATGAGGTCAAACAGAAATAAAACTTTTCCCCTTATTTTTGTACATTAAAATGTTCAATATAAATCAAAGATATTGCAATAAATCATAATTTAAAACTGAAGCCCACCACATTTGTATCACTGCAGGAGGTAGTCTCATCCTGTAAGAACACTCTCATACAACCAAAATTTCCCAGCTTTAGTCATAGGTTATTCTTAAGCAAAACACAAGAAAGTGACTAAAACAAAAAGCATCAACAAAACAACTACATTAGATTGAAGTTTATCTTGTGAGAATCACCAAAGGTCTACCTAGTACAGAATCCCACATGGTTTAATAAACCTCTAAGACATTTTTCCTCAGTCATTCTTCTTCCAAGGCAGTGAAGGTAGCATAGAAAAGAAAACAAAGAAGAGAGTTTTTTCCATGCAAAGCAGTTGCAAATTATCACCTTTCAAAGTGCCCTTTTGCACCACTTCCAGCTGGTGATCCCACTACTGACAGTGTTGAGAATCTTGAATGTGGCTTTAGTTAACCCTGGGAATGAACCTGAGACTACAAAGATATCAAAGGGTTGCTAAAAATTTAAAAGCAGCACTTTTACAGCCTTGCTGATTATACAAAAAACTTTGAGAATCTAAGTTAGGTGTATCCTAGCACACTTTATACTTGTTTTGTTTATTCAAGGAGTACTAAAAACCTCATTTCATTTAACCTGTTCTGAGAGTATAATGGCTCAAACCCAAAGACCAACCCCATCCATGCAGACACCATCATGCCTGCAGGAGTGCAGTTCAGTAATACTTTCTCATCACAGAATAGTTTGGAGAAAACTCCATGGTGGGGCACATCCTCCTGGTTTGGTTCCTAAAATGGGCTCTGAAGGAGCCCCACCAGGGGACTGTCACACATCTGCAGAGATGCTCTGCCATTTAATCTGTGCTGTACCACTGATCTATGAACCTCTCCTGTCACCAGGGGTGGTCCTTTCAGCATTTAACATTGATAGGGAACTCAAAAGTATTTCTGATGTCACAGCTAGGTCCAACCCACAGATTTTTTTGCTCTACAGCTTCCCTTAAACCAAAAATCTGTATTTTTCCTCCATCAACCAAATTTATTCTATCTTTAAGTCCAGTTTTGACAGCATAATTACATCCCAAGGTGAAGTGACAAACTTTCAATCATCAGTTTTAACACATATGGGCATAAACAAAAGAAAAAAACAAATCATTTGCTCAACTTGTGCATTTTGAGTAATAATTATTATCTCACATGTATCCTGATTCTTTAGGATTATCACTTAATTGCCTACATATAAATAGAGTAAATAATTGGTGCAAGCCCCACTGGAGGCTGCTCTAGGCTCTAAGATGGATCCCCAAAAGAAAGCCTGGCAACCAGAAAAAGACAGCTCTAACAGCCACCTGCTTTGGATCTGGCATGAGTAGATGGACAGAGGCTTTTAGTCTCTTTCAGGATGCTATACTGCACAGTGGGGTATTAAAAAGAGCAGCTGTGATGTCAACACAGTTCTTTGGAGTGCTTTCAAGCCTTATTTCTTCTCAGAATGGGCACGTTTCAGGAGCTACTGATAAATTCCAAGAAGGTACCAAAGGTCTCCTTTATGCTGTATACCCTTGCAATAGGACATTATTTTCACATATGTTACAGAGTGCAAGCTGTAGATACACCCTTCTGTTGAAAACAAAATTGGCTCCCATGATGTTATCAGTACAGGTGCATCCAGCCTCAGCATAGAAACACCACAGCCCCTTTTCTGGGGTCTAGGAATGCTTTTACTTGCAAACAGTCATTTGCACAAGTATGAGTGCATTTTTAAAAAAGCACAGCTAAAGGAATTTTCTCCACTGGCCTTTTGAAAATCTCTTCATATGACTAGTGGTTAGTTTATTTTAGAGTTCTTCTCTGTGCTTTCCTGCTCTGTGACAGCCTTGGGAAGTGAAGTCCTGTGACTGTCACTACCCTTGGAGCTAGCTGGAGTGGCTGACAGGTCCTCAGCCTTCTGCCTGAGAAGATACCTACTTTTACTACTCATCAACCACCAAGTCGTGGCCAAAAACAGGCAGCAAAGGAGATAATCTGTCATTTCTTGCTCTGTAGGCATCCCAGTCCCTGAGATATAAGGGTAAACCTGGATGTAAATGGGACTGCAGTTGAATGGAATTAAGCTGGACCCTTCTTTTTGCACTGTAGTGCCAACACAGGTGAAATCTATAGTGTCAAATGAGATTTGTGATTCTTTCTATTTTGTCATGACATCGAAGGCTGAAGAAACATAAGATCTGTGAATGAAAACATAAGAATACTTGAGGGAGACCCTGTGAAATCAGCCAGACATGTTTCTCACCATTTTATAGGACAGAAGGATGGAGGTGTACAAGCACGTAGCCACAGTAGTCCCAGCAATTTTCTTAAATCCATCTGCCTACACTACAGGCAATTTTCCATTTGAAAACATCTTAATACCAAACAAGAAATGAGGGTTGCTGAGGGCATTATGTAGAACACAGGGCCTTGTAGTGTGACTCTGAGTATGTCAGCACTTGCAGATTTTCCATGTGGATGTCTGTGCCTGCAGAAGAGAAGTGCAAGTGTTGGTGGGAGATCGGACATCTGCCCTCCTGTGAGTCATGGATCTTTGGTCTCTTAAACCCACATAATTTCAGCACACAATTTCCTTTGCACAAATGTTTGCAATTTAATTGCAGAAGTCTGGCCTGTGGTATTTTGTGAGTGAGGGTTATAGCACTCAGATATGCCAATAACACTGGTGGAGGCAGGAAAAAATGGAGACAGGGAAAACACACAGCAACTTGTCAACTTTGGGCTTTAAAGAGAGCTTCTACAATACTAGAAAAGTCCTGTATGAAGAAGCTGACAATCATCATAGAAATGGATTTTAATTGCTCTCTTCACCGTATTTTAGTATGATATCAATTTTGTGTGCCAACTAAATGCAGTCTGAATTGAACAGTGCCCTGACAGAAGCTGCCAAGGTACTAGATCATTCTGTCCAAATATAGGTATTCAAAATTAGATCAGGACATTTTTCACACTTGCTGTACCTCAAGTTGCTAGGATAGTGCTAATAAAGAGTTTTGAAATCCTCTCTGCAGCACAGCATCTAAATCACGGAACAAGATTCTATATTCCTTAAATAAGCAATCAGTATTAGCCACCTGGGAGAGCACCACTTGCAAGCTCTCCTTGCTGCCCCATCCTTCTCTGCTTTAGGCACAGAATACCTGCTCATGTGCTAATGCAGCTACAGAGGAGACACACGTGCACCTCTACAAATGCACCATGCACCATTTCCCTCCTGCTGGAACATCCTTTGCCAGGCAAATGTGAGAAGTGGGTTCAGCATCAAGATTTTCACTGCCAGTTTCCCTCCTCTACCAGCTGGGAAGATGAGGACGGGGCAGACAGAACCGAGAGGCTGGTACTCATCTCCCCAGCAACAAATCTGCCACTTGGTTGATGTTCCACTTGAGTGGCCTGCCGGGATGGAGAGGAGCCTGGCTGCTCTGCATGGGGGCCCGCTGGCCACCACTGCTCCACTGAACTGGCGGCTGCTTCGCTGGTGTGAAACCGAAAATTAAAACTGTGGCAAACTCATTTCTAAGTAAACTGAATTAAGTAGCAGGCGAGGGCACCTCGGAGCAGCTTCCTGCCATCCCAGTACTTAGCTGGCATCACTGCTGATAAGGAAGCGCAGGCGGCGCTGCTTTTCAATCTCCCTTTGTGGGCTTGATCTTATTACAGAAAACAAATTTACCAAGCATGAATTATCGCTAAAATTCTTAATGCTCTGGCAGAGAAGAAAGCCTGATGCAGACACCAGTAAATATGCACGTCTGTGGATGAGGATGTCTCTCCTCGGCACGCTACACTCTCTCAACTTTTGGCTATGTGCTGCTGCTGCGAGAATTATTCAAAAGACGGGCTGCAGAAAAAGGATCAATTAATCTGCTGAGCGAGCTTTCGAACCCATTCTCAATGCCGCTGACAGCCGGAGACCCCCTCCCTGCGCTTGGTAATTACCCCAATATTTCCTGCACGCTTGTTTAAACGGCTTACACTGGGGCTGCCTGTGAAGAGGAGCTCTCCCTGCGCCGATCCGAGGCAGGACAGAAAGGCAGCTTCCCTTATCGCTCCGCTTCACTCCATCTGCAGCCAGCGGGGTGCTGCCTAATCGCTGGCCCTGGGACAGGGACGAGCAGGCTGGGGGACACAGATAGATGTCACTCCAAAGGAGACTGGGACTCTCCTACCGCGCTGGTGCCGCGGAAAACTCATCACGCTCTTGCTGTTTCAAAGGAGGGACAGGAGCCCCTCTAAACCAGAGGCCTGTCCCTTAATTATACAAATGCAGCGATCAAAGTTATTATCTGTCCTTACAAAGGCCAGAGCTTTAATTGAATGGTGTGTTGCTACCTTTGAGAGAAAGTACTCCTGGAGAGCAAAGTGCTGGGAGGAGGGAAAATGGGAAAAGAGAGAGTGAGCAAGAGGAAAAGAGCAAGAGGGAGAGGCATGGTGTTTAACAAGGAGGCTGCTTTATATGGAAATGTAATGAATACAGCTGATAAAAAAAGGGAGAGACAAAAGTTGTGAAGTTTCAAGCTGTGAAAGAACTTCAAAGTGTATTCAAATGTCACATTGATTTTTCTTCAAATCTCTAAGTCGTAAGTTTTTCAAAAGAGGAATATGATCCCCTATTTTATCCACTAATGTTTTATCTACAAAAAGGGCAAAAAAGCACAATGTTTTCCTTTCACATGATATAATCCCTATATTGGAAGCCTATCTTTTTTTTTCTTTCCAAGCAAAGATTTTTTCAGTGTCTTTGAAAGTGGTGAGGTCTTCACCACATTTGTATATTGTCTAACTCTGGAGAATTCTGGGTCTGAAAACTTGCTCTAAGTTAAGTGGAGAAGAACCATACCTAGGTGGGACCTCATTACCACAATACTCCAAGCCAACCATAGCAAGGCTAGGCTTCCTTTCCTGGAAGGAAAGGATGGGACAACTCTGGGAGCAATCTTCAAAGAGACATGAACCAACAAGGTTTTTTATCATGGGAGTAATATGTTGGCAAAGTAGTGGATTAAACTGTCATTGCTTAGGGACTTTTCCCTTTTTTTGTTTTCTTTGTTCTTAAGATTTAGCCATCATGTTGAGAAATCACAAAAATGGAACACATTCTCTTCTTTATGTTGTCCAGTTCCCTTGCACATGGATTTCAGTGCTACTAATACTAAATCCAAGCAGAATACACTCAGATTTATGTTGAAAATGGCCCAAAATTTGGATTTCTTATAGAGATTTGCATTTGGGTATCAGCTAGTAGTGGGAAGGGAAGGCTGTCTCAACAGGCTGCCTAAAATTGCTACTTTGTGGAGGAATCCTTAGCCAAGGTAATACAGGGACAGTATCTCAACTACACGTTGCTTTGAGACTGCAGCTCTGTCACTTTGTGGAAGGGCAGGCAGGTGTAAAATACTGCAGTGCTGTGCCAAAGTATTCGTGAAATTGTAAGAATTTATCTTTTAATTATTATTTTGAATAGTAAAAGGTACTGCTGTACAATACAGGAGTTTCTAGTGAGAAAAACCTTTGGATATATTTCTAGTTAAGCCAATATAAAATTTCTTTCAAAGGTTTCAGTAGCAATCCTCTAAGCAATATGCTTAGAGTGGAGTTCTCCACTCTTTCTGCTGACAGTTTTGAAGTCAAAATAATCACAAGTAAAATCTGTGCTATAGGAATAATGCTGGTACTGACTCTAAGGCATCCTTCTGGGTTTTCTTGAGGAAAACCTTTGGTGGAGCTAGCATTGGCAACAATCCTTTTCCCTCAAACCCTTTCTGCAGGAATAAAGCAGGCCTTCAGATATATCCTCCTGGGTTATCTAGATTGTAGATCAGTCTTTGCACGCAAGGCTTCCAGTGTACTCTCTATGGGGACTTAGACTTTATCTAGTGCAAATGCCAGAGTCAGGGCTGAAACTGTGATGCCTACAGAAGACAAAGTGAATTTTAGGAAGGAATTTTTGCAGATGCCTTTGATGCCTGGTCCTGCTGACATGGATCTAGCAGGACAGAACTGTGGAGCCACCATGAATAAGACCTACTGAGAGAAAATATAAACCAACCAAGTAGGCACCACAATGACACAGCGCAGAAATGAAATAATTTACCTTTCCTTGCCCAAAGCATTCTGATGAATGAATAATTCTTTTAAAACTATCAGTCCGCTTTGGCTTTTTACAAGATTCCCAAGAGCTTTTTGCTCTCTGTGTTTCTCTTTCTTTGACCACTTCTGCTATCTCTGTTCACAGTTCTGTTCCTATAACTCGCTCACTGCTCATACAACACTAATCAGGGAGATTTTCTCAACAGGTGGTTCAAGCCCCAGGAACACTTGCTAGATTTCTAACATAATTGGAGATAAGATCTGAATAATACTAAATGTAATTCCCCATCTCAGTATGGAAATACCAATTGGTCTTGCTCCCACTTTTTAATACAAATACACGCTTCTTAAGAAAACAGAAATATGCCCTTCTTGCACCACATTTTGAGTTACCTATGAGATAATGACATAAACTTCACAGGGAGAGGTTTATTTGTTATTAAATTCCACTGATGGAAAATTTATCCAACTGGAGCAGGATGTCCCGAATTTCCTGTGGTTGCTGCCTGAGATAAAGGACTCTTTTGGAGGCTGAGGAGAAAAAAGGGTTGCCATCAGACCTAGGGACCATCACAAATCTTAACTTGCTCATGCTCCATTTGCTCAGTGTATTTCCTTCACCCTGCCTATTGTAATGCAAGCACACTGCATTTTAAAGTGAAATAAATATCTTATGATGACAGACATTACTACTGCAGGTTTGGACACCTAGTGTGATAAACTCCTTCCCTGCTGCCTCCCAAGATGTTAGCACTGGATTTACATCATCCAGCTCAGTAACAGAAAACTCTCTCTCCAATGAACCCCTCTTTTAGAGATTCCTTTCCAGAACCTTCTTTAAAAATCCAAGAATGTTAGAGCCATTCAGTTAGGAATCTTTTTCTAGAATGAAATTTCCTACACAGTTATGGCTGTTTTTCTTCCAAAGATTTCTATCAGGCCAGAGAGTCATTATTTACCCCTGTAGGAGATGCCATGGTTTGGTCTAAAATTGTAATCATCTAATACTTGGAATGTAGTTAGATTGTTAGTAAATTTCCTTGAAGCTGAGATTAAGCTCATCAGGCTGCTATTATTGAAATTGATCTTTTATTCAGTTAAAAAGAATAATAATTTCTATTCTAAGTACAGGCTGGATTTTCCATTTTAAAAGGAACAGCTGCTCTTTTTAATGATTTACTGCCAGTATCTTCCCTCTCTTACACTTTATTTCTTTCAGAACCCCCCGATGAAGACCATCTGGTTCAAGTGATTTACTGTGCTTGCATTTCATGAGCTGCTCCATGACATCCCAAATTAACACAAGGAAAATATAGTCTGAGTTTCAGGAAAATCTTTCTGACAAATCTATTAGACAGTGGAGTAATCTTTCAGTGGGAGTCTCATTGTCTGAGACATTTATAGCAAGACTGGACAAAGCATTGGTAAAATATACTTCAGGGAGCAATTCTGCATGAGTAGAAGGATAGTATAGATACATGACTGAAATTGAGACAGACAGAAAATTTTAAGGGAATTATTTTCCATCAGAAAAATGCAGTTCTGCAGAAAAAAACTAAAAGTACTTTAGTAAACTGTGGGAATTTTGGTGAATGCTGTTAAAGGAAGAAATAAAAAGTGGAGGAATTATAATGTCAAAATGTCACATTTAAGTATTCTCTGAATAAAGGATTTCATTTTAAAATGAAAATTTAATTTATCCTATTTCCATGCTACATTCTGAAGCAGAAATCAAACTAAATGCTAAATCTTTCCAATTCAACACATATTTACTGTTCTTCCCTCTAGAATTGTACTTCCTAGAAAAACACAGAAAAGCATAGGTTTTTTCCTGTCAAAAATAAAAGCAAATAAGAAATACAAATTGACCACTGAAAATTGCCTTCCAACAGGCTTCTGACAGTTTTCCATGGTAAATGACATCTCTTTGTGTTCCATGTTTACAGGACATTTCTCCACATTTGCCCTTTTACTTTGTCATTTCAGTGCTTGTGCATCAGTTCCTTCCAGATTAAAAGCAATAGAAATGTGCAGTTTGCTCTGGGTGGACTGAAAGGCATTTCATAACAGCTTAGATATTTATTAGTGAATTTCCTTCTCATTCCATGTGGCTTGGCTACTTTCTTGTCCTCAAGTTGCCCAGCAGTTTTATTCTGCTTTCACTGATGTGTTTTATCCTTCCAACTGTAATATAACTGGAAATCTTAATCATAGTTGAAATAACTCCAAAGACAAACTTGGAGAAGCAGTCAACACTGAGGTGAACTGTGTATTTTTTTTTCTAAAGTGTGGCTGGTCGCAATAGTTCATTGAAGCCTTTCTATCCTTTTCAAGAGTAAGAGACAAAATACACGTTCCTTTTGTAAACAAATCAACTTTCAGAAGTGTCAAACCCCATATTAAATTTTAAAATCCTGGGATCTGGGCAATGCTTAATAGCACTCAAAATTACTATTCTTAGAAGCAAGAAAGCCTCTATATTTGAAGACTGACTGCTGTTTCCTCTTTCAAAAGGAAGCTGCTTTCTGAAAGTGGTTTGCTTACCCCTTGATCTACAAAGACCCTTTTGTATCTTCTCCTCATTTAATCTCTATTCAAAGTCTAATATCTTCCACAAACTTAAACCAAGAATCTGCAAAAAGCAGACATGCCTGGACTCCCACTTACATTCCTCCCACAGTGAAGTTTTCTCCCTTTCCTCACAAAGACACTCTTCTGCCACCAATTACCTCCTGCTCTCAGTGGCAAACCACCTTGCTGTCTCTAATGAGTCCTTGTTGCTTCCCACACACATCTTGCCTCCTTGGAGACGATTGGGATGACTGGAGGGTTCCCTTCCTGTTCTCTGGGCTCCATCTGTGTTTCACAGAGGACTGGCAGGGGGAAGCATTCTTGTTCCCATCTGCAGAACCAAGTTGCCTGCAGGCAAGCACCACATCCAGCCATATCTGATATCTTAGCAACTCTCTGATCATACTTTATAAGGATAAAGTTGCTAAGGTCCCCCAGCCACCACAGGTGGTTTTGAGGAATTTCATACACTCCTCCTTTTTATTTTACCAATGCTTTGTCAGTCTTGCTATAAATGTCTCAGACAATGAGACTCCCACTGAAAGATTTTATCCCAGTAGAAGGTATATGCAAACCAGGCATCTTCTGGCACTACCTCATATGATGCTCTGCATCAAGAGACAAGACATGTAACAGGGTATGGAGAAAGAAGGTGCTTGGTGGCCCTGTTTGTTAGCTTTTTAACAAAGAGAAAGCTAAAAAAATTACTACCTGGAAGCTCACACAGCCTTGAAAGAGAAACTTCCCTGAAGATGAACTGCAGCATGGAAGGTGGAAGGAGATCTCTGGGTTCTTTTACAGGTAGCAACTTAGAGAAATATTGTTCCATGGTTAATTTGGTAAGAAGTGAGAGAAAAAAGAAAGCCCCAGATAGGTAGAAAAAGGTAGGAAATGTGATTGAAAGATTGAATTTCTGAACGGTTTCTTGTCATACTGCATATAACCACACCACACTGCAAGGAAAAATCTGCTGTAAAACTGAAATCACAAGCAGTTATCTGTACCAACTGTAATATAAATGCATCACTCTCACACATTTTCAACATGCCCCTGGATTGCTTTAGGCAATATTTGAATTCATTGTGTAGCTTTTTGTCTCCTGTATATTTTGCACATATCAGAGCGCAAAGAGTAAAACTCGAGTAAGAGGAGAATAGTTGAAACTAAGTCCTAGAAGTATAGGCAATGAATCAGGAAGAACATTCTTATTTCATCTTTTATTTAAAAAGCATAAATGGAATCAATTGCCACTCTACTTATGCAAAAGAAAAAATAAGGCAAACATTACCAATTTTACTGAATCTACATTAGGAAGGACAAGTCTCCTGTGAAAACAGTGCTGAGGTATAATTGACTGTGTTACCTTCTAGCTTAAGGGGCTAAGTTATTGCCAGATCAAAGAGGTCAAGTTGTAAGTAACAGTGGTTATTTCAGATCCAGGGAATGCCATTAAAGTTAAAAGCAGTTGTAATGCAACTTAATGCCTTTGCCTGTTTTATTTACATCTTATTCCTAGCATTTAACAAAAAGGTTACAGAAAAAAATAGCCACCTGTAGGCAGAAAGGAATTTCATTATGATCTCACTTTTAATTATTTAGTGCTAAATGGCTGGATTCTGACACTCCTATTCACATTATTGCCTTAATCCATAAATACTTTATCTAGCTTCAAGAATACTCTGTCTTTACCCCCATAAAATCAAGAGGATGGGAATTTCACTTTTAAAATCTGCAGGAAAAAAATCACTGCACTTTATTCTGGGTCAGATCTACTGATTGATGCTTGCTGTCCCAAATGGAACAGGATAAAATTCTTCTAATTCTTTCTTTGGTTAGCATATGTCTCTTTCGATATATAACTGATTCCATGAGTGGGCACACTGTCACTAAAGCATTATCTTTGGATGTATGTCACTTACCTTGAAAACAATATTTTATTATCAAGCTAAAAAAGTCATGTCTTTTTCACTAAATGGGAGAGGTGAAAA
The DNA here is from genome assembly GCA_003676055.1 of Chloebia gouldiae. Taxonomy (NCBI): domain Eukaryota; kingdom Metazoa; phylum Chordata; class Aves; order Passeriformes; family Passeridae; genus Chloebia; species Chloebia gouldiae. Next base: position 874,509 of record QUSF01000025.1, read on the forward strand.
TCAAAGGAGAATATTACAAATTACCTGCAAGCGGCCACGTTACCCATTGATAGCAAGCAGATCCGTAACGCAAACAGAATGCACAGTGCACAAAAAGCCTGCACAATTCCAAATCCAAAATCTAGGCAACTCCATTAAATACCTTCAACAATTGAAGTCAATTAATTTGGAGTGGCAGCATACAAGTAGCCTTATTTGTTTTATTTACGAGTTACTTGTCTCGGTCTCACCTTCTAATAGAAGCTTAGGCTTCTGGAAAGTGAATTTTAGTGCTCCTGAGAGATACTGCAGTTTGATTTCTGACTCCAGGTCACAAGACTATCAAGTGAATTTCTATTTTCTCACTTTTCTGGACAAGCAGGTCAGGGGGTCTCCTGTGAGACTGATTAAACTAGACAAAAAGTGGATCATGCTCTGGTGTGGATAAAAACACCTGCTTAAGAATCACAGTAGTAAAATCTAACACTAGTCCAAATAGTCTTGTAAGGGGTAGGAGGATTGGAATGCTACTAGCTTACAAGAACATTTTAATTACTATAACTGTAGTTTCATCTATACTGAAACACTATAAAATGCCTGTTGGAATATTTTCATGCCACATCTAGATTCATTAGCTCATTTAAAACACAGTGCTAAAACCAGTGCATTAGCTGAGGTCATTACAATACTGCTATCAGATAATTTCAGTGCTTATGCTAATTAAAATGATGGCACTATAAAAGAAGAAACCCATCTTGTGAGGCTCAAAGGCTTTTTTGGTGAGAGGAATTACACTCCCTTGGCTGCATGCCCCTGTCATCTCCCCTGAATGGGGCTGCCCTTGCTGCAGGCCCTTGCTAGGGGTAAGTATAAACATATTTGTAGAAGCTGGTGTTCCAGGCAATATAGAAATACTGGCAACTACATATTTGGTGTTTACTTTTCCAGGGAAAGGACAATCTCTGGAGAAGTCACCTTGGTTTCTGTAGTCCCTGTCATGGTATACACCAGGGAAAACCTGCAGACCACTTCAAATCAACTGACTTTCCTGTGACCTGTTTGAATCTTGAATACCTACTTTAAACAATTTTAGGCTCGGTGTGACTTGATTTACCCCCAGAAACTGATATTTTTTTTTCTCCTAATTTTCTTTTTTTTCACAAGCAATGAGGTGAAAGGGGAGAAAAATGCTAGCAAATGTTAAAAACCCATTACAAGGTTCTCCCACATGCTGCAGTCCCATATTTCTACCAGAGGGCAATAAAACATTTCATATTTAAACCCAATGCTGTGCCTTCTTTAGAATGAAAAATTACTTTTACTCCCTGCAGCATGATTAACAATAAAAAAACAACTCTGATATAGCTTTAACATTTGTAAAAAACAGCAACTTTACAAATTCTTTTGATATAACTGCTATTTCAAAGTCTACTAAAGGTTATCGTGGATTAAGAGTTATGTACTAAATCTGACTGGCCATTACAACATAATAGCTGATACTTATGATGAAATCATCGTGTAGGTAAGATAAAATTAGCTTTAAATTCTTAGCTTTACAGAGAAAATTTCATTATGGATTTCATTTTTTAAAGCTTCACAGACAGGTAAAACAAATATGAAAAGGAAAAGACTTATCAGTTTTTAAGTATTTTCTTCAGGAGAAGTTACTGAAGCAGAACATGAACCAGCCTGTTTATAGTTTTATGAAATAAATATTCAAAGTGTAGTTTAGACCTTTATTTTCACACAGATCATGTTCGATCTTCTATTCCCTCTTTACTATATTGTATCAAGAACTTAAAAGTCATATTGGCTGTGATTGTAAGAGATGATATAGTTTTACAGCTTCAAACACAGGAAAGTGCTATGGTGCTTCTGAGTAGATTAGAGGGCATACACAGAAATTATGTCATTTCACAAAATGAAGAATAGAATTGATTTTCATTGAGTTGAGCAAAATTTTAATGACTAAGGTCATAAGTGGAATTCAATACGTGCCAGAAGTTCACACTTTAGGTTGGAAGTAAAGCCACACCTTCCTTAGGGGACAGGTCTAGATGAGATTCTGATAACTGCATAAGTAAACTTGAGTTTGGCAGGGAGCAGTTTTACCTGAATTAATAACCACATACCCCCTAATGTGATCTCTAACTCCAGTGCCACTATAATAACCTAGTGCAGAGCATGGGGAATTTTTCTGAGTGGTTTGATTTGATTTCTTTTTTTCAGCAACTCATCTAATCTGATATAAGTATTGCTGTGGATGCCTTAGAGCCTGTATACATGGAAACATTTACCCACCAGCTACAGAACAAAGACAATTTATGCCCTTAAAACTGTGACAATATTATTCCTCCAGATGGCCTCCAGCCCTGTGTATGCAGAAGTAGGTCTGAAGTAATGACTTTGATTAAAAAGCTCTGTTTCATAACCAACTTTTAAATCATCCATGCTCCAGAATTAGATCTTTTGATTACAGACGGTGTTAGCAGTCACAGGTCAGAGACAAAGATGGGATCCAAAAAGTGTCATGAGTCAATTAGACATAAAGATGCTGTTGTGGATGGTGGATTCACATAAGTCTTCTGTTCAATAGTAGATACCAAGGAAAAACATGGGAAAAGGACATTAGGGTAGAAAACATTATAGGGTGGAGGAAAGAGGGAAATAGAATTTAAGACTAACAATTAATAACACGTCATTCTCATAGGTAGAAGAGAATAACCTATGGTCAGTGCCTGGATTGATGTACCCATTAACGTGAGATCATTGTGGCACTGAACTGAAGTTTTAATTCTTCTGCTCTGGCAGGGACAAAGATAACTGGGAGACCAGGCAAGGGCAGAGCACATCACTTGTGTAGTTTGTGACTGGATATTGGGGTACCTCTAGGCTCTGAGAGCACAAAAGCTCTGCCTTCCTGGCTTGGGCCACACCTCAGCTGTGTGAGGACTCTGCACTCAATCAAGAGCCAGGCATGGGCCTGAATGTCCCGTTGGTGAGGCCATTGAAAGGATACCTGGATACACTCCCCAGAACTAACCTCAGGTCATCTTGTTAGGCAACTTGCCTTCAACAAGGTGGCAATAAGCAGCCTGTGACAGGCTGTGCTCCTTGCCAACATGTGTGCTCCCAACAAAAGACAGTTGGAAGTTAAGAAAGAAACTAAGGCAGGAGCTCAACTTCTGATCTTTTGTTTGCCTTGGCTTGCATCCAAGATTCTCAAAGGAAAAATGAGATGCTAAAATTTTAATTCAAAGATGGTATAGTATTCTCAAATACATCAGGGAAGGGGATAATGTAATAATCAACAACATTTATAAACACTCAGTAGAAATTTGTATGCACATCTGAAATAAGCATTTTACCTAAAAAGAAGAGTTTCTTCTGCCATTTTCTAACTGAGACCTGCCCTAATAGTGTGAATTTTAGCCCCTTTTGAAATGAGATGACATTTTTATACAGGTGTCCATAAAGTGATGCCATTCCATTTATGGAAATGGCAGTGGAGTCTACTTTGTTTGTTTGTTTGCAAACTCTCCTTGGTATTATCTGCCAAACCCCAATTAAACATACTTTGGTATCATATAAAAAGTGTGCATATGCACCAACTAAGCAGAAGACTTAATTAGCTGAAATATGCCAGCTCCATACCAAGGGAACTATGAATATTCATTGGCTCAGTTACAAAACAGGTAATCAACTATTCCCTTTATGAATTATGTCAATAGCACCATCAGTTACTGCATATTTTCTCAGAAAGCAATTTTTAAAAAAACATTCCAAGTGCATAGTTCATGCCTCTTGAGAATTATACACACACATACATACCATCCATATGCATTTAGGAATATAAATAAGCATACCTGAAATTATTCTTAGCTTCTGAACACTATGAGATATTTAAAAATGTGAGAGTTCAATGGTCCTAGAAACTGGACTTGGCAGTTCATGCTGAGTGTCGTTTGTACACTCGGAACTCAAAGCTGCAAGTACACAGCAGCACCACATATTTTGCAAGCCCATGGGACACTTATGCAACCAGACTCAAGGCAGAGTCAGTACTTGTGAGAAAACTTGTTCCTTCAGGCTGAAAGAAGAGTAGGAAAGTAGAGCATGGCAGAGGAAAAAGAGTTTTAGTGCAGAAACAAAGACCTAATATTTTGCTTTGCCTGCTGTTGGCCTGGATGAAAAAGAGTCATGCCTTTTTCTCATCCCTCATTTCATGGAGATAAGGTCTACAAGCAGCTGTATTACACTACAGCTTTGCTAAAACATATTATTTACTGCTTCATGTCACCACTTAAGGTTGTTGTGCTGTGTGTGAAAATCACTACAGATGACAGAGAATGAGCCCCTACATCTCTCTAGAACTAGCCCATATTACTTTGACATTTTCCCATGATAGCACTTAGCTTTTTCCTACTTAAAGACCTAGTGATTAAGAATTAAATTGCTTGTAAGAAGATGCCTTGCCTCACTGAATTGTTCTTAGCAACAGTTACTGAAAGGTCTCTGAAAATTACCAGTGGTGGCCAGTATTTCTGTTCCTGTGGGCATCTGTGACACAACTTCAGGTCTGGGGAAAAAGGGAACACAGAGGAAAGCAGAAGCTATGCCAAAACCAGAACAAGCTACACCCAAAAGGCTGGTGGCTTCTGGATAAAAATGAGCAGGCAAGACCCAAATCCTGTCTGTATGTCAATACAACCCTTATCATGTTGTTAGCTCTCACTTAAATATGTAAATATTTATTGCTCTTTTAGAGATTGAGGTCACTTGTCTCAATAAATTCTCAATAGGTACATGATCAAATTGTGAAGGTTCATTTTCATATTTATTGTATTACCAAAGATGCAGTGCTATTAGCATCTGCTTCATATGATCCTTATTGCTGACTGCAGAGAGAAATGTTAGCAGCTCACTCTACACTGCAAAAATAACAATACTCAGGAAAGATGTTAAATCAGAGTAGCTACTATGCTTTTAAATAGATAATATAGATAATGTATGATTTTTGGGATTCTTTCCAAGTTTGTTTGAAGATTAGTGAAACTCAAGGTATTTACAGTATTTCCTTTAGTGGCGGGTATTTTTGTCTTTACAAATAATTTTCTTGCATTATGGCCATCAGGCTCTGTTAAACCAGTTACACTTTCCAGGTTCTTAGGGAATGGTCAACAAATAGCATGTAATTATGCAACTGAAAATATTATAGAATTTCTAAGGTTGGAAAAGATCACTAAAATCTTTGAATCCAACCATTAACCTATGGGAATGGAAAAAAGGCCCCAGAAGAAAGTTTTAACACTTTAGTTCTGTGAAATTCCTGTGCATGAACTGGAGAAAGAGGGCTGTGTGGCATTTCACAGGACACAGAAAGACCAAGTCATTTCCCTGGATCTGCTCCTCCTTCACACTGCCTGACGCTGAGCTGGGACTTTCCAGAAGGACATAAGGGTGGAAGAGACCTCTGGAGATCATCTGATCCAATCCCTCTGCTGAAGAAGGCTCACCTAGGGACAGGACCACATCCAGCCAGCCTTCAAATATCTCTAATAGCACAACTGAAACTGCATAACACAGTTGTAATCTTGTATTAGGAGAAGAGAACCATAAATATTTCATGATAGTGAAATACAAATGGAGAGAAACAGAAACTGGTTCTTCTACTGCTGCCCAGTACGGAGAACACAGGCACACCCGCTCATTTCCCCAGACTTTGATCTGTCTCCCTTAGGTTTACATAACTTATCCCTTGAAAATTTACAGTCTACACCCAGCCTTTCACAGTCCTTCAGATCCTTGCATCCAGCTTCATTTTCCCATCTCTTTTTCACTTTGCTGCTTCCTAGCTGTTAGTATGCTATTTCTCTACAGCCAGACACAAATCAGTCATGCAGACATTGCCATGCCCATTTACCTCTGGATTCTGGCTTTCTTTTTATTTATGTTTCTGATCTTCTTTGCTTTATGTGTGCTATTTCATCCTCCTGTTTGCCCAGTTTCAGCATCTCCTTCAGGCCTTGTTCATCTTTTCATACCTGTATTCTCATGTGTATTTTCCCCACTCAGCTAATTCCTGATTTGATTAAACTTTGTGTGTCCTACAAAAGCACCCACAGTCCAAAAAAACACATTCCTAGTCTCTTCTAATTTCTCTTCCTACCTTCCTTTTCCTGAATACAATAGCTGATTCCTTTTTCTACCATCTTTTTTTGTTACTTTTTTCATAAACAGACCTACAGCCTGAAGCTAGAACAGATTTTCTGACATGTAAGCTTTCAGAAGCTCATAGCCTTGGAAAACTTGTCTGGTACCATAGTCTTCCATGCCCTAAGTTGTACTGACACAATTCTTTATTAAGACACATGTTAAACTACATCACTGAAGCTTCCAAAATAGAAGTGTTTGGGGATACAATAGTATCCCTATTGGATACTATCCTGAAGTTATTAAAAGAGAAATATGACCAACATAGAAAATGTCAATCTTCATTTGAAGGAATTAAAGTTTAAAAACACTTGAGAATGCTGAGAATGTTATCATATAATGCACACATGATGCTTGAGAGCCTTAAGTAAAAATCCCCATGTGATACCTAGTAAGATAAGGCAAAATTTATAAAATATTCTCTTTTCTGTGTGTTTCAATATCCTTGACTTTACTGTAAAGCAAATCTGTGGTTTAATGGTACAACCTGTAATGTTAATAATCCCCTGAAATAACTCAGATTACTGAACCAAGGAACATCTGCAGAGTGCATGGTCTGTTGCCACTCAAGGAGTAACATGAGACCTGTTTCCTTTACAAATATGTAATTTTTGAAGTACGTGCTTGATCTCAAATGATGAGGAGGAGATCGTGTGCATTTTCTGCCTCCCTGTGTGCACTGAGGAAAATAGCTTTAAAGTAGAATGCCACTGTTAAAGATTTGTGCTGGAAAGTTCTCTGTTTGCCTACCTAACAAAAATGCATTGTGCATAATAATCCCAATGGTGTTTAGACTAGAAAAACCCCTTTAATATTAAGATATTATTGAAAAAAATAGAAAGAACTTCCAAAATAGGAACACATCATTGCTTTTTGACTTTACCAAGCAGACCATGCAAGCCATTATCAAAATGCAATTATTCCAAAAGAAAAAATGCGAAAATAATTGGGCTATTTTGCTTTGCAAAGTCAGCAAAAGCTCTTAAAGACATGACATATTCCACTGATATGGATGAGAAGGCAAATTATTTGTTTCTTACAAGCATCTCTTGATCATGGCAGATAAGACTAACCATTCTATACATCTACCTGTTCTCAAATCATATAAATTGTAATTTTATTCTCAGTTTCAAAAGATCTAAAAACTCAGCAAAAGCAATCACTAGATACAAAGATATTTTTGTGATGTTTGTGTTTGCATCAAAACTTCTAAAAACAGTTCTCAACAGGTAAGTGAAACCAAAAGAAGAAAGCACACTGCCAATTTAATAGGAGATACTGACCAGCTAAGGAGTATAAAGAAATTGAAATAATTTAAGATTAATTTACATGGATTAGATTTAGACAGATAAATTATAGAGCAAATTTTTTAAGTATGAAAAAGAACAAATATAAGAAAACTCACCCACCAAAGAAATCAGTAAATAGCTAACTCCTTTTCCCTCCACCTCCAAATTCCCACACACATGCTGGTATTTTTTAGTGCATTGTAAACAGGTGTTATAGTTTAAACAGAAACAGTATTTTCACTTAGTAATTTTGTACTTTAAGGAGTTGTTTAACACTGTATGTACATTTGCAATGAGCATCCTACTCATCTTCTGTATAAGTTACGGAACAGAAGTCATTCACTAAGAGATCTGTTTGCTCAGCTTCGTCCCAGTTTCTCTGTAAACTCGTATGGAACTTCATCCCTATACTTAGACCTATGCTGGATTATGATGAAGTTTGATTCCTAACAGCACAGATACATTGCATATGTCCTCTTTCATGTAATTTCTATCACTGGCTCTCCATCATCATGTATATTTTCAGCCTGTTTCAATTGTTTCTCCTCACTTCTCTTTTATCAAGGCGTCTTCCATAACTATTAATTTAATTTTCCACTCAGCTCTTGTCTTTTTAGTCAAATCAATGACCATTATTTACCTCTCTTGTTGATATTTATGTATTCTCCATGCTACACAAAAGGCTTCCTTTATTTTGGGCTTGGGTGCGTGGTGGTGTGCACATGCATTAGACCCTTCTAGAAATACATGCAGAGTCTTGAAAAAAGGTCAGGGGCATACAAGAAAAGCATTTTCTTTAAAAGATTTAATTTTATTGTCAATCTTATCCAGATGATCTTGCTTTGTCTAACAGAATATAGGCAGCCCTGTGCTGAAAGTGTGTGCACATAGGAAGAGATACCATAATCTGAAAATCAGTTGTAAGAAAGACAACTGGATCAAAGCAGGATTAAAATTTCTAACAGAAAGATAAGGTTAGCATAATAAGATCACTGAATAGTTTCTCACCCTATTTTTCTGCAGTATAGCACATTATTCTTTTCTTTTCTTTTCTTGCAGTAACCTTTTTGCTATTATACAGTACTTAATAAATAATTCTTTACTGATTCCTTAGAAATCAGAGGAGAAGATGAATAGATAAAGGTCTGAGAATAGACATAAACAAGCTCTTCCACACTTTGGGAGCTGTAGTTCAATGGATGCATTTAGACAAGCATTTTTACAATAAAAGGCTATCCTACAAGTGTAGTACTGGCATCAGTGTATGAATATGAAACAGAAGACTTTAAATTCAAGAGGAAATATTGTTAATGAGGAAGAACATGCTTTCTTGCTGAGTTACAAGTTGACTCTCCCATTACAGAGTATCACAAATGTGCTGAAATGAATCCCAAGTAATGCATCTCTGTGATTATTACAGTCATTTAACTCACCCTTTCTGTCAGGTCTTTTCCTCCTATTAGGAATTATTAATAAGTCATATATAATTTCACACTGCTTACCTTTTCTACAAGGTTGGCTGATCTGCATATCGGCTGCTAGCTAAAATCCTTATGCAGTTGAATGGAAAAATAAATTTCCTTCAACTATAAAGTGGCTTGTTTACAGACTGAATATATTCTAATTAGATTCCTCCACTGAAAAATAAACTTTAAAAAAATTTAAACTTTATATCAAAAGATATAAAGTAAGTTTTTACTTGAACTATGCAGGTGCATCTAGAATATAATGTAGGGTCTGGAATGGACTGCATGGAACAAAACATAGACCTGTACCAGGCTGCATCACTCAAGAGCCTCAGGCATCCATGCACTTTGAGCTAAATCTAGGGATAAGGTAAAGAGGAATAAAGTTCTACAGTAGTCGAATTTTGATTGGTTTCTATTTTCATACACTTCCTAGTTAAAGGCTCTAATGATTCCTTTGAAAAACCATACCTCTAAATTACGTTACCTCCAAATTATAAATGGCATGAAATGCCAAGTTTTCATTCCCAGTCAGAACTGCCAGTGAAGTACACTCAGTTTTGGAATACGCCTTACATGGCATGCGGAAAAACCCAGCTGTATGAAGGGCTTCAGAATATCTTTCCTGCCTAAAACCTGTTTCATATTGGATTAATTCCACCAAATGCTTGACTTAAAAAATCTCAATGCTAAAAAAATTAGTTTGGATTTCAGTTTTGAGCCTCAAAACTGAGAAATGCTGGAACAGCAGGTTGGGGTTTTTTTACCTCTAGTGCTGGCACTGCTGTTCAACAATTTATCAGTTGTGTAGCTCTTCCCTGCCATGGAACAGGATTCTGACCTCTTGGATTGTAATGACCATACTTTACTGTTCAGGTACAAAGCACAGGGACACAAAAATACAGGAAAAGTATAGTAGATAACTTTTATAATACTAGAGTGTTTCGTTACTGAGCATGACATGTAGATGAACTCTAACAATGACTGTTATTTGATCCTGCAGGTATTTTGCTATGTTGTTGCTGGCAATGTTCAGAGGAAAGTATTTTCTAAGGTCTATGGTGATAAAGAAAAGGAGTTTAACGCAGAGGAAAATACATTCAGGACTCATAGGAAATACAGAATATCTCCTATTTCATAAAATGTGAATAGGAGTTCAATTTCCACTTAGTAGAACACAATTTGTATTAATGTTCTGGCCAAAAGTCAAATTTCATGGAAAGAAGAATGAACACAGACTCTACATATGGGCATGTGTACTTCAAGCAGCAGTAGCTCCTTAATTGATTCTGATACACTTGAAAAATTCATCTTTGTATGAAGTTATTTCTATTGATTATCAAAGGCACACACAAGCTGCCTTTCTGCTTTCATTTTCATCAATTCAATGCCATTCAATTCAGCAGAGTTGAATAGAGAGCAGAATTGGGCCCCCAGTGCCTAATCCTGGAAAAGGGAGGCTTATAACTCAACATGACATTTCCTATTCTCAGGCATGTAAATACGGTTTTGACTGTAACTTTAGGCAAAAAAAAGAACTTGAAGAGAATATTTTTAAGTTTATGTTTGCCTGATGCCTGAGACAACTTCAGAAAAACGTGATTTATTTACACTAGACATAAAGTAGGGTCATTAATCAGTATTACCATACCCTAGTTACACAATTTTGGTACACAATTTTCCTGCACCTTTCATCTATTAAGTTCATTGGGAAAAAAAAAACCAAACCAAAACAAAACAAAAAACAACAACAACAGCAAAAACCAAAAACCTGGATTATTTTGTTGGTATGATAAGAAACCCCTGCTTCAGGGCTTCTTTTCAAAAAGCAAATATTTTCCCAAGTAAACGAGTAGGTGTGATGCAGTGATATTTTTTAATCTAGACATTAAACATACCACATTGTAGTATCTGTGAACCCATCCTTACAGGGCTAGGGGCAAACAGGAATTTTTAGCATTATGTTTTTATAGTAGCTTTCTTCAGGCATACATGCAGGCTGCTTGGCATGAGCTGGCATTGGTGCTCAAAGGCAGCATCCTGCGCCCACCTTCCCCAGACCAACTACTCCTCTGCCTTCGTATTCCTTGTTCCAAGCTAACAGCCAAAGGGAACAACTGGCTTGGATTAAAACTAACTGAGGAAATGATGAAAAATAGTTCTAACCCGGAGAAGCTCCTCAGCTTAATTCACAGCAAAGGCTCAGGAGTTCTTGTCCAACACAGGGGAAGCATGGAGCAAGACCAGCCTCAGGTTCAGTAACAGTGCTGGTGTCTGGTGACCCAAAGTAGATGCCACTCCTTCTAATGACAGCAGAAAGCATGACCCACTTTTTATTTCCATCCCTTGTGACAGCATTGAAATCTTCCAAAAGGGAACCAAGTAATTCAAAGCATGTAACAATCTTTTCAAGCCAGCAAACCAGAAAACAACAAAGAAATGCAAGCTGTTTCTTGTCAACATAGTGATGAACTGCTTGCAACCAAACAACATGATATTATTATTATTATAATTGTTAATATTATTATTGATAATAGCTTATAAGACCTGTTTCAGAAATAACTTGCAGATTTCTATCAGTTCTGTCTGGCAGTAGGGTGTCTGAATACACATATGGACAATCCATACAGTATAACCAGTGTCTTGATTTTTCTTCTGATTCACAACTCAGACATAGCATTACTAACTCAACTTACAAGAAAGAAAGAAAATTAGATAATTCTTCCAGCAAGTTTGAGGGCACAGAGAAGGTAGAGGGAAGGTATTGTTCCCTGTGATCATTGTTCTGTAAATTTAGTAAAAGATCCTAAGATCTTTCTTGGTAAATAAGATTCCTCTCCACTTAAATTCTCTCTCACACCCTCTAAACATTTCCTAGACCACACCTGTTCTGTGTCAATGGCTCTACAAAGCTAACTTCCTTCTCCTGTTCTCCAAACACCTCCACACCTCCTGCAGCTGATGCATCACAGAGATTTCCCTTCCTCACAGGCTGTCTGTGAGTTCCAATACCCAGAACATGCCTCTTGTCTTTAGTTTTTCTCTTTTTATTGCTCTATTTTTTAGTAATCAAAGGTGATTTGGGTTTCCCCCTACAACTTTCTCCAATCCTTGATCCTTGCATCTGTCGATCTCCTGATCTCCTCTCCCACAGCATCTCAGTGTGCCACTCAGCTGCTCCAAGGGGGTGATGCAGAGTGCCCAGGGCTGCCTGGGTGAATTCACAGACCCCTTTCTGCACACTTAGTGCCTTTCCCTGCTCCAGATAGAGTGCAAGGTGGAAAAGAGCAGAGAGAAGGTGGGAGGGGGACATAAGTCCCTGACAGAGCTCAGCCCGGGACATGGACTCACATCCTGTAACATAGTCATGCCAACAGAGAATTCTTATACTCTGCACAAAATATTTCAAACCTCTTTTTTTTTTTTTTTTTTTTTTTTTTAGTCAAGAGTTGCAGGGAAGATCAAAAAGAGCTAAAACCCTAACTCTCTTGGGAAAACCCAACACAAAGACCACAAGGAAAAATGTCCTGCAGTTTTTCCCTTTGCAGAATGTTTTGACAAACACTGCCTTTTATAAACCTTGCCTTACATATAGTTCATATATTTCTTCAGAAAATTACTCAGTTTGCCTTTGGATTCTAAAAAATAAATACACACGAACCTCAAGAGATATATTTTAGCAGTGCCTATTGCCATCTAATACCTTTTCTACAGTATAAACTGTAGAGCTAAAGCAGTATGTATCCCTCAATATCCCAAACAACCCCTAACTTTCATTTTCTTTTTACTAAAACCATTGCTGCTTTTTGCATATTAAAAAAACCCAGTTTTCTTGCTGCATAGAAAATACCTTCAATAATCAAATTTAGTCACAGAACAATTAGGATCTCTAGCAGGTCATGTAAACCATATTACCCTACTCTTGCACAATCAAATTGCATAAGGTAAACATAACATTATCTGTAAGAGTTGTCTTACTTTGTTTTTTCCATTGAAATAGTTTGTCAGACTCCTGAGATAATTTGATTCAACCTTGTAACAAGCAAAATTTTCCTTTTCTTGTTTTTTTTTTTCAAAGGTTAAGAAAACTCCTTTTTATCTCCTTTTGTTGTCCTTTACTTAACAAGAGGGGGTTCTGCATTCCAGTATTTTGATTTTCTTTCTTCCCACCTTCTCTTACAATATGTCACTTTTCTCCAAACTGTGTCTCAAAAAAAGAGATGCTGAAAGGATATTGAATAAAATAACCAAAAAAAAGTTGAAATTAATTGCCATTATCAATGTTTTGCATTACTCATGACTGTAGAAAAACAAATATAGTTTCATCTGATTCTTTTCTCCCAGCCAGATTCTGCTATGCTTGTTTGGGTGGAGGATTACTTTCTTAGTCACATGATCTCATTGAAATTTGCAGGATTATCACTGCAGCAAACTTTTTTCATTTTGAAAAGATGCAAATCTTGAATTATTTTCATATATCATAATGCAAGTAGATTCTTTACCCCTAAACTGAAATATATGTATTAAATATGTATTTGGTTCCCAAATTATGGATCACTTCAAGCAGCTGCATACCTTTTGTTAGCACCCTACACCAAAAAAATACCAGTTTTGCTCTCCAGCCTATGACTCTGTTATGCGGAGACACTTTAATTGCTCAGCATTCCTGAGTAATCATTTTATGATGGGTTTATTGCCACCTCTCCCTTATCAGGGCATGGCACTGTTACAGACCTCAGTGATAAATTACCCTTTAGAGAGGGAGAAGACTGTGCCACTTTAACAAGTGCAATAAAGCACTTTTTATACCGTGAGAGTTCAGTGCATTTCCCATTCATCATACACCCTCAGTGATTTTACACAGATTTTACACTGTTGATTAGCTCATTAGTGGGGTTAATTGGATACATTAACTGGCAGAATTACAGCTTGACTATGAACCAGAGGCTGCAGCATTATAAATGACAGACAAACTACAGACATGCATGGCCAGCCTGAAAGAAGTTCTTCTCTTTGATTAACTTCCATTAGGTTTTAATTCTTCCCTTCTTTCATAATTGACTCTGCCTGAATATTTACTATAGCACAAAATAATAAGGAGGTAGATCACATGAAGCTGCATTTTCTATGGCCAACTGTCCTCATGTAAGAAATATTCAGAAGAAAACAACTAGAATATGAGCAGTAAGAAGACTTTCAATAGTTACACCTTACAATTAAAGTGCACAAGCAGTCAAATCCTGGCTGCTTTCATACATCCTGCTAAAAAACAGTGCCCACAGTTGCATGTTTGGGGCCCAACCCTGTTCTCTGCATATGCCAGAATATTACAGATGGATTAGTGTGATACAAAAAGATAGGAAACATTTGTTGTCTGTGGGAAGCAGGATGGGGCCACCAAGCAGTTTTCTGCTTAACACAAATTCTGCAGTGCTTCTGCAGCTGCTGGGATGATGTTGATGAAAGAGTCTGAATTGTTACATCAGAAGTCCACTGGCCCAATCATTTTGTAGGCAGAATACTTTTCTATCAGGGTAGTATGAACAATGCTGACTGATGGTTATAGAAGTTTAAAATTTAGTGATTTATTGTAAGGAAATTATCTGAGAGCTATAGCAGGATTTTTACACTGTTTTTCCCAAAGGTAGTTCTGACCATGTGAACCAAGGTTTTTCCACTTCAGGTATTTAATTTTATCTGGTAAGAATCCAAACTCCTTCAAGTTTGAATACCTCAGAAGGCCAAAAGTGAAGAAACTCTGTCTGCTTTACCTCTCATGCCTCTTCCACCAATCAAAACCTTGTTTTTTCCTTCTAACAGCAGTGTATGTAAGCTTGGGGCAGATACAGCATGGAGAGCCACTTTGGCCACCCAGTCTCCCTCTCACAAGAAGGTCTCCTACATTTGCACACTTTTCCCTACTTTACAAAAAATATGTCAAAATGCTGTTAATAATCACAACATGTATCTCAAAAGTTCTGCACACCTACTAAAGCATTTGCTATGGGTGTCATTTTGTTTTATTCCCCCTATTTCTCAGGGGTAACTGATACAAACAAGTGTTCACATGCCCAACAGGGTACTTCAACATGCAAATATATAAGAAAAAGAAATGCCTAAATCTGTTGAGCACACAGCTGGAAATGTGGAGCAGAACCTCAGGCAAACACATTTGACTACAGAAATAAGGATTACTTTTAATATCTCTCTATGCCTGTTTAGGCCAAACCTCTTAATGGAATTTTGTTTCAGGGTTTTTGTTTCTTCATGTATGCCTGCAATTGTCAGCCCAAGATTATAGGTTGTTCTATGAGGAAAGAATATTGTAGTTAGTGAATTTGACCTAATTAGTATGCACAGTAGAGTTTGTGACCTTCATTTTCACCTTCATTGCCTTTCATCTGGAAGGCAATACTTTTCTTGGTCTTTTTTATTGAATGGTTCTGATTTCCATCACTGTATATTATCTTTTCTCATTTCAGTAGGATAGGCTTTGGGACGAACACCCTTCATTTTTGCTTAGTTTCTGCTAAGGCCTCTTTGTTTGCTTTTTAATTTCTGTGTTAAATAATGCTCCAAGTTTTGGATTGCTACCAGTCTCTGAATTTTTTGTGTCTCATCTGGATAGACAGCACTTAGTGGTGAGTAGTAACAACATCAAAGCACTCTGGTATATTCCCTCTTAACTACCTATAAACCATTGCTTTCCACGTTATGTTATTATCTATGACAAAGTAACTACATGCAATTTGAAAATTGAGGATGAAGCCTGTGGGTTGTAAAAGCCATGCCTATATCATTGTGAAGAAAAGTAGTTTTGTTGTTGATTTTATTCCAGTAGCTCCAGTTTCTGAAACTGAAACACCATCTCATAGACAATTACACAGTTTTTTATGAAATAAAGCCCTTCATAAATAGGATTCTAGACTTTATAGGTAAACAATTTATTAACTCAGCCCTGAAAGCATGGCAGGATAAAAGCAAGTCAGCAGAAAAATGGACATTTTTTTCTTCTCAATAGGTGGTTTTCTTATCTTAAAACGAACTGAACAGGTCTCAGAAACATCCAGTATGAGTATTTCTTCATATAACTCCAAGAACAATGTCACCCTTGGTTTTCCTGTCAGTAACCTGGTTTCTTTTGGTTTTGTGGCATGTCCCTTTGGGGACAAGCTTATTGTCCCATAAACCAGCAAGAGGTTAATATTATCCTTTAATTACTCATAATGGTGTGAAGCTGAAAAGTAATATTGCATAGCTTGTAATATGAGTGTTAATATGCCCTGCACTTACTGACAGAGAGATTGATCCTTGGTGTGTTTTAGCACCACCAGAGGGAAAGGCTGGGACTGAGATTTATGCTGTCACACAGACACCACTACCCAGGCTGGTGTTTTTATTCACTGAGTAACAGGGCTTTGCAAATGGCCCCACCAAAGTGAAAGGAAATGCCAATGGAGTGAGCCAGTGGTACTCAGCCTAAGTAAACATATTTGATCCTGGCTCGGTGTATGCAAACCCTTCCTCTGGAAATCACGGTAGGTAGGCATCAAAGACAGGAGCAGCATGGTGTGACTGCAGAAGGAGGCTTCTGGCTGCCTTCACCCACAGGCACAAGAATGTGCCTGTTTGTAAATGCATGAGAAGTGCCCTTCCAGTCAACAAGATTGCTCATGCACCTAAGGCTAGACACTCATGCAAGCACCTGGATTGCTTGCACAGGCATTATGTGTGCTTCTGGAGCTTCAGAGCGCTCCAAAAGACTTCTTTTAGCATTAAAAACTCACCAGGTTATTGAGCCTCCCATGAGGAGGTGATGAACATTGCTCCCAGTCACCCTCTAAACAGAGCATATCAGGACACAAGCGTGACACAGATCTCAGCTCTGCCTTGCTTCTCCAGCTTTTTCACACTCACAGCTGCTGCATTTACTTCAAATTCTGGAACTTTCTAAATAAACCAAAAGGAAAGCAAAAACTGAAAGCTGTTTACCCTGGTTTCTTGTCAATTAAATGGTCCATTTCCTAAGACTGACTTTCTTTATTCATTAAGGTTCTTAGGCTAGCAAAGTTCAACATCACCATGTGGGCAAGAGAAGTGTGTGTCTATAGCTGATTGTCTAAGGAATTTGGTTCCCCAGTTTGCTCCTCCTTCCTGCCTGGCCATGCTACAGCTATGTTAGTTTTCTTCCCAACTCTTTTGAAACCAGCTAACAAGTTAGTCACCTTCGAGGCAAATGCAGGTGCAACCCTGCACCTGGTGCAGTAACAGAAAGGCATGGCTGGTGGAATACAGCGCAGTACTTGCGTAATTTTGGATACTGTGAACTTAAAAACTGTTTGACAAAATTCTCTGAAGATCATAAGGGAGCTGGGGGAGACTTGAGGAAGACGCTCTGTGTGGACAACAACAACTATCAACATTATCATCATCATTATTTTTGTTATTGCTATTATCACTACATTATTGTCATTACCCATTACTATTTAATTACTAACATTATATGCCTATTGAATGCAGTCCAAATTCATGCTGAAGGTGGCTCTAATGACATAATAGTCCAGATAATGCAGGTCCACCACCTGAGAACATTACTTGGTGCTGCTTAATTCACTCCTGTAGACAGACTGAACCAAGTAGATAGCTCTGAACCTCTGCCCTGTGCACAGGGACAGGTAACAGGAGAGATGCCTTCAGCAACCACTTGGCATAACGTGACTTTCAAAGAAGATTGCCTGAGTCTCTGGTGTAACCGCCGGCAGATGGTCGTTGAGAGATATTCTTGGGCTTAAATGTTTATTAGCTCACTATATGAACAATAATTTGTATTCAGGTTGCTACATGAACAATAATTTGTATTCAGGTTAAGAACCTCATGAATAAAAACCCTGGAATAAATGGTAAGTCCCAGGACTTAAAAAATTAGTAAAATCCTGTATTTGTTGACTGCAGTCTGATTTACATTTTGAAAGTTCCAGCAAAAACTTTCAATTACTTTTGCCAATGGACTTAGTAAAAGGAAATAATGTGATAATATTAAACCTTAATTCTTCAATTGCTGTTGGTTTGGGAGAACTAATTTGTGATTCTACCATGAAAACAAGCAGCGTGAAAGGTATGAAACTACCTAGACTGTTGCTAAAAGGAAGAAAAGAACTTGCAGGGAAAAGCTCCACACATAACTGGATGAATAATTACATTAAATAAGACACCGGAAGTCAACAGAGAATCTGAAGATGAGAATAGGAAAAAAAACCAAAACAACAAACTGATTGACAAAAACAAGCTACGTGTCTTTAGGGACAGAATGCTGAAGAATTTACTGAGAATTAGAAAAAATTCTCACTAGCAGAATTAGAGAGGTCAAGTAGATTAAAAGTACCTCTAAAATGTCCTTTAGGCACATGCTAAAAATCAGAGAGGAAAAGTAGGTACTCATGTAATGAGATATAGGGTAGACATTAAGGACAATGCAGCCATGAACTAAAAAAGACCAAACTTAAATATCTCACCTCAATTTTCTAAAATGACAGTGACATACTTTACTGGAGGCAATCCAGGTAACTCTGAACTGGGAAGCTCAGCCAAAACAGGCATTACTCAGATAACCTTGCTAAGATAACAAAGGAAGAGTCACTATTTAAGAAAGTAAATAATCACCAGGTTGACCAGCAAGCTTCTCAAAATTTTGCAAAGCTGGATAACAACTTACCAGGAAAAAGCTAAAAAGGACATGAATTATTTATGTATTTACTAAAGACAGTCTCATACTCATCTGACACCTTTTCTGACATTACAGATATCTAAGAAAGGGTAGCACAGTACAAGTTAACAGTGTATGCAACCAAGGCTGATGACAAATTAGTTTTTAAAAATAATTTGTTTCTCTAATGCCAGTTTCAATATAGTTATTTATTCATTTCTGAATGATCTGAATGAGTTTATATTTTGTTGGTAGAAAAATTGTAGGAATAGATAATTTGTTCAACAGCAGAATTGTAATAAGGTGTCCATCTTTTTGTTGTTGCTGTTTCTTCCTTACATATTTAGCTTTCTAGCTACTCTATGATTCATATTCCATAATGCAATTTTGGCCACTTTCCATCCCTCAGAATTGATGTTTCTTTCCATCGCTGTTAGCTAACATGTTATTCAAATTCAAAACATTATTATATTTCTCCCTCTTTTTCTCACTCATTCTTTTTTTAAAGATCAAACCTTATTAACATCCTGGCTCCAATTGCTCCTTTTTTTTTCCTCTATGCATACAGTATGACTTCGCTTAGAATGAAAAAAAAGAAGACTTTCCCCCATAATTTATCAGGGAAACTTAATTTTCCAAACTCCCTAGTTTCCCCTCTTCTGTATCCCAGTTTTTCTCCTCATTAATTTGTTGCACATACATGCAGATACTCTATTATTTTGTTTCTAGACAAAGATTTTTAGCTCTTCTTCTCCCACTCACAATTACATTCTCTGCTATTTTAGCACTGTGGATTTCCCTTCATATTTTGGCCATTATAAGGTATATTCAAATCATTCCATAGCCATCTTTTAAAAGCTATGTTAATCAATTAATACACACAGCCAGTGCAACTGGCTCTAAATGTGAGCCAGGATTATAAATCAGTTGTCAAAATAAGTTTGTGTAAAAAATAATGGCTTTTATAAGCTTTGGTCCTTACAAAAGTATAGGTTCCTTTTTAGATCACTTTAAGAAAATATCTATAATCTGACTATTTTAAAATACTGACCTTCCTACTGTGGGCAAGTTTTTGTTTGTTATTTTCCTGGAGCTGATGTATTTTATAATAAGGTTAAGAAATTTATAACCCAGCCTCAATTCACTGCCAAAGCGGATTCCTTAAAATGAAGGAGATACAAGGTATATTTCCCATTAGAGTCACATGTCAAGGTTAAGTAGTTTAGATGGATGGTGAAGAAAACATGCAGAAATTTGTCAACAGCCACATAGCTGTTATTTATGATCTGCAGAAGAGTTCTCTCAGCAGCAAGCATGTATGTGGAGCCAGGTATTACCCTCAGCTGTATAAGGAAGTCCAGTTCCAGTGAATCCAGCTGGGTGACACCACATCACGCCACCTCTCAGCTTCTGATGTTTGGAGGGATGGACAGTGTGGTACCACCCAGCAAGTTCTCAGTTTCTTCTCCCTGTGCTGG
Source organism: Chloebia gouldiae (assembly GCA_003676055.1). Classification (NCBI taxonomy): domain Eukaryota; kingdom Metazoa; phylum Chordata; class Aves; order Passeriformes; family Passeridae; genus Chloebia; species Chloebia gouldiae. Next base: position 894,637 of record QUSF01000025.1, read on the forward strand.
CCTATGACCTCGGAAGGAACGGCTGAAGGCCACTTGGTTTTTCACATAGGATGTCCTTGGCCATAGATTAGCTTTTATTACTTCTGTGGTGAGATCTGTCATGCCTATTCTCTTGTTTGACTCACTTGGACTTCAAATAAGTCTTCCTTAAACTATGACTACAGATAATAGAAAAAAACATAAGTACAAAGTAAACCAACATAATTGCAACACCTAAATTTAAATCTATCTCTGCATGTACTTCTTGAAAGACTTGGTTGACACCATGATATCTGTCGTGTCCTCAGCCAAATGCCAACCCCTTCAAGTCTCAGGTGAAAAGTGGGAAAATACCTAAATCATGCAATGATTCCCAAAATCATCAGCTCTGAAACACAGAGCAGCCTCTCTTTTGTAAATGCAGCAGCTATCACTGACAAGCCTTGAGGTCAGCTTCCCTCCTCCCTATCCAGGCAATGGAGGTGACTCCACCTGGAACATGATCCCAAAGGACAGAGGACATTTGATTTCTCAAAGGGACAGAAATGTCACTGACCAAAACGTGCTCTCTGCTTTGGAGACCTTTGGTGCCAGAGTGTAGATGTGACCTGTCTGGTCTGGTGCGAAAGGCCAAGCAGCAGAGAAATGGAAAGTGATTGGAAGAGGACAGAGCTGCACAGTTGTTTTCCCTGACTGCAAGCTGTAATATTTCCTTGCTCAGGTCTAGTCAACAGAGCAGAGCTGGTCAGAGGTGAAGGCCAAACCTTGTAACAGGGATCAATCTCTCCCAGAGGAGTGCAATGTGCAGGGCAACCAGTTCTCTCTGCATCATGCCTTGCAGGTTTGGTGTTCTGCACATTACCAGAGATACACTAAGGAAGAACCTCTGCTAGAACTGAATGCCAGGAGTTTGGAATGCAGGCACTCCTCTGACTCACTCCAGAGCACTGTGATACCAGCTCCTTCTCTCTTTCAAGTCATTATCAGCTCATACCAGTTCAGCAGGGCTTCTGCAAGACCCTGAAGTTCAGGCTATGCGTCCCTAGTAGTCAGTGATTCCCCAGCTTTATTAGATGTCCTGTGGATAGGTTTTATAAGTGCTTTTCCCCTGGAGATGTAAATGGAACAACCTATTCCCCAGTGGACTCCTAGAAGGGCCAACAGCAGTTTTTCCATGTGTTTTTCTCCTTGAGAACTATTGTTCTCAATTATTCATATTCTTTCAGGTTTAAACACAGGCACATGCATACAAAAATACTGATAGAGGATGCCTGAGCCCGTAAATCTGACTCACCACATGTTAATACAGTGAACAACAAGTTCTTAACAGGAATATATCTGCATTTTTTCTTCCCAAATGTGTTGTTCAGGAAACACTCAAGTTCAGTTTCACTAAATATTCAGTTACATTTAAAAATCAAGATATTTAGTGCAGCTAATAGAGTTATATTACTGAAATTGAATATTAGCAAAAAAATGGTGCATAACTTACCCTCCTTCAGAAGGTTAGGAGCATCTCTGCAGATATGAGAGTCTGAGATGTTAATGGTTAACTCAAACAATTGACCATTTGTAAAAGCAGTGGACACTTTGAAGAAGGGCTGAGCATCCACCATCAAGGGTTACAAGCTGGGTTTTGACCTGATGAGACAGAAGGCCAGTAAGAGGCAGACCCTGCTGAGGTGGGGTGGTGTTTTTATCATTCCAATGTCCTTCCTTACACAGCTGGCTCAGTTGTAAAAATCCCTCCTCCCCATCACAGGAGATATTGGGTCAGTGTAGTCCTGAAGGTATTCATCCTTTCTGATGGGACATAATTGGCTCAACTACAGTGTGTGAGAGGCAGCTGCTGTGTTTTACAAGACATAATTGTCATAACCCATCAAAGATGCCAAAAGCACCCACAGACTAATTCCTGGGGCCTTCCACCAGAGGGCTGAGCATGATCCACAATACTGCAACAGACTCACAGGGCTTCTTCTGACAGGGTAAAACTCCTCCCCAGGGGCAGTACCTGGGTATTCCCATGTAAACCTGAACCCATATTATTAACTTGTCCAACTCCATATGGGCTTCCTGCACCCCCAGGGATCAACACTGTGACTATTTGACAACAAAATTACAACAATCAAGTCTTGTTTCTGTGTCCACAGGTGGTGGTATCTTTCTACTCTTATCCTTTCTTTCCCTTTCTTTCTTTTCCTGATCCATTTTCTTAAATGTTATTTTTATGCTTTATATTGCTGTATCACTATAGATAATACCCAAAATAGCTACATATTTCCTTTCCATTGCAACCAAATTGTTCTAAAATAAACACTACACACACACACACACAAATATAAACAGTAGTCATTTCATGTTGTTTCACTCTAATCTACCCCAGGGGATCTATTATTAATAAGAACCTTACCCTTGCATTTAGGGGTGGGTTGTAACAGCAGAGAACGAGTAAGAAACTACCCATTTGTCAGACCCTCACTTATGGTGACAATTATCTGGCTCTACCTGCTGGTACCCCTGATGCCAGTGGAGCCACTGATGACAGACCCTGGCCCTGTGCCTTCTGTATTAATACTTACATTATGATTCTTACACTGCTGATAGATGAAGTTATTTCAATAATCTGGGGCATGCTTTCTCCACTTTGTATTTTGCACACAGGGCTTCACACCAATAATTTGGGCAAAGTGTCTTTTTGTAGATTTTTTTTTTTTAAAAAGCAATTCCCTTGAAGATCTTATAGTGTTTGCATATGACAGGGGAGATTTACAGACAAATTATATTTTAGTGCATTCTCACTAGAATGGTACTGTTAAGATATTCAGAAACACTGGGAATATAAATCCAGAAACTTCAAGCAATAGGTGGCATGCTGCCAGGTTTAGAAACAATCCAATGTCATATTTTGGAGTTAAGATAGTTTCAGTCTAGCAGTATCTTAAAGCTTGCAGATTACATTACCAAGTTCGTATTTCATGGAAGTTACACATACAGAGATTTCAGTTTTGCTACAAATCCAACTAATTGCAAAAGGAGATGTCACACCAAAACAAACACAAGAAGAGAAAATATGCTGCCAAGGATTAGTTTTTCCAGAGAATTCCAAGCATCAGCTGTAATGTAAAATTCCAGTGCAACAGAAACTATGTTAGATATGAGACACCTGCTTATACTGCTTCAAATGTAAAACTTTGGGACATTCACTCTTTCAGTAACCTGAAGGTGTGCCACTTGCCTTCTGAAACCATGTATAAGCCCATGATTTGGTTGGTATTCAATGCACTTTGAATACATTAAGTCAAAACTGCTTGGCAAGCTATGTACAATGGCAGCAATGTGGTGTTAGGCACTCACTAGACCATGATGTGACAAGGCTGTGTAGCTGGACAACCTTAGGAATCAGCTAGCTAGAAATACAATGGCAAAAGAAATTTATCTACTTCCTTTTATCTTTCAATGAGATTTTTACTCTTCTATGGCAGTACAAATCATCCAGTAAAGTATCTTGCTGTAGGACATCTCTTGATACTGGCCTGTTTATATGCCATTTATCCTCTCCCCACATTTTTCATATATTCCATAGGAAAAATAAAGATGAAGGAAAACCAAATGGGATACTGTTTTCTAACTAAAAGCCACAGAAAAAAAAAACCAAAAACAAACAAACAAACAAACAAAACCCCAAAAAGCCAACCAAACAAACAAACAAAAAAAAATCAAAACAAAAACAAAACCAAAAACTGTGCCTTGAATACCTGGCTTCCTGAAACGGGTGATCCAGGCATTCTGAATTTATAGCTACGTGTGTAGACTGACTTGTGGATAACGATAAACATACATATAATTGCTCCTTGGCTGACAGAAAAGGGTCTGGGGCATATAAGGTGAGAAAGAAGAAGAAAAATGCAGAAGAATGGCAGGACAAGTAACAAATTTAGCTGTTTTTTAACAAGAAATAGTAAAGTATTGATTGTTAATGGTCTTTGGCATGGAAAAGTGTTCCTATGAACTTGTATTTAGCTTAGAATGGAAATATATATTTAAAGTTAGAGCAAACTTTAGGAGGCATATCTTTTTTTTAACCAAGAATTATAACTTATTGCAACTGTGGATATGCTAAGTACTTTAGTTCTTTAAACTATAATTTAATTATATTTTTTGCTCAAAAATGAAATGCTGAAATGCAGAACAACATAGCTTCTCCAAAACAATTCATGTCTGTGTATGATTCTCCCCTCAAAGACCTTTACCAAAGAAGTTGAGTATCAGATGGAAGTTGCCACTGCTCCGCTGCAAGCAGAGCAGTGATGCTGCTCTATACCAGCTAAATATATATATTTAAACATCATCCATTCAATGTCACAACTTTTGCAAACAGGAGAGGGAAATATTTTTGCTGAGGAGGTGAGATTATGCTAATGCTGCCTTAGGCAGAGCAGAACGGCTCTGGGTTTTGAAAGTCTGAAATGTGTAAAAACAGAACAAACTGCAGCCCCACTAATTTTGCTGACAAATCTCTAATAGAAGAGCTGAGTTTGTCTGTAAGATTGCTGCACACACTCAGGTATCTAGGTAGAAATGTGATTCATCATTTACTCATTTAAAGAAGTTCTCTGTGTATGTGGTAACCCATATACACAATCTCCACAATGAACGAAAATATTTTTCTCTGAAAAAAAGATCCAAGAAAGCACCAGACTATGAGAGAGAATGGAGATTTAATATTGCTGGAAAGACTGTCTGAATGAACTTCTTATTACAGAAGGAGATTGAATCTTTCAATTATAATAAAGTACTGATTACTACATCTTGATAAGCCTAGTTTATTATGGGATTCTTGCATAGTAAGAGGAAGTAACAGTGTTATCTGCCTTTTTCAGGGTTTTGGTAGGGGAACAGGTGGGCTTTTCAGAGCCTCCTCAGTCAAACATGCAATGAAAGTGACTTCCCATGTGGCCCTCATGTCGTCCACCACCTGCTTTTGTCCGTTCTGCATCCAAAGTGCAATGTTACAACACAGCTAAGAAAGGCACTTCTGCCTCAGAAGCCCTAACTTAAAATTAGTTTGGATTACAATTTTAAAACTTACTCTCTAAGAATTCCCTTTATTGCTCAATAAGCCTTCTGCAAATCAAGTCTTTGCCTTCCTTGACCCATATTCCTCAACAGTAAAAATAAAAAAAAAACAACACACTCTGTGTTTCATTCTGCTGGCAACAAACTTGAAGGTGGGGCTGGATTCTCTTCTACCTTGGCCATCAGGAATGCATGTCTTAACTAAGTGGCTGGCTGTTGAATTGTTTCAGTGGTAAGGAGTCCTGACCATTTAGCCTTCTAGGCAGTTAATGGTAGAATTAAAATTCAATCCCTGGTAACCCCTGTAGCTAGTGATGCTGTTCCTAAACTCTGTCTTTACCAACACTCATTTCAGATTATTTCTCGCATATTTATGCCTTCACAGACACAGTTACACACAAGTGCATAGTGAGGTACAGCAGGTCTGGTTACACCTGGACATGGCATGGGGGGGCTGGATTAAAGGCCCTACAGGAAGAGTTCTGTCTTGAGTGTGAAAAGAGGTGGCAGGGCATGTTTTCTCAAGGGATGCCTATTGGCTCCATGGCTATTCTCAATGGCTGCTCCATCAGCCATGGTCCTACAGGACTTACCCTACTTCTAAAGTAGCAGACAGTTCTGACACTGAGTCGGGGTCTCTGAAGCAACAGGAGTTATTGCTGCCCCCGGGATGTAGGAGAGGCCACAGCCTGGACCTGCCGGAGTTGTGCTGGGGGTTGGAGAGGAGTCATCCTCCTTTCCCCCACGTCACACCTTCAGGGCTCAGCAGGCCTGGCTGGAGAGTGCCTGGCATTGACAACCGGGCCCTTTAGTGAGACAGTGAGTAGATAATTCCTTCATAAGGCAGGTGTCACTTTCCCAGTGCCAAAAGTGTGCCTGTGCTTATACTCACTACTTAGAAAGGCTGGTTTCAAAACTAAAATAGAACAGTACCTGTTCTGTTACAGAGCAGGGAAATCAGGACTCAAGGTAAATACTAAGGCATAATTTCTATCCCACCTCCAGCTCACAGTGAGTTAATGGTGCTACATTTGATTTACAAAGACGTGTTTTTTATTTCTTCTGTTATACTCCCAGACTATTTTAATGGGGACAGAATATTGACAAGGTAAACCACAGCTATTTATTTCCCCAAATTTACAGGTTCTGCTGCAACATTCATCATTTCCCTGAGTGATTTTCTTCTATAAGTGAAATGTCTATCCTCTATCACTGAAAATTATAAATTACTACAAAATGCCTGCAAACCAACTGTCCACCAAGCCAACTGCATTTTTGTCAGATGTGAGTAAAGGATCAGGCTCATTATTTGAAAAATTCCTTTTTGAATGATATTTAATCACATACTTTTTACTCAACAGAGAATGATTTAATACAGTGCTGTGACAGAACCCAAGCCATACATAATATAGGTTGGCTTTCATTTGGAAATGTAATCTGGATATCTACTTCTAATTAAGTAGAATTCACATTAATTGACTATGCTGACGTGTCAGTAGATATTATCCTTCCATTTGGTTGGAATGGCTATTATGAGTACAGCCAGCATATTATTGCTATAAAACACAGAATTTAGCCACAGGTTTGATTTTGTTCTACCTTTCTTTCAAGATAAGAGACTATAAGATTTACCTCATTATGACTCTGAAAGTCCAAATATACATGTCAGAATGTTAACATTACCAATATAATAAAAAATGCCTGCACAATAAATTAATTCTTAACCTCCAGGAAAAGAAATGCTTTCTGTGTATGCAGATCATGAAATGATCTTAACACCTTGTATAAAGCACAGAAAAGCATTAGTCCCAGGGAGAATTGCCTTAATTGCTTTGACCCCAAGGGTAAGACACTAAAGCTATATATTCAGTACAAACAATGGTGCCCTCAAGCAGAAAGCAGCCTTTTCACTCTGTTGCTTTGATTTTGACCAATGCCTTCAGTGTAATCAACTATGGCAATGCTTAATCTTGCATTTTTACATGTAGGTAATACAAATCATCTTTACAAACAGAGGAAGATTTGCCATCAATAACTCCTTCCTTACACCAGGCACAGGCAAGATCAATTTTGTACTGCTCTCTCTATTTAGAAAAACACACTGTAAGAATGAAATATATGTTTGGATTACAACAATTAAAAACAAATTAATAAATGTGCTCAACAAATGTCAAGCGTAGTTCTGTTCTTGATTTCAGAAATATGCAACACTTAGCTCTTATTACCTGATGAAGGGGAAAATGTTACAGGCATTCATAATAAGGTAAACTTGGTGCACTGGATGCATTCTTGTCCATTAGGCTGGTTAATTTATTTTACTTGCATACAGGTCATGAATCAGAGAACACTGAATGTGTATTTGATGCATACATTCAATTTCCTCTGCCATATCAGCCCATTCCAACATCTTTTTTCTACCAAATTTTGCATCTGTTTTAAACACAGGTTCATTCCTGGCTCTCAAAGGTCATAAATACCTCATGTATGTAACTTGATTTTTCAACTTTGATATGTGCTCTACAGTCTTATAAAGCTTTTGTTATATGCTGTTTGTCTTTTGAATATCATTTTAGTCTACACTTAAAAACTAACAAAAGCCTCAGCCTGGAGTGTTTCTGTATGTCTGTAGCTAGACCACTTCTGATGCTGGTTTGTTATAGAAAATAGCAAGCTCCTGAGTATTTTCTGTCACTGGGATCATGCAACACTGTCATGACTCTTCATGGTGTGAACACATACTTGCAGTCTTACTCTCCAAATTCCTTAGGCTTTTCATGATGTTATTCTAAATGAATAATAGCAAAACCGATAGTGAGAGCTCACAGGTTTGAAAGTGCTTTCATGTGTTTGTGTAAGCAGGCCGTGATTACTGGGCAAATGGGGCTGTGATTAAGTGCTCAGTGTCCCAGAAGGAATGAATGAAGCTTTTTTCTGTGTGGGTGACTGCAGTAAATGCACATGAGACTGTTCTGCATGGGTGGGATATAAATTAACCTTGAACCCACACTTGGCCCTGCTTCTGTTTCCTGTCTATGTAATGAATGAAGAGAGAGAAAAAGAAAATATCCCAAATAAAAACTTCTTAATCATCTTTGCAGAGACTAGGGTATTCCCCTTATCCTCTAGGAGGCCTTCTTTGGGCTGAGGACTTCCCACTCAGGCTGACAGACTGGCTCCCTGATATGCACATTATTTAAAGAGAAGACCACCCCCAGTTTTAGCTATGAGTGTGGGTGACTTGTCATTCAGCAGTGTCAATTTATATTCCTCATGCTTGTGGAAGCACCCAGCCCCTCATAGAACCATTCTGTAGATGGCATAATGTAGATCCCACCTCCTGTTTTGTGCATCAGATGGACAATTGTGGTTACACAGTGTATCTATTTAGAGATTACTGGCGCCTCAGAGCATGGCATCTCTAATTAGAAATCATTTTGACACATGCTGTGAAGATAAATAACTGGTTCTGGTGGCATACAAATCTTTTTTGTTTATGTAACTATATGGAGAATATGTGCTAAGTCAGACCTCATCACATTGTCTTAAGAGTTTTCGGAATGGCCCTTGTTTCATCTGAAGGTCTTGATATGCCTTACACTGGAGGTTGTTCCCATTTACAAACAAGGAAACACAATCACAGGGAAGTGAAGTAACTCTCTGAAGTGAGGAGCAGATTTGGGAAAGATAGGACCTATCTAAGAAAGAAAACACTATGCCCTGACATACTGATTTAAACAAAATACTGCTGAAAATATTTGGATGAAAGAAATTCTTCCAGAAGGCTGAAGAAGAAAGGCCTACATGAATTACTGAAATGCTCTACTTCTCCAATGTTCCATGGCTTAGTCCAACCTCTGTGGGAAAGGACAGGGCTGCTTTGATCAGCTCAATTCTTTAGCTGCACATATTTGCTTGTTGGCGAGGATCTTCTGTGATGCCAGAAAGCAAAGCTCACTTCAGTTGGCAAGAAACCAAAGTCAGGACATGCTGTTCAGCCTTCTCTATTAAAAAATGGTATCAAAGTGAAATGAGTCACCAGGATAACACAGACTGTATGAATTTAAGTGGCACTCACAGAATGGCAAAGCAACACCCTGAGTATACATCATGGTCATGTCAAATCTAATGTGCAACAAAATTATGATGAATTCTGGATGACAGATGACAAATCTTTGTAAGCAAATGTTTTCCCAGGGGTAGCAGCAATGAACAGAGTGGAAAGGCCACAGAAAAGAAAATACGTAAATGCATATTCCTGAGTTAAGAGTGCTGCTGGCAAGTCACACACAAATATACCCAGCTGGAGATACTCTTGTGATATGGATTATGCTGACCTGAACATAAGCAGGCTATTTCTGTCTACAAAAGCAGGGAGAAAGGAAACAAAGAAAGCGGGTAAAGACTTAGCCCCCTCACTACACACAAAAACCCTGTCACTAAGGGCTTGGTTGACACTCGCACAAGTAGACTCCAAAGTGCCACTTTGACAGAATGCAACTGGTGTTGCTGTAAGATACTTTGCTTGGGTGCTGGCTGTCACTTCAGAAAACAGAGGGCTCTTGCAGGTCCTATTTCTTTATCTATCAGCTCCCTAATTGTTACTGATACACTAGGAGAATCTCAAAATTCATTAGGTGCCTTATGTAGAGCAATGAATCCAGGCCTAAAATGTCAAATGTGAAGTAGGTAAGCAGCAGAACTACTACCAGAATGAACAGTAAGAAGGGGAGGGATCTCTGATCCCTAAGCCATGGCTATTACATTAGCTTCACATAGACAAAACTCTGCACTACCAGCCTTTCAAATCCCAGAGTAAAAGTAGTTACAGCAACTTGTGAGGGTTGCTAAGTCCATGGGTCCATTAAAAATATATATATATAGTTATTACAGAATATCTTTTATCCTAAATGGAAAGAAAAGCTAAGCTAATTTCATTCCCACTGTGTGATAAACATTAACAACTGCTGACTTTTTAATGGTGAGTACTTCAGGCCTGAGACTTAGATGGATGAAGTAGATTTCCTGTATATATTTGAATATATTTGTTCTCACTGAATGAATATACACATGCTCTTTTTCTCTATGAATATATTTTTAATGTCCTTCTACACTTGCTACAGTACATGATATAACATTCAGTTTGACCTTTTAAGCTAATCTTTACTCGTCAAGAAAAGATATTTTAGACATGGAAGCTATCTAAACCTCAGCTGTCTTTTGGCTTCACTGCAGTGCCCTGATGCTGTCAAATATAATTTAGAAAGTCATAACACATCATTCCAAAAGGAAGGTTTCTGTTACCCTGAATGGATATATCTGCGGCCAACATATTCCATTTATGTATTCTAAACTGATCATTGTATCTTGCAACTGAAATCAGCTTGCTCTAAAATTTAGAGAGGAAAAAGTAAAATATTTTTTAAATAGGACACTTTGCAATGGGTTTGCATTATTGAAAGTCAGAAGCTCCACATGGTGTTTAAGAGCCGTGAAAGGGCAGATAAAACCTATGAGGCTGTAAGATAACATTGGGTTGGAGAGATAGTTGGTCCTCTGCTGGGATGCACCCAAAATCATCAGCCACATTTTCAGTGCAGGTACACAGAACACTGTGGACAGTTTGCAGCAGTTAATCAGTTCCCTGAAATGGGCTGTAAAAAAAAAAAAAAAAAAAATTGAAATCCTTCACCTTCATTTAATTCTTCAGCTCAGTAGAGCTGGATCCAAAAGAGAGACCAAGGATGCAATATCCCACTGCTACATTTGATTTAAAGATTTTTCTCTCACCTGCACAGTTGTGGAAAAGAATAACTTACATTTCAGATAACCTCTCTCTGAAATCAGTATTTTTTAGCCTCAAATTCAAAAACTGGGAGAATATCTAAAGTATTCTCTCCCTCAAAGTATATATTTCTAGAAAATATTAAAAGGAAAAAAGTCTAAGGATAAAGAATCAGGTAGCCTGAATGGCAAAAATTTTGATGCTTTTTCACATCATCTTAGTTTTGTTGTTCATGGATACCACAAAAAAAAGGCAAAAAACCAACCAAACAAAAAAATCCAAGCAAAAAAAGTGACCACTGATATCAGATTGTTATGTTAATGTCCCCCATTTTGCACACTCTTCAAGAAAATTCTTTTAATCTTTGAGATTTTTAATTAATATTCTGAATAATATTTCAAATCAGATTAGCTCATGACCACTAACATCAAGGAATTAATTTTTAGTTCTGGTTAATTTTAGCTGCATGTATCTTGGGATTTAATGGGCAATATCGCTAATAATTAAATCCTCTATTTTGTAAATGCATATTCATGCAACAAATCTTAAGCACGTAAATAATATCATTGAAATCTATAAGAAAGCCACAAGTATCAGGTTATATGTATACCTGCACCTACAGAGAATGAAATTCAAGCCCTTCTCCAGTGAAATCTGTTAGGACCAGGAAACAGTTATTAACATCTAAAATATTATAATAATGAATAAATTTATGAGTTTTCTGCTCCCTGTAGTATATTTTTAAGTAGATCACTTTTTTTTTTTTGTCATTATTAGCATACAGTCCTGCAACTGTTATTTGCCATCTTTAAGAAAACTCTCACACACTACACTGGTTGTTATATTTATAATCATCCACACAACACATATGTCAGATATTTGCAAAGGACTTTGAATTTCTGAATTTCTTTACTGGAAAAATATTCCCATTGAATGCTATGACTTTTCATGTCCTCAGACAATACATCGTCCTCAAAATCAACCAAAGGCAACTGGGTAGAAAGTACAGTACCTTTAAAGCCTTGGAGGGGGGGGGCTAAGAGATCATGCTGCATCATAATGGAGAAGAGAGGAAAGCCACACTACTTCTGCAGGTTTTGTATTTATAATTGCATAGAAACCAAAGGTTAGGCAGGGTATCCTTCATAAAGTGGAAAAACACTTTTTGTCACCACAGAGTTTTAATAGGCAAGTCATGTCTATTAATAAGGGCACATCTGTTCCAAAGACTTGCATTATGCAGGTGTCTGTTCCCCTTGTGTTTTTTGATTTTACAGTAGATAATTAGTTAGACATGATTACTTGCAACCCCCACTTGGACCACTTATCTCATTATCAAAGGCTTTAGTTTCTATTATGAAATATGAAACAAAACCCTTACCTTTGCATGTGTAGCATTCAAATGTATACCTGTTAGGGTTCTGAGAGGCTGATTGTTTTGTACTTAAAACAAATTGGCACCAAGGTTAGTGATAAAAAGAGGAATTATTTTTGCTTTATAACTCTGAGAGGAAAACACAGCCTTTCCTATTATTTTCCTAATATCTACAGAGACCGTAAATAATATTTCATTACCTAATCTAGGTTTAAAATACAGCTTTTTCAAAATCTGTTCAATGAATATGACAGGCACAGGTCTTAAAAACAACAATTTCTTCCCATTAAGCACATATTTAAGTACCTTCTATTTTCTGACAATTCATGGATCTATTTTGCTATTCCAAAATTTTCTCTCTTCATCTAAACTAAAATCACAGTCAGTCTCTTTGACATCTCTGGCAGTGGTGCAGCTGTTAGCTCAGTATGGCTAAAACAGAAATACTGTTCTCCCTTTCAAGATTTACATTTATCCCTTCCATCAGAGTAAAAAACAGTGCAATGCCTATTACTGTCACACTTGTACGAAGTGTCATTTTGGGTTTGGACCTTTTCCTAAATCTGAAAATACAGAGTTTGCACATTCTGGCAGAGCAAATATGATTGTGCCTTTCTTGCACATGCATACAGAGAAAATTATTTCCTGAGAACTTTGAGTTTGTGTCTTGGCTACTGCACTATTGCTCTCCTCAGCAGAGAGGCAGCTCTCCCTCACCAATATCTATTTTGATTGTTACTTTAATCTACATAATCCCACTAATCTCTCATTCTTCATATGTTGCTAGTCTCCAAGACCTTCACTTGCCTATTAACTCAGGGCAATCTCAGCAGCTCACTTATTCAAACCGGTGTCCCTGTGCATTCTTGGTGATACTTCTTGATACAGTCTGAGAAGTCCCTTGTGAAATCATTCATTCCCTGAAATATCTAAATAATACTTCTAAACAGAATTCATTACAGCAATCAAGAAGCATGACGCAGTAGTCAAGCAGTAAGAATATTCACCTTGGGGAGGGACAAGCTGTTAATCTGGTCTCTGCTGAGGCCTGAGTCCATTTCATATCTCTGTTTATACAACAGAAAATGCATAAACTGTTGAGGTAGAATCCAGGATCATCATTGCATCCACTGTAAAAATGCAATGAGTAGGGATGCTGGGATTTTCTCAGGGACTTCTTAGTGTGGAATAGATTTTCCCTGGACATACACAGCAGATAAATACAGACTCTTCAGATATCTTTGCTATTTGGTGCTGCTTCACCTCTCACCTGGCATGAAGCAAAGGGGTATCCAAGAGCTTTGGATATTTCTACATATGTGTGGAAACCTCTGTTTAGGTTTCTAAATGTTTTGACGGTTGCTAATTAAATCCACATGCCTTTTAGTTTTTGTTATTTGGAACAAGTAATTTTTATATTATTTTTGACAATCCATTTTCAGAAGAGGTACATACACTTTTGAAAAAATAGTTACCATGTCCTATTATAACAATTTACGGCCAAGACAGGGTTCTCAGCCCTTAAAATATAAAGTTATGTCAGTAACCAGCAGTTGTTCAACAGTGTAATTTTTCCAGGTACTCCAACTCTTTCTTCTCCAAAACATCAGGCATTATCTGCTCAATTGCATGGCCTTTAATTGTGTAATTCCATCACACCTCTGAAAATCTTGGTACTTATTTCAGTTACACAAGGGTTTAAATGAGCACCCTACTATTTTCCTCTGGCTGCGACTCAAAGCTGGGAGGCCTCTACAGACACACTTCTCACAATTCCATGCACTGCAGCAGGATTATTTAGAATACTTATGACCCCATGATATTTTTTATTCAGGCCACATGGTCACAACTACCAATGTCATTTAATCTTTCAGATTCAAAACTAAAATTAATTTCTTCCCTAATATGCTTCATGAATTCAACAAGATAAATCTTATTGCTACAATTCAAAGTACAATAAAAATAGTTGAAATATAAGAGAGGCTGTAAAAGTAAGTAGAAACATTATGCTGTCTGAAAGGCAGACTGGAAAAGATTGAACTATTTGACTAATAGCTGTAATGCAGAATATGACGGGCATAGTGTCGGAAATAATTAGGCTACAACATACAGAAAAATGACAAGAAATGGATAAAACAGAGAAGCTGACTGTCAGGAAAAGCTGTATGAAACTTCCTTCCAACCCCCAATTCCTTCCTATTTTCTGCAAAGTCCCAGGTTTCTTTATCAAACCTACTGCAATAATTTATTATTGTTATACTGACAGATTAAATTCCACCACATGCCACTCATGCCTATAAGTTCAATTAAACTGACAAGACTGACATGCATGGGTAACTTTTGTGCAAAAGGGAAAAGAAAGGCAGCTCTTCAATGGAATTAAATTCCAGTAGCACTTATGGCAAGGTATTTCTGCAAAGCACAGAAGAAAAATTGTGGTCCTGAGTTTCCATCCCTGGAGACAGGTAACCAATAAAAACTATATCTGGGTTTGATTAACTCTGCATGTTTTTCTTGACCTCATTAACAGCATCAGCTGATGTATTTCTAGACCAATTTGCATGCAAATGCAGAAGAAAAGGAGTTGTGTTGTAATGCTAAGCTTTCTAGACTCCTCCTTACCTCATTTCATCTTCCTGTAGGCAAAACTAAGTGGTGAATGGGCAGGGGAAGCAATGTACCCTTGTTTAGCTGTCAATTTGTCAAAATCTCAGGACAGGATCTTGTTCAGGATTTCCTGTTCCCAGAACAGGAACCTTTAGCAAGGTTTTCAAGCCACACTTGTCCAAGAATTTTCACAAATAGTCTTGACTTGGCAGTGTGTAGGCTGTTCCCCTTTCCAGAAAATTGATGTACAGACAAAAGGAAAACTGAAATAATACAGTCAGTGGAATGAGTAAGCAAGTTTTTTTTGATCAAAATTTTCACTAGTTACACAAAAAAAGTTTTACTGGCTTCAACTTTCATATGCTTCTTTACACTGTAGAGCCTTAGTAGCAGTAGAAATACAGGGACAAATCCCCACTTTATTCATTCACTGACCAGTTTCAACCAGTTCTCACATTGAAGAAGAAGCTACTGTTTGCATAATTAATAAAGATTTTAAAAATCATAGCCTGTCCTGATACATTTTATAACAACGACAGAAAAATATCTCTTTTCTAATATTCTTTTAAGCATTTTTTAATAATATGTAAATAAATAAAATGAAAGTACACAGATACCAATAAGATCATTGTCATGGTTTAACCTCTGCTAGCAACTAAGCCCCACACAGGACTTCACTCAGCCCCCTCACACTGGAATGGGGGAGAGGATCAGAAAAGTAAAAATTAAAAATCTTATGGCTTAAGATGGACAGTTTTACAGGTAAAGCACAAGCTGCATGTGCAAGAAAAGCAAAACAGGGAATTCACTAACACTTTCTGTGCAGGTGTTCAGCCATCCACAAGGAAGCAGCACTCTATCACCCCTAAGAGTGACTTGGGAAGACAAACAACATCACCCTGAACTTTGTTGCCTTCCTTTCTCTTCCCCCATATTTTATATGCCTAGTATGATGCCATATGGTCTGGGATTTTGTTCTGGTTTGAAAGCAAAACCAGTGAGAGACTCCAAGTCAGAAATACAATTTATTGGGAAAAGGGGAAAAGGACAAAAATACATGCAACAATACAAAGGGAAAGACCACCGACAAAGTCAGAACGCAACCTGGCCAGCGTGCTGGCAGCAGTCCAAATTGGAGTAGCTGCAGTCCTCTTGGGATGGCAGATGTAGTCGCTGTGGCCTCTCGGAGAACCTGTGAAAAGGCTGACTCCTCTGTCCAGAAATCCCCAGTTTATCCAGGTTGGAATGCCTAGCTCCTCCCCCCTGGGCAGAGCATCTCACAATGGGTCATTATGAGTCTCAAGGTGTGTCCTTAATCACCTGCTCCTGGACAGTGTTATCTCTGAGTCATGTGGCAAGGCACTGATGGGGCTATTAACCGCAGATAAGGAAAAAACTGCCCAAGGCAACTCCTACTCAGATGGTAAATAGAAAAACTTTTTTTTTTTTAATCTTGGACAGATTTCCCTTTGGTCAGTTGGGGCCAGCTGTCCTTGCTGTGTCCCCTCCAACTTGTGCACCCCCAGCCTGCTCAGTGGTGGGGTGAGGTGGACTGAAGAGCAAAAAAGGCTTTACTCAGCAATAACAAAAACATCTCTGTACCCAGCACTGTTTACAGAACAAATCCAAAACATAACCCATATTAGCTACTACAAAGAAAATTCAACATATCCTAGCCAAACCTGCACAATCATTCAGGGTTTAATTCTTGACCAAACATTTACATAATTCTGTGATTCTTATTTTTTTTTAAATACAGGGCATTAGGATTCATTTATAACTCAGTTTCGCTTCTGAAACCTTCTATTAATACAGAAATAATAGAAGCAGGCAAGGTAAAGAGGTGAGACAGGTAAAACTGAGAGGAAAAAATAGGACTGCAATGTCATATTGATTTGTTTCTAGAAAGTAGGCACTTAGCTACATTAGCAAAGCTTTTACCCACTGGATCAGTCACAAATATCCACTGACTTACAGGAGGCAGTAATACAGTATCTGCCTAACACTGGTTTGACATTATTTATCTACACATACAGCTCCAAACCTCAAGCTAGTTTAGAAGAAAAAAGGCTACAGAAAATTTTACTGCTGGTAGCTTGAAAATCAGCTGGTTAGTATCTATTATAAACTACAATATATACACATTCACTTTGCTTTGGTTTGGCAAAAGAGGGATGTCGGGGAGGTACTGCTGAAAGGCCTATCAAAGACATGCAGTTTGGCAAAGGACAAATTAAATTCACTGGTGAGAAAATGAAGGACAGCACAGAATAAGTGATAAAATGCAGACAATCTAGCCACATTAATAAGGTAGAAATGACCTGTAAATTCATTAATAACAAGTGACACAGCAAGGTTTTGATACCTTTAATATTATGTTTGATAACATTCTCTCTTTAAATAGATGCAATATGCATGGGTAAGAGGACATGGAATGATCAGATATATAGATTTTTATGCATAAGAAACTCTGAAAATCCCTTCTGAAACTTTTTACAATGACCTGATCATTAAATAAAACTTCTGTTAAAAATCCATCAAGAAGAAAGCACAAGAAAAACAACTCTTAGAAGTCTCATTTTGAACCCTATCAATATAAAAAGTAATCAGTTCGATAAATCGATAAGAATATTATCTATCTTTCTGGAATGTCAATAACACTTGAGAGTGGGGTTCCATTTTGATCTGTTATTGTATTTTAATTATTCCTAACTAAACACACAACTTTTGCCTCTGAAGAGTATGGAATGACCATTCATTGACTAGCTAGAATGTGCTAGAAACAATAATAAGTATAAATTCAAATTTCTCACTGGGAAAAGAGTTTGCAGAACTGCTTTTGTCAAATGTACCAAGGCCTGAAAAGTCATCTTGTAAGTTAAAAGAAGATGAACATAAACATACAAAAAAGACACCATCAAATGATGGTGCTTGGAAAACCTTAATGGAGTAAGATCATTAGCCTGGCATCTTCAAGTCAACATCATGAGAGAAAGAGGAGGTTTGTTATCCCCAGAGCTGAACCTTGTCAGAATTGATCTGGATTTATGAGCCAGTAAGATAATCCTTCATGATTATCTGTCCTGTTGTTCACCATTATGGCATCCTCAAGGAGGCTGTTTCTTTGTGTGCTCTTCATGTCATGCTTAGCTAAAGTGTAATTGTCTCAAGGACCACCTACACTTACAGGTTATTCATATACAAATTAATGGATGCTGGTGAAGTTGTGCATCCATTAAGCAGAGCATTAGCTTTCATGGCATTAATTTATCTATCAGATACTTTATTTATCACAGCTTTTCTGAAAGCTTGTTTACTAAATAGCCATGCTGGCAGAATAATGCTGCTCTCAATGGATTTTGTGCCTTATACATAAAATTTGAAAAATGAAAACTCCTATCATTTGCATCTTAGCAGGTAAACAGTGGTCATAAGATAATGACTTTTTAAATCTCTGTTCATGAGAAGAACATACATCAAAAACTTTGGGTTTATTCCCCTTTCTGTAAAAAAAAAAATCCCAGCCAATAAAAACTTGATTAACTAATTAATAACAGTGATCTTGAAACTTAGAATAACTTTTATCACATTAAAATACTATGTATTCCTTGATCCAGAAAGAGGAAAAAGAGCGTGAAAATTTTATAACTAGATTGTCAAGAGAAGCATTTTTCAGCCTTGCCCTGGGTGCTTATTTTATATTCAGACTCACACCTAGAGCCAGCTTTCAAATTTGGGTAGGAAGTTTTGAATTGCAGACCATCACACTCTGATATTATTCTAAGCAATACATTATTACTTGGTGGCTTGTTATCATTATCTTCACAGGGACACCACTTGATCAGAAAATCTTACTTCCTCAAGTTTCCCAGAAAATATTCACAAAGCAACCTCAGCATTGGAGATCCTGCTTAATCCATAACCCTGGAGGCTTATGGCACCAGGTCCAGCACTCAGCAGGCTGGCATTTGCCAGTACTTGTGAAGGATTTTGCCACCTCAGGGACAAGTAATCTTCCTGATGGTGATATAATGTTAGAAATTTAAGTTGTCATTTAGGCTGAAGTCTGTGGGCCTGATCCTTTAATACAGTTAAACATGAAAAAATGAGGGATATTCTCTTACTACAGTATTTCATTTGCACAGAGAATTTTGACACATTTCAATTCACTGACCTGACCTATAATTTGCAAGACACATCCTTGGCTTTTACTGTTTCAGCAGTTCTCAGAAATGGAAGCAAATGCTTTGTCTTTTAAAAAAATATCCCTGTGCCTTTTTGCACTGAGAAATCCTAGGCAGTTAAGGACTTGGTGGAATGATTTTGAAGTACATACTTACAAACTTAATTGTGGCATTTTCTGGTGGTGGACAGCTTGGCGTTCCAATTCAAAGATGGTCTTATTCCATCATTTTGGATGGAAATATTATTTTTGCCAAAAAGTATTATGACTTCTACATATAACAAAATACTATGATTCCTACTTAGCCATACTGATCTCAACTCCTAGTTCCTTTAGCTGGCCAGAAAAAGACAGAAGATATGATGCATTTTCCTTTTAATATTCTTATATTCATGTGAAACATTTGAGAAGAAAATCATTATTGTAATACTTAAGAAACATCAACCAGTGTTTCCATTTATTTGGCTGTTGTTACCTTCACACCTTCTCCTGCATTAGGCAAAGATATGAAGGGTTATATTGTAAAGAATTTATTCCCAAATACGTGTAGATACTAAAAAATTGTAGAAACCCTCTATCACCAATTAATCTTATTTGATTTACTTGTTTCTAAATGAAACAAATTCTACTTTGTGAATTGCCTTTCGCTCACAAATCAACATGTGTATTCCACTTGCAAAATCCCTGTTTGTACTACACAGAGATGCTATCTAGAAATTAAATCACTAGAAAGATCAATCTTTAGAAATATCTTCATCCACACTGTCAAATTCTAATCTCTCATACTGAGTTGAAATATGTCACAAGCACCAAGTTATTTTACTAAATACTTATCATCTTTATTGATAACTACAAGCTCAATTAATTTAGTCAGGAAAAGTGTGTTTTAACCAAACTTATATGGCACTGAGAGTTTATAGCAGATGATTTCTATGGCTCTGGTATATTTTATGTCTTACAATCCTATCTCATATATTCAATAATATCTTGCTGCCAGTATTCTTTAGCTAGAGTCCAGAGACAGGGAGACAGCTAAGCCTGGTACTGTGGCATGATTAATTAACAAAGCAAATCCACGTACACCTGAGTGCACTTTTAGGTCTACAGACATGCACAATTATGCAATGTTATCAAGCATATGTGATGTTTGGCCTCATGTTTGTTTGTAAACTGGAGCCATTATAGATTTCTTAAAGACAACCATAAGATTGTTCCAGGTACACAGCAGCAAAACATAGTTT
This sequence comes from Chloebia gouldiae, assembly GCA_003676055.1. Taxonomy (NCBI): domain Eukaryota; kingdom Metazoa; phylum Chordata; class Aves; order Passeriformes; family Passeridae; genus Chloebia; species Chloebia gouldiae. The sequence continues at coordinate 914,883 of QUSF01000025.1, forward strand.
TTCAACTATATTTCATGTTGGTCACCTGCAGAGAAAATAATGAAAAGAGAGTGTGTTTGGCTTTTATCTCAAGGACAAAGGCAGAGACTCGATAGGCTTTAACTTTTGAACAGTTTTATAAACAGTGACCACCTCACGATATTTTCTTGAGTGAATGGTACCTATTTACATCTGCTCTTAGTCAGGTCAACAGGAGTTCTACCACTTATTGCAGCATTAGCCTACTGCTGCTGTTTTTTGAAAATGTCATGTGCAATAAATATGCAAATGATTGCAGTAATTTTTTAAAGTCCATATTAAAACCTCTAAATTCTAAAGGGCATCTGCCCATCCTGTTTATTTTTTCTTTTTATCTCCTAGAGTTGTGACATGTTTAAACACATGCATTAGCTGTTTTTCCAGGTAGCTCCTCATAAACATTGCAAAATATTAATGAAGTTGTTAAGAAAGCAAAAGGCACAAAACATCAACAGTCATTGCATATTTAATTCACTGCTTTGTTCATCTTTCCCCATTGCAAATGTACTAAATGACAATATAATTATAACCTAAAGCTGTTGGTAATTATATGCAAAGTGCTATAATAGCAATGAAACCCTAATGCTGAGAGAGAGGCAGAAAGAGTCTGAGGGAAGACAGACTCAAAATAACCATTAGTCATTGTATTCCTGGGTACCCCCTAAAATTGTTTGATTCTGATGGATTACCCAACCTTCAAATTACCTGAAAGAAATTCAGGTCAGGTATAGAGAAAACAAATTAATTACCAGGAAATTACTTGCTGCTGTTGAGCCAAGTATTAGCTCCTCAGTATTCAGCACCATTGGAAGAGTGAAGGAAAACAATACAGACTTGAATCAGGAGCTGGAAGCGGAGAGCAGCAAAAGTAAAATTCTATTAGAAACTTTGTTTCTAATGCTCTCATGTTTCTTCCAACTGAACCTGAGCTCTACATCCAATGCCATAGTGTGCACTACCATCAGATCACCATTCCCCTCTTCATCCTCTTGCCCTGGACAATGCACAACCTGCAGGAGTCACTCTCTGGCTCTTCATAGGGCCTGGGATGAGCTGTTCTGTCAAGTGCCATTCCTATACCTCCTGGTATTTAATGGGTTCTAGGAGAGCTCCTCTATTCCTTAGGAATTTGAGATAATTCCACCAGCAAAGCAGACAAGACCAAAGATCTCAGAGCTGAGATGTATAGTAACTTAGACATTCTCTCTTCTTAGCTAAACAGATTCTTTCCTGGATAGAAATAAGAGTCATGCTCACACAATTTGTCAAGGGAATGTTTGACTTCTGCTTATTGTGTATGTGCTGGAATCAGAAGGAAATGCCATGTAGCTATCGCTTCATTAGCAGAGCAGTAATATGCAGCAGAGCAATGTGCTCTAGAGATGGAACTTAATTGAGATAAAGCACATAAAAAATGTGAAATACATGACAGGCAGAATTGGCAGCCTGTGATGGTAAAGTCCTGCTTATCTTGCTGATATGTACAGTATGCTACAGCTGAATTAGTTAAACTTATACAAATACCAACAGAAGTTATGGCCCCCGCTACACTATCTGCTCTTGCAGGCTTTCTGCCATATTTTAATTTCTCCTGCTAAAATCTGTTTAAAAGAGGAAAATAAAAAGCATTCACAACAGAATAGTACAAAAAGCAGTACAACTCCAAGCTTTTGTTCTGAACTGTCCTTACTGTCTCCATTCCTTTCCAATTCTTCTCCCTAGCAGTGAGGGGAAAGTGAGCAAGCAGATGGTAAGTGGCACTTAGTTGCCAGCTGGAGTTAAACACAACAATGACTTAGGAAACAATAATAATCCTAAAATTTAAAATTGTTTCCATTGCACAGTGCTCCTTTTGTGTTCACCCTTCCCACCAGCTACATGATGAGCTATGAACTGCTTGGACTCCCAGACCAAGCCACCGATCCTAGTGGCTTCCCCTCTCCATGCATGGGACATCTGCCTTGCAGCAAGACCCATTTCTGCCCATCCTGAGAGCTCACAAAACCCTTCCAGTCTCACCTGCTGAAGGGCTGAATATAAAAATGCTTAAAACCGCTTGCTGGCTGCCCTGCACCTTATGCTGCAGCTGACACACATAGCACCATGTGTACATTGCATGTGAGGGCTTTTGCAGGTGGCTTTGAGCTGCCAGCACGAGGGAACTGGAGTTCTGCAGCAGCAAAGTGAGAAAGAAAAGCTCATTACTCCTTTAGTGTACACAAGGTCCCCACTACACAAGGTATTTGAGCAGAGATGCTTTTTATAAAAAAAAACACAGGCCTGAATTATATGAACAATTTTCAAGTAAAATCACTTATGCATTTTTATATCAAAATATCAATTTGTTTGCCTGTGTGCTCATTTGGTACAGTGTATGGAGTATACAAGCACTGACATGTGACCATGAGTGCAAAGCAGCTGTAAAAAATTGTTGAATCTGAAAGGTTGTGGTAGATATCTGCACTGTACTGATTATGTCCTGGATAAATTTTTATGTGTGATTCATAAATGCTTAAGCCAGAAAATAAACTTACAGTTACCAAGTATGACTTCTTTAATTTTCAGTTCTGATTGTTATCCTCTGTTTTTATCTGAGTAAAAAAAATGTTTTGATAAGCAATAAATTGCATAAAGATGCAAATAAAAGATGAATTTACTTTAAGTAGTCTGGGCATCTACCCAAAAATGAACACAGCACTCCCAAATGAAAGAACTGCTCTGGAATATGTGCTTGAAAAAGAATGACTTTTCTGATAAAAGACAAGATTTTATACTGTTTATACCTTTTCAAGGTTTCTGGGATGAAAGGACATTCATTCCTTCAGTTTGTCTGATGACTGACAGCTTACATGTTAACATGACAGAACAAGAAGTAGAACCCCTTCTCCACCTGTCCTTACAGCACAGGTACAACATGGGAGCACTGCCCTTGGGGTGACACCAGCAACACAGGCAGGAAACCCAGCACAGTTCTCATTCGCTGCCGATTTTGCCAACAAAACCAGCCACAGTTAGTTTTAATTGCAGTAATGGTGAGTTTGATACTTGTCCAGGAACAGTCCCATCTCTGAGTTGCTCTAAGCCCATTTTCTGCCTTATGTGATACTCTCTGCCACTCAGGGATATCAGGCAGCATGTGGCAAAAAACCTAATTCCACACACTACTGTCCAAAAACTGGCTTAGCTGCCAGAAAAATTAAATAAGAAATTTGAAACTACAGAAAACTATTTCCCTTGTATTCTATGTTTAGACAACAACTCGGAAAGGTACTGGCCTTCAAAGTCACAGCACTTTATAGCTCAGGATAGCCAGAGCCTTTTTCTCTAGATCTGATTCTAATGCAACAAGAATGATAAATGAGAATCACTACAGTCTTGTATTTATGGATGTTCTGTGCCACACGACACCCTCGTCTTATCTCTCTCTGGAGAGCCACCCCTCTTTTGAGAGCTGCTTATTGGCAGGATTTGTCACTGATGAGTGAGCACCAACTTGCTGTGGTGAGACAGCCTGATTTGCCTACTCCATGGAAAACTTCTGCCAGCCTCACACATGCTCGTGAACTAACAGCAATAAATGTGTGTTATCAGCAGCCACACATCAAGCCCTCTACGTAATACCATCACCACGTGTCTACAGACAGGTCAGATCAGGTCTGGAAGTGGTTCAGGATATCTTGAAGAAAGCATCATCGGGAATCAAAAACATAAAAGATGCAGGAGATGAGCTGACATGATGAGAGGGTAACAACAGTCATCTGCAGACTGAACTGGGACGGGAAAGAGGGCAAGCTAAGTCACTGTGGGTGTGAGCAAGTTTAACACTATAGCCTGGTTCTGTAAGGAACTGAGCAGAAAATTCATCGAATAATCAGAGGTGACAAGTCCACCAGCTTTTTCACGGGCAAACAAAATCATATCTCATGTGACAAGATATCAGATTTCTATGTCTCCATTACATTAGTGGAGCCATTTCCCCCATCTTTGGTTTTGATTTTGTTGCTCGGTTTTGGTTGGTTTTTTTTTTAACCTGCCAGTACAATTCACAAAGTTTTTGTATACAACCAAACCAATTTGACAGACATTGTGCAAGTTGGTTTTGCTTAATTCTGTGATTTTTTTTACATGCAAAAAAGTAGAGATGTGCTTTGAATCAGTGAAATGTTTTTGGTCTAATACCCACAGTAATACTTTTTAAGGTGCTAAGGTATCAAAGAAAAGAAAGAAAATAGATATGAGCTAAAAAGGCATCAGTGAAATTGGTCAAACAGCCTGCATTTCTCTAACTGGAATTCAGGGTCACCAGTTTTTTACAGACTGGTCCACCACAGGAACACATAATAGCTATAATTCCAAAACAAGGTTTATGCACCTTTGTTCCTAAAGTATTTTACCACAGATTCTCAGTACACCACTGGGAGTGATGTACTGAACTCCGGGGCTCAGGAGCATAAGAAGGAAATGGACTTTTTAGAGTGAGTTCAGAGGAGGATTTTGATGATGATCAGAGAGCAGAACACCTCTTCTGTGAAGACAGCCCATGTCAAGGGGGGATGGAACTAGAAGATCTTTGAAAGTCCCTTCCAAGCCAAACTAATCTATGATTCTAGAAAGCTGAATACATCACTGTAAATTTCTAGATCATCAAAATATAAATGAGGACCCTACTATGAAAAGTATGATTAGATATATAGGGGTAAAATTGTTTGGGTTTTTTTTTCAAAAGAAAAGGAAAAGAAATTTTACCTGTGTTCAATCTAAAATGTTTTGCCCAACCTAAAATAAAATATGTAATATTTTGCAGGTCATTTAACTTCTTTGTGTTTGACTTTGAAGCTTCTATGAAAATAGAAGCATTTTCACTCCTGGTAATTTAACCAGAGAAGCAACCACCAGGGTCAGTGGATACAGAAGACCTTCCAGGTTATTTTATGAGCTGGGACAATAGCCAAAATACTCGTCCTCTGAAAAACACACACATTTCTCTGAACACAACTCACCTGGCTATTTGGGGCTTTATGCTTTTCCTATTTGGCTCACCACATATATGTGAACACAGTGAGACCTTAATTACAGAGTCAATTCATCTACAACAAGCCCTCCAACTCCAAACCCTGCCCTTCCACACCACAGTAAAAATCACTTCAGACCTCTTCCTCCTACTTAACCTTGCTGTCTTTCTCATGCATATGTGTTTTTGTGTGAAGAAATGATTGTAAATCATGTGTTTAAGCAGCAGAAGCAAGATTCATATGTAAGCTTTAGTGAGGGGTTAAATACAGCCTGAAATGAATTTGCAGGGCATCTGCAAACTTAGGTAAATGGCAAAGCTAGAAAAATGAAGACAAAGAGTTCTAGGCATAGTGGCTTCCTCCGCTACTGCCCCAGCCAGCTTCAGGGAGTTCTTACAAGAGGTTCTGTATGTAGATGGAATAGATTCCCATACCACTCAGAAGGTTTCTTTCACTTTCAGCTAATGAAAGCATTCCCTACACAGCTCCCTGTCCTGAATTGGAAAAAAAAATCTGATTTTTTATAGCCTTCCATATCTGAGCTGCCAATCAGTCAGCCTTGCACTGGATGATCTCATCACTAGGCAACCATCCATGAAGGCCACTTCTCCTTGAGGATGTTCACTTATTGATTAAATGTATTTCATTTCCATAGAGGAGTGTTTCACCTGACAACTCTCTTTTGTTAACCTTGTGCTGGTGGCCTTTAGAATTATTTTCTGTTGTGGAAGTAAGAGAAAGACAGAAACGTAACTGCATAGAAGAATGAAATTTTCCGTTCGAATAAATGTCCTGTAATCTGAACAGTGTCAATAGCTTAATAATCCTATTGATAACAGTTATTATGGCACATCAAAAGGCATAGCCTGGCCACATTTTCACTATAAGTATAGACTAATAACAGAAAATATTTTTATGCTTTTCTAAGCATTGTAGAAGGTATTCTCAGAACCGACCTAGCTTCCTCCATTGGGAATAACTGTATCTCACGGGCAAAAGGCTCCATTTATCAAGCCAATGGAATGAAAAACTCCCACAATGGTGGTGAAGATTACGGGAAAACTGTCCTTCTGCAGGAAGCTACTATCAGGCAGGGCAGATGTGCAGTGCTTGACTCTCCACTTGTATCAAAAGTCAAATAATGCAAGAGCCCTGACTCATACAATGGCCCAACCATCTTCAACACCCTGCTCTCTCTGTTTGCTCTGACCTCAGGGCAAATGGAGCAGGGTCTCAAGGGAGAGGAGGACAAGAAGGTTGCACAATCAGTTGATTAATTGCAGTATGGATAGCCCAATTCTGCTTGCTGAGTGAGTTTGTAACTATAAGATTTAACTCCGGCTGCTAATTGGCTGTAACTGTACATTGTTACTTATCCTAAAACAATTTGCCGAACAATACTGATGTATCTTCAGTTTGCTTCTGGGATAGCAAATCAGCACATATCAAATTAAAAAAAAAAAAAAAATGAGGCAATAGCCCTGAAACTCCTTTTCTGATATGGATAGTGCTGCAACTTCCAAATGCAGTACTATTCTACAAACCTGGCCTGGAAAAACAGATATATCAACTGTACTTTGCAAACAGAAAATAAGTATGTATATATGTAGCTGATTCTTTCCTTTTGCAGAGTCATTTCCATCTCCCTAATGAAGTTATAATCAGTGTCCTTCTTCTGAAGTGGAATAATTAAGAATCAATTACACTTTAAACTGTAGCGCTGACTTCTCTGTAACTATTATGTAATTGGGAAGCAGCTATATTGTCATCTTTATGTAGTTACACTGAATTACACAATCATTTAAATGGAATTATATTGAGAAATTGTATGTAAAGTTATTCATATTAAGTTCTGCAACTTAAGGACCCAATGTGGAACAATTGCCCACTTGGAGCTGGCTTTGAATCTAATAGGTACAGACCTGTGACTTTGAAGGGAAAGAAAAGGTTCCTTAATAAGTCTGAAGTGTTATCATTAGTATCATTTAATGCAAAGAGGTTGCAAGCTAGTGAACTATTTCAACTACTCTATGGCTGAGCTAAAGAAAAGGAGAAATTGATAAAAATGTGGTGAAAATTTCATAATATGCAGAAATTAGGAACAGGGCTCAAAAAGCTATTATGGAGTGCATTCAGCTGGTACCTTCAAAATTGTAAAGATACTTAACATTAAATGGAGAACTTCAAATCACTAATTTAGTTCACAGTGTGCTTTGGGGATTTGAGTAACATCATCTATGTAGAATGTCTATAATGCTGAAAAGTTAAAGCTGAGCTAGGGTTTTAAATTTTTCTTGTGGCACAGTGAGATATAAAACACTCCTACAGTGAAGCAATAATGTAAAGGTTTCAGTTTGGACTGATCCAATACACAAACTTTAGGGCCTGAAAGAATTGAAAATTCTGTGCAAAAATAATCACTTCAAAGGAGAACCCCACTCAAACACAGCAGAAAGGTGTGAGAGGAGAAGGGTCTGGCTGGTTTCATGAAAGAAGATGACAGAGATGATTTCTTGCCATTCAGAGGACTGACAGAGTTTGAAAATCTGAGACTGATAAATAGGAACCTAACCTGAGCAAGATTAGGGTGCAAATTAATTATTTAAGGATTCTAAAATATTTGCCAATTCTCCATTAATCTAGCTACAAAGTTAAGTGTAGCTAACAAAGGAATAAAGAAAGCAAGCAAAACCATTTTGAGAAGCTGTTTCTTCCTCAATAGGAACCTCTCCTTTTGAAGCACAAGGTTTAAAAAAGAAGGCTACAGGCTCTGTGCTCTCCTCCACTGAGAGCAAAGAGATGTTCGTATAGATCGTCTTTCTAGCATGGTCTGGGAAATGTCAGATTCAGGTGTAAATATTGAACAATCCCATCATTAGGCACCGTGTATTAGTCACTCTCATTCTCACAAGTCAACACATTTTTAAGTAACATACAGTTCACTGAAGTTTATCTAGAATCCTCAATGTCATTAGACAGCATCTGTTCTCAAGTTGGTCCCTTCCAAGGTATTTTTTGCTTGTTTTGGAGAGTAATCCTACCCTTTTCTTAGCTGAGATAATGACTTTGTACCTGAATCTGATAATGCCAGTGCAAAACTTTGGCTTCCTTCTCATCTAGGAAAAGTGCCTTCTAGCCTGCAGATTCCAAAAAACCTGCATTCAGCTTGGCCAACATAAAAGCAGGCTTTGTTAGAAAATTCCTTAATTAGCGAGGAAAATTGGAAAATAAGGCTTACAAAGAGACTCATTTAGTGGGACATCATGAAAAATTCTGATAGGGGAGAACAAAGAATTAATTAGAGTTTGGGAATATTACCTGCAATGCTCAGAACAGAATTTTTTGTCTTATTTTTAAGGTTAGCTCTCTACATGTCTCAAGTCCTGCATAATTTGACAAAATTGCCCTGCAACATGCCTCATAAATACAACTCATTCTCTGCTTTTTCTACTTCCCATCCATCTCATAAAAAGGTGACAGCTGATTCATAATGTTACCTTATCAATATGTTTTGTTTTAATTCATGAGACTGGCCTGTTTCAGCCTTACATAATCTAGATAAATGCAAAGTTATTTCCCAAGTAACACTTTACAAAAGTGCACCAAAAAAATTGTTACTCTCTTCTACTAATTAATCTTCATTATCATCTTACAAGAGGTCTGTCTGAATATACTAATCCAAAGAAAACTTTGTAAGCTGAATGCCTGAGGCCAATGCCTGAATATCTGATGCCTATAGGACCTTTATACAAAAGGACATCACAAGTTTTGTAATGAAGGATGCATTAGTCACATCTGATGAGATACCCATCATAAGTATCAAGGCTTCTGAGAGATTTCTTAATGGTCTCCACCCTTATTTTTAGAAATGGTTTTGAAATTTGTCAATGACAAGATGGCATCAGTAAAGAGTAAATTAACTCAGAACTACGTAGTGTGCTCTGAGCTGGTTTATGGTTGACTTTAAAAAAGATCCCTTTCCTTCAGGCCTCTTATGGGAACACAATGCTGGTAGATGCCAAAAAAGTCCTTGCCAAGCACCACCACTGGCAGTACTTCTGTCATAATGGAAATTCTTGCCATTTTCAATCCAACAAACTTTATACAACGTTATCTAAACACTCTTTAAATCCTCACAACTTGTATTTTTACCATTCCCCATTATCTCCATTTTATAGGTGGATAAATGGAAGAACAGAAAAGCCATGACTCCTCTAAAGCTGAGTCATATTGACTTTCATCCCTTGACTTCACCTGACAAAATGTTCTTGATCCCTTATGTCCCAGAGCAAATCAAAGCAGCTTTTTCATTAAGTTTTAGACATGTCTCATCCACACTGTTTTCTGCTGGTCATGGAAGACATAATGAAGTAAACTAAGTTTGTACATGCACCAAAGTGACCTCAAATTTTCTCTCTTCTTTTTTGTACTCATGGAAAGTATATTGTCAAAAGAATTATATCAAATTTTATAAATTACCCAAGAGAGTTTCTTTTACATAATACGACCCTGGAATGGAAATTTGGAATAAAAAAAATTCTGAGAGGCTCTTAGTTAAAAGCAGTAGTAAAATTCTCTGGTCTGTGCATTCTGCCTAATTCATTGGTACATTTTGCATTCATTTATGCTGTGCACCCTCAGTTGATCTCATTGGCACTTGAAATTTTAGCTAAAAAAGAGCATAGAGAGCAGCTAGGCATTTTACCCCTGTCCAAACCATATGACGGTGTCAGCCTCCACATTTACCATTAGATTTCTCTTAGACATCTAATGCAGAGCCCAGCTTAAAATTCTGGCTAAAACTGAGGATGAATAATTAAGATTGACATAAGGGGTGCAAAATCTTCTGTCTTCTTCTGAGGCATTAGTTAAATAGAAAGCGTTTTATTTTTTGATCTCATTTATTCAAACACTACAATCCCCGTGTCAGCAATATTTTGAGGAAATATGCCTGTGCCTATTAAAACATGGTTTATGTCCTCAATTGTGCTTTGGCTAGCTGTTAAGAATTTATTACACTGGCAATCTGGACTTAAATCTCTTGAAAATCTAGGCATGATTTCTGCTCCATGAAAACCTTTAAAATTATTCCAGTGATGTTTCCTTTCTGTGATATTAGTTTACCAAAGCCTCTCTATTAGCTTCCCTGAGTGATGAAAAACGAGGTCCAAGCTCTTGGTAACCCACATATCACTTCATGTCATTTGTGGCTAAACGAATGCATTAGCCAGTGCAGTTATCCCCAGTTGACACAGTGGAGATGTCACATTATAGCATGAGCTTCCGTGAAAATTTTAGCAGCCTTGCTATGTCAGTGTGGCATCACTACTCGAGGTCACCAGCAACATTAGTTAAGTAGTTATGAATTTATCCATCATTGTGAGCAACTTTTGCAAGATTGCAGCTAATTTAAACACGGCTTATCTATATTTTAACTGAGCTGAAGTGGTGACAGCAGTTGCAGCATCATCATTAATCCTGAAGCTCTAACATGCAGAATAGCTTGGACTGCAGTTTTTTACTGTGTACACCTAATACAGATGTACGAATTTGGGTGGCACCTTGGGCCTGCTCCCCTGTCTCCTTTTTTGTGTTCCTATTCAGCACCAATAAATCTCTCAAATACATGTTCCTTGGCTTTAGGCTGTGTGAGAAATAGCCCATCTGCAGCAGTAGCAAGGAGCAGAGGTACAATAGGAGGTGTAGAACATGTAAATCACTCTGCTCTGGCACCACCCAGGCTTTTCACAGGGGAACATCAGCCCATACAATGAGGTACCTGGCAGGGGGAGAAACCTCCACAGGACAGCCAGAGGAACCAGCCCTGGCCCACACACCCCCAGGGCTGTCCCAGGACAGCCAGCAGTCCAGCTGGAAAGCCCAGCACCACAGGTCTATGGGAGAGGCTGTCTGGAGCATCTCAGGATCTGAGAGGCTTGGGCCACATTATGGGATGCAGGCAAGACTATTTGGGGATGGCACTTATTACAGAACAAGCACAGGAAATGAGGATAAGGGAATAAAAGGGGGCAGATACTTATAAGCATGTTACTTACAAGCATGTCAGCACATTTGTTTGGCCATGCCCTACACCTGATCTGCACAGTCAGTTCTATCTTAAACTCTATTTCCCTGAATGAGGGAAATCCCTAATCTATGTACATGCATATACATGGAAGTCTAAGTGCCAGCAGCTGGACTGAAGACCCTGTGTGTTGGGTGCTAAAGGAACAGCTCTTAATTCTGATCAGCAGAATGGGGATCAGGAGGAGGCTGTTGGAACAGCTCACTTCTGTGTGGATACTGCACACTTAGTTCATCTGTGTGGCCTGCTGGGTGTGTGTGTATTTGACACCTGTCTGCACCTGTTGGGATAACATGCTCAGCTTCACCAGCACTTGGACCTGCAGCACTAACCTGTGGCTTCCTTCCATCTATCAGAATTGCTGGATTTGGTGGCTCCCTGAAGCTGAATTCTCTTATGAAATGATTCACCATCTAGGGCAGCTCTGGAATGCAGCATCTACAAACAATGTGTACTAAGTGACAAGCTAGGCCTCATTTCTGCATGCAGACAGTAGTGGACTGTCATGGAACTCCCACTAAACTTTTTCCACAACTGTGCCACACTGCCCAGCAGATCACCGGTACAAGAGCTATGCCCTCCTTGCTGTTTCTCAACTATTCCTCCTGTGAAGTACAGCAAGGAAAACAAGCACAAACCAAAAAAAGAAAGAGGGAGGCATAGCCCTAAACAAAATTCTTTTGAAGTTGATGGGACCCCAAATCATTACATTTTAAACAAAAGTTTTAAGCTTCTCATACAGATGAGCTATTGTCTTTTGGTCTCCTTTTTGATGTTATTTTGAAGTGCCTTGAGGATGCTTGATAATAAAGCACTCTATGAGTTGTATTACCTTGTTCTGTATTGCAATGTTTTATTAACAACAAACACCAAATGAATAATGAAAACACAAGCTGGAAAATTACATTTTCTTCTTCCATTGCTTGTTTTAGTCTGATCTAAGCAACTTATTAATTGCCTTCTTTTTGATGGCATGTATTTATGTTTTCTTAATGAGAAAGAATGGAAATAATGTCTATTAATATCAATTACAATACCATCTTTTTTAAAGGAGGGGTCTGAGGTAGACAGTGTTGCTTGATGGATTTCATAGAAGTATAAGTATTTTGCACAAAATGTTAAAAGCACTTTTAAAAATAAGTTTAAAAAAAAGACAAGACCCAACCTGTAAATTAGAGTTTTTCCATCCCAGTTTTGACTAGGAAAAACCAGCACCATTCTCCTACAGATGCAATTTTCTAAAGATGCAAGCCTATGAAAGCCATCCATAATAGCATTTTATGCTAGAAATACTGTGCCAAGCAGTTGCTGAAAAACATACCATGTGAACAGAATTTTGGATGCTGTCCCTAAAGAACATTAAAGCTAGTCTCCAATTTGAAGCTCAATTCTTTCACATTTTTCTTTCTCCATCACACAGTGTTATTTAAGACTAATTTATAGCTTCAGGTCTCACAAAAATTGGCTGGATTATTTTCTTATCAAGAAAATAAATGCTTTTATTGGAATCAGGATTTAATCTAGGATATTTCATCTGTAATGTAATTAAAGAGGTAGTTTAGAAAAGCTACAATTATAAAGGGAATATATGCAAAAACATTCTCACAAATGCTACCAGTGGAGTTTAAAATAGTATTGCCATAAACTCACTGGGGAGTTCCAGGTTATGGTAGTTTTATTGTCCAAAAGTGTAATAAGGATAAGTGACACTGGTCCACAAAAAACCACATCCCTAACCCAGCATTCTCACTGTCAAATAGTACAAAAAGCACTTAAGCAACAACAAATAAAAACCATCTTGAGCCTGTGTTTGAGTATGGGAAGACAATATCAAGTTCTTCTCTGCATCCCAGACTTGAAGAGGGCATGTCTGGGATGGATCAGCTACAGGCAGCTCCTTTTCAAACTAGGCAAGTGTAAACAACTACTTTATGTTCATTAAATGGCAAGACCACTACTGCTATGCTTAGAAACACATGTAGAGAGATGAAAAGGAAAATTCCACTTACACATAACTAAATATTAATTCATCTTTGCGGGATTTTTCTGTGTCTTCCAAACAAAAAGTTACCAGACATTATAAATAGGATTCAGTCTTCAAGGAAGACACACTGGGTGATGCTTTTTTTTGAGCATGTGCCAATTTCTGTCTCAGATTCAAGTCTGAACCTTAGTTAACCCAAGCACAAGTATCAATTACAAATACAAGTATCAAACTTAATCAAAATATCAGATTGTGAGACAATAATTTACTTTACATTTTTCTCTCTAATTTCTCTCAATATTTGAGACATTGATATCTGTTGAATTAAAAAATTATCTGCTATTCAAACAAAGGAAAATTCATGGCTGATTTTGCTTGAGCCCAAGGGTACAACCATAAATAACTCTTCATTTTTGTTCCCATTAAGAGGGAAATGAGTAGACAACCCAACTAACTAGCTGAAACAACAAAATGCAATTTTCCTCTGTGGTAAGAACAGATTACATCCAACCATACAAAGTGTAGTTCATAGGAAGAAGAAGATTATGCCTTCAGATCATTGAAAATTCTCAGCAGAGACTAGACATAATCAAAAACATGTGAGTAGCAATACTGCATGGGGAGGCAGTTTCAGAGGATTTGCCAAACATGAAATTGTGACTAATGTTTATACAAAGGGACTTTTGTTCTTCCCCTATCTCCTGCACACCTTGTGCATAAACAGCAGTTTGATCCTTGAAACTCTAAACTCAGCTAGGGCAAGGAAAACTCTGTGGGTGCCCAAACACTAAAGAGTATTTCCTTTTGCTGCATAGCTCCAAAATACAACTGTTGAAATAGAGAACACAGAGTTTTGAGCTTGAGAGAGAGATCAAGCAACCAAACAGACCTTCAGATGTCTTCCTAGCTGGGAAAGCTGATTGCAGTGACACCTATGTGCCATTTGTCATGGCAGGCCTATTTAGCCAGTGAACAAGCTTTGTGAGATGTTCCCTATTTAACTGCTTCAATTTAGTTACGATCACACGTGTAAAAACAAACCAGAGGAATTGCCACCTATTTTGACTGGACAACATTACGATGTAATGTGAAGAAAGGGTAAATCATCAGCTCATTTTCACCACACACCAGCAATACCTCATGAGACCACATTTTGAAAACACTGCCAAAAGGATCATATAAACTGTACAGTAAATACTTCTATAGATTTGCTTAGCAAAGTAATGGCATTTGGAAACTTCTCAATTCAGATGCTTCTGGTAGAAATTGATGCCATTTTCTGTTGACCAGACATTTTTAAAATATTGTACAGTACCATAAAACTACTACATGGTTATCAATAAAAAAATAATACAGCAGAGAGACAGATATCTAAAGAATATATTTCAAAAATGCTTAATAGAATTCTGTAATTGCAAGAATTTCTCAGTCAGAAAGTGGAGTTAGTTGTCCAGTTCCTATTAAAGGCTCATAGATGTCAGGCATCTTTTTATCTTTAAAAGGGTCTCTTTTAAATAATCTTGATATCATTATCTCAGTAATGACAATTTTAAGTGTAGAGTATGTATGCAGCTAGTTCTACACTCTTTCCTCTTTTGCTCAACTTGCTACATATTTTTCTCATAGGATTTTACTTGAATTCCTTTTAGAGTGCAATTAACACATTTTCTCTGAAGTCATTAGTGTTTCTGAAGAAGATGGATTAAGACAATATAAAACTGGTTTCTTTTACCATGTATCACACTAACTGTTCTGAAATTTATGGGATGGGGAAGCACAGAAATGGGTTTACTTTCTTCTTCCAGAGGTTCCCGGTCCAGGCTGAGACACTTCATAAAATGAAGATGCAAGCATATGTGATAGGGTTTTGCCCTGTTTATGGTTCAAAAGGAAAGCAACAACTTGCAGCTGCCTTCCATATATTCATGAATATGTATTCATAGGTTCAATGGCATTATTCATATTTCCAAAGTCCATTATTTGCTTAAGCACCACATTAACTTAGAATCTGTATTTCCATAGTCTTTCCATACTATACAGGGCTAATGTGCATCTTCAGGGCACAAAACATAATGGAATAGCCCCAGCATAAAGTTTAGGAAAAAGACCTTATATAACCTTTTAATTTTATATTTTTGAATACCTGAAGTTTTATTTCCTCCCATTCCATGACAGAATCCTTTTTCTATGTTCTATTGAAAAATCTAGCTGAAATATAAACCTGTTACTTGAAACATTGAAGAAAAGAAACCATACTTGGCGAATTTATTTATTGTGTAACTTGGAGATCAAGACAAATTTGCATTAAATTCTGGTTCAAAGGAGGCAGAATGTTTATCTAGAGTCAATAGTACTTTCTTTTATCACTATGCTACTTTTTATCTCGAAATTAAATGGCATTCTATGCCATTTTGAGAATTAGATAGGTCTTTTATAACAGATCAAGCCATTACTTTTCATTATATGATGGGGTCTTATTTTCATGGTCTTCTGAAAAGTTATTTTTCTCACTTTAAAAGTGGAAATTCACATAAATATCTTTCCAGTTTGGAATTTGATGATGCTGACATTATTTTTTTATAAAAAAGCAATATCTCAGTATATCAAAGACTGATGCAAAAAGATGGGAAAAGTTCCTCAGAATTCATCCCTTTCTAATTTATTTATTAAATTTTTCATTAAAAATAAACAAAAAAATCAGAAAACCCTACTGCTTTAGATGATCCATTATACAATTAAATGTCAGAGGTACTAAATCATTCCAATGGGAACTTTGGCAGCTAGATATGACAGAAGTTACTTGAATTCTGCTTTGTCATGAGTTGGATATCATCATTCTTCTCCCAAGGCTCAGTCATGCTTGCAATGCTTTCACTATGTTCCAAAAGGAATAGCCATTGAACCTGCCTGTGGATCCCTGTGCTCTCCCTTGTCCAAGGTCTGCAGTAATTCGATCCAAGATAAAGTCCATGACACTGATGCTTCAGGTTTTACCTTCTATACTTTTCAGATTCTGCACTGCTTTATTGTGTAGTTCTGAGCTTCATATTAAGGGATGGTAAGCTCTCTTCACAGAGTAACTAGACAAAACCAATTCCTTTCCTAGCTTGGAACTCAGGACAACCACCCAAATTTCAGGCCCAAGTGCATAAACAATGTGGACTGAAGAGAGAAAAACAAGCAGGATGGGACTTCATAAGCTAAAGCTATAACTAGACAATTAACACCAGTATGCCAATGGACCAGAACTTACAAAAGAGAGGGACTCCATGACCAGTCATCCATTTTCTGTCCATTTTTGGTCTATCTTGGATGTAAGCTGGGCTGGGCTCTTGTGCTGCCCAAGGGGTAGCCATTGAGGCCTTCTAATAAATACCTATTTTAACTCTGTCTAGTCTCTGTTCTAAGTCAACCTTCACAAGGCATCAACACAGTATCAGCTTTTGCAAACCCTCAAGCATGTACGTGGATTTACTTATGTGAGAAAAAACTACAAGTGTGCTCTGGCATTTGCCACATGAAAAATTAGTTTGCATAATTCCCATTATGCAATGCAGTACCTTTACTGATTAAATACATTTGGTGATTACCTCAACAGGATGATCATTTTAATAATGCAGTGTGGTACTACTCAGCTTTTTGAAAATGAGTTCATCACTGGGACACGACCTAAGAGTATGTAGAAAATGAGGAATTCACAACCAAAAGGAAAGACAATATTAACAGAGAAAAACAGGAGTAATATTCAGAAAGATTTAATTTCAACCTCACTGAGCAATCCTTTTATAAAAGATTATTACCAATATTATTTTAATTCTCCCAAGGTCAAACTGATTTATAAAGTGAGTTCTTGTTAAGCATTCACAAAAATACCTAGGGTAGTTTTAAATCACACAACCATTTTCTCCCAAATTTTAAAAGTTTTTCAGAATAGGCATTTAATTCATCAATTAATATTCAAAAGTTATTTTTAAACCTATTTCAACATACAGTTATCAAGATATATACCAAACCCTAGGAAATGAAAAGCTGATTATTAATTCCTTGAGAAAGAAATGCTAACTTTCTTCAATTCTTTTTCATATTAAAAAAGTCATTTGTGAATTCATCTGCTTTGATGCACAATGCTGGTACTGAGATGATTCTTGGTTTTAAAAGCAGGCAACTAAACAGAGGAGGTGAAAATTAGGACATAGTGTGTTGAAAGTCACAAGAAAATAAACATTTTCAATGTTTTTCAAATAGAGCTGTCAGTTTCAGCCTTTTCTTTTGTTTGTTGTTTTTTTTTTTTCATGAGGAACATATATCTTTCCAGACGGTTGTTCCCTATTTCTTATTCTCTCTTTTGAAAACATTTTGTTTGCTTTCTTTCTCTGCCTTGTTTGTAGCTTTTTTATTAGGCAAAATGTCAGAAAAGATTGATCCTTATTTATCTTTGTAAGGGAGGTTGTCACAGTTTGCTATGTCTTTGACTATTTGTTTATATAACAGATGAAAGAACACCAAGCAGTAAGCCAGAACCCTATTATGATGTTGGGAATCTTCACAGAGATGGACCAAAGTATTTTTATTGACATAATCAGTTTCTTCATTGATCATAAGAAATAATCCTGTGCTCTGCAGTTAGAGAGTCACTGAAAGTTTGAAGATTGGAAATGCTTCTGGATATCTGCTACTTCAGCAGTGATTCAAGTTCAGTTGTGGCTTCTCCCAGCACTACACCATTTTACATAAACCTATATCCCTATAAATAAGTAGGTAAGTAAATAAATTAGCTCAAGATCATCTGTTTCCAGGCTTTGCCTTCCTTACTCTCCTTGGCAACTCCATTAAAGTTCTCTTTACACCTGGAGAGTTTACATACACCCTTTCTGCATGCACAAGTTGAGGTTAATAAGTCTCTCCATAACAAGTTTGGTGCACACACAAGTGTGAAATCGGCATTTTTCCCATTGACACTTGAAGCTTACCATGTCATGGATGGTTTCTTGCATGTTTGTGCAGGGAAAAGGCTTAAGGGGAGGCTATCAATGAACAATGGATATATAACAATTCTAGCCTCTCTCAATATGGACATTATATTGATAGATTTTTATTTTGTGTTGGATGGAATTTTTTTGAAGAGTGTGTTGGAAATACAGGTATGCTATGAAAAGATTTATTTCTTGCTATTTCAGTAAACTAAGAAGCTACAAAATGTGCTTGGGGAGCATTTTAAATTTGTTTGGTTTTAATCATTCTCAGAAATTGTCTGCATAATCATAAGTTGGTACATATCACTTTCTAGGTGTAGTTTTAGAAATCTGAATTTAGTGCATTTGAATTGATTTAGTGGGATCTGTGTATTGGTTTTGGTTCACCCATTTAAGATTTCCCCAATTCTGAGATTTTCCTGGCCAACTCACCAAAGAGTGTGGTGGGTTCTGTGCTGGCTAATCACCAATGCACTCACTTCTGCTGTGAGACAGGATTAGGAGGAAGACAAAGCAGGCTCAAAATGTTAAAAGGGTATAAAGAAGATTTTTTATTAAAAATAACTAGAAGAAAAAAAAAAGTAGTAAGAATCAAAACAAACTCTTCAAAACACTTCTCCTCTGCCCACAACTTTTTCTTTCCCATTGACAATGTAAAAAACAAACCTAAGATTTGTTTACCACCTCTAAAACAGTCTTTCTTCAGTTCACTTGGGGAGAGAAGTCCCTCTTGTTAAGGTTATGGAGGCTTCTCCACAGGAGGAAAAAGCAGTTCTCTCATGGTTCTCAATTCGTCACAAATAGCAGCCGCCTGGGGAACCCTGCCATCGTGAAACCCTCCCCATTTCCACAAGCCTTCCCACAGGCTGTCAATGGGCCAAGTCAACTTACGGGGTATTGTTTTAAAGATGAGCTGTTCAGAGGCAAAAGTTCTCATTATCTATCTCTAAAATCATCTTCATCCCTGGGAACAGAGATCATCTTCTTTTCCTGGAAGCACAGGACTACTCTCCCTGTGTTCAAACTTCTCATGGGATCACAGCTATTTCAACATCTGCTTATCTTAACATGGAGGCCTTTACTCAATACCAGTTTGAACGCTTTCCTCTCCCCATAGTTTCATGCGTTATTAGGAAAGAGTCTTTTCTCCATAGCTTACAAGAGGATTTCAACTCCAAAACAAGGCATCTCCTCCTTAACTTCTTCCTCACTGACCTCCATGCACTCATGGTGCTCCTTTACATGCTGGCATCTTGTTCCTTTCTCTCGTTCAATGGAGGATTGAAAGAGTTTACATCACGCCTAGGGCCTACCTGACCCCAGTAACTTGTGGTGGGAGCTGTGGCTGGGATGTGTCAGGATTGGCCTCATGGATGCTCTTTGGTTTTCTGCACGGGCTGCAGGGGTCTCTGGTGTCAGCCATGCTGGGGAGAGGGGGCCTGATGCAAGATCTTCACAGCCCGGCCAGCCCGGCTCCGGCCAGGGCTCTGCAGCCTCTCCCCCCTTCCTGCCCGGCAGCTGCCGATGGGGAGAAGGGGCCCGGGCCATGGCAGGACCACCTGGCCGAGACAGGGGGCCAGGGCCCACCACCTCCTCACTGACCAGAAAGGAAAAAGAATTCCTGTTTTTTTTTCATCTTTAACATGTGTGTTTCGCAGAGGCATGTCCAGCTTCTCAGTGGTTCAACAGACTCTCAGTTACACAAAAAGCTTTGTGTCACTTCCCTGAATTTCCTCCCATTCCAAACCATGACAATCTGTCAAAGAACAATAAAGTAACTTCTAAAGCTGCTAAAGACTAGTCTCAGAGGTGGTTTACTGGTTCATACTGGTTTTGAAACAGACAAGGAGAAGACGGACTATAGGAGGAGATGCCCCTACTGCTAGGAGGTAAGGAAGAGCAATATTCTCCCCACTACTGATTTTATGACATACCTCTTTGTTCAAGGAGAAGCTGTGAAAAAGAGGCTTCATCTGGTATTGAGGATGAAAACAGAGCATAACCCATCTTCATCCCTTCTCTACATACATCTACATACTTCAGCAACTATGAATGCATGTAGGATAAACATTAGAGCCTGGAATTAAGAACTACAGAGAGGAATCCTGTCAGGACACGTCTGTCATTCTTTGGCTGAGTCAAAGCTAGCTAAGGGATACATTTGGACAGCGTGTTTCAGTCATGAAAATTGTTTTCAGCCACAAACAGGAGCTTTCCTCATTTTGTTATAATAACTGTTTACCACACTGAGGAATAATTCTGAGGAGTAAATACATAGTTCTTATCAAATGAACAATTCAAAGCACTTACAAGCCTCCAAAATGCTGTTAAGGCACCAAAATGTAGTCTATGAGAATAGAATGCTAATTTGACAAAAAGGAAAACGATTCCTTAAATACTAGAAGCATTTATTAAACCCCCAAATTTCCAAGCCCTGCTGTGACTAAGTTACAGAGGATGCATGAACGAAGTCTAGGTTCAGTCAGTGTGCTCTTCAGGATTCAAAATCTCATTTATCCCCCCTTCCCTTGTGAGTGTAACCTGGTTCTGAATTGAAGCTCTAAAAGTCACTGTTGACCCTGTCATGTGATGGTATCAGATTACCCACTCTAAATGGTCCCATATACAGAAAAATGTCTCCTTATCACAGGACTCTCTCACCTGCAAATAGAGAAAAGCTAATTACCATCTTGCCTGAAGGTGAGAAAAGAAAGGAAACACTGGTGATTTTATGAAGTCTGTTAATGAACCTTCTCCAGCAACCTTGGTCAGTAACACAGAATGTGCCTTGGTGCTGCAGTGCAAGCCACAGTCCCCAAGTCTGTCAGAGTTTGATGGGAGCTCTGGGAGCTCTGACACCTTTCAGAGCAATTGCAATGAAAGACCTTTCATTGCAATTAATACTGGAAATATTTGGGAGACTGAATGCAGCTTAACATTGCAATATTCAGCAATCTTCAGCAAATTATTTGCCCATCACAAAAGTGTGAAATAGCCCAAGTAGAAACGAAGAATTAAAAATAGCACAACACAGCACTGACCATATTCCATCAAACCCAGAGCACTTTTAACACATCAGAGTTGAAAGCAAGGGAATTAAATGTGACAGGCTCTTAATTCTTTGAAAAAAGACAAAACAACCACGACTCTAACAAAACTGAACAATGCCTGAATGAGCTAGGAAAATTTTACTAAAAATAAAAGTAACCTGTGATTGTCTGTGTTACTGGCTTCTTCCCAGAAGAAGTGTGAAGTCTGATAATCTTCTAGACAGAAATAATACTTAAAATCAATTGTTGACAGAGGTACCAGGCTCCTCTTAGAAGGAATTATAGACATTGCAGGGGATAAATTGTCTAGCTGCCCAAGAACTTCAATTTACTTGTCTGCTTATACTGAATAAAACCTCTTAAGAGACATTTTGGGCCACCAAGAGCACTTGTGTATTCAGCTACATGACCCTGCAATGCCTCACATTGCAGAAAATGTTTGTCCAATGGTAACAAAGATGATGATGAGTGGATCCCTGGTTTGGGGAGCCAGCCAGCCTGAAGAATTTGCAGAAAGCAGGTCCAGCAAGCAAGCTGGAGGAACAGAAGCTCTGCAATGGATTGATGCAAAGTAGAACCCAACAGCTGGTCTCCCCCTGCTCTGGATGCCCCTGTTTAAAGCCTGTTGTACCATCCAGCTATTAACACACTGGCCTAGGAGTGGGAATGCTTGCACAGTGCTCCTCACCTAGAAAAGGCAATCACGTGGGTGTTAAATTTTGGAAGAGTGAAGTTTTATTGGACATATATACCTGCCTCTCACAGACTTCTCACATTTTGCAGTCTCCCAGCATTCTCATGCATCAGCAGTAAAAGACTTACTGAACATTAATGACCTTACACCTTAGGTAGCTAAATAAATGACTATTTTTACAATTACTGAGTGCACCTTGGAACATTATGACAGGGAGAGGTGTAAGTGCAGATCATGTGTCCAGGGCACCCTGTAAACACCAACCATTCATGCTATAGATGTCTAAGGTGATTTTATCTCTGTGGGCCATGTGTCTATAGTTAGCCAAATTTTGCTCAAATTATGCATTTGTTGAATATGCCCTTCTCAACCTCTTATTACTCCTTTTTCCAGCAAAATATTTAGTTATTCTATGCCATTAATCCAAATATTTTTGAAACTAAAAAACTTCTTTCTTCTTTTATTGACAAAACTTAATCTTCATATTCTTATACTGTGATCAATTTTCCACCTTTCAAACTATTGAAAAATTAACTAAACTAAAAAAAATGAGCAAATTATTTTATTCTGGAAGTCAATAAGCTAGCTGGGGTCCAAGACTATATTTGTTGTTTTCTTTTAATGTAGCAAATGAGGGCTAAGTCCTTGTAATTAATACAGTACACTGGCATGTAGTACGTACTGTAAGCAAAAGAAAAAGTTATTAATAAGACTACATTAATGGTCTGTTCTTTCATGCCATCATAGTGTAATATAGAACTGTGCTTTGCAAGATGCTTGCACGATGCCATGGATGTGAATGTGTATATATGTCTGTATATATATATATATATATATATATATATCTGTGTATGTATAAATATATATATAAAGATGATTCTTCCTAAAAAGCATTAAAGACTTCAGTCCTTCTCTTACTTTTCAAACACCAATAAACCACTAACATCATATATATAAATGCCAAAATAATTTCTTTGGCATTAAGATAGATTTTTTTTTCATTTGGCTTCCTGAACTATGAGTAAGAAATCCAACAGAAACTGAATCAAACTCAGCACTTTCCTTTTCAGTCATTACAGGAGCAGTAGCAGACAGAGACAGAGTTGTGCTAAGAGCCTGACATCCACAGCATATGCACTTCCCAGGATTTTACTTCCTAGCAGCTCTAGCCCGCTTCTGTCAACTGAGAAGCCATCAGCAGATACGGCACCAAATGTGGCTCCAGACTGCACCTTCCAGTTCAGGCTCAGCTGAAAGGAAGCAGTGCAGAGTGAGACCACTCTACTGAGACAAAGCATGGCCACAAGGATGCTGCAGGGGCTACATCAAAAAAGTGCATTTCTGGTTCCAACCAAAATGGTACAACACATGCACCCACAAATTCCATCTAGGCCAAGCACCTGCTGCTGACTCCAAACCATTTATAAACTATTAGAGGTTCATCTTAACAATATGAATTGTTCTTTATCTTTTGATAGGGGGAAAATCTGGAACTCAAATTTTATGATTTTTAAACATCATATTTTTATTCAATGACAATTTATGCACATTTTTCTTTCCTTTTCCTTTCTAACTTTAAACGTGTTTCAGTACTTGTTTCTCAATTCACACAAAAATATTACATTCTTTTTATTTGCTCTTCTGATCTCCTTCTTTAATTGAGATTAAATTATTTTTTTCCCCAATATGCAAGTGCACAGAATGACACACACAGTGTCCCAGATGAACCAGTGTAATATTCCCTGTCACTGCTAGCTCTCATGAAAATGGCTTGTCTAAAGTTTCTTTTTTTTTGCCTTTTTAATGCATCGTAGTCAGAACAGCTGCTAATTCCTCTGTGAGTAACTACTAGATGCACATCCTTCTCCTCCTTAATAGTTTCTGACCAAGGAGCGAGTGACCATGATGAAGGATAAATCCTGCTTATACATTACTGACTTTTTAACCTTCACTTTTATGATTACCATCTAGGTCACCTGGTTATTCCTGAAAAATACCCACTTTCTTCCCTGTACTGATATCTTTTGCACTGTGCCACCAGCAAACTTCTCACACTACCAGACCTTGCAAAGCCCTAACATTAGTTCTAACAAATGTTGTATCAGCTTACATACCAGCATTAAGCAGTACAACTCCATGATACATCCTTGAGAAGTCAGACTAGATGAAGTCTACTGGCAAGCTTCCCCTCCCTTGCTGAGAATATTTTAACCATTTTCTTTGTGGATGTATTCAGTTTAGATTATTAGTCCTAATCTGTATCTCCTCTGTTTAAAGTACTCTTTTCCAGACATCCTGGATTTTGGAAACCAAAATTACTTCGTTTATGAAAATAATGGCAGCACACCTCCATTTTTTACTATGTCCATCTCAACCTCTTATTTCTCCTTTTTCCAGTAAAATATTTAGCTATTCTATACCATTAATTAAAATCTTTTGAAGTTAAACTACTTATTTTTCCTTTTTTTATTGACAAAATCTTCATGTTCTTATGCAGTGATTATACATTTTCCACCTTTCAAACTATTTCAACTTACTCTTCAACAGAAGAATCTTGACTTACTGCCATTAAAATAATAACTGAAATTATTGTAGGATACAAAGAATTTGTTATGCTTTTACTGAAACCAATGAAATTTGCATTGCATTGTTATATCAGTGGGACTTCTTAGATTTATTCCTTTATTACTGCCCACTATACATTTCTGCAGCACAGCAAGAAATGCCTTTGTTTTCCCTGCCACAGCTGACTAAAGCTATCAAGAGACATAACAATTTTCAGCAGAGCTTTATCTTGTACTCCCATGCTCCTATGTTGTGACACTTCTGGGAACAACCATGACATTTTGCTCAGATTGAAATCATTTTGCTTCTTTAAAGCACTGTTGAACTGTACGGTGATTTTCTCCCCCTTTTTCATCTCAGTACAGCTATACCAGACAGCATCTTGTGTATTACAGAGCAGCATTTCCCTTCTAGGCCACTTCCTGGAGTCATAAGAGAACAGTTCTTCAAGTTAGCCATGGAAATACTGCAAGATATTGAGAACAATTCAGATAATTGCTCAAAGACTAAGGATTTAGAATAGTATTTCAGCTTCTCCCGAGGCTGTGTAAAGAAAGGAAGGTCCTTTCACTCAAGGGATGTGAATGAAGCTGCTTGTAGCTCAACAGACATCACTATTGTCATCAGCAGCAATAACAAAGGACAGAGAGAGACACACAAATATTAGCAGATGCTCTGTTTTAATCAGCGTTGTCTCTGTTTGGCTTTGAACTCCCCATTTCACTCTGCAGAATTATATCTCAACCAAGGACAAAATTCCTACAGAGAGAGACACAGCACTCCAGAAGAATCCCTTGCACCTGAGCTGTTCAATGATCCCCGTGTTTCTTTTCGGGCAAAACACACTTCTGGCAGAGATCTGCTGCTGTTGTTCTTTTACTTTTACTTTGAGAGAAATGAAGTTAAATATATATTTTAGCAGATAGAAACCATGACTCAGAGCTCTGTTTTTGTTCTTAGTCTTTCATGGTGTCATTAACAACAATAGGAGGATTTAAAAATGCTCTACAGTCCTGCTGCTGTAGTCACAATGGTCTAAGGATATAAGCAATAAAAGACTCTAGGCATAAGCAGCATATTTTCTCTGAAGAATTGCTAAGAGTTTAAAAATTACTGGAGATGATTTTGGGCTCTTCATAAAGTCTGAAAAATACACACATAATATAGTGACAAAAAACCCAATCCAAGCCCTGTTAAACCCTGATCCTGTAATAGGTGCTGAAAGATAACAGTGGGAAATGCAAATGCCAATATGACACAATAGAGCAGCCAACTGAAGTTACTGAAGATATAAACAAAGAAATAGCAGATATTTTAGAGGCCAGAAGTAAACAAGGACGAGGAAATAAAAATAACTTTGATGGGTCAGAACGTGACTTAGCATAACAACACTCTGACACTGCAGTACACTATTACAAGATATGATGAATCATTTCAAGCGCTGTTGCCTGGAGGATTGGAATTTTTCTTTCTTCTTGATGGAAAGCAGCATGTGGACATAATTGGAAGATGTAGAGTGGTGCAGCGTAGAAAGACCAGCAGTTGGAGCAAGTCTATTTCAGTTAAGGATGTTAATTCTAATTCAATTATTTTCACACTTCAAGGTTTTGTGTTGTGTTTTGGCACTTTTTTCTTAAGCCTCTTATGTTCATTTGTTTTCATGCTTCTTAACTTGCCAGCTTTGTAAGCATTTTCTCTTGGGTTTCTGGAGGGATAAATGCAAGTTATTTGCAATATTTGCAACTCCTCAGGTATCCAACAGGTAATTTAGCACACTGCAAGCAGCAGCTGCATGTGAATTACCTCTTTCTCAATTTCCAGTCTTCACCCTCCCCCACAACTAAATGTGGCATATATTTCCAAGAGAATCCAAATTATATGATTCAGATTAGTGTAATAATAAAATAATTTTTTCATAGGCTGCTTTCTTTTATAAGCAAATAGCACATATATAAAGGCAGTTTATACAAGCATAAGGAATTTGTTCCTTCTCACTAACATCTCATTTACTTCCTTCTGCCCCAGATTCAGAGCACCAAAGGTGATAAGAGATACCCAAGCTGGGCTCAGAGTTTCTTCTGGACTTAAACACATGCAGTGTTATCTGAAATCACACTGGCTTGTTAGATGAGGCCAGGTGAAATGGGGTAATACATCAGAGGGAGAAAGGAGAACTTTGAGATTGACTTACTGCTGGCAATACCACAGACGACAATCCCATCACAAAACAACATCACAGATAAAAGTGGAAAGGGCTGTTGTGCACTGTACATTGGCTACATTGGCAATCTGTCTGCTCACAAGTTCTTCTGCAAACCTTCTATGAAAGGCTGGGAAATGGCTCAACATTTTCTACTTCCATAAGCATTTGTTTAATCATTATTGACACAAAAAGTAAAAAGCTGTAAGTTCAGATAAGGAGAGAAATATCTAATGTGGCTATCTGCCAGGGTGACATAGGGATTCCTGGCACATGAAATATTGAATATTAACTTAAAGAACTCTCTTCTCTCTGAGTGCTGCTTAATAGCCATTTTTACAGCAGCTTTACTCTCCAACATATTTATTTTTTAAAAATGCATTTTTTTGCTAGGCTTTGGTGATAAATAAGAGAGCTTAACAGGATCAATAATGAATTTGAAAACATCTGTCTCTCTCTGCCTAAACTGAGCTGCATTATGGCTGTGCTCTTTCTCCTTTTGGCTTTGGGTCTATAGGGTAGTCAGTCTCAATTTAAGCAGTGGTTTGTGCCACTGGCTTAAGGACTCTGATGGTCATTTGTCCTGCTGCCCAGGTGCTCAGTTAGACACAGCCTTGCATACTCTAGTGAGAGGGAACATCCATGCAGATGAGAATGTTGTGGTGTATCATGTCTGGAAGACACAGAGTGTTCTGGATCCAACTTAATAATTTTGATAGTTTGTAAATGGGTTTATACAGTGCTTAGCTAACAAGCATTTAATCCAGAGGTTAAAAAAGGCAGTAACCCTAGAGACCGGTGTTGTAAAGGGCTATAAAGATTTCTGAGGTAGAATGTCATCTTTAGCCCTCAGGAGTGGACTCTAAAGGCTGAAGGGGATTTTATTAGCATATTTAATTAAGCATTTATTTGACTCCCTGATTTGGCATTGAATCAATTTATCATTAGTTGTTTTGTTATTTAATTAGTGTGCTTAATTACAGTAAATACTATTAGGTCTAAATCCTGCAAGTTGCTGAGAATTCTCACAACTCCTAGGGATGTCAATTAAAACTCACATTTCCTAGGTCTAGAAAAGTACAGAGAGCTGCTTTTGAGGTACTTATGATAACCATAAGATTACTGTAATTTTTTTTTGTTCCTGAAGTAATTTAAGAGCAAAGTCACACAAGTTGTTTGACGTACAAGGAGCCATTGTGACTACATGAAGTTGATGGAAATTTTAATTTTACTTCATTGGGGCAATTGTTATGTTCTTGGAAATGGAACACACAGAAAAAGAGCACAGAATTTGGCTTTCTTGTTGTGGGAGAATATGACAGAAAATTTAGTGAAATTTATTACAGATGTGAGACGCTCCGCAGGAGGTCACACGATGGTGTGGTCTAAAGGGCAATGGGGTGCAGGCAGCATTATTTGGAAAATGCAATAACAATTGTTCCAGCCCTGTACTAGATAGAAATACCAAGGGAATAAACACCCTGTCTGAAAATAAAACAAAATTCAATGGTAGAGCAACAGTGACCCTGTCTTTTTTTTTCTTTTTCATTTTCACATCTACAAAAGAAATGGATGATTGGGAAGGATCTTAGCAAGAAAGGGGGTAGCTAATGTTTCAGATTACAGGGAAAAACCATGAGAGGAAATAGCATCAAATAACTGAGTAATTAATTCACCACAAAAGAAAAATATATCTTGGGGTTATTAACATAACCAATGAACTGGGGAAAAAAAATGATTTATAGAAAACTGCCTACGTTATTTCCTGAATGACAAAATATTTCGCTATGATGTTTCCAAAAGAGGGAGGCTTAACTTCTGTTTTGACATGATTTTTCATTTTAATTAAAAACTAAAACCCAAGTAAAACAAAACATTTCACTTCCATTCCCATAACACTTAATGCAAGATTATGTTCCTGTTTTATTTTCTGGCTAAGTGAAGGAAAAAACTAAAGAAAATGTTGTTTTGGAGTAATCCAAACCAAAAATTTTTCTTTTGAGCTACTGACCCAAGCAGTATCCATTCCACACAGCTTTCCCCCATCCCTGTTCTGCTAAGGCTCTTGGCAAAGTACAGAAGTGAGAGGAGAGATGATGCACAGACAGGATCTGAACTGTTGAGAGGTCAGAGCTGGAATTTGAGTCCAGGCATAGCTGAAGGGAGGGGAGATGGCAGGGGGCCTGAGGCAAAGCCAAATAAAGTCAGTGGGAGATTCTCCATTGACTTCAGCAGGTGTTGAATCCAAACCAAAGCGACAGAGAAGTGTGAAAAATGAACAATGGGGCATAAGGAAGGGAAGGACAGAGAGTGATGTGAAGTGGGGGAAAATACCATCTGCTCTCCTTGCTACAGCCCTAGGAAAGCAGGTAATTTTTTTTGGCTGTCAGCACAAGTTCAATATCCCCCTCTAACTTTTTTTGAAGTATAATACTGAGCACACAGAGGAGATGTAGGATTTTGCAGTGGATGCTACCAGCATGCTTGCTCAAGCTGGGGAAGTTGTTCATATATAATACACTGCCATTTCCCCATGCATCTACTATAAAAAATGTAATCTAAAAGCTTTCACTGAGTTAAATAGATGAAGCAGATGGACAGGGAAATTAAAAGAAACTGGCAAGGTAGAAAAGATAAATGGTCAACTGAGATTTGAGATGAAGAAGAGAGTCAATGAGGCAGAGAGCCACAGTGAAGCTATTCCAGATGGTAGAGGCCGCAGAGAAGGCAGCACTCAAAACACTTGAGAAATTCAGACCTAGACAGAGGTCCAGTGGCAAGGAAGGCATGGAGACTCTGAACCCACCTAAACCTGTGATGACTGGGCAAGAAAAGTGGTCACAGCCCAAGAGAAGGACTTCAGCAACTCAGCAGAGGCCAAGCTGCTTCTCTCAGGCTTTAAAATCTCAGCCTGTACATTACACTGGTCACTCTCTGCCTATTGTTGAGCTGCTTGCTAGAGCACCTTCTCATTAATCAATGGACAGTATGTTCCAGTGTGGGAGAATCAGAAAAGGTCAGAAACAGCTGACTAAATGCAAACAACTCTGAAAAATGAGAATGTTTAAAACTCAGCCTCTCATCCAGACACAGCTGTGCAAGCTCTCTTTGCCTGGATCTGAATTCCTTTTCTTCAGAGTGGCTTTTTCTTCGGGCTAAACAGCAACATTTGCTGGACTTGCTATTTCTTGTGTCCAGTGTGTTATCTAGACTTGTACACAGAACTATATCTAGGGATAAGAACTGCTAAGTTACAAAATATTTACTGAATGCGTATGGGCTTTAACAACTGCAGATTGGTTGTCTAAGAGCAGTCCACAAAAGCCATTGGTGTGAATATTTCAAGATGTTATCCCTGTCCTCTCCTGTGCAAAGGTGCCTATTAACAACCTTTGAGCACCTCAAAGTGGGAATTATCACCTTAGAACTTCTTCAGTGGCCTGGTAGATTTTGCAATGAAATGCAGCACAGTGCTGCAAATCCTCTTCTTTTCATCACCTATACTGAAGTTATGCTGCAGGAATGAGAGACTGAGGTCTACTTCTAATTTTTACTACTGTTTTTGGGAGCAGTCTTGATAAGGTGAGGGGTTATATTGTCAAAGTCCGCCACATCAACCGTACAATTTTACAGCTCCATTTTGCAGTGAGAGCCACATAATTGAACCTTCAACATCAATTTACTTGATTATAAGCCTGTGCCACTGAGCAAATGGCCATCAAAAGCCTCTCCTCCTGCTTCTGATTCCCCAAACTTCAAAATGGAATATTAAGTGCCATTTAGCCACTGACAGTTGCAATACCCCATTTATCAGCCTATTAGGTACAGCAAGTAACACTAATGGGGGTGAATGTAAAATAACAAAAGACTAGCACCCATATTGCTTTTCCCCTGCTGAAAGGGATAATTCTGTAATTACTGAGCACGCCTCATTTAGTAGCCTGGCCAGAGGATAGAAAATGGGTTGTTCTCAAGATTTCAGGTGGCTAAATTAAACAGTTGTTATTATATTTTTAACTTAATTGTATCTTTTGTATACTCTAATAGCCAAATTTCACCAAAGAAAGATTTTTTTTTCATGAACTTCACATGGGAATCCCAGGATTTCTCATACACACTAAAGTAAGAACAACATATCTAAGATACAACCTGTCATTCTCCACAATTTAAGGTGCTGTGAAACCTGCTGTTTCCAGTCAGTTTGAAGAATTACTACTTTGCTGAAGTAAACAGTGCAATCCGTACCAATACTCAATTCTGAATAAGAGATCTTCCTGTTTTGATTGCTTCCAAAGCAGGAAACCACAATAAATATTATGCACAGCATAACATTTTAAAAGTAACAAGCAGATTGTTAATTAATGTAAATAATTCTGTTTATTTGACAGAAAGCCTTTGGTAATTGATACCATAAATACAGCTAAATATTTACATAAATATTTGAAAAATTAGATATGGTTTCTGTGTACTACACCCAAATACCAAATAATAAAGTGATGGCAGTAAACAGAAATCCAGGACAGCAAGGAGATGTACAATTTTCCAGAAAAATCTGACTATAACAAATATGAAGGTTATATGACTAGGGGAAAATTTGGGCTTAGGTTAAAGAAAATAAATAAAAATATTTAAGGAATAAAGGAATTTGCTTGTATAATCAGTATTATCACAGGACAGAAGATGTTGGTCACCAGCCTTTGATGCTTCATAATAGGGAATCAGAGCCTGGAGCTCGGAACTGCAGCGTAGCTCTCATCTACAGTTTCCCAGATTAATTATACTGATTTCTAGAATATCAATTGCCTGCAGAGAGAGTTTACAGATTCAAATCAACAAGGCAATATTTATTTACAAAAGCAATTAAGTTGGCTCTTTTTGGCTGAAGAAGGTAGAAATCAATTACAATAAAAAAAGGCGTGACAGCCTCATCCAGCCAGTACTATGGCCAGTAAGGAAACTCAGCTGAGCTGTAGATTAGGCTGAATTTTAAACTTTTGACTTCAACATTGCTGGATTTTATAGCAAAAGAAATGTATGTCAGGCTAATTTAATTCCTTTCTGTACAAACATACAGATGATATATCTATGTTTTTGTGAGATTTAACAATATTCTTATACAAAATAACACTTTTTCACTTTTTTGTTTGTAGTGCCACTGTAAAAAATGAAAGTAAATATATAATGTTTTTCTCTCTTCTCTTTGAAATCTTTTTTTTTTCAGAGTAAGCACACATAGGATGTTCCATCTTAAAAGATAAAAGGTAATTGAAGAACTATCAATGCAAAAAAGCAGAACTGTTGCTGTAATATACAAGTGTTCTGCTAATAAACTTTTGATAAGTACAGATATTAATTACAGAGAAGATCAGGCAGAGACAAGTAACAAGGAAAAAATTCTCAAGAATTGCAAAAGAAAGAATCCATCACTGGGATTCTGACTGACCATCACAAAACCTTGCCTTTAAAAGCAGTAAAGCTACAGGAGAAATATTTAGAATAAAGAACATTTTCAACAAATAATTGCTATGAGGGTACAATAAGAAAAACAAACCTCAACACTACACTGAAGTGGATAAAAGGAATGTTAGACAGACTGAAAGATATTAATAACCCATAGATAGCAGCTAATCTAAAGGGATTTTTGTAGTTTTGCTTTGGAATCACACAGCTCTCCATAAGAAACATTAAGTTCTTATAACCTTTGCCCTTCTCATCCCAATTTGGTAATTTTTCAAGGCTTTTTGAGTTTTGAAGAGTCTATAATTTTTACTTAGGTCTCTCATAGGAATTTCCTGACATGTAGCCATTAAGGCAGTATTGGGATGTCACCTGGAGATATTTACAAAATACAACTCTAGTTTCCCTAATTCCTGTCTTTATTCCTTCCACCTTTACCACCCCTTTCTAGAAAATGCTCAGAACTCCTGATAATTTCAATTTGCCCCAGAAACAATGATGACCCAACAAAATACTGAATGAAACACTGATATGGGTATTGTTCATGGTGTTCATTGTTCCCAGGAGCTGTGTTCCTCAGGAGGCTGTGAGGGCTGGATGACACGGCTGCTGTGCAAGGAGTCACACTTGGGATGCTCACAGTAGAGGGTGGTAGGGAAATACAGGAGCTCCCTGAAATGATTTTCTTTCCCTAGCTCTTCCATTTCATCACCTGAACATCATAATTCTTCTTTTTTTTTTTTTCAAGGCCAAGATGAGAGATAAAATAATTTTTGGAGAGATTGCACAAGTTAAAGGTATGTGTACAAGTAGGTTATAACGTAACAAACTAACCTTCTACAACATAAAAATACATGTGTGAATTGGGGTTTCAGAGAGCAGCTCCATGCTTTTCCTCCCGGGTTGAAGAGAAGATT
This sequence comes from Chloebia gouldiae, assembly GCA_003676055.1. Taxonomy (NCBI): domain Eukaryota; kingdom Metazoa; phylum Chordata; class Aves; order Passeriformes; family Passeridae; genus Chloebia; species Chloebia gouldiae. The sequence continues at coordinate 947,838 of QUSF01000025.1, forward strand.
TATGGTAAGAGTCAATTTTGCCCTGTGAAACACAGGAACTCCAAAGACTTAGATATCTGCAGAATTGTAGTTGGGCTATTTGACCTTGAGGATTCATAGTGCAGTTAGAAAGAAAATTCAGTATTCTTTTCCCTGAGTCACTATGTTTGCAAACATGTTCAGAGACTTACATGTATCCTTCATGAAGGAGGTATTGCGCTGCCACACACAGTATATAAACATGTACACAATGTAACTATTGTGTATTTACCTCACATACACACTTTTTATTTTCCCATATTTTCCAGAAGAAATTAGGCAAGAGTCTCTCACTTTTATCTTGCAGGCACATATTTTAGCTACTGCAGGCACGTTCTTGGCTCCAAGGCATAGAATATAACTAAGCAGAAGACTGCTTCTCATAAGGAATCACAAAGGAAGTGGCACATTAAACAGAAGTTTGTACATGGAAATTTCATTTTTAGAAAGAAAAGCTTACAAGATTTATGAAATGTTTTGTCTTCAGTAGGAAAAGGGGTTGGTAATTTCCTCTAGATTCAATCCTGACGTTCTTAAATTTAATGATTAGCATCTATAGAAATTCAAAGACCAGGGCAATCAATCATTCCATATTTTTGCAGAAGGAGCTATTGTAGTTGATGCTACAGTTCAGCTCGATGTAAATCACATTTTCCCCCCCTTTCATTTCTTGCTTCTTTATAGCAAGTTACTACTGTGTTACATCACAGGAAAGCTTTCATGTTGTTTCTTAACTCCCTGTGGAACAAAGATTTCAGTCCAGATATCAAGAAGGTCAAGTGAATATAGAGTTAATTTTCACCTCTTTTTCTACAGAAATTAGACTTCTATTTCCTCTGCTACTAATTCAAAAATAGATATTTAAGAAATATGGAAGTTCACACTTAAACAGCAGTAAGTTGAGTAGCTGTTGACATTTTAATTAGAATACTTTTAGTGGAAGAAGTTCCAAGAACAAACTGAAATGAAAAAGAATCTACTTTTAATTAACTAAACCCAAATGAATAAAGCCATATTTCTAATTTGAGAACTGTCATTAATTTGTTTATTTGGGGCCTTTATCCCCATTCTGAAAAAAAAGGTCAACATAGTTTATTAAATTTGATATTATCATACAATTATAAAAAGCTTCTCATAACATTTAATGAAAATGACTACACAAACACTAATTTATTTGCTCTTCCAGAGCAACTCCCAAGTCTCAGTTTCAAAACACTTAGCAAATATTACACTATAAACCTCACACCAATGCTGTTATCACACTGCATCCTATTAGCTCCTGCAACTGCCAGCAAAGGTGCCTGAGGCAGAGAGATGCAACAACTTAGCAGGGACAGGGCTCATCAGTACTTCTGAACTCTAAGCAGTATCGAATCTTTATTTGAAAAATAAACCCAGTTAATAAGTGGACTAAATTTATTTGGTCTTAGAGGCCACATAGAGTATTCAAATACAGTAAGGAATCTGTCAAGATCTTAGCTGGGAGAGTGCAAGAAGGGGAAGCCTCACATAGCGATGCATGAATACTTCCCATTCCAGCTCATTCACAACATCACACCTTATTCCAGGAATTCAAATCTTGTTCTCTTTCCAGCAGCAGGTACAACAACTGCAATGAATGGGATCATTCACCCACATCAGAAAGAGAGCAGAATTTGTCTTGCAATAATGAAAGGAATTCTTTTCTTCCAGCCTATCGCCACATGCTTCACTTGCAGCAAAGGGACAATTTAACGGTACCAGCTCTTCCCACATTCACTGGCAGAAACCCACTCATCTCAGGGGGACTGTGACTTGAAGGACTGACCTCTATTATCTGAAATGTCAAACTGTCATAAATTTGCCTGCTTGATTCCCTCCCTTCATAGCTGTGGCAGCTCCTGACCCAGCAGAGCTCTTGGGCATTTCCACATCATTTCTACAAAACACAGTTCTGAAAAAAGATCAGCGAGAGATGGGGATAAATGTGTGGAAATGCACACAGTCTGTAGGGTCCAGAAGGAGACTTATTTTCAGATTTAAAAATTTAAAATAACATTTTGTATTTTGCCTTTTAGCTGTTGAAAAAAAATCTCTGCTCTTTTTTTTTTTTTTTTCCCTGGTCTACATTTCCTGGGGATAAAACATTGGATTTCAGCCAAAATACAAAGGAAGTACCTTTATGTTTCTGCCTCTCATCCAGGCATGTGGGCACATACTTATATGCTGTCATCTGAGAAGAGGTAGAGGCAGCAGAAGAGCTTGACAATGTTTTAGCCAAACATATCTTAGTATTTTTTTAAGTTCAACAGATCCGGTTACCTCCAGTTAAGTGACTTAAACAGCTAATGAACTTTTATGCAACTCTCTATGAAAATGGCACCCTAAATTGTAAAAATTGCTGTGTAACTTCAAATTCTTCAATCACAAAACAAAAAGGTTTTGACAAACATTTACAAGAATGCACCTGAACATGAGGAAGCTGATAGAGTGCAAGTAAATGTTTTCTTAAGTAAAATCCAGGAATACATACGTGTTGCCATAAGGGACACCAACCTAGCTCACTCCATGACCTATGCCATGACCTTATCGGTATGGATAAAGTCAATACCTCTGTTTTGTAGACCCACATGTTTACAGTCTCAGAAGTATTCTTGGTGTCAAATACTCTTTCTTCCATCAGAAGTGTCAAATGTTGTCCCATCCCCAACGACTGAGAAGATCCCCTATGCATAAAGTGCTGCAACATTGTGTTGTGATTTAGGAATGCCGTTCCTCAATTTAGTATTCCTGCCAAAAAACTCCAAATCTCATGCCACCTCCTGACTCCCCTGCTCCCTTCCCCTGCACAAAAGGTAAAGATCAGGGGTTAAGAACGATTTACTGGAAACAGCAACAGAGCAATAAAATGAAGTTGTGGTATCAATAACAAAGGGTATGAGAAAGTCAAACAATTCACATGCAATTTCTCATCCTGGAACTGGCACTACCCTGTTGTGTGACTGGAATGGACCCCTTCCCCCCCTACCCCCTGGCAATGAGGAGAGAGAGTACAGAATAACCTCTGTGTCCTAGCCATGCCCCTTCTGGCTACTGCAAAAATTAACCCTGTCCTGGCTGGAATCAAGACGCTATGACATTCCTGGACATTATTACATTCTAGTTCCTGGCTGGAACATTATGACATTTTATATGCCAGTAACAGTAACCAGTACCAGGAAATGTGTGTGAGACATGCAGTGCATATGCAGGAAGAAACATGTATAGACACTGCTTGAAAGATAGAGAGGGAAATATTCCAGAGGGTCAGCCCAAACCCAGCACACTGAAAATAGGTTACACAAGCCCAGGTTACACTGAGCTTGCCTTTTAGGAAAGAGTAAATTTCAGTCCAAATGAATGACATAAAATAGCACTTCTGCCACTCTGCTGGCCTTGGGGTGATCATGTTAACTCTGACAAAGGGAATACTCTTGGATAGGAAATGGTTTGCCGTGGGTATGAATGTGGTAGTTCAAGAATAGTGAAGTGCAGCATATCATAACAGCATGCAGAGAAAAGAAAGAGCAGATATTAAAGTAAGTCAGGCTTGCTTAGATTAATCAAGATATGTCTGAGAATGAGAAGGGGTATATAAGAGCTGTGTAACTGAATCTAGCCTGAAATTACATCTCTAAAGAGAAAATTATTTTGAAACAGGCATTGTGTTCAAAAGCTCTCAAAGTCTATGAACTCTACTGTTAGATAATGCTTTGAAATTAGATATTGGTTTCAAGGAAGATTTCAAGAAGGTTGGTTCATGGTTATGTTTCATATTGGTGCTCATCCAGGAGATGTTAAAGAAAAGGCATTTTACATAACCCACAGGCTTTGCTCCTTTTCAGTTAAGAGAAAAGAGATCAGTTGGCGAAAGAAAACCCCATTGAAAGCCCAGGTAGCAAAGTACTACACAGAACCAAATCCAAAGAGGAAGGCTGTAAGAAAGGGAATTTTTTTTTTGTAATTCTATGTGTTTCTGTCCCAGTTCTAGAATGAAGACTGTGTAGGTTTCTCATTAACTGGGTGGTGTCAATTTCTGCAGTTTTGCTTTTGATTTAGTAGTTCTAATTTCCTAATCCATCCCTGCATTCATGTGCTAGAACATTCTCTTTAATAATTCTCATAGATTTCCTAGCCGACTGGTGCACTTAGTTTTGGAGTCATAGCAAACTTTTACCTTCAGCCATTACCTCTTCTTTTCCACACAGATGTCTTTCACTGCCTATTTTAATTTCCTCCACAAGTTAGACCTAGAGCAGATCTCATTAGATGTGTGCTCTTCAAAAAAACCATAGATTTATTTCCCATTATATGGTTTTTGTAAGCTTTCTGTTTTCATTTAATGTCTCTCTAGGCTGACATGAAGACTAGAGCCTCTTTATTTGCAACAGACTTTCCAGGCTTCAGGAAATATCAGCTCTTCTCCAAGACATACTAAATTTAGTAGATTTGTCTTTGTCACATACATCATTTATGCGTCTATAATTGTTAGAGTCAAACTTCTGTAATGCTCTCATCTCCTCCTTGCTGCAAGTGATTTTGACTCAGATGGGTGGTATTGCTGGCAATCTATTCCTGTATTAACATACACCAGGATCTCCACCTTTATTTTTCTCTTTCCCTTATATAATGTACCCAACAGTACATGTACTGTGAATCCATATTTCTGCTCTCCTGTGACACTCAATTTCACATTTTCCAAGAGCAAATATCTTTCTTCCACTGTTTTTCCCATTTGTCTTGCATCATTACAAAAGCATTTCACTCGGTTTTGAAACTTAGTAAAGGAACAGCTCTTAATTTTCCTTCACTGCATCTACCTCATCGTGACACACAAGAACTACTGCTTTTTCCCTTATCATCCTTTTATTCACCAGTATCTTTTGCCCTTTGTTATATATCTTTTTTTTGCCACCTCTGCTTCTTTAAGTATGTTTACCAGCCATGCCTAGCTCACCCCTGGAAAGGTACTAGCCCAGCTGTCCATCAGTCCAGAGGAACTCCTGTTCCATGAATGCTTCCTAGTGTGGTCAGACATCCTCAGACTTTGCTCACAGCATTTATCCTTGAGCCATCTGTCCATATTTGCTGTCTTGCCATGCCTTTGCCTTCCTTTTCTGAGGACTGGAAAAGTTCCACTGAACGTTTCCATGAATATTTCTATGGAAATATCATTGCCACCTGGCAGGACAAAAACATCTTCCACATTGTGGATATTGCACTGCTTTAAAATGAAACCATGTTTACAACGAAGACTATCGGCTTCCTATATCCAAATCTTCATTCCTCCAGTGGCTACAGGGACAGATAAGTGGGGCCACTTTCCCAGCTGCTTTTTGCAATTCTATTAGACAGCAAGTCAGAGAAACAAAAAATGAAGAAAGATGCTGGCAACAACACTACCAGAGGAGGAAAGAGTAGATATCCTAGAACAAGATGCAAATTTCCTGTAATAATTTACAGTAATATGTATTAAGTATTGGAGAAAGATACTTCTTACAGCTACTGCGACCCTGTTGGGCAGCATAGCGCTGTTCTTTTATGGCAGATCGTACAAATAGAAATACGGAAAAAGGTAATAAATATCCTCAGGTAAGTCCCAGACAAAGTCAAGTCAGTAAATACTTTTTCTTTTATTTAAACATGGGTGAGGTTTCACATCCATTATTTAGGTGTACTGCCTTTACAACAGTAAAGACAGAAACAGAGGGAGACAAAAAAAGCCCCAGTGCTTGGAATACTTTCCTATCAGACTCAACATTCCTGTTTCAGGGGCCTAATAGTTTTCTGAGTTTAAGGACTTCTATCTCACTGCATTGAAACCACTTTCACATAGGAAAATGCCCCATCACTGTGTTGGCACAGTTTATCTGTTGGCAGATAACCTCAGTCTATAGCAACAAAAGGTGCTGCAGGCAGTTACAAGGGGAGAGCAGCTCTGCCCACATCCCACCCTGTCACTACAATGCAGCCCAGCCTCGAGGTCTAGGTGATGACATCAGCAGGGTGCTAAGGCTCAACAGCTTTGCTATCCTCAGCTAAGCTCAGCTCAGCACCCTGGCTGCTTGACTTCTGCTCACCTTGGACACCAGGAAGACTACAGGCAGTTTGGACCAGAGATTGCTGCTCTAAACCAATATGGCAGCTCTTGAACTATGCAATTTCACACATTCTTTGTGCTTTTATACATAAATTATACCAGTTCAGACTTCTTACACAATACTGTTCCAGACGTATTTAAGCCTTTAAAATACTTTCCACTCTTTTTACAAGGACAAAAATTAAGACTTTGTTTTTGCAATCCTCTCCTAGCCGCACTGTGCAGACAATAGGTTTCTATTTAGCTTAGGCATTTGTTTCTGAAAATGGGGTGCACAAAAACACAGCCTGGTAATTTTCTTACCCTTTTCCTACCCCTCTCTATTGAAGTACTCAATAAACAATAACCATTTAACATGAAGTCTGCATTGCCTTTAAGAGCCACACAGCACAACTCAGGTGCAAAGGGCCACATTTGTGATCCAGCTCCATCACAGCACTAAACCTGACAACAGAGAGCCAACCCCAACGCTGGACAGGGGTTTAAGAGCACAGAGCTATTCTCTGCCTTAATAAATTAACGGCAGTTTAATGTGCTGCATGGCCACACTTGTTTCAGTATTAGGAGATACAGACAGGGTTTGGATCTATGGAATTATGCCAGTTTAGATGAATGAGAACCTAAAGAGGTTTGTACTTTTATAAGTTCTTGAAGAGTATCTAGGAAGAAAATATAAGCTACCCTAAACAGGAAAAAATAAAACACTTTGCTCTAGCTAGTATTTCAAATGGCAAGCAGTTTTCTTTGTATTTACTTATATCCCTGCAGCTATAATGAATTATTTAGGCAATGTCTATAGAGTACAAGATTTGTGCTTTTATTTATTTACCTATTTTATCACAGGCTACTTACAAGGGCAAGTGTGCTGAGTGTAAATCATTGCACTTTTCCTTTAATCGGTAGAACTAGGCAAATTGACATGCATCACAAAGCTGACTCAATATATTTAGTGCAGACCAGTTCTTTACTGAGTAATTAATAATGGACTTATTTGTTACTACATCTCAAAAAACAGGGTTGACAAGGTATGCTTCTTCCCTTTTTCCCTTTTTTATTTTTACCCTCTCATTTCTTTTTAATACCATTAAAACACCAGGAAACATCTGATGTATCTAACTAATCCCTGGTTTTAATCACAGTACACACCTTTGGAAAGGACTCTTCAGGTAAACCCATCACTGTGAAATGTGGCGCAACACAGGGATCTTCAAACTACTTCTGAATGACCTGGTAGTGCCACTTGGAAGAGCACTTCACTACAGAGAAATGTCAGGTTGGTTTCTAAAAACAGTGAAATTACATCAGTGCTGCCTTCTGCCAGGACTAACTGGGGCAGCAAAGCACCCCTTGAAGGTGGCCATGTGGTTTGTAGCTCTAGAGGTCGTTGTTTCAGAGCTAGGTCATACCCCTGCACAGTGCTCACCCTCCCACCTTAAGGTCTAGATCCTCAGCTGATTACTCCATGCATAGTTAAACATTAAGTCCCACTCACAAGATAACTCCATTTATATAAAACGACCTCCTCACTCTGTATTTTTATAGGATAATAAGAAGGTAGAGTAAGTTAAATGCTGTTAAACCCCACAATAGGAATGTGATAACTTTAGAAATTAGCTCCACAAGAAAACAAAAAATATAAGTCCACACTTCCCACTGGCAAACCTGCCCTGCACAGGAAACAAACCAGGGGAAAGGGTAACAAAATTATTTAAGTGGCTTGTTCCCAAGGCCTAAGATAATCTGTGGAAGGCAATTCTGGCTCCTAGCAATACTTTCTTGGCACTAGTACGCAAAAACTGTAGACAGGAGACAGGGCATAAGTCCAAAGAGTCACTCTATTCCAGGTAATGTTGGCATGAAAACCCCTTGAAACTGTAACTGGCTATTATTTTTTATAGCAGCACTAAGAATAGAGAAGCCACAGACATACAAATCACAGCTGATAGTCTGGGCCCTTAAATTGTTCTGTCTTGTTTATAGAAATGTATTAAAGACTATTTGTATAAACTACACAGTTATACAAGTGTTTTAAAATTTAAACTGCAGTAATACTGCTCTCTGTTACATTCTTTACTTGAATTAGTAATTCAAGGATCTGACCCTAGACTAGTGCGATATAAAATGCATGGAGCTCCAAATATTGTCACTGAATGAGAGCACATTGCGTGACACTAGTTTATTAAATTGCCACAGCTACCCTTCACTCCCTTGCTGTAACACACACAGGGGGTCAATAGCCTGATTTTGGTCATTGCACATGAAATGAATTGTAACTATCTTGCTGATATATCCGGGTATGTTGAGACATATTTCCTTATGAGTTTCTGGAGGTAGGAACCACACTGTCACTACTGTTGTCTGAGGTCCAAAAAGACTGATTGTTGAATAGTTCCTGCAGCATTTATCCTAAAATAATTCAGTTCCATGATCCTTTGAGATATGAATTGCAAGGTAAAGTATCTGCCTGTCTGTGCACACCTTTCATAACAATGTGACACCCAAAATGACTAATGCAGGACTGATAACAGATCCAGGATTGATTGCCAGTAACATCAACAATATATTGTAAGTTTGCAGGAGGTTTTAGCTTTGAGATGATGGAGCATGAATTTGGAGGCAGTCAGAAAGAGAATCCTGCCTTCATCCAGGTTAATAATCCTCATCTGAACAATCCTGGCCTAGGTTTTTCCCTAATGTGAAGGTGGAATCCATGACATTGCTGCTTATCAAAACAAACAAATGAAACTCAAATAGAAACATCCCCAAAACCCCTACACCAACAAACCTGCATATTTCAATTTAACATAGCCCATGTTTTAAGGAAAGTTCAGGACAGCTGCCTAGTCATTTAACTGTAACAAGCAAAAGAAAGTACAAGGGAAAGGGCAAAAAAGACAGGGTGCTTATTAATTCCACACTTTCAATTTGATGACATTTTGTAAAGTGTAGAAAAAAACTTACATTTTAGTAGTTCAGGACTCTGAGATCAGAAGAAGCTTTTGGCACCTGAAGAGCAAGTTCAGGTCATGTGCACTGTGAGACTCAAAGACAGGAAAGCAGAAAGACCAAAACATCTTGTTCCAGTCAACATTTTTCCAAACATTTTGAACTCAAATGAAGTAGCAGGATTTTAGGCTACTGATATTAAGCCCATATCATATAGACTCAGAGTTTATACATAGATACACAGTTATCTATTTGTTTCACAATATTGTTTTGACTAAGAAGTTGAGTGTTTCAAATGAAAATGCAAATGAATTAAAATGCAGTTATTCTGCAGCTCATGCAGCATTAGATTAAAACTAGATTTAGAACAAGATCCCAAAGGCTAGATGAAAAAAAAAGGACTTGTATGCTGCTGCTAAAACTAATACAGTCATAGTTTATTAATGTAGGTGGCAATGCATAATGAAATGTCATTATTACTCACACGTAATATTGGTTTATAATTTAAGGAATTGAGTCCATTTATCTGTAGTTTAGTTATTTAAATTTATAACTTGGCAACTCAGAACAGGAAAGTGCTGAATTCTCTATTACCTGGGAAGCCCAAAAAATAAAATACCTGCTCCTTATAAAGACAGCCTGTATATATCTCAAGTCTTTTTATTCTGTATTTATGCTTTAGTTCTTCAAGGGAGTCAATGAATAGCCCTTTGGTAACATTCACAGCATGCCTCATCCTAGATATTTTCTCTCTATTAAGGCTTTTATTTGTAAAAGGGCATTTTATTTCAGTGCCACTCTTAGGGCTGACTGTTGTTTTGGCGCTCAAAGGAATCTCCATGAAAAATTTGTCAGGCTTTCTATCAGTTATGAAGGTCACCAAGATGATGTTCAGCATCTCAGGCCATGCCTTTATCAGGCAGCTAAGGAAATATTAACATGAGCCAAGATGGTACTTCTAATAACCAAGGGTCATTAAAAAAAAAAAAAAAGCCCACTGGCACTTCATTTATTTTGCTCCCTACCAGAAGCCAGGGACACTCTAAAGTTCTTTGCTGAAAAATCTCAAGAATTGTATCCTTTAAACAAAAAAAATCTCACTCATCCCCCATAGAAAGCACTGCTGATCTCAGCTGCAAGGCTTGCTCAGCCTGCTCAGCAGGGAAGCATGAAGATGTCAGGTAAACATAATCATGCTATTTGTGGAAAGTGTGAGATGAGAAAGAGGGAGGGTAATGAAGCATAGACAGAGCAATTCAGTTTCCCAGCCTATTTAGGTAGATTGTCTTTCTCTAATTGTTTTTCTCCCTGGAGGTACAAACACAGCAAATTTCAATACCATAAAGTTAAGCTTTATTATTGCAGCTTTCATTTCTTTCACAAAGAAATATGTACTGTATTATAGCAGCACCCTAGTAGCATACTATAGTTAAGGATGTCAGCAGTTGTGCTACAAACCTCTATTTTTTCCATGAGAAGTAAAAACTAGTGTTAGGCTAAAATGATACATGTAAGGTGGGTGTCTAGTTTCATATCAGTTCATAGAAAAAAAAAGTCCTAGGCACATTCTCTGATAATTGCAGATGATAACCTTTCAAAAAGCCCCAAGCAAATAATTCCTGACAAAAAAAAAAAAAAAAAAAAAAAAAAAAAAAGCCAACCCTGACACAATATCTCCTCTGTTACAAAAGGCTGGACAGATACAAGTTAAATGTATAATTTTGCAAATGTTTAAATACTGCCCCTAGTGACTTCAGCCATTATCTTCAGGATGCAAGGAATTTCATCTCAGTGCGGCAAAAGACTTAAATTTTGTTTTGTCCAGCAGAAGTCAAGCAACAAAGCTCATATTTATCTCATTTACACTTAAATACCTGAACAGTTCACTTGAAACCATCAGGACAAGATTGCTCATCCCCTTGTAGGGCAAGTTCAGAAGAAAACAAAATGAAGACATGCTTTAAAATTCATGCAGACACTCAACATAATATTTCTGTGCTCAGTTTTATATTGAAAATTAGCATCTTTAGGAACTAAAGAGTTTATCGAAGTCATTAGACAGACAACAAATACTCAAAGAAAGATTATTCTAGAAAGGGCAAGTAGGCATGTGTTCCCATTTAGACAATGGACTACGATCCAAAGATTTAGCTACAAAAATGCAAGACAGCAGTAAAGTAATCAATTTCAGAGAAACAGAGAAAGTGAACCCCAAAGACACACGTAGTGACTGACAGGAAAGCAAATTCATGATGAATTAGGAAAATCTAACTCTTATATTGTCTACTTCTGACTAGATCCTAAGGGAGCTTTCCAAGAAATCTTACAGCATTACGCAGACTGCACAGAGAGGGAAAAGAATACATACAGAGATTAAGAGATGTAGCCGAAGTCACCTGTTGGGCCCATGACAGGAGGAAGGAGCAGAGGCTGCAGAGTGCAGAAACCTGCCCTGAGGTGGTGGCTGTGGCAGAGGGGATGCAGGGGATGCTGTCCCTCAGCATGAGTTGGCCTCAGCCGAATGGTCCCCTCACATGTGCCCAGACTGTCACAGCCCCAGTGGGACCAGTACTTGTTGGACACCTGAGTTAGATGCAGGGCTTGCACGCCTGCCTGCAGACACAGGGCAGGAGTGGAGGGGAGGGGAGCCACACTAGGAAGGAAGCAGGCATTTGACAGGCTCCTAGGGTAACAAATATAGAAAAAAAAAACACATAAAAGATCAAAGTATGAGTCTAGGGGCAACAAAATGAAAGCTGAAGGACAAAAGATACCATGACTTGCTGAAGACATGACTACAGGCTGTGCTGGTGTGCAGAGACACACAGCAGCAGGGGGTGTGAAGGCACATGACCTCATAGTATCTGGAGACATGTACAAGGAAATAGCAGGAGAGGCTCAGACCAAATGCTAATAGATGCCACTATTTAGAGGACTCTGCTAGAGGATGTAGAAACCTGGGCTCTTGCCTGTGCAGCAGATGGAGTCCCCTGAGTGAGCTGACCCCTAGATCTCATGGAGAGAATAACAAGACTTTCATTAGCAGCAGGTCTTTAATGGTCTATGTATTTGACTTGCATAATGATAGATCAGAGAATAATTTTGACTACTCTATCCAAAGCAATTAGCTTAAGAGACACAAGTACTATTTACTTTCTAAAAAATACTCCAGCAGAAAGGTTTAAGAACAAGAAATAAAGGCTACAGTAGAAGCACACAGAAAGGAGAGAAGATGATATTATATCACTTTCTCAGAGACCCTGTCACAAGGATTACACTGTTGCTCAATTCTGAGGTCCCCACTAGAGCAAAGTGTCAAACACTAAACAGGTTAATGAAGACACCCTGCCATTTTACCCCACTAGCTGAGGGTATGATGCATTGCCTTAACACATTGCACACAACATTTTGCCATTGCTGTATTGCTCTTGCAAATTCACCATGTGACATTTTAACTCAATGACCTTTCAACTCTTTGAGGTGTAAAGCACCTGGAAGCATAAGCACAATCCACAAAGAGATTGTAAAAATAAAAAAAATATCCTTTTTTTTATATCAAGTTTTCTCATTAATCATCCTGTGACCTGTGAACTACAGAAAAATAGTTTTTTAATAGAATAATTGCATTCAACAAAAGTGTTTTCAGGTGCCAACAACAGAGTCAAGATTTCTGCTGGTCCTGATTTTTTATTTTAGCTTTTGCCTTTCACATTCCATTTCTCTTCCAGAATCTCATTTGCAATCATGAACAAACAAGTATTTTTAGAACTCACTTTAGAAGCACTCACACTGGAAAAAATGCCAGGTTGAAAAGAAACCAAACCACTCAAACTGGAGGTTGGTCAACTAAAATTCTGCAGGATGATCTGCTGCAAATAGTATTGTCCAAAGCCATAAAATGATAAAGTTCTGATTTCTGTTTTTTTTTTAAACAAGAAATGTCGGACCCTTACAGTAATGATAGGTATTTTAGTTGGTATGCACATATGCATATATATAAATGCATATACACATCCTATTCTATATCTGAGAAGAAAATAATTGAGTTAAAGAGCTCCAACCTATCAAACCAATACATTTTAAATAGTTAAGAGATAAAACCTCAACAAAAGATAATCCTAGTGATGTCATAAGATACATACACTAAAGAATTAATGAGAATGTCACGAGTTAAAAGGCAGTATTTTGAGAATATCATACTTGTGTGTACACTAACATGGATTTAATAAAAAGAATATACCTGGCTGAAAAGACCAAAAAAATCAGATTAAATTGGCACTTTGGTTTGACTCCACTGAATCCTAAATCCATGTCAATATAATGGCAAGCAATGAATAGTTTATGAAAACAACATGCCAGCCACATAGAAGCAATATTCTCTTCTCTACCTGGCAGACAGTGCTTTTATAATTAAGAATAATTGCAACTTTTCTCTTAAGTGCACAGTCATTTGCAAATGTTAAAAGGCAATTCCTGTCAAGCTGCACAGCGCCCATTACGTGCATACTTTTGGCAGTGAGACATTTAGACTCGTGATTAAGAATGTACAGTTCACTACACTTGAATCCAGAAGCAATAAGTATTGATTTTGAACTGATGTGATTTCTTTATGTATTAAAAAAAAAACAAAAAAAAAAAACAACAAAAAACCACCCCAAACTATGGCTTTTGTAGCATATGTTTTATGGCTATGTTTGCTTGTAAGCATTCATCTTCCACTCCTATTGACATATACTTCCCCTCACACTGGCTGGAAGTTTTAAATATGTATGTATGGATGTCTTGTCCTACATTTTAGTGATTGTTTCACTTCAAATTACAGTACTGCTTGTGCTGAGAAGTCAGTTTTACATCATACTGGAAGTAACTTTCCTAAACAAAAATTTAGCATAGGAGTAGGTAGAAACTCCACAGGGATCCTGTTTCTTGTGGAACTGTTTTCAAGCTATTCCTATTATTTAATTATTGAAGGGGAGGGCTTGCATTTGCACAGATTTTTGTCTACCACCAGCTTTGCTCCTCTGATAAGACAACAGAATGTTCCCTTCCAACTTCTATACTTGCTGCTATTAGAAAACACAGACTTCATAAAAAGCCAAGGGTAAGACAGCTCCATTTATAATTCTATATATAGAGATGTCAGGAAGGGTCACCTTCAATAATTCAGGACTTTTCATCCTAAATCCATATATTTAAAAAATGCTGATTTATTATATTTTTCAGGTTTTTAAGCAACAGAAAAAAAGCACAAACATTTATCTGCACCTTAATTTAAGAGACAAAGCCAATATTTCCTACCTGCTTAATATTTACTGAACTTGGAAGTAAAGTACAGTCGCACACAGGATGCAACATAGAGTATTGCAAAGAGATTAATTAAAACACTGCAAAGCTGAAAATCACAAAATATTTAGAAAACTCAGAAGCAAGAAGAAATAGTACCAGCTAATCTGACCTCTTATGCAGTATTAATTACTGTGTAGTGTTACAGTAATTGCTGAGGTGCTTACACAATTGCTACTCCAGGAAATTACTGAAGGAGATTTTGATGGAAAATAAAGAATTAATGTATTAAATGCTTTTAAAAATACATCATTGATTAATACATACAACAGTAGTGCTATAAAAGCTATATGCTATATCTGAATGCCAGTACACAAAGGCTGAGATGTAGCCTAAGACTTATATTTCATTTCAAATATGAACAATAAACATTTTAAAAATTAATGTAGTGAAACTGGGTTTATAGTAATTTATCCTGCAGAGAAGTTCATATTACCATGAACACAGTAGGTAGTGCAAAGGGGGAAAAAAGCAGCTTTTCCCCAAGAGTGGTTCAGAAATGGCACATTCTGTCAGCACCATCATTCAATGTATGGCAGGCCAACTGCATGTTACCTCATATTTTATTCCTACAACTTGGAAATGCTGTTTTGCATCTTGTACTATGCAATGCTGTCTAGTTGATGCTCATTAAGAAAAGTCAACCTGTGGACACTGAGAATTTGTTAGAAAGCTATCAATATTGACAGCAAGCACTATCCGAAGAAATAATGCATTTTTCATCACCAAAACACATAAATAAATTTCTGTTTTGCCTTAAAGAACAGCTTGTTTTCACATATGATGTAGCATGAAATAGAAACAGTTATTGTGACTGCAGTTTAGCCCTCTAAGTATTTGCAGAAATCATAAAAGAACATAAATCAGGCTGGAACAGCTTAAAAATTCTGTATAAGAGAGAAACATTTCCAGAAGAAAGAAACATTTCCAGAAGAGAGAAAGTTGTTATATTTATGGCACTGGACAGTGGTGCACAGCTTTTTATTGACTCTATAGGGTTTAAGATGTCAAAATGAGTGGTGATTTTACTGAAGAACAGAGTGTATTGTGAAAGACATGAGACACTTCAGCATCCATCTCTGGGTACTATGGCTGGGTATCTAAAATCACAAACTTAGATTTTGAAATCTGAAGCCAAGCTATTTAAATTTACACCACCTGTCCTAGAAGCAGGGCACTTTTCCTTGTGCCAGCATTGATCAAATCGTGGTTCATAATTAACTTTATTTTCATATCCTTATCCTTTCGTGGAACAGCAGTAGCTTTCAAAGTATTTTTAGACAGTGACAAACAGACTAAGTGATTCTACCTAACATATTTAGGATAATGACAAGGCACATTTCTGAGTTGCCAAGTGAGATAGTAGGTTTCCTTGTAAAGGCTCCAACTTTTTCCTTTTATCTACTTTCAAAAGTACATGCAGTTTGCTCATTATATGAAAACGTCTTACAAATAGTGCTGAATGGGTAAAATCTCCTCCATAAAATGACTTTATTAATAATTTTCCATTAGTTTTAATCTTTAAACCCCCAGGTCAATTTTTATTTATTCACATCCAGTAAACTTTTATAAAAAATGTTCCCAGTGACTTCTAGACAAAAAATACACATGGACCAAAAATCAGACAGCCTCAGAAGAGTGGCACCACTTGAAATTTTATATGAAGCTTAGATCATTTTTCCATCAAAGTTTTAGGGCTGCTCTGCAATTGCCCATCAGATGTTGAAAGGCAATGAAAACACTAAAGTGCAGATGACTATAGATCGAGTAGGGGGGGAGGCGAGAGGGGTCTTGCACCAAGGTCAGTGCCAAAATAAAGCAATATCATGTTAGCAGTGTTTCTTATTTCACATGTGGGCTGTATTTCAAAAGGAAAGTGGTAATCTATATCTGCAATACAGATAAAAATCAGCAATATACTCCCTTTACTTTTTCTTTTTTTCTCCTATGGCATGCTGCACATGCACAGCTAACAGAAGAGATAGTTTAGGATTTCATAACATGACCAAATAAGACAATATTGTGATTTTGTGGTTTCAAAGAAAAAAGCCAACATGAAATTCAATAACTTTTAGGTTTGGCTTAACCAAGGTATTAAAAACCCCATTTCATCAATTACTTAGGTAGAACAGTTCAGTAATAATCAAACTCTGTATTGTGGGTGCTACCTGAACCTGATAGTCATTGAGAACAAGGATCTCAATAGATCCAAGTTCTTTCAGACCAAAGAACCTTGCAAAATAGTGGTAAAAAAGTTTGTGTGGAAAACATGTCAGGTTTGGTTGTTCGGTTTATTCACCAAACAGAATATTTTTCCCTGAGACCAACACACTGAGAGAATTATTTTTTTTTAGATCAAAGATTTGCATGCCAGCTCATTTACAAAGTCTTAGTTTTGAGGATAGCCTTGTGCATTTTTGCTGTTTCATAGCGTCAACTGCAGCACAGCAAGAAGACAATCCACAGACTGAACTGTCCCAACCACCTCAAGTTGCTGACTTACAGAAATTGGAAACCTACAGCTCTCAATATCTTACAGAATAATCTGTTAGAAGCAGTTTTCCCTACTGGTGCAGTTTATTGCATATTCTTATGTAAAGGTAACAAGCAGTTCTTCTGAAGTTACACTCATGTCTAGCAAATCTAGAGTTTGGACTGTAGATTTTGTAAGATTATGACATTTTCTTCAAGAGTTCCTACAGCATAATGAATACCTTTGAGGCTGGTGTCCCCTTTCAGTGGATTTCATTGCTACCACTCCTCTAAGCATGAGGATTCATGAACATACCAGTATTTCCACCAACAGTCCTCCTACTCTTTCAAGTACCACACTTCATTTTTCCTTTCTCTTTGCAGCTGAATAGATGGAAATTGAATATCCATTTATGTTTTAAAGGGATTCAAAATTACAGAGGAATCTTCCAGTCTTGGAAGAAAGAATTGAGTCAGTAATGGTGGACCATAAGCCTCATAAATGCTGTTCTTGTTTTCTAGTGGAAAAGGTGGTAAAAGTTTTAATTGTTTAATTTGTTGTATATTTAAAATTGTTACCTTTATAGATCCTGTGAATAAGCCTAGAACTGTGTCACAATATAGACAACTATCAAGCTGTCAGCCTTTTGATTGCTGTTCCTTCCATCTTTGTTTCAAACTCTGCAAAAAACTGAGACCTTTCTGCGTCGTAATAAGAAGGAATATCTCAAAGTCAACCAAAGAGAACTGAAGTCCGTGACTTCTATTTGCACTGAGCACAAAGAACTTTATCCACTTTTTGGAGTAAAACTATGATTTAGCTTTGCTGAACATGATACAAATTGCTGTTTGTCCATATATTCACTTTTGTACTTACTTGATTGTCTTGTAAAGCACTTCAGCACTCCATGGGTAGGAAAATATATCATACAATACTGAAATTAACTTGTCTGTTCTGCTGAAGATGAAACATTCTCTTAAATGTTCATCCTACTACAGACTTAGAGCTGTGTAGAGATAAGGGAGTGTTTTATAATTACTGAGCTTGAATTCTACTGTCAGTTTTATATGTTTAATAATATATCAAAATGTTTAGATCCACAGGGTGCCTTATAAAGAGAGAAATAAAATGCAGACTTCATTAAGCAGTGTTTTGTTCTTTACGGGATCTTACTACTACCAAGTACTGAAACATGCCTGAAGAGTTCAAATGGCACTTTGTCAGAGAAATGAGTATCTGCAAATGTGTCCCTCCTGCCTCAAGCTCTGCTTTTGAAAATCCTTATTTGCCTCTATAAACATTATCGGAAATTCAGAAGTTTATAATAAGTAATGTAACTTCAGCTACCTACAGAATTCGAGGAAAGTTATTAAAAATATATGCAAGTATTTTTTTTTATTTCCATTAGTGGTGACACTGCTTTTGAAGTCAGTGGCTCTTGCAAATGACCTTTTTGCATCAGCAGCAGGAAAATAATGTACTTTGTTTATTTTAATGGACAGTAGTAGGAATACCAATTAGAACTTCAGCAACCTTCTTTGCAGTTATTGCTGGCTACTAATTTAGGGGCATGGAGGGCATATAAAACTTTCTTCAGACTTGCACAGCCATAATTTAATTCCTAATCTTTCTTTGTTTCTGTCCTGTATGACCAAAGAGATGGAGAATGCACCTGCAGAGGGAAGGTTCATGGCCTGCTTTCTCCACTTTGATAACAGATCAACAGGTAAGTGAATTAACTACAGGAATTGAACTATGTGAGCTATGAATGCAAGAGCAGAAGGACCTTATCTCTCTGAATTTAAGTTTACAGGATGGCTCAAAAGAGTCACTCTTCTTAACATGCCTGGAGCATACAGACTAATTAAGAGGCAAAGAGAAAAGACACAAATGGGGAATGCACTATAAGGAAATGCCAAGTTAGTTGCTTTCCATAGGAAGAAACAGCTACTAGCTAAGTCGCTAATGCATCCATACAACTGGTGTATTCCAGCTGATACTGGTCAATATGGTTCTCATGTTTTCCATGGTATTTGCTCACCACCAAGGGTCCCTACAAATCACTGAAGAGATTTGACTCCTGCAGAACTGCCACACTAAGTTCCATACTGGCTTCAGTTTTCCCCAGATACTTTCAGGATGCAAAACTGTCCATTCCAAACCATGAATTGTCTCAAGGATTCAACTACATTTGAGGTCCATTCTAATAGCTATTTTTCTGTCAGAAATTTGAATAGTCATGCCCTTGAATCATTCTCACTATGAAGAAAAGAAAATGCCATGACAAAACCCCAGCATGGGCAAATAAAAAACAAAACAAGGGAATGTTTCACTGGAGTCAGAATACTGAGGATAAATATGGGTAGCTGCAGGACAGTCATTAATTCAAGCAATGAGAAGAGGTGCAATTTTTGTCTGATTCTGTGAAATAGTTCTAAAACTCAGTGAACATTCAAAATAAAAAGTAATGCACTACAGAAATGCATAACCATGGTGGGGTTCAGAGGCAGCAAAAGATCCTGGATAAGAGATACTACTGAATAACCTCGTGTCTTGATTTTGCTATCAGAAAAAAGAGGAACACAACATGAACCGAATAACATTTTCAGAAGTTATGAAGTTATCAGCCATGCAACTCTGATTCTGACTGAAGGTTAGTTCAGAAAACATGGTTATTGACTCAGCTAAGAAAGAGGGAAGCTATAACTGACACAAGAAATAAGGATAAAGCTTCTGGAAAAAAAAACCCAAAAAAAAACCACACCAAAAACCTCAACAAACCAAAAGCCAACAAAGCAACAAATAAATACACAAACAAAAAACCCCACAGGAATAACAAATCAAACCAAACAACCAAAACCTTAAGCAGTAAAGACAATACTCTCCAAAGGCACAAGTGAAGTGCCATAAATAATGTCTTTTACCAGCACTGAGTTTACTGGTAGAAAGGTGCAAGTCACTAGAGAGATCTATTATAAACATATTTTTCTCAAATCAGAGGTGTTAGAATAATCATCCTGGGATCACACAGCCAAATGAATAAAGAGAGTATCTCCAAGCAAAGATGGAGAACAAACTTCCTAAGCTCTTTTTCCAGAAGTATTTCCTTAAGTTGCCTTGAACCATTAACATTCATAATACATCTATCAAAAAAAAAAAAGTTTCAGGCAGATCAAAACAATTTCTGAAAAGACAAGAATTTCTGATAACAGTACCAGCTCCAAGTGACTGCAGACCTGAGGTGGCATTTATTGACCCAGGGAATGAACACATTATCTGTTTCACTTCCATAATACCTAGGGAAGTAAGAACAAGATTTTTGGTTGATGTGGCAAATCACAGGTAGTACAAATGTGACCATGAAATAGCCTATTGAAAAAAGCCACTAAAACTAATAAAGAACATAATTTTTCTTTTAACTTGTGGACAGTACACCAGGAAACCTGGACAATGTTTTGTGAAGTGTTTCAAACCAAAAATTGTTCAAGAGCAAACATTCAGATATTTTATAGTAGAGAAATACAGTGCAACCAACTCCAAAGCATTTTTATTTAGGGGCCAAAAAGTGTTACTCCTTATTTATCATTCTCAGAAGAAAAGAGTGCAGTATGGTTTGGTCCCTAAGAAAGTATTTTGCTTTGTGCAAGACTTGAGCTAAAACTTCAACCTTATCCAGCAATTCTATTGTTTCCTTTATAAAAAAGCATCTTGTGATCAAGACTTCCATAAGATTGTAAACACTTAATGTTGCTCGGAAATATTATGCATACAGAAGTTTTGGAATTTTTTTTAACAAGAAAATTTCAGTGACAGCAAATTGGGAAGTGTGCAGATGACAGGGAAACCTTTATAAAAACCAAACCAAGACAATTTACCAATATATCAGCAATGCTTTGAATGGCACATGACTGAGATTAGTGGAAGATAATTTGCCTTAATTAAGAAGAGAGAAAAATCATTACCACAAGACTGAAGAGTACTATATAATGTGTTATGCCTATTACATCTATAAAAGTAAAACTTCCTAATTTTTCAGTGGAGTGCCTTGCACAACTAAGCCCTGACTTCCTTCACTGTAGTAAAACAACATCAATTTCCAGAAGACACTAATTTTTTCTTGTACACAGAGCAGCACAGGAGAATTTCATTTAGCTACGTGACTTCAAATTCATGTGAACTACATTCAGCTGATGGGATAATATATGTAAGCCAACTAAAAATCCAGACACTGAGCCAGTCTATCCCTCATTAAAGCTGCTTGACTATCAACTGGCTGTCAAAACCCTCAAAATCCATGCCCCAATTTACCTACCTATAAATTGTGTTTTAATGGCACTGTTCTTCTGCACAGAGACCTTGCAAAGCAGTGTGTGGAATGTGGAAGAAAATAAATCATAAATCATTACATAAGTGCTACTATTTCTGAATTTGTATAGTGATAATAACTTGCTTTTATAGACTAGTAAAAACATGAGATCATAGGAATAAATCTAATTTAACACATGTCAAAAGGTCACAAGACTAGATAAGGTGACATTCTGGCTTAATCTTTGAAAAAGCATTTTGCATAGCAAAATCTGTTTTGGAAGAGTTATATAAAAATGTAATGCATTTCACTTCAGATTATAGAAATTCCTGGTAGAAACAACTTTCCCTGAGAAATAGTAATAATTTCAAATATCAATTATTCATATTTTTCAATATATCTCAAAAAATTCAATAAACTTTGAAATATAGAACTAAGCACTCACAACAGGTCTATGAAAGTGGAGATGTTACATTGCTTTAAATTATGTAAGGAATCGGTTGAGCTGTCTGCCTTTAACTTACAACTAGTTCTCCAGAAAAATATAAATTCAAAGATCTTTCCTCATTCATGACTGAATGGAATGCTCTCCATCAAAAACTGTGTTGACATGATGGGCCACAGCCACATGAGCACAAGCAGGATATTCCTCCAGGTATGGTTTGGAGAGAAAGGGAATAACCTCATAAGGAGGTGTCCTAGATTGCAAGGTGATGTGTGTATTCTATTTGCCATCTCTTAGAGGTGTGACAATTAATTCTGTTAATTCTGTTAATTTCTGTTTTCTTTATCTCTTCCACAAACCAGTCCTCCCTGCTCTGGGGAGACATCTTCTGTTAGTGGGCCATTGAGTGTCACTGCATTGTTGATAAAACTACATCATCCCATTGTGAGATGCTCTGCCCAGAGGGAGGAGCCAAGCATTCCTAACTGGATATACTCTGAGATTTTGGGACACTAGAACAGCTTTTCCACTGGATTCCCAGAGAAAGACCAGGCCCATCTGCACCACCACTGGACCTTCAGAGGATGACTACACCCTTCTACAGGACCAGTGCTTCAACAGAACCACACTTGCCACTCCAGGAGGACTGCAGCCACCATTTCATTTGGACTGCTACCAACACCCTGTCCAACAGGGTGTCAGGTTGTATTCTGACTCTGACAGTGTTGTTTTGTATTACTGCATTGTTTATTTTAATTTTATTTGCTTCCCTAATAAAGAACTGTTATTCCTGCTCCCATATCTCTGCCCAAGAGCCTCCCTTAATTTCAAAATTATAACAATTTGGAGGGAGGGGGTTTATATTTCCCATTTTAAGGGCGGATCCTGCTTTCCTTAGCAGACACCTGTGTTTTCAAACCAAGACAGGAGGGAAAATACCTTTCAGCAAGGCAGCATTTTTGGCCAGACATTCTTATGCAAAAACAGCTGCAGATGTGATGCTAAGCACATGTATTGGATTAAAGAAATTACTGGGATTTCAGCAAAGGAACACAGGCCTGTGAAGGTTGCTCTAAGAGTGGTCTAACTCTCAAAGAAAATGCTGGTGAAGATGCTTTGCTTCTCAGTCAGAGAGGAAGACTTAGAAGATTCCCTTCTCCTGCTCAATGGGGAGATGGCCATGGGCCAGTGACCAGCCCACTGCATCAAAACCAAAGTGTGTCTTGCCAAGAAGGGGCCTAGAAATCACTGTTTGAGACCCAAGTCTGTCATAGCAATAAAGCACTGCTCCAATAAAATATTTATATATATTTTTGACATTCATAATATTGTACATATTTATACCCTCTCATACCGGCAAGCCTGTCCACATTTGCAATCACAAAGCAGATGTTAAAGGGCTTTAAACTGGGTACTCTGAATGAGGTTTTGGGTTGTTCTAAGACACAGGAAAGTAGCTATCACTGCCTTCTGTTCTTCCCAGTTCCATGCATTTAAGAGACATGCAAATATTATATATGACCAAGTCCATCATGGGATGTACTGCACTGGCAAAGTCGGATTTTTGATCATGATCCAGGTGAGCTAAGAACAGTTTCAAACACAAACAAAACCTCTCTTCCCCTGAAGACTAGCAATTTAATTAAATATATGTCTCTCATTAGATTTGTGCTTGATACTTTGATTTCATTTTCCAGTTAAATAACGAATCTATGCTTGAAACTGTTTAATTAATGACAAACCAAATAATCTTCTTTAAAAACTACTTTTATGGAATAAGGCACCGTATACCTTCTCTGATTTCCCCCATCTATCAGAAATACCCATTCTACAAACAAGAAGGAAACTAAGAATGTATTGATGATAGCATTGGCCTTTCTTTTTGCCTTTCCCCGCCTCAAAAAAAAAAAAATCAGCAAACAATAAGTAACATTTTCCACAACAGAGGAAGCACTATTTTTTCAGGTCTACAGGATAATAGACAAACTCCTACATTAAACACTATGATGAAGTGATATTGTGAAGTTTATTTCCATTCTGGCATGAAGTTTTGCTCTGACTTGAGCCTAGAAGTTCTGTCACAGCTGGTGTTTTGTGTATATTAGAGAGATTTATTGGGCTAGGGAGAGTAGATTTAGTTATAGTCCTTCTCAAACCACAGAAGTTATCCTACTGTATAACAATGCAATACATGTATTTTTCTTTTTTTTTTTTTTTTTCTAATAGGATAAAAGGTGCCTGGAAGGAAGAGAGAATATGCAAGGTGGAAAAAATACATTGTGCAGTACAGAACAAATGGAGGCAATACCTCAGAGAGCAGGTAAGAGAGAGGAAAAAAAAGGACAATTTCAAGGCAAATACAAACATCCCACATGAAAAGGTTACAAAAGCAAAAAAGTACAAGTAACCAAACAGTGAAAACAACCACACTATTAGGAAAGTCAATGAAAAAAAGAAAGCTGGTGTGGATTATAGTTAAAAACTAATCTTAATTGTTTTTTCTGCTTTGAAATGAGTGGGTTTGTATCTACAGAAATACAAAATGACAAGAAATAAAGAATATAAGAAATAAAGAATATAAGAATCAAAAATATATGAATTATGGATTGGTTTGATATAAAAAATATTTTCAGCAAATGAATAGCTTGCCTGAACAGTAGTTTGTTGACAAGTGCTTAAATAATGCTTGCCAAATTCTGAGGGCCTTGGAGAAGGTAATCTGAATAAGTTTTTATATTAATTCTGATAATTTGCCAGCAAGAATACTTAAAACTACTACTGAAATATGCTGATTGGAAACTATTAAAAGAATGGGTCATTATCCTGCATAAAAACCATCAGGGACAAAACTGTCAAGAGCTTCTTATTTTGTTTCAAATTCTTACCCAAGTCATTTCTGGAGAAAGGATAAAATTAAAAGTATGCAAATCTAAATTAATGGACTTTTGATCACTGATATAAAAAAAAAAATTGCCAAGTAAATAAAGGCTATCCAAATTAGAAAAAAAAAAAAACAAAAACAAAAACTAAAAAAAAAACCAAACCAAATAATAGTCCCAACTATATTTACCAAAACAGTTATTTCTCTATTTACCAAAAAAGTTATTTCTCTAGGAGGGGCCTATATGCAGCTAATATTTATAGCTGATAAAAGTGTGTTCTATTGTGATTAAATTGTAATCCATATTAAGCACACAACACCTGATGTAAAAGATTGACAGAGTAGAATTACACCAAAATAGGTTGCCGAAAAACATTCTGGACAAATGCCTGACACAGTTACAAATGGCCACGTTGGAGGTCTCCTGCCATGCCAAAGGCCCCTAATAGTCCAGATATACAATATACAACACATGTTCATTAAATTTCACAAATATTTTAACCAAGGAATTCCCTCACGTCAACAGATGTGTTCAGAGACAAGAAAAACACCTTTTACATAAGTTTAGGCAAAAATATATTACAGTATATTTACTAAAAAAGATGTAATTAAAAATTGTATTTCACTGCTCAAAATTACAAATATATAAATATGCCAGAAGTGCACTGAACATTCCCAGAAACAATAAAAACCTGTATGTATTATTCTTTTGTTAAGGCTTTAAAACACACACATCATTACCTAAAGCAAGTTGTCTTAAAGAGTTCCCCATTATAATTCTCATTTTTCCGACTAAATTCTTTCCTCTAAATGCTTTGTTTCATAGCTGCTTCTACCCTTCTAAAACTGGCTAGTCTTAAAAAATGATAAAAAAATATATTTTCATTCCAAGTGGTGTGCAATACACCATTCCTACTGCCCTGATGTCACAAGAGCCTCAGACTGCAAGGATAACTGAGGGCAGAATGTACCTGTGGCAAGTAACTGACAGAACAGGTCTCCATCCACTGCCATGCCTCAAGTGGGAAACCCCAAAGAAACAAGCAGCACAGAGTTCTCTGTAAGCCTGAGCCAGCAGGAGCCTGTTGAAATGCTTTCCAAAGCACAAATTTTTCTTAGATACACAGCTGAAATGAAAGGTTTGCAGTAACAGCCAGCAATGATCGAAGTTGAATGGGAAGACACTCAGTACCTAAACTACCAATTCCACAAAAGTAAACTCATATCTCTGGTCTACAGAAAAGCTCACAAAAAAATTATGAGGGCAAAATGCCCATGCACATGCTCATGGAAAATCAGCAATCAGTGGGAGAAATTTCTGATCCATATATTAACCCCTTTCGACTATTTTGATCATGAGAAACTGCCATGAACTCCAGAAATGGAGAAGCACTGTACTAAAATTTTGTGCATGCATGCAGCAGATGTGTAACAATTAAAAGCAAAATCACCTCAGTAAAACAATAATGAAAAAAAAAGGAAGGGGAGAGATTAATATCCTCACCAAAAAAAGCTCAATCATTTAAGAATTCAGAGAGTAAATTAAGATTTATTCATCATAAAATGTCAGTGCATTAGATGGAACTCATCTCACCAATTCTTTTGTTAAAGGAGCTGAAAACTGTCACCTATGACCAATGCTTCCAGAACTTGGCAGGAGGGTAGAGGGGAAGAGAAGAAAAGCATAAGCACACATTTAATCCCCATCTCTCGCTAGAGAGGGAAAGTTATAAATTCAGGCCATCACAGAGATGCAGTGGGAAACATTAGAGTTTTAAAAAGATGCTAAAGGTCAATCCATTCAATAAATTTATGGAAAATTTGATAATACTGAGCTACCCCAACCAATCCCTCACGTTCAGGTCAAATTTCAATTATTGAGAGACCTTTATGTCAGGGAAAAATAATTCCCAGCATTGGTAGCGTATGCCCTGTCAACATAAATCACAAAAACTGGATATATATGCATCCATGTGTAGTTCTCAAGTCTGCAGATAGAAATCTTTACAAGTACCATACTCTACTTCCAGAGCTTAAGAAGTGTCCTTGATTCTCTTGCTTGAATGCATAAGCTTTACTTGCTTTCTGAACATTTGACAAAAGGTTGTACAATTTTGTTACTCTGCAAAATGTCTTACATCTCACTAATGGAATTATGAATGCTTTTCTTCAGGTCCACAAGTAAAGTACTTTTCAAATCAGAGACATTTAGTCCCCCTTTTGCATATACTATGCAAAAAGCTTAACAACAAAAAACTTTCTTGCTTTCTCTTCCTATTTGTTCCCAGGTCCTGCACAGTTTTACTCCATGGAGGAACAGGAGAAGATGGAAATTAATGCAGAGGTTTGGTATGTATAACCTTTAAACAACACATAATAAAATAAAACTTCTAGAAGTATTACAGATACAAGCTTTTTTTTTTTTTTCTGATTTATGTTTAATTTTTAATGTGCTTTAACTGAAAGCATTAGAAACACACCCCAGGAAATACCAAGTGTCAGCATGTGACAATACCTTGTTTATTACACCTGGCTAAAGTATACATGTTGCATATTGCATAAATTTTAGAGAGAAGCAGGTACATTTTCTATACAAAGGAAAAGAATTGGAGGGGGGGGGGCATCTCCTCACATGCCAAAAAAGCCTGCCTTAAGTCCCATCCCCACTCTCTTAAAGGGCTTTTTAGTGCTGAAGTGGAAGTCTCCTGTCTGCAGTACTGCCTTCTCTGTAATGTCACCTGGTGATGGAATGTGCAGCAGCAGCAGCCAGGGACAACAAGGCTATGTCCTAAATAACTGACCTTTTGAGGAAGTGTTTGACAAGAGCCATTGTGTTACTGAAGGGAAATACTGGTGGTGGTGTTAGGAAAATGTGCAAAGAGCTTCTACCACAAATGTCAATTTAGAAAGTCACATCTGTCACATTTGTGTCCATTTTCACTCGTTTATAGTTAGATTTAACAATTAGCATCAAAGAAAAGAAATCCACTCATCACAAAATTTCCAGGTGAGAGAGGCTGCATTAGACAAAAAAAGCACATTCCCACTAGAATAGTAATTATAAGAAAGGAAATACTGAGGACATCACCTATCAAAATCTGAACATCTTTGATGTGTAGCAAACAGCACTTGAACTTCATAACACACTGCTTCTCAGCAATGTTTGGAATTTTTGCCTAATACCCATAGAAATTCCAACAGTGATGCCTGAATCATGTTATACTGTAAGGTTTCTCTTTAAAACTATTAGCTGAAATAATAGATGCAAAAAACCCAGAGAAAATTTTCAGAGTTGTATAGTCCAAACTTTAACACTAAATAACAGACAGCTAAACATATACAGTTAATGCAGACATTGCTTAGCATCCCTTACAGGCCAAGGTGAAAAATTAACATTGACTGCTTGGGACAGTCGAAAGCTAAAATCTAGTGCAACTGCATTGTGCAGCCCAGCTTTGGCTGTATACAAAAAGATACTGAACAACACCAGTAAGTCAGGCTTGAACACCACAGCGTAGAAAAAGATGTAAAACATGTAAAAATGAAGCCGCAGCAAACTTTCATATGTGCCAAGAAACTCAAACATCAGTGTTTGTCAAGGAAAGCTTATCTTTGATGGGATTTTCCTACTTCATTACATAGTCTTAGTTATGTATGTTTTATCAAAACAAGCAAATTCCTACAAACAAATCTGGCTCTGAGGAGCAACACTGGAGGTGTCAATCCTGTTCAGCAGTGAGTGTTGCAGTCTGCAGGAGAGCAGAGCTCCTGGCCTGCTCCTGTTTGCCTGCATGTTCTCAGACTGAAGGCTTCTGAATTTTGTCCTCAAAATCCTTGTTGCTAGCCAAAGGTGAATGCAAATGTCTGAAACATTAGGTTTCCTTACTGTAATAAGGAATAACAGTCTTGATTTTTATTTGTCAAATATATATTCTAATTGAGAAACACCAGATAATCCAGGTGGTCTTGGTCAAAAGTCTGGTCTTGTTGAGTTCTTTACTTCTGATACAGATATTGGTTATTCTTTTATTACTACTCTGTGGCAAAGCACAGAACATGCATTAAAAACTCTTTATCCAGGTGAACAAGAATAAAATTCTATTTCAACTTGACATGGATAGAGAACTGTAGAGAAACTGGTTTTTCCACCAGAATGATCTGCTGTAGGAGTTGGCCACATGCTTTAAATGTGATTGACATGTCTCTGAATTCAAAGTGTCATCTGCCGAGTTCAGGATCTGCTGTCTATCTCTCAATGTGTAAAAAATGAATTGCTTCAAAATGATTTATTGCCAGCAAAATAGAATGTGAAAACAACAATAGAAACAGCATTGTAAAGGTATCCTATATTTAATAGCACTGTTTGATGAGTAAATTATTTCAGAAATATAATCAAACATTCTTATTGTGAAACTCTTGGGCTTGATAAAGCTATTGCACAATCTGTTATCTGCTTCCTGACCCAAAGAACTAATGCTATTAAGAACATGGAGAAATGCAGCATTAAATCCCAGGTTTCCACTGCTGCCTGTAAATCTGTGCAGAAAATACAGAGCTGTATTTTCAGTAACAATCTGTGGAATTAATCTCTGCTTTTATCGTTTGTCTTTTTCCCCCCTCTCCTGTGAGGTATCTACAGAGACATCTTTAATAAAGTACTTTAATTTCTATTTTTTTCTGCAAATGGGTGGCTTGCTTTATAAATCTCATCTGTGTACAAGCTAGCAAAAGCTTCATATATAGAACTATTTTAAAAATATCATAGGTGATCCCTCAAAAAGAACGTTAGTCTTCAAAAATGTTAAAAATTAAATATATTGGTATTAATGTTTAATACTTTTACCTTAGAAAGATTAACATAAATGTTAAAAGTCAGCCACACCTGGAGGTAAAAGCTCCAATTATTTGAGAAATTAAAGCATAAATATAACTGAACATGAGGACTATTATGCTTACAAGCACTTAAAATGAAATACATCACATTGCACATTGAATCACACTCAGCTTCCAAAAGTACCAATTCAGTAAAGTTCCATAAAGAATATTTCACTTCCTTTAAAAGGAGAGTGTAAACGCCTACCTCCTTTTTCAGAATGCCTCTGTGCCATCCACACCATTGCTATTCAGCAGAGCCATTCCTGGGGCACAAACAGAAGACTCAAAACTACTGGCCTTTTTTCTTGTCACATATGTCACCAAAAATACCATCAGTACGAAAAACAAAAGCTACACATTATTAGGCATCCTTGGCTGTTAACATAATCCAGTTTGGTTTTCTTTTAATCTGGAGTAAAGTTGCTCTTTGCTGATTAGTGCTTAAAGGAGTCAAGCTTATAATCAGCATTGCTACTGGACCTGCCACATTCCCCTTTCCCTTCAGGTGTCTTCTGTCCAGTATTTGGGATTATAAACTCTAAGATGAGGGAAATGTGATTGCACCTATTAAAAAAAACTATGAGATGGACCCAAGCAACCAAAGAGAAATGAGAATAATGTTGCTTTCTTGGGTTTTTTCCTCTTCTAGTAATTATCAATGCTTACTTTCACTTTCTTCTACTAATTACTAGTGATGGGGAACACAAGCAGTTCCTGTGTTTAAAGCTCATTCTGCCTGAAATGGTTTGTTGCTGTTTGGTTTTACAAGGAGCTGAAGTAGTGAATACAAATGGCAGTGGTAGCTTGCCAAGTCATGGCAGGTTATTTTAAATATTGACAACATCCAGCTTCT
This sequence comes from Chloebia gouldiae, assembly GCA_003676055.1. Classification (NCBI taxonomy): domain Eukaryota; kingdom Metazoa; phylum Chordata; class Aves; order Passeriformes; family Passeridae; genus Chloebia; species Chloebia gouldiae. The sequence continues at coordinate 978,096 of QUSF01000025.1, forward strand.
TGACAAGACTTAAGTTTATCCACTGCCATTCAAAACATATTTTTCCCTGTTTTGTGAACATTATCACACTATTCTACCTGCAGAGGAAATCTGACATTTTAATGATTATTAGTCACATAAAGAAGACTAGAAGCAGGGAGAGATGACCATCTTTCTGAAATACTTATCTCTTTTTTAAAATGTATGCAGAATTTTGGAGGGAGTCATCTGTTTGTTTCTGATATTCATTAAACTAATAACACCTGGAGATAAATAGATATTGCCTAGGCCCCCAGTATAATGAAAGCTTCAAAGGGCAACTGGAATCACCTGTGATACATGGCACTTAATTATTGTCAAGCTTTACTCTAGACAGACAATCTTGGAAAAGAAAATTTAAGCAAACACAGAATACCAGACTAGTGATTTGCCAAGAGTTACATATAAGGTTAATTACAGACTTGACCATTCAATGTTGAACTGAAAGTTGGAATGATTTTGCTGGACCTTAGGTGCTACCTGGAGTAGTTTGCCCAGCCAGAGATTATTTGTAACCACCAGAAGTACATTCCACAGCAAAGCTAATCAAAGGTACAGATGACTGACAACCACATTTCTACATGACACAGAAAGGAAGTACTCAGCAAAAACAAGACCAAATGTTGGACAATATGCATCCAGCTTGCATGTGATTTCAAAGTTAATTTTCAGAATAAGCTGTTTGTACTGGTGGTGACTTTCACTTTTATACCTTGGAGGACAAGGACTGTTCCCAGCCTCTCCCAGTCTGAGGTTATGAAGGAATTCCTTATCAGAATGAAAATATAACATTTGTGATGGTGAATGTATTCTTTTAAGGGGCAAAGAAGCCTATTGAAATGTTTGATAAAACATGAAACAAACTCATTTGACTTAAGAATCTAAATATTTTCTTTTTATTATGTACAGGTCACCATGTTGTTCTGAGAATACAGTGCACAGATCACTGAAATCTAGTATAAATTTGTGACCTCTTATTGCTCACTTCTTTTTCCCCACCTGCCTCAGAACTACAAAGAAAGGCCACAGTTTGGAATCAGAGTTTTCTGTTTCTTGCACAAAGTTTCAGCTACTGGCAGTGTAACCACAACTCATAGTGTAAAAACCTAAGCTTAATATTCAGACGTAAATTTAACACATAAAACCCAGGAAAAGTAAAGTTTGGGAGGGAATTTCACATTCTTTCATTAAAAAGGAGAGGGACTCAATAAATCACAGAGGATTTATTTCCAAGCACTAAGTTATAACAGTATTACACTTCTATTAAAACTAAACATAACCCACATGGGCTAGTGGCAGTGTCTGCACACGACATTGCTTGGTGACATGAAGTATGCACAGACAGCTGTCTGCAGCACTGCTGTGCTAGAACAACACTTCTATAGCTGAGCTGTTTCCTTAAGCATAGGAAGCAGATTAAACACAGAATTTGAAAACAAGTTTTTACCTTGAAAAGTAATTTTTTTCTTTTCCAGTTTCCCTTTCCTTACCCTCCTCTATGAGCAAGGCTCCTTAGCCCATGATGATAATTAAGTTCATCACAGTAATTGCAATTTTTCCATTTCCCTTCTTTGCTGCACATATCTGGCTCTGAAATAAAAACCTTTCATTTTGCTCTATTATTTTTTAACTTATTCAACAAAAAGCAAATTAAAAGAATTAAAATTGTATTCATTGCCCTCAGAGGAGACTTTGATGGTCTGGACAGATAAGTCTTTTGCTCACCAGCAAGACTGGACAGCATGCAATATCATGAGTATAAATACACCAAAGTTTTAAGGGGCTGAAATAACTTCAGTGTTTGTATTTACCTTCTGTCACTAACCAGGTTGTATTTTTGCAGCACTTTAAGCTCATAGAAAGCTTGAAAACCAATTGACTGTCACAAGAAATTGCCAATAATAGATTTTATGGGTTTCAGTAATTAGCAGTAGAGAGAAGTCTCAAATAAATGTAGTATTGTATGTGTGTTCATCAGCATTAAGAGTCAAAAAAACCCTGTAATTTCCAAGTCAGGTGTAATTTCCTTACAAGATCTTTAACATAAAACAATACTAATAGTGAAGAAGTTTCTTCTGTACAGGTAATTAAGAAGAGGCTTTGTTAGATGCAAAAATGCTAAGATATTCAGAAATAGGGGGACAGATAGAAATGCATCTACCTATCCTTCTATGAAGATAGGTCAGTGTACTCCAAAGTAAAATAACAGTCTTCAGAACAGAAATTCTGGGATTCAGATTGGATACATGGCAAGGGGCAGAAAATTTTGCCTCCTAATACGCAAAAAAAGAGCTAGAATATTTAGGGTTAAGTATTTTCAAGGCATACAAGTAAATGAAGGGGCTTCCCAGCTTTGCTTTGTGGAAACATTGCCAGCTTAATTATCAATACATCTTTGACAACAGGAACATTAAAAGAGCATAAAATTACATCTTGCATCTCCCTGCCAGCATGATGGAGCCCAGCACCTGTCCCCCCTTCCACGTCAGAGGAGGTCACTGCAGGTCGGTGTGCCAGGGAGCAGCCAGGGCAGCAGAGCTGGCAGGAGGCTGGAGTGGAGGGAATTCCATACCAGCTCAAGCCAGTGGGAATGCCCTGGGCATGGCAGCCAGGTCCAGCCAAGAGCCCAGCTCACAAGGTGGGTCTGCAATCAAAGAGAAACCCACCCCTCTAGGTGAATTCTGGCTCAACAGGAGCACCACCAGTAGAGCTCAGGGTGGGGGAAGAGAAGGCGACTGTGGGGTGGCACAGGTGTGGCTGATCAGGGCAATTAAAGCTCATTAGTGCACCCAGGGTAGAAAGTTTGCTTTGGTCACTTGGTAGAAAGTTCGTTTGCCTTTCGAGCCCTGCGTTTTGCCAGTATCACTGTGAGACCGAGCAGGAGAAAATGCAATTTTATTTGTTATTTTACTGTGCGGGAGGCCATATATAAACTACAGAATGCGTTCACTCCTTTGCTAAAAACAGCTTGTTTTTCTGCAGAAGGGGAATAAGAAAAACTGCACAGACTTTATTTTTGTCGTGGTGGCTGCAGATAACTTGTAGGTAGTATTTTGGCAAAGGAAAACCTGTTTTGTTAGAGACACAAAATATGGCACGCTATTACATTTACTCACCCAACAATGAAAGCTAGAGGTGCAAAAATATTTTAACAATATTATTCCACATTTGGATATAAAATCCTGGAGATAGTAAGCCATAAGTTACCTTGCTAATATATAGCATACAGATCCATTGAGTGAATTTATATATTGTTATATGATATTATTGGAGAAGCCCTAAAATTTGAATAAAAATAATTTTTCTTTCAGCTTTAACAATGTTAACTATTCACACTAACTCAGTTATTCTCAACTATTTTTTCTAGAAGGACCAATAAATATCTGTGTTTCTTTACAGAAATATGCTGCTTAAATATTGTATATCTTAAATGCTCTCACAAATTAAGATGAAATTAAACATATTAAACCAACAAATGAAAACATTTGTGAGAGATTGACTAATTAATGTGAATAACAGTAATACTTCAAGAAGATGTGGTTTTATATATAATTTAATAGGCATAAGATTTCTAATAAATGTTATGAAGTTTAATCATTATAACCGTGCTAGATGCTGGGTTGTACAGGCAAAGGCTGGTTTGAATGTGCTGCCATGTTAGACACACTTGCCAGTATTAAACAGATTGTGACTATTATCTGTACATTTGTCTCTCTCCAGGGCATTTTTAAGAATTTTTGTAATTAGCTTTTGTTTCGGAGCAGTGCTTTCATTTTTCTTGATAAAGCTTTTGTTTTTCCAGGGTTCTATTGAACTGAGATTAGGTTCTACATTTTCTATAGTCATTACAATAAGAATAGGAAGCTTTTAATAATATATGAAAACTAGCAATGACAAGTATTTTACAGGGCTTTCAAATCCAGTTAAGAATAAAATAGTTTAATGGTTACTTTCTTTTATTGTTTTAATTTTGGCACTATCTTGTAGAAACAGTGTTTCTCATTAGAAAATTTGAATAATAGAAGTCTATGAAAAATGAATGAGAGGTTGAGCCACCATGACAGAAATTGTACTGTCACATAGATGCTAATCTTAGCCTAGTTACTCTACTTTTCATGGTCAAGGAAGAAGGTCCTGGTCTGAGATTTGTGTTCATTTAATCTTTGCTGTGTTTGTCTCTGTTTGGGAGGAAATAGAAATATGCTAAGAGGAGCCAGACTCCATGTGCTGCCAAGAAGATATAAGTCAAGGTGTGGCCTGAATATAGTTTAGGATTATTTCTATCTTTGCACACTGAGAGCCTGTTGCGATGCGCTGAGGTTTTGTGCAAGCTTTGACAGTCTGGACACCCTTGAGACTCAATTTGCCAGTCTGCACCTCTTACTTTTGTTCCTGATTGTCAATTTTTCCATCTGACTCCAAATAAAGCAACTAAGTTGGTGACAAAAGTTTTAACCTATTGCTTTGTACCAGCAGTCAGGTTTAAGTCAGCGGTTATGAACCGACACCATTCACAACAAATTAAAGTAACCAAGCAAGAGTCATTTACCCTTACAGATACTAACAGTGAGTTTACCAAGCAACAATATTCACTATTATCTTATAAAAAATTATGTTTTCATCACCTCTCACAGCAGGATTCCACATCCTAATTTGCTATAATTATTAAGTCAGCATCAGATTTTAAGAACAAATGTTATCATTATTCACTACAGCACTCCAGCAAGACTTCACTAGGAAGCAATAAAGAACAAAATACATTCTTTTTTTATGCATTATTTATATTTCAAAGACCCTTATTTCCCCCTAAATACTTGAATTAGGTTGCAGACTGTGCTGTTCTGAGAACTGAGTTTTGTCCTAAAGCAATGCTTCTGAAGAAGTGCATCCTGCCTGGAAATTGGGTTCTGATTTGCCTGTGAGTTTTTTAATACAGGCTTCTGATATTCTGCAGCTGTAGCTGCTGCTGGATTTTGCATCCTGGCATGGGGATTCTTTCTGTTGCCAGAGAGAATGATGAATAGTTGTCTGAGTAGCTCAGAGCACATACTTATTTCCTCTTCAATAAGAACAACAGTCAATATAATTTAGGCACAGGGAAACATCATCACAACAAAACAAATCCAAGGAATGCTTTCTTATTTTATACTGCTGATTCTACCTACTAAATTGTAGCTTTTTCAGAACTTTCTTTGTATTGCTGCTGTGCTCCATTGAACAGGTATAGCTAGAATAAGTATGGGACTTCAAATACCCTAACATAATAAACTGCAATAGTTCTAACAACAAAGGATTCTTTCACTCCAATTTGAATCTAATTTTAGTGACAATAACACAGAATTCACACCAACAGAATTTGGAGCATGAGAACATTATGTATCTTGGTTAAAAGCTGTTTAAAGTTGTTTACACTAAAAAAAGTCAATTTTTTGGAACTGAGAAGTTTTCAGATCTCAGCTCTTTTGATAAATTTCATTATTTTAAATTTCTGTTTGTCTGGGGAAGGAGTTATAAACAGGTAAAGCAGCCTGTTTTTACATTTTCAAGATGAAAACCTGGAAGAATAATTAATTAGACATGAAACTTTTGGAGAGAGACTGAAATGAGAAGGAAAGAGCTTGAGTTTAAAATTAAATAATTTGCAATGGCCTAAATTAAACATTTATATTTTCAGCTTACAGAAATCTATGGCACATTTTATGTCTTCTTTTGTTGATATCCCACAGTGAACTACAGGAAAAAAATTCCCAAACCTTAACAATTCTTGACAACTCTGTATCACTAGATGGGTGCTACTTGGAAATGTGTTTACAGACTTGCATCCTATTGGCAAGGCTCACTATGTTTTTAACTACAGCACATTATATAAAGGTTTCTTGCTAATCACTCATCCCATGGTCTGTAATTTCTAGGAAAGATCCCATGATTGAAGGGATTAATGAAGCCTAGAATATTGTATGGGGTATTCTGGAGCCTGGGGTTACAACATAGCTTCGTATAACATCACTAAGCATGTGCCTGCTCTTAAATTACCTATTGTGCCAACCAGAAACTCTAAATATTGTCTAAATTATACTTAAGTAAATTTAATTCTGTTATTATAAAGCAATAATAAAGCTCAGCAACCAGCTTCAAGCTCTGTATTTTCCTACCATTCTGTTGTGGTAGTCACTAGTCAATGGCTCAGAAGATTTAAGACTTCATGATCAGGCATATTTTTGATAAATTGTTAAGAAAAAATACTTTTGATCACTGCAACCAACAAAATTGTAGTGTGTGACATGTAGTGCAATTGTTTAAAGCTATATGCTGCATGGTGCACAAACATTTCATCACCTCTGTTCACCAAAGACTGGAGATGAGAATATGTTGCTTTCACTCGGTGAAATATTTATATTTGAAAGACAAAAGAGTAAGTTTTAAAATGATGCTATATCCAGATTCAGGCCATTGAATGGTGAATAGAATGAAATCAGATACAAAAAACACTGTGCATGGGAGCCCCCCTTAGCCCTCGCAAGGGTCACACCCACCCTGGTCTCTGCAGTCCATGTCCCAGACAGCCTTGGATTCACTTCTCTGCCCACAGCCCCTCCACCTAATTTTAGAGCCAGGGCTGGGCTGTGCCTGTGTGGCACAGCAACATCCTTTCGTGTACTCAGTAAACAGATAAACATGAGAAAAATCCAAGATTTACAAAGCTGTCAAAACCTGCTTTCAGGTCTCTGTCTCCTGTGCAGAACTGGGAAATAACTAGGGGCAAGTGAATAATCTATATATTTTCTTTTAATTTGAATTTTTAAATGAACCCACTCTGTTGTTGCCTCTGTGCAGCTGCCACTGGAGCCAGTGCACTCACAACCAAAGAGAAAAGAATATGATTTACTCTTCCTAGTCCTCCTTTTATTAAGATAAGACAGCCTGAAAACTAAGGTTCTTTTCACAACTGTACACTAAAATTTTCCTATATTGTTTCTGGTCACTGATACTCAATTTTCAGAATGTTGTTATGCCAATGCCATTTCCATCTGGTATTTAACATTTTGTAACAATATCAGGCACTGAGTATCTGATTAGCAGCTAAACATGCATTCTCACACAGATGCTTTTAAAACAATAACGAAAGAAAAATAAATGGAAGAAAAGATCATATGCCTGATTTACAGTAACACTTTAAAAACATTTATTGGTGAGTTAATTAGCATGAGCTCAGATTTGAGAGTCAGCATTCCTACAATTTGGGATCTAGGGGAAGATGGCACTCCGTAGCTATAAGTGATTACAGAGCAGTTGAGAAACAGAACCCTTCAGCAGGGGTGCAGGAAGTGACTTCTGAGCATCTGGGAGCCTACAGGCTGCACACTGCCAAAATAACACTCCTCTGTCAGGACACATTCATCTTCTCCTCTCCCATTCCCCTGCCCAGCCAAGCAGTTTCCCGCGTGCTGTAGCAAGAGATGCGAGCGGCACAGTCAAAGCACTGTGTCACCCATACTCCTTGTTTTCTCCCACCAGAGCCCTGTGGACACTGAGAGGGTGATGAACCCCATCCCCAGCTCTTCAGGCATCAGCACCCCTGCCTCCTCTTAGGAAACACCCCATTGCTTCAGCAGTGCGCTGCGCTGCTGGCTGAAGGCCAGCCAAATCTCAGCAGGGCAGGTGTTTCTTTTTTAGGTCAAATCTTCTCAGGAGTTTTTTGTTTTCAGTTGGAAAGCTCTCCTGCATGCATATCTAGTGCAGCATTTCAAAAGGAGTCTGTTAGAAGAAAATATGCTCTTGACATGAAGCAAAGTTTACAGTACCCTTTGATATGTCAAACTATATCAGTAAATATCAATGATATTCTCTAAAACAGCATGCTTTTAATACTTGAAGCTCTTGGCAGAAGTGTGCCAAAGATGCTATGAACGACTTTCTAAAACATAAAAAATAAAATAATTAAAAGAAGGAGTTTTGCAGATATTTTTTCCAGGTCTGTCAAGTTTCCTGGTAAATTATCTGTGTTTGTGAAATTTTAGGTTACTGAAAATAAAATGTACTCAGAAAATCAAAATCAATAAGTCATATGAAATACAAAACATTTATGTTCTTTTAGGACAGAAGGGAAAAAAAGTCTTATTTAATTTTTTCTCCCAGTAAGACCTGGATCCATTGGGAAGGTGAGCTAGTACAGAGATGCTGAATTATCTCACAATTGAGTTCAGGCAGATTGCCATGATTTGATGCATCTCTCTTAGAGAGTCTATCTCTAAAAACTGATGTCATGTTATCCACTCTTCAGTGCCAGAATTTGTATTAACATTGATTTACCCTTGAGGCTGAACAAAGTCCTCACAGATAGTCAGTTCCTCATGATGACTTTCTTGAGGGTTTATTGCTTGTTGCTTGACTGGTTGTCACCAAGGTATCCCTCATTTGGCCATTTTATTTTTTGTGAAATTTTTGACGAGGCCAGCTGCAGAAAAATGTCACCCTTTTCACCTACTTCCTCTTCAATCACAGTGGTCAATATGCCCTGTCAAAAGTCGCTGGTGGAACTGACAAATCAGTTAAACTATTTTAGAAATTTTAGACAGCACCTACTTAGTTGAAGATGAAAAGGAGTCTATGCTCCTCAGATTTCTGATGATTCTTTTTTCCTTACTAGTGAATACATTTGCACTGGAAAGATTAATGGGTTATGTTTTGATACATAATAAAAAGAACTCATCAAGAAACAGTACAATTTAGTTGGTACCTGAGATGTCTACAATGTAAAATTTTAATTCATATTAAAAAATAAAAAAGTACACAAAACCCCCCTGCACCTAACAAGCCCCTTCAAAAGTGTTTATGACTTAGCTAGTTTTCAGTGTAGTGAATTAGAGGGCTGGTCCAAACTCATGTGTTGAATGGATTCTCACACAATGTTCATTAACTATAGACCACTGTAAATTGGAGAAAACAAATCTGAAACAGCACTGTGAGGATAAACCAGGTCGAAACAGAGTGACACACTGCTACAGCTCAGCTGAGAATATAGGAATTGGGCTTGTTCACTCCTCTTGAGAAAATGATCTACACAATATACTGACATAGGGCTGTTTCAAGCCCCTGTTGAAAAAGTCCAGCTCATCTTGCAGTTTTTCTCCTGTTCTCTGTTACATAGAAGTCTTGCTATCCTTTTGTTTATCCAGGGTTGTCAGTTTCTTTCATATTGCTACTTTAATTTGTTATCTTACTTTCTGGGTTTTTTTTCCATCAAAAAATGGGAGTTCAAACAGACCTCAAGATAGGTTATTGCATCAATAGTTCTGGCCTAAATAGAATTAGGAAGTGGTAGGATCTTTCCACAAATTCAATTTCAGCTCTCTCCAGTTGCTAGCTCAGTACTGGAGACATCCCAATTTTCTTGTGTTTTTCTGCCTGCCACAGAGGAAAGAAAAGAGGCCCAAGAGAGAGTAAATTTCATAAGGGAACACAGTAAATCATACCTGCACAACTGTGCTGGCTTTCACCAACGGACACCTAAGATCAATGCAGAAGAATCCAAGACTGAATCTAGGGAGACAAAGGTTTTCTGAGCTTTATATCTGATTTGTAACTTCAGATTTTGCCTCTGTTTTGCTGCTTTCTTGGCCTCTATGCCTGGCAGTTAAATATATGCCTCCTTGTAAAATGGGTTCAGAATTATAATCTTAGAAAGGCTACAATAGAACAGGTGAAAAAAAATGTGAGTTAGAACCAATAATAGCATTTACACCACTGTAAGCCCTGTTATTCACCCTTACATATTACAAGACCCATGTCCAAGTCAAACATCTAAATTTTAGATTTTTATCTTTAAATTTTATAATCAATGCCAAAATCATGCATTACCCTTTCACATAGCTTTCATGTTTTTATGGTTGGATGTTTCTAATAATTGCACTTCTACAAGATGCTAAGTATGGCACCACACCCCAGTTAACATTCACAGAATGGTGCTTTAGAAAATAGTACACAAAATTTATTGGTGTCTCTGCTACAGGAACTTACTTGAGCTGGAATATCTCTCTAACACTGTCTGTTGGAAAGAACATTTTTTGGAACCAATTCAGCAAGTGTTGTGTTAGTGGTTCGACAGGTAGTTAAATGAATGCTTTCATTCCACCTCTAGCTAGATTTGTAAAATGAATTAATTACTATCAACCTTTCTCTTCTAGACAACAGCACCCTTACTCACAGCTCACACACAGGGCAAAAGTGAAGACTGATGCTTCCTATTACTTTTCTGTAATTAGCTTTTTTGTACTAATGGTACAGAATAAATGCAATAAAGTAATTTCAGATCTTACTGATCTGAAGAAATCTGACATATCTGACTGATATGTCAGGAACGTGTGCAGAAACATTGATCTTGTGTCCAGAGACTTGTTAAACATCTTCACGACACACAAATTCAGTCAAAGAAGTACCTTGCTTAAAGCAACACCTGAAATCTGCCTCTGAGGTGCTGAGCAGGCTTAGGGCTGCTTTTTGTAGGAGTGTCAATTTTTTTATATATATGATGTAGACACAGGGGAAGCAGCTGCTTATAAAAGTGTTAGCAGGGAACTACATTGTTTGAATTGACATGCATTAATAGTTCAATTCAACGACAATAAAATATTTTTGTGGTCACTACTTAATGCATGGAAAGGTCAGAAATCCTTTCCATGTGAGACCTGTAGTAGCCTACATCATAAGTCAGCAAGAAAGATCAAGGGTCTGATAAAAGCCTGAGAAGCTGTTAGCTGAGGCTTTAATACACGACTGCCTCCTGATCTTATTGTCCTGAAAATAGTGTTCATCACAGTGTGGCCTTTTACTTGGCAGGATAAGCAATGAGCTTCCACATTACTTGCAAGGGCTTTTTATTTATAGTCATCTCTGACTATTAACATCTAAAACCATCATGCGCTGTGTCATATTCCTCCACATAATGAGTGTATAAAGCAAATAGGCCTTCTGTTCAGAGAAAAGCCAGTGTGTGGTATCTGTACAAGGGTTTCCAAAGATAAGTGGCATTACTAAAATGAATTAAAAATGTAATTGGTGTCTCTAGAGACATATTTGGCAACGTTTGTACACATGGTGAAAAATTGTAACTAGTCACAGCAGTCTTAAGTTAAATGCAGAGGAGACAAAATGAGAGACTGGATGCTGTATAATGGGCAAAAGAACAACCCAAGGGATGATTTATTTTAACAGCTGTGTTTTGTGAGTGCTATGGAGCAAGTTGTAAGTCCTGCAAATAGCCCTGAAGGACCCTAGGCATTGAGGTCTGTCACTTCTTGTCTATCTCTTCTCTTCTATTGGAAAGGCTGGGTTTCATTTTAAAACTCCTACTCAAATAGGTCACTTCTCCCAAATATCAGGTAGAAACTGCACCACTGCATAAAAACAGCAATAACAGTAGTAACAAACACAGGCAAGAAGCAAGCTGACACACTTACTATGCAAAAAAACCTCAAATGTCAAAAATAAATCCAGTCAGCTAAAAGGTCTGTAGCTGTACTGTTTGAATTCTGACTGGTCACTGTGAACAAAGTGTGTGTGTCCCAAATTTAAGAATCAGTTTTGTTCATTTGGGTTCATGTATGACAGCCAGGGTAAGAAACACATGGGTGTTTCACAGTCAGATAGAGCAAACTCAGCAGGCAGTCAGTCAGCTAGTCCCGATGTTTCTCTGCTTCCCCTCCATGCATCCCGGATTGTACTGGCATGTGACCCTCTGTTAGAGGAGTGAAGATGATATTGCCCAAAACAGATTTAGCCAGCTTTAATTATCAATTTTGAAGAGGTCCTGAGCCCTGACTTGCAGAAGACTTTTTCCAGGGGCTTTTTGCAGCATGGAGTTTACATAAAGCCACTCAGTATTGCAGGCTAAGATACTTCTATTTGACATGAAATACTCCCCCTACCCAGTTTCCTTCAATGACTAAAAACATTCTGAAGAATGTTAAGTTTACATTAATGTGTAGCTCCAGAGCTTGTTTTGAGGAGCTGGGAAATATCCATACACACAAGCAAGCAGAAAAAAATGAACCATGAAAAAATCAGACTAATATTTATTTGACTGTAAATTAAAATCACCATGGTGACACTGCAGTAGGATGATGCACTAGGTCTGTCATTTTGTCTTCTAAATTCTGGACACTTTGTATGAACCATGCCTTTGCTTCACAGTGAAGCAACAAAGGGAAAGGGTACAAGGAGCTTTTTGTGACCTACTGCAAGGTCACAGGGCTGAACAGGGCTTCAGTAACCTTCCCAGAAATAGTGCACTGGGCTTCCCCATCCCTGCTTCAGCACAGGTGCCTAATGCTCCACAGAACATTCTGATTACAACTCACTAGCACACATAACATGATGTGATCTGCCACTTGTTTTGCTAGAAATGTTTTGATTTGTCATTCCCAAATTTCTTGCATGGAGTTTCTGGTCTATATGTGAAACCACTCATAGGCCAAACATCAGCAATGAAAATTGGGCAGGAACGTGAAAATTAAATCCATAGATATGTAAATCAATAGTTCTGTTTGGCAATCCCATGTTTCATCCTCCTGTGCACTTACCTGAAGAGCAGTCCCTTCAGAAATTGAACACTTTGCACCTTATCCTCTCTGTTCTGTACAATAGCCAGGGCACTAAAAGCCTACTGAGGCAATACTTCAGCCCAGAACAGGTTAAACACACAGAGCACATGAAGGGTGTTCTCATTACTAAAGAGCTATAGGTCATGGCATTGTCCTCACTCCATTTTAATGCTGCTTGTTTAAGCAGAAAGGTACTCACTCTCCTTGCTTCCTTTCATCTCCTCTTTCTTTCACAGGAGACTGCCTGATTGGGTTTTTTCCCCTTTCTTTTAGGATGACTTCAAAACTCCTCCCAAGCAGGTTGCTACACCTCAGTTAATACAGGTTCAGTTGGTAACTGCATTGGAGCTCGACTAGTCTGGAAATACTGCTTAGTCATGCATACACCTTGTTTCTGATCTCTGATCGGGGCTGAAGTCTTGCTCTTCAGAGCAGTCCATAGATTTAGACCAGTGATTTGAGTAGGTCTGGGTTGGTGCCCAGATGAATGCAAAGAGTAGTGAACTCCCTAAATAAAGGGAGGCAGTGGGGAGTAATTGTAAATATGTGAATATTCTACTAGAAATGGCATACGTGTGTTACTTCTGTCACTTTTCCATGTCTCGCATTCCTTGGATCCCTTCCCATGTGAGCTCAGCTCACAATTGCTTTGCTTGCAAGTAATGGAACTTGCACAATTCCATGCAAAGAGGGGATCACCAGTTGGACATCTACTGCGGTCATGACACAAAATACAATGCAGTGGAGAAGGCTATAATAAATGTAATAATGAAGAAAATAAAAAGACATTGAATTGCCTACACATGATTTAAATTGACATTTCTGTAAAAACTTGTCCATCCAACTTGTTATTATCAAGTTGGGAAAAATTCTGGACAGAAGATAAAGCTTAATCTCTTCGTGTGTTATTTCATAGGAATGGAAGAAGCAATATATGTTGTTTTAGGTATCAATTAAGTAGAATGAAAGAGTGAAAAGCAGATGAAAATCTGATAAGTTGCAACGTAACTTCCATCTGTTTACTTACCAAATCTTATAATTTTGAGTAGACATCCACAAGTAGATTTGAATAAATTTGTATCAAAACACTGTTCATGCTATAACACAGCATTTATTAATCTCTAATCTATGAAATCAATTCCGTGTTCCAATAGATAAAGGTTTTGGATAATCTTATTTTGAAGAAAAGTGACTTATCAGTGAATAAATCCTTCATTCTACTTTTATTGGTTTCAGTCACAGCTGTTATCATATCTGACCCTCAGAACCCTTTCTGTACCTTCAATAGAACTCTATCCTAAATTGGATAGCAAGCAAATATAGAATTACAGCTTTTGTGTATCAAATTTGAATTGTTTTATTTTTTTCCAGAGCTAAATACATCTAAGGCAAAGAAAATCCCCAAACCCAGGAATTCACAACATTCGGAAACAACAACCCTGAAAACAGCAGGATATATTTCATTTAAAGATTGCTATAGCCCCTGTTTCCAGTAACTTTAGCCTTGAGATGACAGCAAGAAATTTTGCATATAGCCAACAGTGATATTATATTACTAAACTCCAAAGAATTTGGCAAGCATGAGGAAGACCATTCAGGGTAATGCTAACAACTTCTGCCAAAGCTCTCAGGCAGCCCAGGAAGAGTCCCTAAGGCTAAAGAAGGTGGAAAAGGCTTTTGATGCTTTCCTGTGTCTTTGATGTTAAGCCACACAGAACTGGATGTGTGTGTTCTCTTTAATGTTACCCAGGAGGAGTGTTTTTCCTACTAACTTTCAGGGCAGTTCCTGAGACCGTCTTGTGTGGCACTTTCCCAAATGAAAAATGAAAATTAAAGCAATGATGTCAGTTATAAGAAAGCACTGAAGACAAAATTCAGAAATCTGTGCCCATGCTGGGGAACATGCTGTTCAGAGAGCAATTTAATTGGAAAAAGAAAAGCCATGAAAGCCTCTGCCAAGTGAAGCGCAATCACACTGGGGATCAGAAGGGAGATATCGCTGTAGTAGGTGGTCAAACTGCCCAGGAGAGAGAGAGAGAGTAAAAACACAGTAACTTCTTAGTGAGCCAGACTGAAACACATGTAGACTCTCTACAGTCCAACAGCTAAAAAAAGATAAAGATTACAGTTAGCCCAGAAATTTTCAGCTAGAATCTTTTCTATGTCCTTCCTGTCCACTTCCATTAGCCATTCCAACTTCAGCAGGTTGACATGGTCATGACTGTTTTGTGGGTGCATGTCCATGCCTGTCTGCATTTGGATGTGTGTGTTTTTAACTCACAGACCAATTTCAGGGTAACATTTGCAAACACGAAAGCTTTCAAGGAAAAATGAAGTTGCACAAGTTTAAATACCATAGGCAGCTGGGTGGACATGGATGGTCAACGCCCTGCCAGGGGAAAGAACAATGGTGTGACCTTGAGCCCACTGGCTATTAAGGATCTCAGAACAGTAAAAAAAACTGGCACATGCTTAAGCACCTACACTAAGTTTACTTTTTAATAAACCATACCCACAAAATAAAACCAGGTGATTTTGTTCCAGTCTCCTCATAGCATCTTGTTCATGCTGTGTTCTTTTACTCCATGGAGTAATCCTGACAAAGGCCTGATGAGTACAGCTGTTTAGCATGAGGGACAGCATCTCAGGCTCTAAAGTGCAAATCGTTAACACAAGTACAAGGTTTTTGGCTCTAGGGAACCATTAAAGTTTGATAAATCTAAGTCAAGGTAAGAAAGGAGCTGAATAATTTGGTTATAATTTAATTTTTTTTGTATCTGGTTGTTGTCTTGAAATACTTGCTTAGAGCAAAACCAATTTGGCTTTCATTAAGGACTGAGAAGTTTTAACCCCATTGAAAATTTTTCGTGGTTGCAATTTCATCCAACGAATCTAAAGGATAAAAATTGTGTGCAAAATATATGTCCGTTTTCTTACAGATGTAACTGTTCTTGTTTCAAAAGAAAATGACAAGGTTATAGGGGAAAAAATTCAACAACAACAAAAAAACCAAACAAAAACCCCCAAAAAACAAACAGAAAATCAACAACAAAACCAAAAACCAAACAAAAACCCCACACCTGATTAAGATCTTTAATTCTGAACTGTAGATTATTTGATGTCAAAGACAAATTATGGTTCTCCAGGTTTAGATGTCAACTATAATGCTGCCAGATAATAATGAATGCCTTTCTGTTTGAACCAGATGCAAAGTGAAATAAAAGCTAGCTTCAAAACTGTCAGTGCAGTAAGGAGATGATCTAGCAAAAAAAAAACAAACTTGTTTTTCAGATCAGTTTTCTTTCTGCTGATGAAAGGTTATTACTTGAAAAGTAAAATCTTGTTTTCAGAGAGATGGAATACTTTCTAGACCTACTTACAGAACTGGGAGTTACACTCGTTGCTTGTGAAAACCCAGCTTTGACAAAAGGAAAAATACAGGCAAGTAAGGGAATCAAAACTCTGCGCAATCCATGCTTCCAGAGGGAAGAAGGCAAGATTAAATAGAGTAGGCCATTTTTTAGTAGACCATCAGAATCTGTGATGCTAAGTCCCTTCCCTCACTGTGACAGCTTTCCTTGCTCACCTGTTGCCCGAGTGTTCATGTTCTCACACAGTGCAGCAGGGGAACCTTCTCATGGCAGCGGGCATGATAATGTAGCAACTTTTCAAGGTGATATACAAAGGTGCAAAGGTTATGGAAAAGGCAGTTACAGGAATATATATCCAAATGAGTAAGACGGTGTATCTCCATGACAAACTGAAAGGACAAGAGACCATGTGATAGTTCTCCCAAACTAGATCCTTCTAAAGCACAGCGTTATCCTAAATAAATATATATAAATTCCCAGGCAAGTTGGTCAGCAGGGAAAATGTCTAGGACTTTTCAGACCTAGCAATAAGTTTGATCACGAAGTATATTCTTACTCTCTCCCTCAGCCCACTGTAACTATTTCAGTGAACAATACAGACAGGGTAGAATGCTTTTCACTGGAGCAGCTCTGGTAAAGAGAAGATATTTGATTTCCAAACCCACACATAGTTCTTAATATCAAGCATATGGAATGGCTAGGCCAGGTGCCAGACTGGATCTTTAGAAATTTATGTCACTTCCTCACCCACAGACACCCCCTCACAGTGACCCACTCATTTGTCTCCTCTGTTGTGGCCAAGAGGTTTCTTCCAAGAGGAAGAACATAGTTCATACTCAACTCAAAATTGTCAGTGGCCCTCTCAGATGCTCTGATGAACAAGAGCACTTGTAATCATGGCCCTTGATTAGAAGCATTTCAGCCATAAGTGTGGTATTCACATATCCTCTGAACAGAGAGAGCCTTAGCTTTCTCAGGATTTTTCCCAAGAGAAGCTGGGAGAGAAGCAGAGAAAAGAATGATCGAAACAATTCTTATCTCACTTGCTGCTGCTCATTGTTGTGCACATGTGGAATGTATTATGGAGATTGTTTACCCAAGGTGATTGCTTGATTGGATTCTGGTGATGGGGTTTTGGATTGATTGACCAGTTAGGACAGAGCTGTGTTGGGACTCTTGGGGGAGAGAGTCACGGGTTTTCTAGTTAGTTAGTGATATAGTGTAATATAGTTTTAATATAATATAGTATAATAAAGTAATTAATTAGCCTTCTGATATCATGCAGTTCTGCACATCATCATTCCCAGCCAGGCATCGTAGCACCGATACATAAGGACAAAGCTGACAGCACTAATTTTTTTCATACAAGCCAGCCCAAAACTTATATTCAGTTGCTGCCACACTGGGCCAGATCTAGACTTGTAGAACTAAATTAATGTCTACAATTTAAAATGCTTAAGCCACCCAACTTTATACTGAAGATCCCATTTTTAATTTGTCTGTAATTATTTATTTTTTAAAAAGGGAAACTAGAGGTTCTGAAATGTTGTTCTTCTTCTCCTTGATATTTTATCTCCTTTGTGACAGCACAATATCTCTAAAGCTTAGCTAGGAAAAGAATAAAGTAGATGGCTTAGGCATTACTATTTTTAAAATTTTTAATCTTGTCATTAAGTCAGGATTTCTAATAATCATGTACCCAATGCAAAATAATTAGGTCTATTAGGCCTCTACCTGTTTGTAAGCTGGGGGATAATTGAGGTGAAGACAACATAAAGCTCTTCTATTATAAGAAAAATTGGAAATATAAACTCCTGGAGAGCTGGATCTATTGCTAGACTGGATATTATTCTCACATATTCATGTAACCTAAAGAATTTACCTATCAGCAGAGGATCTAGGTGTTTAGAAGAGGTTTAGTCAGGGGAACTAAAAATTCCTGTATGTGCACTGTGTAAAAGATGCCATAAAGAAACTTGAGAACCCGAGTAAAGCAATTATCAGGTGAAAGGAAAAGAATCTTTTTTCTACTGTAAAAACCAAAATAACACTTACAAAATCAATTGGGACTAGAAAAATCAGTCAAGATCTCCTGTAACATTTGTCTTCATTCTCCCACTTGCACATGTAGTACCTACAAAACAGCCTGAAGTTTCAAGAAAATTAACACGTTTTGATTGATTCAAGAAAGCTGTATTCTCTAAGGCTCTACTGAATCCTTTCACTCTCCCTTCCCTTTGCTCCCTCCTCCAGAGAGTTACCAGTTCCCTGGCTTATTCTCTGCTGTGCAATGAGATCCCCTACTCTTAGTCCAAAACTAATCACCAACAGTTCCTCCTAACAATCCCCCTGTCCATTAAGGTCACTCCTGATGTCATTAAGATTGTGCTTCTTTATTACTGCCCTCAAAGCATCGGTGCTGATAAAGACAGAGCCAAGGGAGGCAGAAAGTTATTCCTCCCATTCATGCTAGGGAGGATTGGCAGGGCAACAGAATTAGACTCAGGGCAAAGCTGCCTGGCCTGGAATGCTGCAAGCAGGAAAAGAGGCTGTTTCTCCCTCCTAGCTGCAGCATTCCATGAACTTCAATGATATAATTCATATAGGAAAAAATCCAAAACCCAGCTCAAAACACAAAAAAAAAATCCACCAATGCTAAAAATGCCCCTCTTCAAACCAAAGCAAATTAACAGGAAGCATTTGTAACTTTATCGGTGCAAAGAAATTAAGTCTGATCACTCAATCAGAAATAAATAAGATAACACGCTCCAAAATTATTCCAATGAATTAGTACTCAGGAGTTTCCGAATAATTGCTGTCAGCCAGCCAGAAAACATGTCTTCTGTAGTGTTAATTTTTGTTCAGAAAGAAAATTGCACTTCCAAGGGAAACATTTCTGTGTCTTTAGCACTGTTATCAGAAGTGTTTTATTAAACAAGGTTAAAACAACTGGCATTTTGCACTGCAGATATATCAGATGGATGAGAGGAGTTGTGGGAGAAGGAAGTGAAAAAGCTGTCTTCTTATCTTGGCATAAAACCATAAAAACCAATAAATCTTTAATCATCTTCTTTCCAGAAAAACAAACAAACAAACAAACAAAAAAATAAACAACAACAACAACAAAAAAAAACAACCAAAAAAAAACAACCCCCAAAAAAACCATGGGGATGGATCTTTAAGAAGTGTAAATGCATTTTTTCATAATAGAGATTAGGTGATCATAATAGAGATTAGATAATCTACTGGAATGGACACAAGAACAACACAGAATTTCACCAGACTTTGAAATACATCTGTATTTCAGAACCACCATTATATGTGTCTCTGGCATCATTTTCTCAAGGCAGTAACATTGACACTATTCCCTTGCAGAAGAAATGTAACACAGCCATAGAGGGGATAAATGGTCTGTGCTGTTTAAAAGTGTATCTAGAGCTGGAATTAGCCCACAGAACACTTAAATTGTCAGCGTACAGCCAATTCTGGTGCCTCATTGCTGAGGTTCACTCAACAAATACTCAGCAAGGACCCTTCCTAGGTAGAAGAAAAAGCCTAATCAAAAACAGAGGCACAAACCAGGGAGGAAAAATCTTAATCATTCTGTAATAGCCATGAAACCAGGTACTGAAAACAACAGCCGGCCTTTATGGCAACACAGTCTGGAATACTCAGCTCCACCTTTTATTGACTGTCCAACCCAGAAAATAATTCTTCTGGAAGAGATAAGCAAAATAATTTCTACCCTTTATATAATGACAACAATGTGAACACCATGTTTTGGTGTTACATTCTGTCCATAAAATGACTTGCAATTGTAGCTAATTGAAAAGCTTGTCCATTCTTGTACAGGAAACTCTTACCACACAGCTGGATAGTGTTAAAAGAAAAAAAAAAGTCTCTAGGCAGTTTCAGTACTTGTATTCCCAAGTGTATCATTGCTGTATAATTAAAATATGCATTCAATCCTAATATAAAATATTTATATACATAGACACACTCTAGAACGTGTACATTATATAATAGCTAGCTTTTTGTAATCACTATGCTTCATCCTAGCCCAACCTTTTCCACTGAATATCAGGATATTCTGAGTTGCAAGGGACCCACAAAGATCAAGTCCAGCACTTGCACACAGAGATGAAACTCCCAAGCCTAGCATTATTAGCTCACTTGGTGCTCTAACAAATGCAGAATAGGCAAGTTGCTTCTACAAGACTTGTTCCTGAACTTGCAATCATATTTATTTCATAAAAAGAGACACTGATATTCGTGATAAACTCTGTGCACATCTGCAAGCTATCATACACTGCACATGTGTGCAAACAACATTTTCATCAAATATCTCTTTTCACAAAGGAACCCTGTGGAAAGTGCATACACAGTGCATCGTGATTTAAGATCAGCCTGCACCTTATGCTTCAAAAATAAAGGCAAATATCCCCTGAGTGAACAAGAGTAACACTAACTGCAAAATTATTCTGAGACTTGGTGGAAAGGTTCCATACTGACCCCTCTAAATTTCCATTTCCATTATCATCACCCAGAGGAACCAGCCACAGGTTCAACAGGTGGCCAGGGATATTAGAATGATCCTGTAGAGTTGCCACCACTTGTTCTGAAGTTAGGAGATAGGTTCTCAAGAAAGTGAGAGAGAAAGGGAAAAAAACCCCCACGTTCTCTGTGAAAGTTTTATTTATAATTCTGTATCACTGTCAATCACTGTCAGAAGGAATAATATTTGTTAAAAAGAATGCAGAAGTAAGCACTTCCCTCACTTTTTCTCCCCCTTTCCTCTCTGTTTCCCTTAATTATAATTTTTAGGAAGGAGAAAAG
Source organism: Chloebia gouldiae (assembly GCA_003676055.1). Lineage (NCBI taxonomy): Eukaryota > Metazoa > Chordata > Aves > Passeriformes > Passeridae > Chloebia > Chloebia gouldiae. The sequence goes on from QUSF01000025.1 coordinate 998,920, forward strand.
CAATTTTGGATGAAAACTGGCAGTGGTCTTCCTGATCAAAATGAAGGAATAAGGATGTAGAGTTCCTGCATTACTAATGGATGCTGAACTCCTGACCTCAGTTCTCCCACTCTGATCAATGACATTTATTTCAATGTAGTTGCATATCTACACTTCACCAGCAAGAACAAAAGCAGAGAAAAAAATCCCATGGCCAAGGAATAATTCTTGGAAATAAATTAAAATAATTTTAAAATTGTAAAATACAAGCATTTACAAAAAAAAACTGGAAGTATTTAAAAATACATGGTGCTGGAAGAAAATTGCTTTATGTATTTCACTTTCTTTCTTTATTCAGTGAAGTATTTGATCCAATTAAAGAAAGGCCTAAGAAATCTCACCTAAGTCATAGACAATCACAGATTATAAAAAGCTTTGAAGAAAATCTCTTATTACTTCTTTGTCATTCTCACATGCAGCAGGCTGCAGTCACTGGAATACGATACTACCGTGTTTTTTTGCTGTCTCATGGGGTGGTTATTGTTGATAATGTTGGAAAAGGATACTCATATTTTTAATTATGACATTTGAGATTTTAAATAAAGCATTTGATAGGCAGTTTTAAACATGAAGTCGTAAACTTGCAAGTTGTTATCTGAGAATTAAACATGTGAGAAATGTTTCCTTATGCAATTGGACAAGTCTCCTTTCTTAAAGGTTTTGAATGCATTTTCTTAGTTCTCATGTTGAAATCAAGCATACCAGGCTTTACTTTTGTTATCTCCAGGCCCACAGCACTCAAGGCATCATATAACATCCAGTGAATCATTTTAGCCCTGGCCAGACTATTTTGTCTATACCCATACTTTACAAGACTCTAAAGTGGACCTTATCAGTTAGCAAAGCAAGAACCCTGGAGGCCTAATATTGCTTGGAATGGATTTACAAATGTTTAAGGGTGCAGGGCTCAAAGTGGGATCCTAATGACTCAAAGACAGATGTTCTCCTACCTAAAAGCCATCAGAGAGACCAAATTGCTGACAGATGATACCCTTGAAAGCCATAGCAAATAAGTGACAATTATTCACCAGGACTGCAGCAACCAGAGGAAATAGGTTAACCAGTTTGCCTTGAAAATATTAATCCTTGTGTCTCCATTCAGATACTTCTCAGTGAATATGACACTACTGGACACCTATATTCTACACTAAGAAAGAACACTGAAAATTTACTAAAATGTTTCTGAAAATCTTTGTATTTTGTTTGCAAAGGCCAATCTGTAAAGAAGAACATTGAGGCAAACATGCCTGAGGTTTGGGAAAAGCAGCTGAACAAGAAGGGCTTCTTCACACACACACAGGTGCTTCCCATAATGGAGTTTCTGAAGAAAATTCAAATGGAACTATAGTTGAATTTTGCATAAACATAACACTTGTAGTGTTTTGCTTTGCATGAGAAGTGTCTTCCAGAGAGAAAAAGACAAAAAAGGGTTCTCACTTTGCTACTTATTAGTTGTGAGGAAATCTGAAAAGGTCAGAACCTCAGCCACAGTTATTGGCTGTCTGGCTGGGTGTGTTGATGCTGCAGGCTGCATTGTGGTCCCAGATAAAGATAAAGCCAGTTACTGAGCTAGCTCAGACATCAAAAACAATCCAGCCAGAGCAACAAAGGCCTCAGCATGATCTCATTTACTCAGTCTGCCTTTGTTTCTAAGTATGTGTTTGATGTTTTTTACAGTATTCAAAGGAACACCGCAATAAGGAGAAAATAATAGCCTATAGCCATTTTTTCTCCTCATGTTGACATTTTAAAGAACATGGTGATAATATGACATTATAATTACAGAACCATTAGGCCCAGTTCTGAAGTTCTTACTCGGTTTCTGGTTCAGGAAAACAGAGCAATTTCTGACAAGTAATGAGCTCAGTTCAGCACTTTTTTTTTTTTTCTAATAAAATATGCTGAACAGAAAAACAAGAACAACAAAAGATTGTGTTGCAAAACACTGGCACAAAACTTGATTCCTCTCTCCAGCAATATATATTAAGGCATATGCAAAAGCACATACAAGTCACTCAGTTATTCCAGAATATTTTCTGTTTATTTGACTCATCTGGAAACAATAACAGGAGAGGAAAGTAAGTAGAAAATAATGATTTCTTTCTGCTCATTCTCTCCATATATCCCTTTAGCCAAAAGAACAGGTGCTGCTGCTCTCAGGGGTGCCACTGAAAACCTGGGCTCTGCAGAGATAGTGCTTCCCAGATAGAACCTTCTGAGTCCTTTTACTGGAGTAAAGAAATGGCTGACATAAAGCCCTGCGAAACCAGGGATAGGAAGGTGGATATTTTTAAAGGACAAAAAAGGTATAACAACATTTGCTGGTGCACATTGGATTCAACTGCTATAACTTATTTTTAACAGTAATGGAGGTGGGTGTAAGAGCTGTACTTACACACACACGCACACATACACACATAAACACTCACTCTCTCTCCTTGGTAGGACAGTAACAACTGCTCCCCAGACCATTTCTGCCCAGGTCAGATTTGTTATAAATAGAAAAAGACACCAACTAGCTAGGCTGTCCTGTGTCCTGGCCTCACACAGACATCAGCATCATCTGGCTTACCGAAACTCCTTGATGGAGAACTCTATTTGCAGTTCTGTGTTATGCTCAGATGCAGTTTTGTAGATGCTTGTTATATATTCACAACATAATATGTTTCCATATATATGTTTCCAGGTAAGTTTGGTATGTGGCTTGAGGTAGCCAATAGATGACAGTGGCCATGCTGGCCAAGGTTAGCTGAATTACAGTAATTCATGGGCCAGCATTTCAGGGAGTCTCAGCTGACACAGATAAAGATGGTGTCACAAAATTTCTGTTATAGAAAATCTAGAGAGTCAATGGCCAATTTGTTAATGGAATTCCCTATGTGAGAATTAACTTTTGCAGATGATCCCAACAAATCAGTTTCCTGAGCTAACAGTCTGTGCACACACATCTGAGCAGTGTGCCGGGGGAGAAAAGAAATAAGCTTAGCTGGGATATGACCCAGATTGCGTGATATGGAGGAGCAGTTTTCCAGAGAGAAAGAGGAAGGTTGTTCAGCAGTTTCAGCTTTAGCTCAAGACTTAGGAGACAGGTTTAATTCCCTGCTTCAGCTATTTCCTTCTTATATTGCTTTTGGAAAATTTCAAGATAATAAACATCTAAGTACTGCACCCTTAGTTTTCCTGTAATTCAATTTTTCATTTTTACAGTGAGTATTATAGTAATTCCTCATCTCATGGGGCTGTTTTAAGTGCACTGAAGGTGGTCAGGTGCTCAGGTATTGAATTGGAGAGGGCCATGGAAACATCTCATAATCTGTTGATGTCATGCCTGGCTGTGTGACTAGAACAAATCCTTCACCTCTTAGTATGTCATTTCATCTTTAGAACTAGGAGAATATTTTTCTACTCCCTTTCCAAAGTGTATTAAAGCAGCACTCATTAATGCCAAAATGAGATGAGAAAAATAACGATGAGCAGCTTTTGAAAGCTTATAAATAAACAAAACATACTCTTGTAATCAGGATCCGTGATGGCTTTACTATGAAAGGAGACTGTAAACAACCAGAGGAAATGCAGCCTGAAATAAAACACAAGGGAATGAATGGATTTATGTTTTCGGTTCCTTGATATTGTGCAGATAAAGAAATATGACTGCTTAAGGAAAAGATAAGATCTTAACTGCTGAGTATAAGGTTGAGATCATCTGTGCATTTGGAATATTAGGAACTTGGGGAAATCCTGGCCCTAACATTTTTGGGGTTTTAGATATCTCCATTATTTTAACCATAAATCTTGGTCCCTCAATTCCACTTGGATCAAACTATATACTCTTCAATAGTGCAGATGCTTACATTTCTTTACCCTTTGACTTCTACAGTCCACAATTTTGAAAATATTTAGATGTTTAAAAATTGCAGAGAAAGGATCCAAGAATTTTCAGATGCTTGTAAGAAGATAAAGTTCTAAATCCTACTGGTATCTGCATTTACATTCTAATCAATGTCTGACTGTCTACCTGCATAGCTCCAAGCCCCCAAAATTAGATCTTCTACCATTTAGGTGCATTAGAAAAATTTTCCCAAATCATATTGCTGTGATTTATTTTGTGCCTTCCTTATCAGTAACAGATGAGCAACTACTGAGACAATTTCATACAGCATGAGTCACCTGAAAATACTTTGGTAAGGGTTTTACAAAAGCTTAAATAATTGAAGCTTATTACTTGTGATTTACCATTTATTTGTGTAACAGTGGTTATCCAAAATGAAACCCTTATATGAAAAGGAAAATGAAAACCTACAGCTTTTTTATATTAATTCATGTTTATGGAGAAAAATTAAGATTATATATGCTATATCAGGTAGAACTTCCACCAATCCATCACAATCTTCATTCGAAAATCACCTGACTGCTGTGCCAAAATATAAAAGTGCTTTAAAGCAAAAGATGTGAAGTAATAGCTATTAGTCTTGTTACTTCTGATGCATCACTGTGCCAAGCCACTTTCCATTAATAGATGATCCTAAAGAGACTATATAAAGTGTTATGTAGATGAGAAAAGCTTGGTAATGCTGTCCAAAAGAAATTACTGATTTGGGAATTTAATTCCCTCAGCACTGGAAGGACAGTAGAGAGAGTATCAATGCCACTAAATGAAACTCTGTGTTAATGAGCTACATGAGACCTAGGTGAGGATCAAGCCTACCATTTCTGCAAATTTTAGTTTCCTTTTCCCTAATCTACATTTACAGCAAGTGAGGCTTCCATTCCATTCCATTCCATTCCATTCCATTCCATTCCATTCCATT